>CAXKWD010000003.1:190760973-191507973 GCA_964059195.1 Ectobius pallidus
TGCACAAAATAATGTTCATAGGCCAATATGAATACTCTACAATACTGAAATAGAATAACTTACTGTGAATAAAATCCATCGAGTTGACTCTCTTTTAAAGGTATGCGCTATAAGCTTGTTTATTAAAGCAATTTTAAGGAATATGAGGGAATAAGGTGAACACTTATTTTAAATTTGCTATAGCCTATATTGGCCTATTAATTACTTACCCTCATAGGTCAATCATGAAATTTCATGATTATGTTTATTTATTTATATATATATATATATTGTTTATTTATTTATATCATTTGTTTGTTTATTTATTTGTTTATTTATATATATGTGTTTATTTATTTATATTTGGATGGACGGTGGGTGGATGTATTTATGTATATATATATATATATATATATATATATATATATATATATATATCTACTCTGAATGATTATAATGTGTTTACAGAGTTTGGTTTGGTCCAGGCGTTATATATATCACATTTCAAATGTCTGTCTTCAGAAACTCTCGGTATTGCTAAAATTGCATTCGATAAGCATTGTCAGGCATTAAATAAAAAAATCTTATTCTTATTCTTGTAATGTAGGACAACATCCTGTTTATTTCCCCTTTATTCCTTAAATGAGTCGTGTGTACTGTCTTTCCATCTCGTAGCAGGTCTTCCCCTTATTTTTTTCCGTCTGGTCTGCTTTCTTGAGCCTTTTTTGCTAGCGATTGTTTTCCATTCTATCAACGTGTTCTTTCCAAACTTCTCTTCTGTCATTGGTAAATTTAGTTATGACCTGATTTTGGCAATTGTCCCTAATTTCTGTATTGTGTATCTTATCTAATAAAGTTTTCCGTTGAATTGTTCTTAGCACCTTCATTTCACATGTGCTTAATATCTGTTTAGTTTTGTTTGTGTCTGCTCTCGTTTCTGCTGCATATGTTAAGATTGTACTGTTTTGTAAATGCGCACTTCACTGTCTATCGCCATGTACATATTTCTTCAAATTGTCTTTCATACATCCTGATATCTGCTTTGCTCTGTCGGCTTGTTTCTTTACTTCATAAATTAGATTTTTAGTGTTTGTTTTCAAAGTTCCTAGATTAAATTCTGAAACTTGTTCAATCATTTTTGTTTCCACTTCTAACTTGCATCTTAATGGTTCTCTCGATAATAAATAAAAGTGTGCGTGGAACGCCACGCGACAGAAGTAAAACTTTATTTAATTTTCTTTCTTCAATTTTTGATTATTGGATTTTTCAACTTAGCATTATTGGACTTTTTAATATTGGGTTTTTGGACTTTTTTAATTTTGGATTTTGAACTTTTTAATTTTGGATCTTTGAATTTTTTATTTTGGATTTTTTAAATTTTCGATCTTTGAATTGTTTATTTTTTTTACTTTTAAATTTTTGATTTTTAGATTTATAAATGTTTGATTTTATTTATTAAATCTTGAATTTTTGGATGTTATAATTTTTTTTTTAAATTTTGGAAATTTGTATTTTTTTTTAATTTTGGAATTTTTAAATTTTGGATTCTTGGATTTTTAATTTTGGCAATGTTGAGAGTGAAATAGAGGAATACATATAATTATATCGAACGGAAGAAGGAAATCATTTGAATAAAATAATAAATTAACTTTTTTTGTATGAAAATAATATTTTTATTGAACTATTCAATTTTCTGTATCATCACCATCAGCCAAGAAGGATACAATAGGTTTATGGTAGCTGAAGTAGGATATAAAAACCCTTGAATGTAGTCGATCGAGAAATCGTGAGAAGACAGCATCGATCGTGGTTCCGTATCTTGTCGTCCATTCTGTTGCGTTATTATTCATCGTGAAATTCAGTTTTTTTGTTTTAAGAATTCAAAAAGTGGCTACGCGTCTTTTTATGAGATTTATAGTTTGCATAAGGCAAAATAGATTTTAATATAGGTTCACACGTATCAGTTCTATCATGCACTTCATTTAAAATCGCATGCGTTTTCTGCTACGACTTTGTTGATTATAGTGCTATTCAACTTTTTTCAAAATGTACACAGTCAAACGAAAAGAAAGATGCAGTGTAATTCTCGAGAAGACGGTGGTTTTAACACACTTTACCAATGTCGGATAATTTATTTAAATTTTGGATAAGCTTAATCATTGAGTTTATTGTTTTAATTTTTGGATGTTTTAATTTTTGGATGTTTTAATTTTTAATTTTGTTTTTTAAATTTTAGAAATTTGTATTTTTTAATTTTGGATTTTTAATTTTGGATTTGCGCGGTAATGAACCTCCGGGTTCCATAAAATAGATAATATACTTTTAGATTGCTTAGGAATTGTCTATTGCCATTGAGGAAGTAAGGTCTGAAAAATTTCCTTTGATTAGGCCTACTCCTAATCATTGAGTTGATTGTTTTCTGTGCAGTCCGCACAGTAATTTCGTTCGGTTTTAAGTGTGACTGATTTCGTGACTGATTTCGTGACGGTTTTAGTGTGACTGATTTTCTCGATTTACCCTCTAAATAAGTTTTACTTCAATAATCCTTTTTACAAAACAATCTGTGAAATTGGTAAAATGTTGTCTGGTGATAGTGTAAAAGCTGTAACTGAAGAGGAATTCACTGCAGAAGAGTTGTGATGTTTTTCACATGCACCTGCGACATCATGCGATGTAGAAAGGGCGCATAAAACCTTCTTCGGTGACAGACGTAGGAGCTTCACACATGAAAACTCAGGGCAACTTTCCTTATCTTCTGTAACAACCACAAATAAGGTAAGATTATCCCCCAAAAATGGTTTATTTGATTTTAGTTCATTTGTTTTTGCATATAATGGTGCATATTTTAACAATTATTAATGCCTACTTGCATGCATATTTTATTATTTGATTATGCATACAAATCCGGGCTCTATCCATAACCATACCTACCGATCGCGTACCTTAAACACTTTTTAAATGATCTGTTGTTAAACACTCACATGATTTCCTCCGTCCTAAACATGAACAATGGGATTTTCTTGTTTCATATTTGGACACAAGGAAACACACACATTGCAGAAGTGCTCATTCATTTGCCTTAGCTTCGTCCAAAGCAATTGCAGCCTTATTAGAAGTTATAATTATATCTCCCTTCATATTTTAAAGGGAAAATCGTTTAACGACAGATTTTAGGTTCTAGTCCAATAAATTAATCTAAAGCTTGTTGCTCACGGTCAACTTTTTCTGTTAAATTTCTTGAACAAGTAACTTCACGAAATATGTTGTAAAACATGTATCGTGCTAATGGTTGAATGTTTGATCAAATGCATACCAGCAAGGGGATGCCCTTCTATAGTGTACATTTTACAAAATAGAGGCTCCCTCATAAACTGCGTAACGACGAACTTCATAACCTGCACTCGTCACCGGATATAGTAAGGGTAATTAAATCACGGAGGATGAAGTGGGCTGGACATGTTGCGCGCATGGGAGAGGAAAGATATACCTGAAAAGTATTGATATAGACGTAGGTGGAAGGACAATATTAAGATAGACTTACGGGAAGTAGGATTTGCGAGGGATGGTTGGATGGAGTTAGCACAGAATAGAGTTTAACGACGGGCTCAGGTAAGCGCGGCAATGAGCCTTCGGGTTCCATAAAATATATAATATTCCTTTAACTTGCTTAGGAATTGTCTATTGTCATTGAGTAAGTACTACTCATTCTAGATTCTTGTTTTCCTATTAAAAGAAAATTGCCTTTGTTTTTTTGATAAGCTGTTAGCACGTTTCTTAGAAATATTGCTAATCTTATCGTTGTGGATCACTTTTTGTTCACTAAAACGAGAGAGAGAGAGAGAGAGAGAGAGAGAGAGAGAGAGAGAGAGAGAGAGAGAGAGAGAGAGAGAGAAACGGATCTCAAAGAAATGGAGCATTTTTCAGAAAATAAAATTATAGCAATATGTAGTTTAAATTCGTAGAGATACATATTTAAAATTAATTAATAGTTTGTAACCGTACTTTGTACTCAACACAGACGACAATCTCATATATAGCCCCTGTACGATTGACAATACGCACCCTACTGTTTATACTTCCACACATAACACCTAACTTCAAACATTCATTCCCCATATAAAACCTAACTTCAAACATTAATTACTCCATTAAGGAAAAAGCGACAAGGAAACCAATTACACCCATCAATAGCCAATAACAGCCCCTACAGTTTGATATATTACACATAACTTTTTATTAACCCGTTCCATCATTTTAATATAAAAACCTTAATAACTCTTTTCATTTTTATCACACCCACTACAAATTAATACCATTGGAAGCCCCGTAAAATAGCCCATCAGGATTAAATAACCAGAACTATGATAACTTTCAGTTATCAGAGTTATTGATAAAAACATAAACCTAGTACCGCCTACTTCCTCTTGAGCCGCCTGGCTGGCGCCTAGCCAATTTTGACAGCTCAAGTAATTAATGACCGATGCAACTTGCCTGTTTCAACGACGAAAAACGGAATATATTTCAAATCGGATAGCAGAAGAAACTGCCTTACCCCAATCAGAGCAGACTTAGACACGGACACAACCAATTGGAACTACTTACCCCCACTACCCCTTACAAAGATATTAGCAGAAAGCACGGACATCTCGTCATCTATTGATCACACGACAGCTTAGACGAAAGAACTTCAAGACACACTTCAGACAAAAGACCACGTTAAACATTATTAAACTCAAGTAACTTTGCAATATATTGATATTTAAACATTATAATCCGCGCGATAGAAATAGAAGTTATTAGCAGCGTCGAAGCGCGTAATTTATATTATTTGGTAAAGACATTGATTTTATTATTACGAAACATTAATTGTGAACGTAAGATTGAACATTATTATCCGCGCGATACAAATAGAAACTACGAGAGAGTAAATGTGAAAGTAAATAGAAGTGTTCAACGGCGCGTACAAGTGAAGTAATTATTATTACAATTTAGCAAGTTACAAAGTGTTACTTACGAACTTTAACGACGTACTAAATACTACTAAATATCAGAACTTACATCATCTAATAGAACTAAACCGATTAATTCAGCATTGCAGAAAATACTAAACTTTGGAAAATATATATTAATTTGAAAAGAACGACTCAACTTTTAGTTACCATTATTCCTGACACCGCCCTTTGACTGTTATCTCGATTTTCTCTAGCCACTTCCCTAGATAAGAGTTCTCTAGCTTATAACTACCCCTGAGTACTACGCCCGGCACCCCTTATTTTAATCAGAATTCCAGAACTACCATACATCTAAAAATCCCACCTACAGTTATAAATCTTCATAACCCCAGTACGGTTATAAATAGCTACCCGACGTAAGCAACGGTTATAAATGACGTCCAATCTTGTGGCCTAATTAAAGAACTGTTATAAATGGCGACCATCGTGATTGCTTGAATTTGAAGATCGAGGGACCAGTCAATAAAATTTAATTTTTCAACAATAAAATTCAGGAACACTACACTAAGTCACACACCACCAAGTTTTAAATTCTGTGAGAAATTTTATTAGAGTCAGCACACCATTGGATTATTCATCATTTCATCAATACCCCCCCCTGGATCTTCATCTACAACATTTTCCCTCATCACCTGGACACCTGGACATCACCTTTGGCCTACCGCTGGACATCTGGACTACAAAAGGGTATCGTTAATCCAACTTAAGTGTTGAAAATTGAATTTTGCTCCTATTTTTATTTGAATTCAAAGTAAATTTTTTCAATTTAAATTTCAATTTTTTTTTTGTATTTTAATTAATTTTATTTTTTAGTAAATTCAATTGTATTGTATTAGTTTATGAAATTAAGGAATAATAAAGTATTCCAAATCATGGAGCCAAATTCTGATACTCAGATATTATGTTCAGAACAGAATCCTACTTCTGAAAACAATGAAAGTGCCTCTGTTCCTATTTCTGACAACTTAGAAATTACTCAGCATGAAACCGAAAGTGACCTTGCTAGCTTGCCTGTTACACAAACCCCTGTTAATATCCCAGCTGTGAGTGCACCCACCCCATCGACTTCAACTCAGAACACCATAAACTTAGACCCTAACATTCCTTCTTTCAGTTTAGATTTTTTGTCACAAATCCAGGCAATGATGGTAGGAATTTCTACTCAAGTGAACGAATTTGCTACACAGAACTCCACACTTGAAAGTCAGATTGCTAACATAAATACTACACTAAATTCCACACTAGAGACACAGAGCCAACAATTGAGAAACGAATTTGTTACGCAGAACTCCACCCTTGAAAGTCAGATTGCTAACATAAATACTACACTAAATTCAACACTTGAAAGCCAAAGTCAACAATTGAGAAACGAGCTTGCTGCACAAAATACTACATTAAATTCAGCACTTGCTACTCAAAATCAACAAATCACAACAATAAACTCCACTCTAGAAAATCAAAACCAACACATAACAACAATGAACTCTACACTGACAACCTTAATCACAGAACATCGCACACAGGTTACGTCTGAATTACAAAATTTAGACACTAGAGTCACAGCTCAAATAGCTACTTCAGAACAAGTGTTGACAAATCATATTTCCTCAGTAGAAAGGGTAACCTCTAGCAATTCTACAAAATTGGTATCCCTTCAATCAGAATTAGACCGACTTAGGCAAAGGGTAAGAGACCAGGAAAGCCTAATCGAACAAACCAGGGAAAATGCTTTGATCCCTCATGTTTGTAATACCCCATCAACATCTGCCTCTACTTCTTCCAACCCCCCTGATCCAGTACCTCAAGCCCCTGAAATACCAGAACCACCTGCACCATTACCCAGAACCAACAATGGATTGGATCAACGAGCTGCCAGCACTAATCAAACACCCCAAAATGTTGTAAACAATAGTTTTTCATTGCACAATTCAGATTTTCCATTACCGTATTTTGAAGATACCTTGAAAACAAACCCTGTCAGATATTTAAAGGACCTAAAAACTTATTTTGCTTTACGAGGAGTCCCAGAACACCTAAAAATGATCTTTGTGAATCAATCTTTGAAATCTAACGCAGCTCGGTGGCTCCAAGTCATCGATCCCGACAATCAGCTGTCCATAGGTCAGTTTGAGGAAATGTTTTTATCTGAGTATTGGAGCGATAGTGAACAAAGCCGTTTGAGATCGCGAATATTTCAGGGTAAGTACGACCGTAGCCACGGCCAAACCTATCTAGAATATTTCATTTCTTTGTGTGAAAGCCGCCAACTGCTTAAACCAGAAATTTTGGAGCAAGATTTTCTAAAGGCACTCCCGTCTCACTTTCCGCCTGTAATAAGAAATTGCCTTGTTGTCGCATCTCCTCAATCCACCACTGAGATGTTAAAATTACTAAAGTCAATGCAGGACCTAACTTATACTTCCACTAAACCATCGCACCCCATTGTGTCAGCTAACCAAACTCACCGGAAAAACATCAATCTGGTACAAACTTCTGACAGCCCGGAAAATTTCCAGATTGGGTTGCGGACAGGAAATTCTAATGAGGACCAGCAAAACAATGATTCTAGGGACAACAGACCTTATTGGCCCCAAACAGAGTACGTGCGGAACGCCCGCAATAATTGGCAAACCCGTGGTTTCCGTTTCAGGCCATATGGCAATTACAATAATAGGCAAGGGAACAGTTACCGAGGTCAGAACAGACGTGGCTATGCAGGAAATAGGCCTAACTGGTTTAACCGAAATCAGTATAATCAAGGTTTCTTCCGCCCCTACTATAGAGGTTGGAATAATTTCAGGTACTCCCGCCGTAACTACAATAATCAATATGAAAGGAACAATTCTTATGAAAGCCCGAGAAATAGACCTAACAACAATTCCCCGAGTAACATGGAAGACAGACAAGGAAATAATGACACATCCCAGAATGAAATAAGGACCCCTAACCCCCACGACCAGATTGATAGATCATAATTTTTCTTATTTTTCCTTCGCTAAATAACTCAAAACGAAACTTCCCAAAACAGCATAGAATGTTAAAATTATTCCAGGAAATGTAAATATCAAAATGAACCAGCATTACCTTATTATAAATAAATTTGAATGTTTGAAATTTTATAAACAACAATAATTAAAAGAGAATAACCATGCCAGTGCCTACAGTGTGGAAGGCCTCCCCATTGTTGACAACAATCCAATTGTTAGTAGTGTTATTTTTCCTTTTAGATAATAAATAAATTGAAATTTTGTTTGGAATATTAATTAAATATTTGACCACAGTAATAATATTCATGGAAATTGAAATTCTTTTGGACACTTATGACTTAAGAAGTTTATCAAATTAAATTAACATTTTGTTAATAGTGATGACATAACCACACCCCTTAGTTAAGATGTAAATAATGTATATATGTGTAGAATGTCACCCCTATTAATTCAGTGAATATTTCAGAAAATTTCCCCAATTTTATTTTAACCAACATGCTCCTTGGAACCCAATACAACGCAACAGATATTGTAAGAATTTAGAAAGTTTATTCAAAGAGAACAAAATCCCATTCAACTCAAGTCTCCCCTTAGCGAGTTACAACTCATTGTACGACCGACCCTTGGCCGGAAACACCCCGCTGTGCTGTAAACTGGTAGTAAACATTGAACTTCACATGTATAATACCAGGCAATGACCCCAATACAAACTGTTGAGAAGAAATTCTTGTAACCTACAACAATCACCTGTTAGAACTATATTATGTCATGAACCCCAAACAGAAATGCCTAAGAAAGTTTAAAGCAGAAGGAGAAGTAAAAAGGATTATCGACCAGGACTCAGGAAAACGTTTTATCAGACTGACATTGTAAAATAATTAGAGTGATTAATACTTCTCAAATTAATGTTTTACCTGACGTTATATATAACGAATGTGATACTTACAAGGTAGAGTGTAATTAGCCTCCCCGTGGTTGTTGCAAAGACTATGATGAGATGATTCTTATTCTATAAAATAGGGTGAGACATCACAACAGCCATGCCACTACAGATATAAGTGCAACAAATAAGTTTATTGCCATTGTTAGTGAATCTTTGTATATATGTAATTTTAAGATAGGCCACTCCCTTTATTTATTCAACTGAAGAGTTAAAACATTCATTTGACAAAGGTAATCACACTATTATTTGAAGTAGTAAATAAGTAAACATTGAAATTTCGACATATTTGAATTTTATTGGAGTAGTACACAGAGCAAGAATAACTAAATTTTGTTAATTTTTCAAAAAGAAAAATTATTTTACATAAACAATATGGACAGGAAATAACCCTCTCCCTACACTAATTAAGTAGAATTGTATAGCAAAAGTGAAGTAAAAGAATGATCAGAGTTAAGTAAGAATTTGAAAGTGAAATAGTTGTTGAGAAATATGTGTGTTAACAAATAAGAATCTTGAAGGTAAAACAATGAGAAATATAACAAAAGGTAAGAAATAAATGTATGATAAACAAAATGAGTGAATAATTAAAATGGTACAATATATATCTACGAGGAAAATATGAAGTAATGATGGTTATGAAGTGAGAAATATGAGAATAAATGAGGAAATATGATAACGAGTATTGAAAGTAATATGAAAGAAAAGAATGATAATGAGTATTGAGATTAATAAAGAAATTGTGAAGGTAAGACATAAAAGATGATTTATGAGGTTAGAATAATGGAAACAAGGTAAAAGAATATTGAAAGAATGAGAAAGGAACATTAAGAAATGATTATTAATGAGGTAAATAGATAAAAAGGAGTAGGAAGAAAACATGTGTAATCTGAATATAATATCAGTGTATTAAGTAGACCAATGAGGAAGATTAGCGTACTCCAACGTTTGACATCAACAACATATGGATTAGCATCAAAAATCAGCGTTATGCAAGAAGCTATTGAAATTAATATTAATATCAAGAAATTCGAGTGTATTTTATAATTTTATTTGTGTATAAGGTATAATTATGCTTTTGTTTTACTAGTTAATCAAATGGACTATGAACTCAGCAAAATGTGTACTACGACCAAGAAGAAAAGTGACCAATTCAAGGTAAAATAATGTTAAAAGTGTATTTTATTGATTATGAATTTATTTGTGTATGTGTAATTACGGCAGAATTAATCAAAAGTATAGATGATGTAAGGATCTAAATTTTTCGAGAACAGATATTGAAAACAAAGACAATTGATCGAAAAGCTAATATCAAAGTAAAACACAATAGAGAAAACCCACGAAATGATTCGAAGTGACGACGGAGGATTATTTTAGGGAATCGAAAAATTAAATTTCCATATTTCATTCAAAACAAAACACCGCCACTCTTCAAATTCCAGATTGGGTATTATAATGATCATAAAATCCCGCGTTTATTGACTATGCATATCAATTTCTCGCGTGAGTTTTTTAATCATTATGCGGACATCTTGTAACCGTACTTTGTACTCAACACAGACGACAATCTCATATATAGCCCCTGTACGATTGACAATACGCACCCTACTGTTTATACTTCCACACATAACACCTAACTTCAAACATTCATTCCCCATATAAAACCTAACTTCAAACATTAATTACTCCATTAAGGAAAAAGCGACAAGGAAACCAATTACACCCATCAATAGCCAATAACAGCCCCTACAGTTTGATATATTACACATAACTTTTTATTAACCCGTTCCATCATTTTAATATAAAAACCTTAATAACTCTTTTCATTTTTATCACACCCACTACAAATTAATACCATTGGAAGCCCCCCACTACAAATTAATACCATTGGAAGCCCCGTAAAATAGCCCATCAGGATTAAATAACCAGAACTATGATAACTTTCAGTTATCAGAGTTATTGATAAAAACATAAACCTAGTACCGCCTACTTCCTCTTGAGCCGCCTGGCTGGCGCCTAGCCAATTTTGACAGCTCAAGTAATTAATGACCGATGCAACTTGCCTGTTTCAACGACGAAAAACGGAATATATTTCAAATCGGATAGCAGAAGAAACTGCCTTACCCCAATCAGAGCAGACTTAGACACGGACACAACCAATTGGAACTACTTACCCCCACTACCCCTTACAAAGATATTAGCAGAAAGCACGGACATCTCGTCATCTATTGATCACACGACAGCTTAGACGAAAGAACTTCAAGACACACTTCAGACAAAAGACCACGTTAAACATTATTAAACTCAAGTAACTTTGCAATATATTGATATTTAAACATTATAATCCGCGCGATAGAAATAGAAGTTATTAGCAGCGTCGAAGCGCGTAATTTATATTATTTGGTAAAGACATTGATTTTATTATTACGAAACATTAATTGTGAACGTAAGATTGAACATTATTATCCGCGCGATACAAATAGAAACTACGAGAGAGTAAATGTGAAAGTAAATAGAAGTGTTCAACGGCGCGTACAAGTGAAGTAATTATTATTACAATTTAGCAAGTTACAAAGTGTTACTTACGAACTTTAACGACGTACTAAATACTACTAAATATCAGAACTTACATCATCTAATAGAACTAAACCGATTAATTCAGCATTGCAGAAAATACTAAACTTTGGAAAATATATATTAATTTGAAAAGAACGACTCAACTTTTAGTTACCATTATTCCTGACACCGCCCTTTGACTGTTATCTCGATTTTCTCTAGCCACTTCCCTAGATAAGAGTTCTCTAGCTTATAACTACCCCTGAGTACTACGCCCGGCACCCCTTATTTTAATCAGAATTCCAGAACTACCATACATCTAAAAATCCCACCTACAGTTATAAATCTTCATAACCCCAGTACGGTTATAAATAGCTACCCGACGTAAGCAACGGTTATAAATGACGTCCAATCTTGTGGCCTAATTAAAGAACTGTTATAAGTTACAATATTATATTGTACAATATATCGCACAGACACAAATAATTTTCCAAGCAGGGATAAATGTATGCATATGGTAATTTTATTGTACTGTAGAGCCCTAAAACGCACATGCAGATGGCATTAAATTCGGCTACAATAATAATATAATAATAATAATAATAATAATAATAATAATCAGGGGTGCCCACAGGGGGGGGGGGTTAAGACGCAGACTGCGTCATTGAAATTTCTGGGGGGGGGGCAAAATATTATCGTTTTATGAATTTTCTGGGGGGGGGTTGAAAATTGTTGCAAAATTAGCGTTTTTTATGTTAAAAATAAAAACGGTCAAATTTTATAACTTCAAAAGGTTTCTTCTAACAGTGGATTAGGAAAGGGGGGTCCATGGGGTTTGGACCCCCAAAAGTTAAAACCTAAAATTCTATATTTGTATTTAAAAAAATATTTATTTATTTAAACAAGATTTGTTGGTGTGTCAAATATGATATAGCAGTTATTTTCTTTTCATAACATAATGAGTAGGCTTATTATATCCACTGTTCCATGTGTTATTCAACTTTTCTTGTGTTGCCATGTATTAGAGTAGGCCTACAGTAAACAAATTTGCTAACTAGTTTTTCAGTGCTAAAATAGCATAAAATGTGATTTTCATTAGTTCAACATTTAAAAATTTCACGGGGGTGGACACCTGACTTAGGTAACATTTTCTTGTTTACATTGGCACGTCTTAGAGTACGGTAAAAAAATTTCCAGACTAGATTTTGAGTGCTAAAATAGCGTAAAATGTGATTTTCATTAGTTCAATATTTAAAAATTTTCCAGGGGTGGAGGCCCCACTTAGGTAATGATTTCTTATTTACATTGGCATGTCTTAGAGTATGGTAAACAAATTTCCTAACTAGTTTTTTAGTGCTAAAATAGACTAAAATGTGATTTTCGTTCAATATTTAAAAATTTCCCGGGGTGGACACCCGACTTAGGTAACAATTTCTTGTTTACATTGGCATGTCTTAGAGTATGATAAACAAATTTCCTAACTAGTTTTTTAGTGCTAAAATAGCGTAAAATGTTATTTTCATTAGTTAAATATTTAAAAATTTTCCGGGGGTGGCCCCCTACTTAGGTAATGATTTCTTATTTACATTGGCATGTCTTAGAGTATGGTGCTAAAATAGCGTAAAATGTGATTTTCATTAGTTCAATATTTTAAAATTTTCTGGGGATGGACCCCCGACCCCCTTTTTGGGGGGTATTTCAAACCCCCCCCCGGCACTTTCTACCCTCCCCGCAATTATTTTATGGCTACTTATTTTGTTGCACTTATTATATTATTATAATTATTAATATAATGTTACAAAGTGGCCCAAGAAGTTAAAGCAACAAAAAATAAATAAATTACAAAAAATAACCCCCCACCCCAGAAAATATATTATGGGTGCCCTTGTCGATAGCCAATCAGGTTGGGGGGTGAGCAATGAAGTTGGGGGGGTGAGTCATGAAGCTTGAGGGGGGTGGGCACCCCTGTAATAATAATAATAATAATAATAATAATAATAATATCAATCTCCTCTAGACGGTATGAACAGGTAGACCTAATGAACAGTAGTCTAAAGCCAAAACTACCGGTAATAAATTTTACAATTCCACGATCTAAAAGCCTCAGAGGCCAGGGTTATAATTAGGCTATATTAAGGCAACTTTAATTCCACCAAGCATTAATAGTTTGGATATTTCTATTGACAGTAATTTTGTAAACTTTGCATTTTACTTTATAAAAAATAAAAGGAAACACATACGACACTGAATTAAAAAAATAAACACAGTATTCACCATAACTAAAACAATTCCCTTTAGGCAGGCCTAGAGGCTGAGGTAGATTTCCAAGTGCTAAATCTCGCCTTATATGAGAGCTATCGAGAAACCAGTTATTGATTTGTAGAGTACTCATCAAGAGCTTTTCAACGATACCCCGACGTGGTTTCAAACATTTCGAATTTCCATCCCCCAATAAACCACCCCCACTCGTACCCCCAAAACCCCCGAATCGTTGGTGTCACTGTGAACTCCATAGGGATTTCTGTAATTTATTCAAACAAAGTTTCCCTCTATACTTCATAGGGGCCGAGGTATAAATTTTTCAATATTTCAATCCCCTCCCCCGACTCTCCCCTTGGGCCAATTTTGCTCATTAACGAACTTGTCCGAACTATTGGGTCTAGAAATAACATAATAAAATTTGGTTCAAATATATTCAAAATTACGGCCGCTAGCGTGTAAAGATTTTTTTGAACGGGCGGTGGTTTCGTACTTAGGGAGGCGTGAAACGTAAAGATATGAAAGAATTTTTCGAAAGTCATGACATGGTATCGATTGCAATAGGTAGATCTACCATAATCTAGCTTGCTACCACTGATCTAAAGTCTGGTCACTCTAAAGAAGGAACTCACTGCCTCCTTTCCGTTCCGTTCAGTTTATCTTGGATATTATGTCGACAGTGTGAGCATAGAAAACGCTGAAACGCGCGGAACTGAAGCAGTGGTCGGCCGGACATTCCTTCACAAGGAAATAACTCAACACAGGCCCTTGAACACGAGGACAATAGTGGCAGCCAGTACTAAAGGCCATTACTCCAATGTCCCCGTGTGTAAGGGAACTTGCAGCTTCAACTGGCCAGTAATGGACAGTTTCTACTGGCAGCCAATAAAGTCAAACATGTTTGAGTTTAGTGGCTGGTGAAGCGTCCAGTAACTGATCACGTGATCCCACATGACAGGTCACGTGACCTATTAACAGCAATACTATTAGTGGATGGGTCTATGCCAGAAAACCGCCTGAATCCGGAAAATATATTTAATTTTCTAGACACATATCAGAACTACGAGCTGCTGTGGAACATTTGGCATGAAGATTATGCTAACAAGACTAAAAGGGAAAATACCATTGTGAAGTTGAGGGTTGATCTCATTGGACTTGAAAAAGGTGAACCAGATTTATGGTTTGAGCCCGTATAATGGCTATTAAGACCACCTGCAGAAGTGAGCTGATGAAAGTTTTTGAGTCAATAAACAAGGGAAAAGTTAGAGATGATTTATACGTACCGAAACTGCCATGGTTTAATACAATTGATAGCTTTGTGAGAGACCTTGGTGATAACAAAAAAGTCGACATAACATTTAGTAAGTTTGCTTAGGCATTAGTCCTATTTAAGAGTATGTTATGACAATGTTGACTATAATGTATTTTGTTGACTTTATTTTTAAAGGTTACCGAATTATTTTCATTAATAAAATTATGTAATATCAATTTTCTTGTAGCTCTTCATTCAAACAAACAAACAATTACTTCACCAGAGGCTTCAGCGTCATACTCTTTATCACCATCCCTGTACTTGAAAAGACACCCTGCACTCAGTACTGGCTGCCACTAGGAGAGTTTAGTGGAAGCCAGTACTGGCCCGTCAGTTGCCCAAAACGGTAGCATCACTCGTGACTTTTCCCAAGTATCAGAAATAGACTTAAAATGCCATGGATTAAATTGGATCACTTCGTCACACAGGTATTAACTGGCCACGGCAACTTTGCCGCTAACTTAATCCGCTTCAATCTCACAGACGATGATCTATGCGCTTGTGAGGACAGCGAACCAGACACCATGTATCATATGCTGTATACTTGTCCTCGTTATCGAGAAGCTCGACTACTCCTCCACGAAGCCGCTAGGGCAGAGGAGGAAGCCTGGGCACCGGACCTCACGTTCTGGACGCGTAAAAACACCTTCCCAGAACTTAAAACCTTTGCAAAAACAGCACTTCTCGAAAAGTCTATAGTGAATTAAAACACCAAAGTAGATGGTCATTTGGTCACTACTCCAGTCCGAACGAGGTTTCTGAGGGATTTCCCTCCTTCTTAGGCGAATACCGAGCTGGTCAATAATCCTCTCAAACAGATACACGCACTACAAATCTCTAGAATACATAACTACAAGTCACTAAAAAAAACACACTCGGGAAATATTGCACATAAGACCCATCCGCACTTAGGTCTATTCTGCGCCAAAATACAAAGATACAAGTACACAGCCCAAACACGTCACACCATCAACATCCCCTACGGAGGTACATAGGTATACATACATCACATATGGTTACCAAAATTTGGTTTGACCGGAGGTTTAGGCTTAATTGCTTGGCACTCCGGGGGTAAAAGTGGGCCCAAAAAAAAAAAAAAAAAAAAAAAAAGTACTGGTCCCGTGCGGCAGGTTCATTGGCGGCCACTACTGGCAGCCAGTACTGGCAGTCACTATTGTCCTCGTGTGCAAGGGCCTTGATACCTATGTACGTTTCATATACCTTGGTCCATGACTTTTACAATCAACCATAGGCGTAACTACGGGGTGTGCGGAACAAAAATTATTGAAATAATTTAAAACTGTGCCTAGTCACGAAGAAAAGATCGGTTGGCAATGAGAGTCAATCGCTATCTCCATAGTTCATAGGTTGGCACCTACTCACTCACTCAGAAAGCAGCTTGAGTTTAATTTCCAAAAATGTATGATTAATAATTTTTTTCTGTTAAAAATGTTAACAGCAAGCACCACAGCCACCGTTTGGTTCGCGTTACATCCCCCCCCTCAGCACCCGTGCTGTAATACAGTAATAGTAAAAAGGAGTGAACCCTGATTTACAAGACAGAGAAGACAAAGGGAATATCTGAATCAGCGCTTTCGAGGATTGAGACTCGAAGTTTTGATTTATTTCTTGAACCAAAACACGACTTTTACAATTGATTGTCGATTCAGGTGGCTTTCTGTTCGCAGCTTCGATCCTTGCCCAGTGAATAGCGATGATGAGTGTAGCTGGGAGAATCTCATGTAACTGGTAAGTTAAGCAGAAGTATTGATACGCGGCGGGTAGTGATTTGTGAAAAGAAAGGCGATACAGTCAGATGTAGATCCCATACATATTTCAATCCAGCATATCAGAACAGTGGCACCAAAGTGGTGTTTTTATATATTTATAACTGACAAATTAAACCCCATTTAAAAACTATCTGACATGCTCTACGAGTTAGTGATGTAGTGATTTGTACTAATTTTGTAATAATTTGTATTTTTGTAATTTGTAATAATTAGACAATTTTGTAATAAAAAAATATACTGTATATGCAATGATAAAAAAATATTATACGTAAACATGTGGTTATATAATAGAGCTACATATCACTATGCATTTGAGGCAGTGACACATAAGCTAGGGCCCGGATTTTTAGGTTTTTACAAATTCTGTATAGTCGAACCTCTTTATAACGAAGATCGATATAACGATAAACCCGCATATAGCAATATTTTTGTTTGTTCCCGGCGAATTTCCTGTATTAATAAGCTATTTTAGAAACACGGTTTTATAATGATATTTGGAGGCTGAATTGTTACTGCAAAACCAGCCACCAATTTTGTTTTCGGGTACCTGATATCTGTTATATTTCTTAGAAATTCCAGACAAGAAAGGTTGATGAGGGGTGGAATTTAGGATCACTGAGGCTAAAACCATCCCTTATGTGTACAAAAACATTCTGTGAGTTAGGATGTTACTTCAACATGTACATAATGTGCAATTAAAACACCATAAGGTGCAACTGTTTTAGTTTCGGCTTAGCTAGGCCTATGTGTCGAATTTGCTTGTCTTTCTCTTCTCTATTCCCACAAACTACGAGTTTGAAATTTCTGACACATGACTAGATTCAAAGCATGCCATGATCCGTGATGTTAAAACAATCTGAAAAGTAATTTTTTTAGTGTGCGGGTGTAAAGTACCTTTTGTTACAATTCAACGGAAGTCATTAAGTTAACAAAAATTAGCGTTCTACTTCCTCTGATGTCCGTTCCATGAATTATACTGTAGGCCTAGATTGCACAGTTTTTTGCATGCTGTCTTTCTAATGTGTGGCAGAATACAACCCTCAATGTAACATTAACCCCCATATAACAATACAATCTGCTAGGGCCCACAAATATCGTTATACGAAAGTTTGACTGTATTAGTTTTTAACAGATTAAAATAGTTTTATTCTAGTTTTTTTACCATTTTAATACAAGTATTTTTTAAGTTTCACTTTAATAAATACAAGAAACGAATTGACAAATATATTAACTAATTGGATTTTTAATTAGAATTATAGGCCTATACTCTGAAACACAAGATCATACGAATACATTTTGCTTAATTTTGAACAGTTTAGCTTACGGAACACAATTAATTTTACAATTTATCCATGTTTAGAACTCCACATAAAATAAAACACATAAACCACATAAAATCAACAAGAACGTTTGTCAATATATCAACTTTTTAGAATACTTTACTTTCGGCGCTTTGCTGGAGCAAATACTGTGAACAAACTGCAAGTGTAAGCCTCTTAAGAATGCCTTTAACTTGCTTCTAAAGTAACCGGGGACTTCGGACCACTAACGATTTTCTTCACAAAATGCACATTTGTGAAGGTACAAAATGCAAATTTTCTCTTACAAATGTATTGGCAACAATGAACAAGGAAAAATAGAGTCAGATCTTTAAAAAATAATTTATTTTTCGTAGAACAATAATAATATTAGATTGATTATATGTTAGGTCTATTAGTTTAAGTATTTTATCGCATTGTAATAACAAAAAACACATTTAACCATTTTTAGATTGTAACGTCTTCTTTAGCCATTTTTAGGCTTTAGAAGATTGGACTATGTGATTGCCATGACAAAGAAACGGATAATTAACTTATGTTAAAATATCACGGGTAGCTAGCAAGGAACAAAATTATTTAAAACCTAAGAATCCGGACACGAGTAGAGGTATTGTTATTATAGCTGTCCAGTGCATACTGAGAACTCAATTCCGACTAACTTCAAGTTTGAAATTAAACGCGGGTATAAAATACCGGGCAGCATTATGCAGAAGTATACAACCATCGTTAGATGAACCTATTATGGTGCAGTATATGGAACTTATACCTGAAACAAGCTAAGAAGGAAACCCGAAGAAAACAGAAACCAGTATGTCTGTCTCACTCTTAAATCATTCGAGTAATGTGCTAAAGTGAGACAGATGTATAACTGGGACGCTAGAACGTGAATCAAACACGCGCAGATAGCTTATCGTCCGCCGGTAGCAATAATAATGATAATAATAATAATAATAAATATTTTATTGTCGTTAAGCCAGAAGCAATAGACAAAGTCAAAGTACAAGAATATACAACAAATGCACTAAGTGAAGAAATCATGAGAAATTATAAAAGATTTACATTAGAAATGCCCTAAACATGTAAACAAGACCGAACATGCCAACACATGCTATTATAATATCAACAGAAAATTTAAAAAAATATCTACAAAGAAAATAACATTAATGAACAGTAGTTTATAATGTACTGATATTAATTTAACATAAGCAAGTTTACAATACAGAATGTGTGACAACACATTATGGGAAATAAGGATAGAGATATGTGTGATAAGAAATTAGAACTTTATATGTGATAGGAAATTAGAACTTTAGTCTACTGTCAATGTTGTGTCAAGAAAATCTTGCAATGAATAAAAAGACGTAATCAGCAAGTTATATAATGCTTTTTTAAAAGAATTTAACGGCTTATTTGTTAAAGTTAATGGTAGTTTATTATATAATTTTAAACCTAAAATTTCATAGCTATTTGCAGATTTCGATAATCGATAGTGGGGCAAGTTTATGCATAAACTGCTTCTAGTGTTGTAGGAGTGGATATCATGTCTGTGCTGAAAATTATCTACATTATTTTTTATATAAATTAGAACTGTATATATGTAAAGATTAACGACTGTCATAATTTTTAGATTCACAAATAAAGTCTTACAGTGAGCTAGATTATGTGAATCAGACAGATTTCTAATTGCATTTTTTTGCAGTAATAGTATGTCATTGATATGACTACTGTTACCCCAAAATAAAATACCGTATAAAATTATACTCTGAAAAAATGCAAAATATGCAGATCTAAGATATTTAATAGGAATATGATTTTTTAGTTGCTTTGATAGATATATTACCCTCGACAACTTTTTAGAGATATAAATAATGTGCGGTTCCCAGGTTAACTTATTATCAATAATTACACCTAAAAATTTTACACTATTTAAATTATCCTCATAAGGCATTTCACTGAGACTAAAAACCATTTGTTGAGTCTTACTTTCATTTAGCATAAAGCCATTTGCATTAAACCAAGTTGCAGCCTGCGTCAGTGTATTTTCAGTAACAGATCTAAGTGCGTGGAAGTCATTACTAACATTCAAAAAAGTAGCAGTAGGGTTAAAAGAGAATGCATATCCTGTACTATTCATTCCAAATGATGCGGTTCATAATAGCCCGTAAGACATCGTCAATACTTCAGACGTAAATTACGGATGTCCATTTTTCTCAATTAATATCTTCCGGTTATTCACTGTTTTCCTCCACCTCCACCTCTTTCAATATTGCCTTAAAGCCCATTTACCTCCAGAAAAATTAATTTTGTTCTTTAGGACAGGTATTAGTGTTTTTAAAGTTGTCCTTTCCTCGTTTGTTTTGTGAATTTCATTCACCGTCCCTCTAATTACACGCTTATCAAAATCATCTAAGTCTGTTTTCACTTTTTTTCTTGGTCGTTTTTTGTGTGGAGTACTAAATCTCGTTCCATCTTGAACACATTTCTCACCTTTTACAATTCTCGTAATGCTGCTGAGTGAAATTCCTGTAGCATCCGAAACACGCTGCTGAATTGCATATTTAGGGTCATCTTGGTGCATCTGTTTGAAATACCTAAATACATTCCACACTATTTCCATACTCTTGACTGTGAATAACTTTACTACCACCAACCATTTTGCTAGAATAACTACATTCGCCTTCCATTGATCTTACTGACGTATCACACTTCACTATTGAATGCTGTGAGGGTAACTAAGATGTTTTCACACGGTCCGTACAGTATGAACTGGCAGCAACATCACGTGCTATGAAGGTCAGGCAGGTCTAGATTACATCATCGTAGACGATTGCGCATTCGTTTGTTTGGCTCAGGTCTTACCGACCGAGTTATACTTGTTCTTGTTTACTTGAGGTTACCTTCTTAGAACGGCCAGATTTTAGATAAGTTATCATTTATAAAATACCGGTTCGTTTAATACTTGCGAAAGCCATATTCTTGGAAACAAATGTATTTGAGATAGAAATATGATAACCTGGCACTCTATCGGCAGTTCACAATTGTTGACTTGTTCACAAAATCCATCTCATTTTCAGCAGTCTTTTCCACTTGTAAACACATGAATACACAATTGATAACATAGGAACAAGACGCCTGAGAACGAGATAATTATCTCTAAACGTGTTGCGTATTTTAAAGTCAACAAGAGGAAAGAAGAAACATGATAGGTCTATATACATCTTTTTATCATGAAGCGTCAACATCTGATATATCATCGATACCAGCGATAAATGGAAGTAAAGGAAATATGAGTAATTAACAAGCTTGGCGTTAATTAATACGAGTAAGAGTTCAAACGACCGCCTGCGTGGTCTTGTGGTTAGTGTCACTGACTACAGATCCGCAGGCCCGGGTTCGATCCCGGTACCTCCTCGGATTTTTCTGAGGTAAGGAGGTCTGGAACGGGGTGCACTCAACCTCGTGATTCAAATTGAGGAGCTACTTGATAGAGAAGTAGCTACTCCGGTCTTGGAAATCACCATTAACGGGCGTGGGTGTCGGCATACTGAACACATGCCCCCAATCCTGCCATCTGCCTAAGGTAGATGACGCAGCGGTCGGGTGGTAGGGCTTGTCCCTTCAGAGATGTAGCGCCACAGAGTTTAGTTAAGAGTTCAAACTCAGGTGAAGGAGTGAAAAGCGCAGTGTGCCGTTCTTTGGATTGATAAAATCATTCGTCCATGATTAGAGTTGCAGGTTAAAGAACTCAGTATCCTGACAAAATCACTGTTGTGTCGCTCCTCAACCTGTTTTTCGCGCCCTTAGGGTCCGCAAGCAGCGGCAGAGACTCGGGCCCGCAGCCCCCCCCCCCCCGAGACTGTGTGTGGGGGGGGGGGGCTGGAATAAAAATTTTGAAAACATATAAATTAATATTATTAAATATTAAAATTCCCAACTCTTATAATTAAGTCTGAGAGATCACTCTCAAAACAGAGACAGACTGATTTTAATTTCATTATCGATTTCATTTGCAGCATAAGTCCCACAGAAAGAAGTTTCAGAATCTTAATAAAAAAACATTGGTTTTAAGCAAAAGTTGAGTATTATGCTATATTAATATAGGCTCATTACACTTACTAAACTTTTATATTAAAATAATATATATATATATATTTATATATATATAAAATAAATAACACAACCCTCTACATTAAAAGGTGTAAGTTTCTGAACAACGAATTGCCGAGATAACCTGACGTCTAAGTGGAGTCGGGAGCTAAAGGATGATGATAATGTTCAAGTAGCGGGGCGAAGAGGTGATTCAACGAAATCGATCTCCGCCGCTGGTGAAAACGTGGCCCTTACAATCAGAGGCCCTTAGAATTTCCAGTTTTAGTAAGTCTCATTTGAGACACACGTACAGACGGATAGACATTTTCCCGTCCCCCACACAATCTCATAAAGTACCATTCTGATTCTTAATAATTGATACACAACTTAAAATCTTCAAACAGAGCTGTCAACAAAATTCAACAGAAGCGCTAAACCTTTTAGATCTTTCTACCTGAGAAAAAAATTCGAGGATGTTCCGAGAATCCAACATGCGGCTTCAGATCAGTAATAAATAGGGCAAGGCAATTGATGATTTTGCATTTCTTTATATGAAGGAAAAGATAGCTCGAATGTATATAAATGTGCATAATGAAATAATTGATTAAATATGGGCAATTTCTTTTTGCATTTTTTTGCTTTATTTTGCATTTTATTTTTTTAATTTTTAAGAGACAGGTCATTTCTTGGCAATTTTTATGGCAATTTCGGCATTTTTAGGTCATGTTTCAGTCGAGAGAGAAAGGAAATTTTCCATGTAGGCCTACAAATCGTTACTTTCAGGCAGCAGACAATCATTTTTATTTGAGAATCTCCGCCAAGTGTTCATAGTTCATTTTAATTCAGATTATTGTAAACACCTTAGGAGTTTGTATTGAATCAATAAAGAATTATTTTTCTTTTTTTCTTTTTAAATGGTACATATTTGCTAGGGGCAATTTGATGGGCATGCCAGTTAAGAAATTATTTCTTTTTCTCTAAAGGTGTTCAAGTAGTATAAATTTACTTACTTCTTTAGTAACAAAATAAATCTGTTTTATATTCATACATAACGCACTGCCATCCATTAAATTACTTCGAGTAATTCGTTACTTAAAAACTAATTATAACTGTATTTTGAGTGTCCATTCTTGATTGCTTTAACAAAAGTTTAGTTTTAAATTTATCACTTGACAAGCAAACTTTGATTTACCTTTGGTAAATAATAAATAATAAATGCATTTTTTATTTTCCATTTTTCCAGTATTTTATGGTCATTAAATGCCTTGTAATATTGCCTGGTAATAAGTAACGCTAACCACTGGACCACGGAGGTCAATATTTCACACGATTTCAATTTGAACGGTTAAAAGAATATGGCGTATAGAAATGAATGTAACCAAATCGCCAAAAGGGTAACGATAAAATTAACCCAGCTGAAGACCGGACCCCATAATTTGATTATACATCCATGCATTACCTAAACTGGAAGAGTCTAACCCCTTAAAATTCGATCGATGTTATCCGCAAGATTGTTTTCATTGATGGCAAAAATCCCATGTAGAATGTAATCAACCCTTCTTGTTCGGCGGGTAAGTTTCACCGGTTTTGCAGGGGTTATGCATTCATTGACTTACGGGGGGACATAACAGCTTTCGATGCTGGAAAATAGGTGAAGTTTCATTTTTTTCTCAGCAATGAATTGTTCTATAGCCTTGTAATCTGGTGTGCTCTATATCGAATAGTTCTACAATTGCATACTATTTTCAGAATTAATTTAACTATTACATTTAATGGGTAATTATCAATACAAAATGGCAGCCAAATTTTGTGCACTGAAGTGCTGTTTCCCTCATAACTCAAACATTTATTGACATATTGCAGTGAAATTTTGCATGCAAGTATATTTTATATTGCTGAACAACACTCTCTAGAATAATTTATGTAACTTTAATAGTTTATTTTTAAAGAATATTTTTGATATAAAAATTTCTAAAAAAATTAACAAGTGATGAATTTTTTAAAAAAATATTTATACTGCAGGTACTTCAAAGATCCTAGATTATGTTGTTCACATGATATTTACAAATAGATAGAAAAAGAATGACTAAGAAATATTTGTATTTATGAAAATTATCAGGGAAACGGCACTTCAGTGCACAAAACTTGACTGCATTTTGTAATGATAATTACCCATTTATTGTAACAGTTAAATTAATTCTGAAAATAGTATGCAATTTTTAGAACTAGTTAATATAGAGCATGCTAGATTACAAGGCTACAGAACAATTGATTGCTGAGAAAAAAAATGAAACTTCACCTATTTTTCAGCATCGAAAGCTGTATATCGCCCCTTAATAAAATTACTGACATTTGCCTAGGTTTCCTGTATTCATAGGGACAATCAACGGATGTACCAATAGGTACCTTGGCTCTGCCTTGGCACAATCACTAGACAGATTTTTTTTCCCCCCACTGCTTCTCTTGATTGTTTATGCTTTCCTTCTTAAATTATATATTTGTGTCTTAAAACACGTTTCAGAAAATTTAACTCCATTTGTCGTTTAAATATAAACCTTTACAAAAACAATGTTTTGAACAAAACAACAAAAAACAACAAAAAATCTATTTCACTTATTGAAAAACCTAAAACCGTGATTTTTAAAACCTAAAATCCGGTCCCTAAAAGGAAGCCAATGACATAAGTACCTACCACCGAGTGTGCTGGTTCTGGCGAAACTCCATCTCACTGATCACACTGCAGCTTTCTTCCATTGTTGCTTTCCCATTTCTGCTGGCAGGTGGCACTGGAATCACACATAAATATTGCATAAGCTCACAAACAAACTCAACTGCTTTTACACATAATTGAACTAGCACGCTTTGACGTCACATATATTGGATCACAGCCCAAAATATCACATACATCTGGGTTATTTTTTTTTAATCCGGAAAACTAAAATATAGATTCTATATATTTTTTTTTAAAGAAAGAAAAAAAAAAAGCTGAAGTTAATCTGATTCCACACAGCAAGGAAGGCACCTTGTCTTGAAGTGTAGGCTTACGCTAGACGGCACATGGAATTGGTATAATAAGGTATATCCGTCGTCTCTTATTTTTAATTATGTCCACGTCCGCGAGAGGAGCTGTCGCTGTGACTGCGAGGCAGAAGCACAGATAACAACAGATGCGATTGATTTCATGCCTCAGTGCTCAATATGCAGCGCCACAGATTACAACCCTCTTCTACGTCATCACACCGCCAACAAAAATAAATTAACAACACCCATTAAATGAGGGTTCAACGATTCTTTATGTCATCATTCCAGGTTTCTCATAATAATCAGGTAGTACGATATTACGAGATGATGCAAAGTCTGTTCGGCTACGAAATAGAACGACAATAATCATTTTTCATACTTCTTGGTTTGAATGATAAGATTGTTTCTTGTGAGCAGGAGTAGGCCTATATTGCCACTTAAAGCTCTGACCGCCGCCGGTGTACATTGAATCATAACGTTAGTTACATGCCATAAAGCCTATCTGTATTTATTTTTTTGCTCATTAATAATTGCAATCGCAGATTCTTAAAAAATTTCATGGATTTAGAACATAAAACAAGAGAGATAGGGGATAGTTCTATGACAGGAAAAAAAAGGAAATAAGTAACGAGACAAAGAAGAAGGGAAGGAAGGAGAGAAAGACGAAACAATGTAGGATGGAAGACTGGAAGGAAGACGGAAGGCAAAAGAGGGAAAGAAGGGAAAAATAGATGCAGAAAAAGGGAAGTAGGATGGAATGGAGAAAGAAAGAATAGGAAAGAATAAAAGAAGGAACAATGGAGAAAAGATTGAAAGGAAGGAAAAAAAAACTAAACTCCCTGAAGGGACCAGGCCTACCACTCGACCGCTGCGTCATCTTACAGATGACTGTATTGGGAGGCATTGGTCAGCATTGGTCAGCATGTACACAAACGGCCGTTAATAGTGGTTTCCATGACCGGAGCCGCTACTTCCGCTACCGGAGCCACGCCGTAGCTCCTCAGTTTGAATCACGAGGCTGAGTGCACCTCGTTCCAAACCTCCCTATCTCAGAAAGATCCGAGGAGGCACCGGGGATCGAACCCGGGCCTGCGGATCTGTAGTCAGCGACGCTAACCACGAGACGGTTATAAGGAAGGAAGGAAGGAGGGAATAAATATGGGAGGAAAGGATGGAAGAAACGACGAAAGGAAAGGAGAAAGAGATGGAAGGAGGAAATAAAGGGAAAGAAAAGGAAGAATGAAATAAACACAAAGGGAAGAAAGAAAGGAAAATTTCAATGCAAATAGAAATTAAAAGTAAATAAAAATTAGTTTCGTCACAAAATATTATAAAATACGTGGAACATAAGCATCAATGCACCGTAAAGTCACTTCCGTGCTGGTCTGCATTCATATTCCAGCTTCACTCCGGCAAGGCTACTGAGAGAAAATAAATAAACCGCCCTATAAAACACAGGGTTTATAGGCTTATTATTTTACTCATATTATCAGGAACCGCATGCATTTGACATAAACACTTCTATACTGAGAAGTTACAGGCTAAACCAACTTCGGCCACAAAAGAAATAAAGCCATGTGAATCTTGTACACAAGATTCACATGACTTTTGAGTATGAAAAAAATGTGTCGAGTAAAAGATTTAGATTTTTTTTCAATTTGCATAGAAAAATTTGAGACTTTTTCGAGGGATTCGCGAAAAAAAAAACTCACGTAAAGGGGTAATAAAAGTAAGAGAAAGTCGTCCAAGATTTTGTCTACCGAAAAATGTACTTTGCAAATATTCTCGAAAAGGGACTGCGCCAAAACAATATTGTAACCGAGAACTCCACGCTTATATGTATGTATATAAGTATATATGTATGTATGTATGTATATGCATGTATATCTATGTATATATGCACACATACAAGAGGCGCGTCCATAAAGTAAGTTTCCCTGGGGCCGTTTACAGAAACAAAACACAATTTCAAGGAAATATCTGTTGCAACAGACACGGCCAGTGTTAAGCTATTTTCAACATATTCGCCACCGGAATTGAAACATTTGTCTTACCGTGGCACCAACTTTTAATACTTGTGTCGTAGAAGTCTGTCGCCTGGGATTAGAATAACCGGGTGGCAACCACCTTCGCCTCTCTGCCAGTCTCTGTCATTCCCTGTCTCTGTGGGTATAGGAAAAGATGGAAATTACTGGTAGCGAAGTCCGGGCTGTAGGGTGGATGTTTAAATACCTCCTAGGAAGTCTCCTGCAGAAGTTCGGCTGGGAGGTTCTTTAAACATTCACCCTAAAGCCCGGACCTCGCTCCCAGTGATTTCCATCTTTTCCTACATCTCACAAAATGACGAAGAATGAAAAAATGGCAGAGAATAACAGAGAGTCGAAGGTGGTTGTCACACGGTGGTTCAAATCCCAGGCGGCACACTTCTACGACACAGGTATTCAGAAGTTGGTGCCACGGTAAGACAATGGCGAATTTGTTGAAAAATCGCTGAACATTGGATGTGTCTGTTGCAATAAATGTTTCCAAGAAATTGTGTTTTGTTTCTGTAAACAGCCCTAGGAAAACTTACTTTATGGACGCGCCTCGTCCTATATACATACTGTACATGGAAAGATGAAATAAACTTATCTATCTATCACTGTACATCTAGACCAGCGTTTCTCAACCTATGGTCCGCGGACCACTGGTGGTCCGCGAAGATGGTGCAGATGGTCCGCAGACATAATTAAAAAATATATAATAAGTAAGTGAAAAGTAAAGAAATGTTTTTTTTGACATATTTCGTTATAATGACCTATAATTAATACCCCAAATATTAAGCATATAAGCCTTCTTTTAAAAATGGGGTGTGAAATTAGGGGTCCGTAATTTTTTTTAGACATTTTAGTGGTCCTCGGGTTCAAAAAGGTTGAGAAACGCTGATCTAGACCAAGTGATTTATGAAGACTGGCCACAGATAATCAGTTTCTTTATGTGGCAGGTAAAATATTGAATCTGTCAAAATGTTAATTAAATAGCGTTATAGAGTAGCGTATTACAGAGATGAACAAAGCAAAGCTTTGAAGAGGTAAGACGCAAGAAATTCATTTTTAAATGAAACGTGCTTATTTTATTCGGTAATTCTGTTAATACAAAAAAATATGCAATCCATGTGCGCGGGAACGAGCTCGCTATCATAAACGGTTTGCGAGATACTGAAGTGTGAACATTCACACTCTCAACTCTGGACGTCCCACAGGGATGTTGTGGTCTTGTACCAATATTCAGTTCTCGCTGACATGCATTAGTAAGACTATTTCACTCATACGCCGCGTGTTTGATATTGACCAATAACGTTTAGCAATTCCTCGGATATAGACCAATCTCGATCATTTATCTTATAATATTCTTCCTTGGATCGCAGGGATGCAATTTTATCTGATAAAACGTCAGCTCGTTACTGGACACGTAAGGTATCAACAACGGTGATTAATACGTCACATGCTGTCATTGTCCAGTATGAAAACACATTATTTTATAGAACATAGCTTGTTTGGTCAACAGCTGTGGCGTAGGGGAAGCGTTCGCTACTCTCACGCAGCGGGCCCGGGTTCGATTCCTGGTCGGGACAAGTTACCTAGGTGGGGTTTTTTCTGGGGCTCTGTGAGACAACTTTAGGCCCTTGTGGTCCCCAGATATCATCTGGCCGTCATTATCATCTTCATCCCATCCTCGCCTTGTTTGGAGTGAGTGTGTAGGCCTAAATGGTGTGTAGGTTTTTCAGCTGCAACACGCATTTTAAGTGTTCCCTGAGTCTTTTTGTTTCTGCAGAATATGACTAACGTTTAAAATGCCACTGAATCCAGTTTCATTTCATCCATGTTTCATTCCCATTCCCCAAGGAGAAGACATGGCCAACAGTCAAGTTTTTTAACGTAATGGCTCCGACATAACCACTGGTGATGGATGTATCATGAACCTTTGAAATTGACGTTGTATGCCTTGCCAGCTTGGGAATTTAACTTTTCGAAATTAATATCTAAAATTGTCTGAGGTCTACCTAGAAACAATAGATCTCTCTTATCATCTTCCCTCCAACGACTGAACGGAGTTTGTATTAAAGTGCACACGCGGTCGTTTAACGGATTTGTTTTTACATTACACCTTATGATAAACTCATTCTCTAACACACTTAAACTAAAAAGTAATTTATTTTTTAAAAAACTTAAGCACACAGCAATAAAATTAAATCACTTGTCTTAAATAAATCTGAAGAACAATCACAGCTGGTACATAAGCGCCTGGCACATAACGCGACATAGAACACACTGATAATACTGGAGGAAATGGATGTTTCCTTGAATAAGGCATCACATTAGCATGGCTGTGTTCAAAATATAGAACTTTCTCTCCATTTGCTTCCATGGTCCAGTACTATTAAAATTACTAGCGGGATTCACAAATAAGAATCTGGAAAATGTTTTCAAAGGAAAGAGAAGCCGAGGAAATATATTATCTTCTTATTCTCCTTAAAAAGAACATAAAATAGAATCAGAGCTATATTTATTTACTGTGTAGGAAGACTGCAGAATTTAGGAAAGAAGTATCGTTTAGACAGTCCCGGCCGGACAGACAAGTAGACATAAATCTATCGGCTTAGCTCGGGTGGTATAAGAGCAAGCAGGCGAGAAGACCAAAAATTCTACCCATCAAGCATGACGTACATCTCAGAGAGAGGGTGGAAAGGCGGGGGAAATTTTCTACCTGTTGCCATAGCAACTGCTGTAAACAAAGAAGATCAAGAAAAGCTGGAAATGTTGTTCTTCTGCCAGTCCATTGGTGTCCTGTGATCGCCATTCTGGTGAATGTTGAGGAACTCTGGCGCGATCATTCAAACAGTATAATTACTGAATATTAACTTATGGAAACTACAGTAAAAATAATAATGATACTAATAATGATAATTATCATAAAAATATAAATAATTATAAATGAAATTCGAATCAAATAAGTCGCAAATGGTAGGTGAGTTTTTTGTTCTTCACCATCTTCCCTTACTGCATCAAAACCCTAATAAATGTGAAAGTGAGTAAAGTAAGAGTGTAGACCCAAAAAAATTCTATACTTGATCCAAGATGTGTAGACCAAAACAAATTCTAACTTATACTTGATCCAAGATGTGTACGGAGCAAAAATAAACAACAGACTTGCCTTACTAACTATGTCCTATCGTTTCATTTGTTAATCGCACTAGCGCATACTTCACGATAGTGCGACAAGCGCAGTCAGATGTCTACTTCCATTCCGCACACTTCGTAAAATTATTTATATCATGTCATTGTGAAAAACATAAGTTCTGTTAAGTGAGCTGCTTTCTTTCATATTTATACCATAGGCTTACATGTTTTACAACATATATCTAGCAAACAAAATTTCATTTGATTTTATCGTTGCCTTGGGAAATTTGTTGATTCTGAAAAAAAGGTGATATAGGCCTAAGTTACTAAATACAAGACGTATTTTATAACATAATTAATTAATTCTTTGTACTTTTCATTTGCATAATGTGCGACGAAGTACACCACATATTGTAAGTAAAAGTAATAGGCATAACTTCTAATAATTTATGTTATAGAAGAAAATCGACCCTTGGCGCTTAATATAAAAAAGAAAGTTCAATTGACTTTACTGTAAGCCTATGTAATCGACAATCTAAAAAATGAACTCTTGTGAACTGTGCTTTGTACTTGTTCTCTCGGTTGTTTACTCTGGCTCTGTACACATCTTGGATCAAGTATAGTAACGTTCTTAGAGTTTGGGAAAGACATTAGGTGTAAAATAGATAGATTAAATACCACTGTCACAGGAACTAGCTCATCCTGCGACTAAAGTCTGAACGTTCTACGAAGGAAACCTGAGATAAACAAAAAACAGTATATTTGTCTCGTTCTAGCACATTGCACGTATGAGCTAAGAGTGAGGCAGACATACTGGTTTTTGTTTACTTTAGGTTTCTTTCTTAGCTCGTCTTAAGGTATAGTTTAAGAGCTAACCCTACCCTGAACGATAGGAGGCCCTTGCCGTTAAGGGATCAGTTGGGCTTGTTATGTTTTGTTGTACAGGATATGGCAGTGGGTATGTTCTTGATAGAGGACAACTGCTACACAGAGTCACCTGGAGCCAGTGGCGGACCCAGGGAGGGGGCCGTAGGGGCCGCAGTCCCACCTTGCTTTGACTTTTTTATTCGTTGGAAATAATTACTTAATAAAATAACATTCAATTAATTAAATACAAAAATTAAAAAATTAAAAATAAAAGCATTTATGAACTCGTTCTATTTCAACCTGAGGATTGTAATATGAGAGTTTTGTATTCAGTTAAAAATGTAACAAGAGCGCAGCACGGCTAAACGTTATGCCTCATGCTTATGTGCATCACTAAATGTGAATGGTATTGGCTTTGTTATCAAATATGGCGATTAATAAAATCAGGTAAACTGATATAACAAAGTGCCAGAATGCTTTTATTTAATCAGTGATAAGTTAATTGCAATTATGATATGAACAAAATAAGTTATTTTTGTAATCTATCTCCGAGTTAAGCTCCAGATCGATTCATTAAGCAGGGCTTGTGGAAGAACATACTTAACCTTAATTCAAACTCGTATACACTGATATAAAAAATTCTTAAATTATGTCAACATTACACAAAATACACTGGCGAAGAACTCCATTTAATTTACGTAGGCCTAATTATTTCACAGTAATATACCTTCTGTATACAAACAGTATTCAACTTGGTCAACGAAATAAACATCTAACAAGTTTGATAAACAAATGCAAATGAATTTGTCATGGCTAACTGTATTGTAAATTCCAAAGCCGTATATGATTATTGTAAAACAATATGTCGTCAGGATAACCGATTTGCATTTATTAAATTCTTTCTAATATTGCCACTAAATTGGGTATTACTCCGATACCGTTCAACCGATTTGATCAATTGTCAGTAGGTTTCTTCCCATGGACATTATAAACGCGTATACCAAGTTTCATGAAAGCCCGATAAAGCGTATTTGAGTTATCGCGCCTTTTGTTACATAATACCATAAAAAACACTAAATTGGGCATTATTCCGGTACCAGCCAACCGATTTGGTCCAATATCAGCAGAAGTCTTCCCATGGACATTATAAAGATATATACCAAGTTTCATGAAAATCCGATAACGCATATTTGAGTTATGGCGCCTTTAAAATAGACACTAAATTGGGTTTTATTCCGGTACCGGTCAACGGATTTGGTCCAATATCAATAGGCTTCTTCCCATGGACATTATAAACGCGTATACCAAGTTTCATTAAAATTCGATAAAGCGTATTTGAGTTATCGCGCGTACAGACACACGGACGGACGGACGGATGGAAGGATAGACATTTTCCCGTCCCCCACACAATCTCATAAAGTACTACACTGGCACTTAATAACGTTTATTTTGTATTCCTCAAGTTAGATACCTATATTCAGCCTAGGAGAGTGTGACATCGCCAGAAACAATTATTGATTTTTTAATTTATTTGTGAAACAATTGTTTAATTTATGATGAAAAGACCCCGTTCTCTCTGACATGCATTAGTAAGACTATTCCATTCATACACCGCATGTTTGATATTGACCAATAACGTTTAGCAATTACTCGGATATAGACCAATCACGGCCGTTTATCTTACAATATTCTTGTATGAATCGCGAGAATGCCGTTTTATCGGGTAAAAGTCTGCTCGTTACTGGACACATAAGCATCAGTGTGCAGTGATTAATACGTTACATGCAGCCATTAAGCAGCACGAAAACAAATTATTTTATACAACTTAACTTGTTTGGAAGTTGAAATAATAGAAATGTACATTGATTAAGAACACAATTTCGATTCGGTGCAAGCCAGTTCGTGTGCTTTTATTCTTTTCTGCTGTTAGTTTACATGAATGAAGTTAGCCATGTCTTATACGCGCCATTGGTAGCATTGATCAAAACAGGGTAACTGGAATCGATTCATAGATGGTTGATTCATAATATGCCGTGATCTCGTAGCTGTTAGTTTTGTTTTTATACAATAAAGCACGAAAGTAATTATTATTTGTATAATCCGTTACATTTTTATTCATGGAATAGTCTTAAAAAATCCTAGACTAGACGCAGGGTAGGCCTAATAGAAGGGTACTAGAAGTAAAATTTAAGAATTCCATTTTTTTAAAATGAAAACGTAGGCTAGCTGTGTAAAATTAAAGCATTTTATGCCCAGAGTGAACAGTTTAAAAGTAATATTAATTACATAACTCTGATCACACTATGCTAATAAAGCGAAGTATTATGTTGCTTTCATAACAATGCAGCTCAATTTTGTCACTCAGCAAGTTACGTGTTACAAAGTTTTTACTGTCTTTTTGTATTCAGAAGATTGGATTTAGTTGAAGTGACCTCTTTTTGTTTTTCACTTGGGTTGGAATGATCCCATTTCTGAAATTTCCTGTTTCCATCCGGTCGCGGCAATTCTAAAATGACTTCAAGCAAATTAATTAATCTAAGTCTACAAGCACCCGGGTACGTTGTGACTAGTTTGTAAAACATCCAATATTATAATTGTTTTATAAAAAGTACGGAAAGTATGTAAAAACCCTAAGAGAATAGGCCCTACTAATATAATTGTAAATTACTTTTTGAAGGTGACAAAAATAATTGCTTAGAGTAAGGTTATTTTTCCAACATTTCCTTTAAGACGAAAATTTATAATGATTATTCCACTCTTACGCCACGTGTTTGATATTGATCAATAACGTTCTTCCAATTCCTCGGATATAGGAAAATCACGATCGTTCATCTTATAAAATAGTTGCTATTAATATGAGGATGCGATTTTATCTTAGGCACGTAAGGTATCAACGTGCGGTGATTAATACGTCACATGTTGCCATTAAGCAGCATGAAAACAGATTATTTTATAAAACATAACTTGTTTGGAAATTGAAGTAATATAATAATAATGAAATATTTAATATAACTATTAAAACACAAACAAAAAAATTGATTAAAAACAATTTAGATTCAGTGGAAGCCAGCTCGCGTGTTATTATAGCATTATAAGCAACTACGACGACGCTCTCCATCTTGTGATACGCACTATTGTTAGCATTAGGAACTTTGATCGATTCATCGAATAGATTCGTGGATTGTTCATTCATCTAGTATTCCGTGATCTTACGGCTGAAAGAATATTAACAAAGCAAGAAAATAATTATTATTTACAAATTCCGTTACAGTTTATTCGTGCAATAGTCTTAATAAATACTACTCGAGATTATTAGTTTCATCTGATAAATTTTCCCGAACTTGGTTTTCGCAAATATATCGATAAACTCGTAATCTCTCGTGGGATTACCTACGACAAACAGGGTGCTTAGAAAATCTGCAACAAACGGCGCTACCCGTGAAGCTATATCCAACATATGAGGTCTTTCCGGTGAAATTGGTCAAAGGCGTGCTAGTTGAAGTGGGTTGGTGATTCTCATATATGCACTTCCTCAAACAAAGGTATCCTGGGTCATAATTTTAAAAAATCCTCCTTACAAGATCCTTCAGAATTTGTTGTAGAGGTTCCGTTCAAACTTTATAAGCTCTAGGTTGTGATTTCCTCTGTTTTTATCTGGTTTGCCAACCAAACATTAAATATGTATTATAGGCCTATTTTAAGATGAGCACCGCTATAGCTGCGTACCGTTCGAATATCATTTAATAAAATATTTAAATATGCTTTCACATTATTTTCTTCCTGACTATCCCACTCATATGCCGCGTGCTTGATATTAACCAATAACGTTTAGCAATTGCTCGGATATAGACCAATCACGATCGTTTATCTTATAAAATGCTTATTATTAATATGTGGATGGGATTTTACCTGATAAATTCGCCAGCTCGTTACCGGACACCTAATCATCAATGTGCCGTGCTTAATACGTCACATGCTGCCATTAAGCAGCACGAAAACAGATTATTTTATACAACATAACTTGTATGGAAATTGAAATAATATAAATGTACATTGATGAAACACACAATTTCGATTCGGAGCAAGCCAGTTCATGTGCTTTTATTCTATTCTGCTGTTAGCTTACCTGGATTAAGTTAACTATGTCTTATATGCACAATTAGTAGCCACAACATGGTAACTCGAATCGATTCATGGATGGTTGATTCATAGTGATCTAGCCGTGATCTTGCAGCAGTTAGTTTTGTTTGTATGTAATAAAGAACGAAAGTAATTAGGCCTACTGTTTGTATAGCACGTTACATTTTTATTCATGGAATAGTCTTAATAAATCCAACTCGAGTTGAGTTTCATAAGATAAATTCGCTCCTGCTACGCAGTCGCGAATCTATCGATAAACTCGTCAACTCTCGTGGGATTACCTATGATAATTAATTAACACATACTGCTGCCAGAAGCTTACATAAAGCATAACTTGCTCCTTTGAGAAGAATGGGTCTCTTGCTACTCCAACATTAATAAGCACAAAGTCTTTGGAATGGAACGATGAAGGCTGAACAATTTCATATAAAAACTGTGTGAAATTTACGCTGAAGGACAGCGCTTTATTTTCATCGCTTGACAACAATTTGCTCAAGCGGTACAGCAACACTATTGATTCTCGCTTACACATGCTTCACATCCTTTCATTCCTCTCTTTTATAATTTTAGAAATTTTCTTTTGGGGATGGTTTTGGTGGAAAATCGGTGATTTTTAACATGCCGTGTTCTTAATAAACTATAGAAACCGTAAGGTATTTTACTTATTGTGGAAAGTGTCTGAAACACTGGGAAAATGAGAGTGAAGATGTCACTTTTCTAACCTATAAAATTGCAGTCTATAAACAGAAAATAGGTCACGTGATCCAGAAACAAGGATGTAGACTGACTGGCGATCAACACTAACATCCCTGTGTTCTTAACCTAACCCCAACCTAGCACTAGATGTTATGTCACTAACACTAATTTCTACATTCTTAACCTAACTGCCATAAAACTAGCCTTTACATGTCACTAACACTAATATTGCATCACTATTTCTAACCTAACTGTCACTTACCTAGAATCGCGGAAGAATAGCGCGAGAAAAGTGTGGTTTGAATCACGACACAAAAATGCAGTTGCAGCGCTGATAACGGGAAACCAATGAGATGCTGGATCTGTGTCAGCCAATGAAAATCATTTACGGAAAGCATAGATCCCAGCTTAGTCCTTAGTTGCGAAAGCTTACAAGGGAACGGTATGGACTGTCATGCCAAAACCTGCCCTCAATTTTTGCATATAGATAGGTCTTCATTAAAGAGTCACATGCAAAAAATTAGCTGTTCATACGGCGGGCACTTATACAGTTCGCTTGAGTAGTCCGCATGCTGGGAACATACGTGACAGCGGGTGCCGGGGTGTGAGGCAGAAGGACAAGCTACGTACCATTTCCACATTTTGAAACTACTTAATCTGCAAATACATTGAGGGGTTGATTATTAATGTGTGTGGGTGTTTTAGGTTAAAAGTGTGACCACTCGATTTGCGTAATGAAAGCAAACACTAGCGCTTCAAACAACCTTTTATCAATGTTGGCATTTCTTGTCCAGACAAAACTCTTTAGATGTTAAGAACGTGGACTAAAAAATTACGTAATGCACTCGTCATTATAGGCCAAAGTAGAATAATAATAATAATAATAATAATAATAATAATAATAATAATAATAATATTAATTGAACCAATTTAAACAGCACACGAGATTCATTTTGCTAATCCTAAACACTTAGGGCCCGTATGACGACCTCCAGATATCGTATTTATCTACCAGATAGAGAACCTATCTGGAAGTTGGCCAAGAATTGCGTATTATAGTCTCCTGACAAAGTCTGTTTGGGAAGACAACTTCCAGATAAGCTAGCAGCAGGATGGAGTGGCTGACAAAGTACTGACTCCTAGTTAGGGATCTTGGTTGAAACAAGATGGCGCAAGCCGAAAGCTTCCTAGCCATCTGAATTTTAGAACTGATGCCGGAAGATTTAATTTACATAAAATTGTCATTTTATGCTCACATATGAATGAAATAGAATTGAACAAATAGATTAATGCACTTAAAACGATATGTTGTTATGTAATTTAATTGTACAAATACAAATCCGAGCTGCCGCACCTAGCGGAGGACTACCAAACTACAACAAACACACCTCTCTGCTCAGCGATGTAAGGACCATTTTACAAATTTTTACTGCGTTCTTGCCGGTAGCAGATCAGCGGTGGTATTACACGACATCTTCCAGTTAAGCTATCTGGAAGTCACGTATCTGGAGGATTTGTCAGCATGTGGTAATACAGGCCCTTAAACAGGTACTAATTACTTCACGAGACCTACTGGAATACAAATGTATGTATCAGAGGAGGGTATTAATCATTGTAGGGCTCGGACAAGTAACCGAAGTATTTGTCTATCCGGATAACCGGATACCTATAGCGTACAAATACCGTGCAAATAAAACCGAATAATCGGTTATCCGAATGTGGGTTTTCGGATAATCGTGTATTCGTTTCTTGTCCAATATTCTTGTAACCTATATTTAAATCCTCGGATAGTTTTAACCGAATATTGCTCACTGAGATGGTGGTAAAAAGATTTCCAAACACAACTTAATTACAACAAACATTGGACACAACACCCTACACAGTTTCCAACCCCTACAGAGAAGTTATCTTTACACATCTATATGTTTACACCAAAATTACCTAAATATGTTGTAGAACTACCCCTCTCAACTAGGAGAGAATCTAGAGTACGGTAAATTCTTATAAACCATCCCCTTCGGGTTTTCATCCCCTATTATTAACATGTGCTGTATACAAAATAAATGAATTGACCTTTTTCCTTACCAAATTTTGAACAGCAACCCTCTTCAACCAAAAGAAGTAAAACTAGCCTACATGAAAATTCTGACTAATTACCCCTTCCTTAACACCCACCCCTGTAAGTAATGTTTTCGCTATTACAATATAAATACTGGTATTTTTACAGAGTAATTTTACGCAGCGCCAGAAGAACTAGGAGAAATTGTAGCCAATAATTCTATTCGAACAAACCACCCCTTATATATTTTAAACCCCCTTTTATGATATTTCTTTACAATTGTACATTCTTTGGCAATATTATCAAATTTTACACACAAAGACTGTGGAACGTGGAGAAAATTATAGGCAACGGTAAGATTCGAATATCCAACCCCTTACACAATTTCAACCCCCTTCGTGATAATTGCACATTCTTCGGCGATTTCTTATAACGTTTTACACATAGAAACTCTGGAACATGGAGAAAATTATAAGCAACAAAAAAATTCGAGCATACAACCCCTTACGCAATTTCAACCCCTATTAGGGTGATTTATATACAATTGCACATCCTTTAGCGATTATTATCAAATTTTACACACACAGAGACTGTGGAACGTGGAAAAAATTGTAGGCAACAATAAGATTGGAATATACAACCCCTTACGCAATTTTAACCCCTATTAGTTGATTTCTGTGCAATTGCTCATTCTTCGGCGATTTCTTATAAAATCTTACACTGTGGAACATGGAGAAAATTATAGGCAATAAACAAATTAGAATGTACAACTCCGTATGCACTTTCAACCCCTATTATGTGATCTCAATGCAATTCTATGTTTCTGACCAGTTCTTAAAGAAATTTTACACATTGCGCCTGTAGAACTGGGAGAAAATTGTATGCAACAGTAAGATGCTAATATTCAAACCCTTATGGAATTTCAACCCCCATTAGGATAATTTCAACATAATTGGGCATTCTTTGTCTATTATTAACAAATTTTACACACAGGGACTGTGGAACGTGGAGAAAATTATAGGCAACATAATATGCGAATATACAACCCCTTACGCATTTTCTACCCCTATTATGTAATATCTATGCAATCTCTATGGAATTCTATGTTTTTGATCTGTTTTTATATGAAACTGTAGAAAGGGTTGTTAGTAGAACTGGGAGAAAATTGTAGCCAACAATACCATTCGAAAAAAACCACACCTTATTTATTTTCAACCCCTACTATGTTATTTCTTTACAATTGAACATTTTTTGGCGATTATTATCAAATTTTACATACAGAGACTGTGGAACGTGGATAAAATTATAGACGACATAATATTAGAATATACAATCCTTACGCAATTTCAACCCTTATTATGGTGATTTCTACAAATGCACATTCTTTGGTGATTATTATCAAATTTTACACTCAGAGACTGTGGAAAGTAGAGAAAATTGTAGACTACAATAGATTCGAATATACAACCCCATACGCATTTTCAAGCCCTATTATGGTGATTTCTGTACAAATGCCTATTCTTCGGTGAGTATTATCAAATTTTACACATAGAGACTGTGGACAGCAGAGAAAACTGTAGACAACAATAATATTCGAATAACCATCCTTGACGTATTTTCAACCCTTAATATAAAAATTATCTTAATACAATTCTACATTTTCTCACCGATTTTTATCAAATTTTACACATGAATCCTTTAAACCAAGGAGAAGACTCTAAGCAACAACGATTTTCCAACAAATCAACCTTTAGCTGTTTTTAGCCCCTGTTGTATGATCTGTTCACCAATCTATTCTCTGATTAATTTTGACAAATTTTTACACTCAGAGCCTACAGAACTACGAGGAATTTTTAAGGTGCATTAACACTTGAATAACCAACCCTTACTTGTTTTTACCTTATATTAACAGTGTGCGAGAATGTCTGTCAAACAATGTTCATGATTCAAAATAACATACACGATTTAATAGTTCCCGTGTTATTTATTTTTTATCCTCGAAGTATTCAGTCACTTGATCACAACGAATGATATCTGAATAGTGTGTTAATGGAATATCGCTATCCCGAACAATCACCGTTTGGTATTCGCATATTCGGTGATGTGATCATCGGAAAATTATCAGTTCTTCTAACCTTACGAGACTATTACGTGAATGGTCTTGAATCCTATGCCTCTGACGACGCGAAGTACATAACGTACATTCCTTCATGTGTCCAGATCCCATCGACACAGCACCAGTGATTTAACTCACATTTTTGCGCTGTGAATGTCTTCAGTGTACAAAAGTCTACCGAGAATGACAGCCGCATTTAAGGGTGGCTCCTACTTAAATTAGTTTTGTCCAACAATTTTATTTATCTTGGTTCTCGAGGGTCTCTGCTTGATATCTGATAAACATTACATAAATAATGTAAATCTAGGTATATACAATAAAAACGGGTTGAAACATTAAAGGGTGGTTTTTATTAAAATTAATTTAGCCTAAAATTTTCTCCTGGTACTGTAGGTAAATTTTCATTTAAAAAATGGTCAAAGGGGGTAGATTTAAATGAAGCACATACAATAGGGGTTGAAACACATAAGGGGTAGTTTGATCCAAAATTATTTTTCCATAAAAATTTTCCGTCGTTCTATAGGGTCAGTGTATAAAATCTGGTAAGAATTGGTCAAAAAAGTGAAAATGTATTGTAATAGGGGTTGAAACATTTAAGGGGTGGTTTCTTCCCAAGTTAATTTTGCTCAAAAATCTCTCAATGGCTCAAGTAACTGCTCAATTATCTGAACAAATGAAAACACAATCTGAACAAGTGAAAACACAATTAAGCACTCAAGCGGAACAAATAAAAACACAAATGAACACACAGTCTGAACAAATAAAAACACAATCTGAACAAATGAAAACACAGTTAAATGCACAATCTGAACAAATGAAAACACAATCTGAACAAATAAAAACACAATCTGAACAAATGAAGACACAGTTAAATGCACAAAGTGAACAATTAAAAACACAATTAACTACTCAAGCCGAACAGTTGAAAACAGAATTGAACACTCAGTTAACTGAACAAGGTAACAAATTGAAAGAAACTATAGAAAAGCAAAGAACTGAGGTAGAAAATAAATTGAAAGAATTAGATTCCAGGGTCACAACTCAAATTGCCAATTCAGAAAGTGTACTATCCGGGCAAGTTGATTCTGTCCGAGGGCAGGTAAGTGAAATTCAGCGTGTGACTGTAAATATGCAATCGGAAATAGACCGATTGAGACAGCAGGTACGAGACCATGAATTGTCTATTGAGAATAGGGAAAACCCACCTGTAAACACCCCTGTTACCAACTCGACCACCTCTCTCCCAATAAATAATTTTCAACTACCGATTCCACAGGAACTTCCCACTCCATTATTTAGATCTAATAACGGATTGAACCTACCTTCCACTAGTGGAAATAATTCAATGCAGGACATAAATACAGCAAATAGTGTAAATAATTATGCACTGAGTAATAATGATTTACCATTACCCACCTTTGAAGACTCACAAAAGACAAATCCTGTGAGGTATTTGAGTGACTTAAAAACTTATTTCCGGTTACGAAATGTACCAGAAAACCTCAAAATGGTTTTAATTTCTCGATCCCTACAGAAGTCAGCACTTAGATGGTTTCATGTTATAAATGATACTCAAAGCTTAGATATGCAAACTTTCGAGGAGGCCTTTTTGCAAGAGTACTGGTCGAAATCAACACAGGAACGTATCAGAAACCTCATTTTTTTTGGTAAATATGACCGAAGTTGTGGAATGAATTATTTAGAATATTTTATTTCCTTGTGTGATCAAAAACAACTCCTGATTCCAAAAATTGATGAGCAAAGTTTCATTCAAGCCCTCTGTCTTCATTTTCCAACCTCAATAAGAAATAGTTTGATAGTAGCCTCTCCACAAAATACCAGCGATATGTTACGATTATTGAAATCCTTGCAGGAGGTACCCAGTCAACCAATAAGAGTAGGACAAAATCCTCAGGTGCCAGATGCAAATAATCAGAAAAAGACCATAAATTATGTGCATACTGGACCAGAGAATTTTGAAAGTGAGGTCGGGACACCGGAAAATAATAATAATCAAATGCAGAATACAAGGAGGGAAAATTTCCATTCGCCCAGGTCACAGCGAAGAAGCCCGGAGCCCTATTGGCAAAATTATGACTATCAGAGAGGCACACGAATTCCATTCTGGAGAAATGGAGGCAATAGGACAGCTAATAATAATAGTAACTATTCCCGATACAGGCCTTACCCTAATAATAATCAGCAGTACCAGAGATCCTACGGACGAGGCAGAAACTCGTATGGTAGTTATTCGCGAGGCAGGGATTTTCCAAATAATCGTGGCAGAACCCCCTCTTGGTATTATCGGAGCCATTTAAATCAGGGATATTTTCGTCCTCAATTTCGTGGTCGTGTAGTGGATAACCGATACATAAGAAATGACAACAATAACAGGTTTGCCCGTGCCGAAGCAGAGAATCGTCCCAGATCCCCTAATGAGAGGAATAGTAGAACGACGAGTAGGCCAAACACTCCACCAGCTGACGTAGCTTTAAACGCTTAAGGGCTTTTGTAATACCTCCAACCGGAAGCCCTGCGTCTATTAGCAATTCTGGAGGAAACATAAACTCATCTGAAGCCTGCAGTAATGATAACCCTACCAATGTAAATAATGAGAAAGACACAAACAGGATAGGAGTTCCCCTTGTAAATATGAACCCCCATTGTGCTCCTAAAACCACAGTGAACCCAATAAGCGACATTTCGTCTGAGAAAAACAATAAAAACAAGCAGTTGATACATGACAATACCACAACACCAACACCAGAAAACCCTGCACAACTCAGTAACTATAAAACAAATACTCCCAGTTCAGAATATGAGCGCCCAATTGGCTGTTGGCCAGAAAAGGTGTAGAATCACAGATCAATGTTTAGTTCCTGTAACTATAAAAGGGCAGACATTGGAAATATTATTTTTAATTGTCCCAGGTTTGAATTTACCCATTATAGTAGGTTGCGAAATATTTCGGAGATTACAAGCCATATTAAATTTCCGTAATAATTCTTTGGAATTTAAAAATGAACAGGAAAAAGAAGTTGTAATACATTTTAACGTGACAGAAACAGTTGAAAGAGAGAATTCCCCAGATATTGGAGAAGAAAGTTTTTTTTGTTGAATACCTTCAAGCCGGATCTCATCCCCTTGTAAGAATTAGACCCGGCACTTCAGACACAGCTGACCGCACAGCAGGTAGCCTCACACCCCAAATGAAATCTTTGCAAAAGGAACTTGACCCAGATTTTGCTCCACACGAAACAGTAAACACAAATAATTTTAGCATTGTAAATACACAACCACCATTCAGAAGTACAGGAAATTTTGTTCAAAACTTCGATACTGATGATGAAGATGAATTAGAATTCATATGCATATAAAATTACATTTTATTTTGATCTTCACATTCCCTGGTTCAATGTAAATAAACAAACCTTATAAGCCTAAACACACCATGGTACAAACTTGCAAATCAGCGGAGGAATATCGAAACAGAATTGTTGATGGATAGCAGGGAACCCCTCAAGTGTTATCTCAGGGAAAATGAAGGTAATTAGAGGTATCAAAATGATAAAGAAATGGACTGACAATAAGGACTTCTCGAATGAGTAAAATAATTCTAGTGTGATTTTTTTCGTGATTAGTGCATTGTTCCAACATATGTTGTCAAAGGGACACATATGAATACTAAAATCCTACGGTTGAGTAAAGACGCCTTAATGTAGTGAATAATAGAAAATGGACTGATGAAAATGGTTATTGCATAAGATGTAGATCATTGCAAACACTACATAACTAGATGGTACATCGAGATTGGCTCTGTCCTCTAGGAATTTGTACCTAGTTAGCTATAAGTTGTAAATAGATTGGCTAATTCCCGTATTGAATTGAAATGTTGAGGGGAAAAAGGCATTAATTTCGGCTAATTAAAAACACAATTATTTGATTTAGGTTAAGTTTTTACTCACACTTATATGATGAAAAATGTAAAAGCCTCACACATTTTGGAAAAGTTAAAAGATAAAAGAAAACACATTTTATGGCCCAAATTTATTTTGCCTGATTTTGAAAAATTTCAAAAGTATAAATAAATTATTTTATACTATTTGTATATCTAAGGAATTTCTTCTAACAGCTGACCAATCTGATAGGAAATGTAAGAAGGTAAAATGCAAAAGAAAAATAAGGTATAACAATGTATGAATATAAGGTAAAGAGTATTGGTAAATAAACATATATGCATATGAAATGGTGTGAAATGAGAATTATTAAGTAGTCAAATAGGTAAAGACTACCGGTGATGTGAAAACAAAATGGTAGAAATAAAATGATATGATGGATAAAGAATCAAACTATGTAGATTGGTGAACGCACAAAGTTGTGAAGGAATCCTCTTTTGAAATTGTAAAGGAGCAATATACATGAAAATTTGGTCTAAACTTACCTAACCACTGCATAGAAAATCGAAGTATGAAGAATTATGGTGACAAGTGTTAATAGAAGGCAAAATGAAGAAAGATAAAATGTGAAATATTACAATATGTTAAGGGTTATAAATTGAATAATGTATGTTTAACAGAAATTGAAGGACACGTGAGGACAGTCATCATATATTCAATTGAAGTGTGGAATTCTACAACAAGGTATTGTTCATATATGTATTTGTAATTGTTTTTGAATTTATGTGTTTTTTTTTTTAATGTTGAACTAGGCGATATACGAATGTTGCACAGAGGAAACAATTAATGAAAAAGGAATTAAACGGATATTTAAAAGAAAAATGCGGTAAATGAATTAAAAGGATATTTGAAAGAAAGAGGCGATATAATAGAGAAAGCGATTAAGTGAGAAAATTGGCTAAATTAAATAATTTTGATGAAGAGAAGCTAGGACAAAGGAGAATTTGAAAGTGAGGGTATCAAAAGTTTTAAAATCATGCATTACTAGTGACCATGAATGTTTACTACCAATTACCTGATTATTAAATCTTTTAATACGGACATTTGCAACTGTTTCACGGACTGACCAGACCACCCACGACATTTCGACTCCTAACGACAAGCACCGGTGACCATTCAGGACTTATTACGACAAAACGACATATAGCATAATAAAACAAATTACACCTTTAGAAGGAGGACATTAAGACCTACAAGATGACATATTACAGTTCATTTCGCTATTTAATTGAATTACCCTTTGATATCAAAATCTATTTATACACAGTAATAATTAGCCGATATAGGTCAGACTTATATCAAAATACTTCTAAAATTAAGGACAACATTTTATGACCATTAAAGGACATCAGGACTTATATTATAAGACTTAATGATTGATTTATCTTAAACAGGAAATGGGTCGAGCCCGATTCCCGACAAACTGTCTCCAGACATAACACATCACTTTTGACAGGTTGCGTTAGTAGAACACAGCATCTTTTAACTGTAAAATGCTGAAAAGGAAGCTTTAGGAACAAATTTGAGTAGACCAATAAGAACTCATGTGTGATCAAAAAGGGCATATAGGAGGTATAATTAGCCAATGGAAAAACAGAAGAGTAGGGAAAAACTTCGTTACGAGAGCAGCATTTGGAAACAAATGAAATAAACTAACTGGTCTTGCATCACGGAACGTCGTAGGGAGAGGATGTGTATTTTATCCGCGCTATAAAAATAAGATTATTAGAAATATTAGCAAGTCCGACGTATCTTTTATTAGCAGCGCGTTAGTCTAGTGAAGAAGTACTTTAAAGTGACAGTAAATTGAGTATAAGTCTTGCATCACTGAGAATCGTAGGAAGAAGACGTATATTTTATCCGCGCTATAAAAATAAGATTATTATAAGTTTTAGCAAGTTCGACGCATAGTTGATTTAGAAGCGCGTAAGTAGAGTGAAGAAGTATATTGTAATAGAAGCGCGTTAATTGTGAAGGACAGTATTTTTCAAGTGATTATTAATTAAAGATATTTTATCCGCGCTATATAAGTAAGATTTTATACACGTAAGAAAAGACTAACATTGAAAGTAGCAATTTGATTGAAGTGCGCCGTAGGACATATCATATATATATGGACATTCTGTGCAACACACGTTAAAAGCCTCCTATCAAAATTAAACTAAATCAGAGAACATTAAATATTGGATTAATAGAAAGATCATGTGTTGTTTCTCGTATTCTCCTTTAATTCGAAATTAACCACGGAGATAAGACGATCATCTCTACTGACTGACTAACCAGGCAAATCAACTATCTCTGGCGATTCGGAACTGGTCCACAATATAAATCTATCTGTTTATTGACAGGTTGGCGCCCGTGGACCGGTGAATTTGTCTTTACAAACCGAATTTCTGGGGAGCAGTTTTCTTTGTGATTAAGACCGCAACGAAAACTGAGGCAGGTGTGGGGAACAAACATCCCCAAATCAGCCCCAACCTATTGAGGTTCTGTGTATTACGTCTGATAAAAACATTAATCAAAGAACGAAGATTTAAATAAATACATAACATAACGGGGTATCAAACATTTAAGAGTGGTTTATACGAAAGTTAGTTTTGTGTAAAAAATTATTTTGGTTCTGGAGGGTATTTGTGTAATATCTAATAAAAGTTACTCAAAGAATGAAGGTTTAAATATTGATATACATAGGGGTTGAGTCGCTTCAGGGATAGTTTCTACCAAAATTAGTTTTGTTTGAAAAATCTCTTGGTTGTAAAAGGTCTGTGAATAATAAGTTATACAAATTACTCAAAGAGTATAGATCTAAATATTGATAATAAAGTAGAGGTTGAAACATGCAAAGGGTGGTTTATAATAAATTTAAATTGGCCTATAATTTTCTCCTGGTTCTATAGGGTATTGTGTAAAGTTTGATAAAAATTCGTCAAAGATTGTAGCTCTAAATATAGATCATAAATAGGGGTTGAAACAATTTATGGGCGGTTTCTACTAAAATTAGTTTCGCCTAAAGCTTCCTTCTGGTTCTGTAGGTTCTGTGTGTGAATTTTGATAAAAATGGTCAAAGAGTGTAGATTTATTTAAATGTCATATAATAGGGGTTAATCATAAGGGGTTGTTTATTACAATGTTATCCTGGTTCTTTAGGGCCTATGTTTAAATTCTGGTAAAAGATGGTAAATAAATATAGGTTTAAATAAAGATCATATAATAATGGTTGAAATATTAAAGGGATGGTTTGTTCCAAAATAAATTTGGCTTGAAATATTCTCTTGATTCTATAGGGTCTGTCTGTAAAGTTTGGTAATAATCGTTCAAAGATTGTAGATTTATAAAGACATTAAATAATGGGGGTTGGAAATGTAATAAGGGGTGGTTTTGTAGAATATTGCAGAATAGTGACTAGTTCTGCAGGGTTTATGTGTAAATTGTATAGAGATTGTTCGGGGAATTTAGATTTGTATACGAAAATATTACTCACGGGAGGTTGAAAATAAGGGAAGGGGTGGTTGACTTGAATTTTAAAATTGCCCATCGTTTTTACCTTGTTGAAGGGGGGTAGGTGTTCAAAATTTCATGCAAATCAGTGAAAGCATGTAAATTTGTATATGCCTATAAACACATACTTTTTTACTTTTATGTTCGATAATACAATAAATTAGAAGAAGAAGAATGTAATTATTAGAGTAATTGAACACAGATGCTTGGGGGGGTAAAATTAAGGATTGCATATTGTATGTACGGCGCGACATCAAGAATGCAGTGAACAAGATATTGCACAAACAGCCTCTGTCATGACTCATGGTAGTAGGTATTTGTAGTTCTCTACAAGTAACCGGATATCCGAATACGCAAATACCTAACGGCGGTTATCCGAATAGCAATATTCGGTTAACCGGCTATCCGAATTTTATTCGCCACGACCAAGTAACCGGATACTATCCGGTTACACAAATACACAAATAGTCCGAGCACTAAATCATTGTTATAATATTATTCGCTTCCTTAATGATAAGGAAAGGGAGAGATAAGGCAAACTACACATAGGCATGCTTGGGAAGCGAGATGGGTGTATGCAGCACTGTGACAGCCGTCGACTCACGGTAGGTAGCGGGTGCTCCTATAATATTATCATGTAATGTCCAACAGAGACAATAATCTGTGGTTCATGAAAGATTATATATCTATGTAGATGATTGTCAACAGTTTATGGATCTCAATTATGTTATAGTGCACCATGCTTATGATCCCTCGGATTTATTCTTGTTTCTACACATTGGCGTGTAAACCTTCGTCAGGTGTACAAGCAAAAGAGAGAAGTAATATAACTATTTACATACTTTTTTATTGCACATTTGAGACTATGTAAATGTGAAAATCTTACAGCCGTCATTTTTTTAAGTTTAAACTATAAAAATCGAATTAAATAAATAAATTCCTTTATTGCAACCAATGGTCATACATGGATGAATAGAGCTCTGGTGGAATTATATAAGGAAGGGGAAACAGGAGCACCCCGAGAAAACCTGCCCCGACCCCAAATCCCACGTGCATCCACCGAGATTCGATCCAGGGTCCCAGCGGTGGAAGGCGAGCGGACTAACCATTCAGCCATAGGAATGAAAAATAAATTGAATTTAACACAGATGCAAGGTACCAAGTTTAAAGCTTTTATGTCAAAGAATTTTGAAATACATGTATTTTGCCGGTTATTTACTCCTTTATGCAAAACACTAAATTTAACCCAGAGGAAATGTCTCTACAGTGAAACTGGTAGCCAAATATAGAAATAAGAGGGGTCATGTAACAAGAAGCTTTGACAATTTTATTTCTTTTTGATCAACATGATAAATTAGGTAACCAAGAAATACAGCAAATTCAGGAAGTTTCATGTAATTTGTCCTCTAGAAAACAATCAGTATAACATTTATCATAGGTAATCCCACGAGAGTTGAGTTTATCGATAGCTTCGCGACCGCGAAGCAGGAGCGAATTTATCTGATGAATCTCGTCAACTCGAGTTGGATTTATTAGGACTATTCCATGAATAAAATGTAACGGAATATATAAATAATAATTAATTTCGTGCTTTGTTGTATAAAAGTAAAACTAAAAGTTACGAGACCACGGCATACTGTGAATCAACCATCCATGAATCGATTCGAGCTACCTTGCTGTAATCAGTGCTACCACCAATGCATATAAGATATAGTTAACTTCATTCAGGTAAGCTAACAGCAGAACAGAATAAAAGCACACGAACTGGTTTTTACCGAATCGAAATTGTGTTCATAATCAATGTACATTTCTATTATTTCAATTTCCAAATAAGTTGTGTTGCATAAAATAATCTGATTTCATGCAGCTTAGTGGCAACAGTGACTATCCATCACTGCACACTGATACTCGCGTCTCCAGTAACGATCAGCTGGTTTTACCGCGATTCCTACATGAATATTGCAAGATAAACGGCCGTGATTGGTCTTTATCCGAGGAATTGCTTAATGTTATTGGTCAATATCAAACACACGGCGTATGAGTTGAATAGTCAGTATAACATTTTTAGATCTGGTGAAATTTGCAAAATACAACAGATTAAAAATTAAATCTGACAGAATAATGGCGCCATCTTTCCTCACAAAAACGCAAAAACAAATCACGCGGAAAATTTCAAAACAGAATTAAACAAACGAACTAATCAGACAACTGGTGGGTGGAAATTACTTTAACTGAACATAATAATTAAATGAAAATAAAAACTAGAAACGTAAGGAAAAGCCACCAGCGAAACAGAAAACTCAGTTACCGGCTCTGGATACCTGTTGGATTGAAGAAGCTGGAGAAACAGAAGTTGCGTCAATATGCTCTTTTACCAAGGTAGCTGTATACATACAGGGCAGAGTATAGAAACAAGTAGACGGACATGACGTCATAAGACGCCAGCCGGAAAAAACAAACAAACAAAACAGAAGAAACGGAAGTTAGTTTGTGAGGAGAGATGTGCGTAAATAGCGGAAGAAACCTGAAAAGACAGAGTGAGAGTGACCCAAAAATATAGGTGGCACATAATTAAAAATAATGATTACTTAGGGCAGGGCATTTAATGACCATAAAATAGTGAAAAAATGCAAAATAAAAAATGCATTTATGCCCTAAAAATAGTGAAAAAATGACACAAAATAAAACAAAAATGACCAATAAATTTACCATTATTATTTAAGGTTAGTTTCTTAAAGTAAGTTAATGAATTGCTAAAAGCAATTTAATGGATGACAGTGCATTACAAATGAATTTACAATATAAAACACACTTATTTTGTTACTAAAGAAGTAAATTTATACTACTTGGACACCCTTAGAGAAAAAGAAATTCTTTCTGTACTGGCATGCCCATCAAAGTGCCCCTAGCAAATATGAGCCATTTAAAAAGAAAGGAAAAAAAATGATTGCTACAAGACAAACTGCTGTGGTATTTAAAATAAACCTTAATTAAAATTAACTATGAACGCCTGGCGGAGATTCTCAAATAAAAACGATTGTCTGTTGTCTGAAAGTAACGATTTGTACATGGAAAAGGTCCTCTCTACCTCCACTGAAACATGACCTAAAATGCCGAAAATAACCTAAAAATGCCTAAAATGACCTAAATATTGCCAAAAAAGACCTATCTCTTGAAAATGACGAAAAATGTAAAATAAAGCACAAAAAATAAAAAACAAATTGCCCTTATATGATTAATTATTTCATGATCCACATTTATGTAAATTCGAGCTATCTTTTAACTTTCATATAAAAAGGATGCAAAATCATCAAATGCCTTGCCCTAATGATTAGCTTTTGATAAAATATTCAAGTTTTCTTCACAACAATAAGCATCCTATCGAACATTGAATATTGATAGAATACGAAATTCACATTACCAGATCGGAAGGTATATAAATAAATATAAATATATACAAATAATTAATATATAAATAAACATAAATATATAATAATAATTAGCATATAAATGAATTACAAGACACAACAGACAAAAACTATAACTTTTTTCTTTTTCTGTGCTCAAAGTTTACAAAAATGCATTGCTTTTAACTTATTGTCTTGTTACACACCCCTAAAACATAACTTTTATTAAAAGGAACTATTCCAAGGACACATAAATACTTCTATATCAGGGGATTCCAACTCCAAAAGGTGCGAGGGCCGAGATTATGTCTAGAAGTTGATTAGTAGGTCGCGCAGTTCTTTATTCAAATTCAGTTGGATGGTACATTCGATGACCGTATAACCAGGAATGAAATAGTTCAGGCAATGAAGAAAGCGTCAGTGGATACCGCTGCCTTTGTTCCTGACAAGGTTATTTTAAGGCTGTTAAAGTTGATATCACAAAAAGCATATTGTTTATTATTGGAACTCGGATCATCCATTATTTCAGAATTATGGAAATTACGAACCATAAAAATTTGCTCCAAATTAAGTTGGAATATCGAACGAGTGCTGGATACGAAATTAAGATCATGCGTAACGAAAGCCAAATAGATACCTCTATTGTACCATAAGTTCCATACTGAAATCTGCCAAAAAGATGGAACTATAGTATTTCTTGATTATACGTAAAGCATTTATTGGTTTTATACATTTCGGAAAATGAAGGAAGATTTAAGATAAGTCCTTATCAGAAATGGTAAAAAAAAGTTATTCTCCTGATGTAGTTTCTAAAAGGTAAGCATGTTATAGAAGAAAAATTCCTCTGACTAGGATTTGAACCCAGTACTTTTGGCTATCCGTGCCACTGCTCTACCAACTGAGCTAAGCCAGAGTTCGCTTCACAGCCCCAGATGGAACCTCTCTCCTATGACTGATTCCCCTCAATGGTCTACTTCACTGGCAGACAAGTTATGTCATATGCAGTACTGTGAGGCACACTAATTAGTGATTTTTGTGACCGGGCTGCCACTGTTATTGTACAGTTAACATTCAAGATTTTAACTCGTGTGTGTGTGTGTGTGTGTGTGTGTGTATATATATATATATATATATATATATATATATATATATATATAATGAACCACAGATTAGTCTATTGTCTCTGTTGGACATTACATGAGAATATTATAGGGAAAAAATCCTCTGATACTGGAATTTGAACTAAGGACCTCAATTTTAAGGGATTTGACCAGGGATTCGAAGGTCCTGGGTTCAAATCCCAGTGTCAGGGGAATTTTTCTCCTATAATATTCTCTATGCAATGCCCAACAAAGGCAATAGTCTGTGTAGTCTGTGGTTCATGAATACACACGCACATATATGTATGTGTACATATATAATATATATACATATATATGTATATCCTTCTAAAGGGTAGAATTTATAAAGAAAAATGAATTGTATTATCGGTTCATATAAACAGATTTTCTCTGGGCATGATAGTAAATAAACAATTAAAATGTATTTTCATAATATTCTTAAATCTAGGCCGAGTAAGTGCAAGCACATTCTCGGTACTTCAACCTTCAGTTGTTGTACCACTTACTTTTAATGTGATGTCAATGAGGTGCCGGATTGATTAAAAAAAAAAACACACACAAACAAATGTACCGTAACCATAGGATGTTCGACATTACACCCCTCAAGGCGTTCCAAGGCACATTCGTATACAACGAGAATTACGAGGTGCGTCCATAAAGTAAGTTTCCCTGGGGCCGTTTACAAAAATAAAACACAATTTCATGGAAATATTTTTTGCGACAGATACAGCAAGTGTTCAACAATTTTTCAATATATTCACAACCGGAATTGAGACATATTTTGTCATATCGTGGGACCAACTTTTCAATATGTGTCTCGTAGAAGTCTGCCGCATTGGATTTGAACAACTGTGTGACAACCATCTCCGCTTTTCTGTCATTCTATGTCATTTATTGAGGTGAAACAAAATGGAATTTACTGGGAGCGAATTTGTCGCTGTGATGTGCATATTTGTGCACCTCCCAGCCTAACTTTTGCAGGAGACTTGCTGGGAGATGTTTAAAAATCCCGGACCTCACTCCCAGTGATTTCCATATTTTCCTACACCTCAAGAAATGACAGAGAATGACAGAGAATGTCAGAGAGGCGGAGATAGTTGTCACACAGTGGTTCAAATCCCTGACGGCAGACATGTACGACACGGGTATTCAGAAGTTGATCCCACGGTATGACAAATGTCTGAATTCCGGTGTCGAATATTTTAAAAATAGCAGAACATATACTATATATCTGTTGCAATAAATATTTCCATGAAATTGTGTTTTGATTCTGTAAACGGATACTTTGTGGACGCTCCTCCTATTTACCCATAAATGAACAGTAAAGAGAAGTAGGGTAATCCATCTGCAGTAAGACTACAAGAAGCATTTTTAACAAGTGCACAATGTCAACTGGAGTATTTACCTCATGCTGTACTATACCTGTATGTTTAGATAACAAGTTAGCGCAGAGCATCATTAATGGTAGATTACTACCGTAGCACTTCAGAGAATGACTTGTCAACATTGGTATGTCGAGATAAGATAAAATACGTATGGGTGCTTTACACTAGCATTTCATTCAAAGAAATCAATGATACCAGTCATGCAGCCTGTTCGTAATACAGTCACGAGACCTGGGCGGTCGTTGTGTGTCTATGAAATAGGCTTAATAAGCGTAACAGTAGAAATGTAATTTACGATTCACCATAAAAGAACAAAAACGGAGAATAAAACTCCATAAATTCGATAATAAATCGCCGCAACGGATTACTGTAATGCCTTTATTAAAAAGCCGATTACCACAAGTTCAGGATATATCCGAAAATGTTTGCAAATCCATAAATAAGGAAAAGCGGATAGGAATGGACATCTTTCTTTATACTGATGCTGAGGTTTTAGACCCAGTGGCGGACGCAGAGAGGGGGATTGGGGGGATAGATCCCCCCCCCCCGAAATTTGAAAAAGGGCTATATATGCACTCTAAGTGGTCAGTTTTATAAACTGGTAATTATGTATGTAAGTCTTTCTACCTATTCAAATCCCCCCCCCCCCCCGAAAAAAAATTCTGCGTCCGCTACTGTTTAGACCAGCATTATAAACTGATCTTAAAAAAGTAAAGTGTTCCCTATTACAGCCCACGGAGGCCCAGAGGGTTCCAGGAGGTTGAGGCTCCCGGATTTTTTTGGACATTCAGCACATGAAGGTGGTAAGGTTGTCAGCCTTATGCACCGGCCGCCTTTACCTCCGCATTGCTCCTGGTACTCATTTCTGTTAGAGGCTGAGTCGACCCCACGGCCATAGTGAAACCAGAAGGATTAGGCCAGTTGAAAACTGAACTTACCTAAGCAAACAAATCTGAATCTTGTTTGGTTTGAAGACCTATTATACTTGAAATAAAATCTCTAAGCTGCAGTAAGTCAACATGAAATCATTACGTTTATAGCAACAATGATGCCATTTTAGAAACACTATATCAACAATGATGTCATCTTAGAAACGCTATAGCAACAATGATGTAATTTTAGAAACACTGTGTTATTAAGCCTATAGCAACAATGATGCCATCTTAGAAACACTATAGCAACAATTATGTAATCTTAGAAACACTATTGCAACAATGATGTAATCTTAGAAGCACTATAGGAACGATCACTATAACAATACCACAGTAAAGCAAAAAGTCATTGTTCAGCAACGATGTCAGTATTATGAAATCACTACAGAAACAAAATTGTTGGAAAAACTCATAGCAAAGTGATGCCATAGTAACTAATAACACTGTAGCAAAATAGCTATCACTGTAAAATAACTATTAGCAATAAGATTCTCAAAATAAAATCACTATACCAAATGCTCCGATTTTCTCTTTGGTATGTAGGCTTAGAGATGTACTGATACCAGGGAACAGAACAGAATGTCCATGAACCTGTCTCGCAAATATCATAGGAATTGTGGCTAGCATGTGTCTCACTGAAGGAATTAAGGTGAAACCCCCTGATTTCGGTTGATTTCAGATATTAATTGCTATATACATAATTCAGGAAAATATTCGTACCTGAAATGTTATGATGTTATTTGTAAAGAACAATATAAGGCGGAGAAGAAACTCACTACACCACAACACATGCGAAAGTACTGACAATTAATATTTAGGCTATAAGATAACGTCCTTTTAAAAAAAAGAGTTCAAATGACATTTGAAGTATCTTATATCTTATATCGGTCTTCTGCATGTGTGAGCTATATGGCACGATGACAAAACAATCTGATTTGTTTGGGGAAAAGATAAGATAAGAAACTGACTTTTATTCAAGGTGACTAAGGAATCTTATTTGATAAGAAGGTGAAAATGAAATTCTCAGGGCCTGCAAGCTAAACCTCTGTTTCAAATATACGGTATGTGAGAGATTTCACATTTGTCCAGAAATAAGATCGAAAACAAGAACTACAATTTCTCTTTAAATACCACAAGTAAGAAAATTGTCTACTTTAGATATTTGGTGAATCCAGTAGTTCCGTCACTAACTGGAATACATTTTATTTTGTTGCATGTACTGTAGTCTGCATATTTTTATAAAAATTACAATCTAATTAATTTAAACAAGTAAACAATAAATAAGTAAAATAATTTTCACTATACTGTTAAATAGTATCTTTTGACTTGTGACCAAAAAGTTGAAATTAAAATATTTAGGAATCGGTAACAAACATTTCGTGTTCAAAATGTTGATGAAAATTAAATTAAAAGTGTTAAAAAAATTAATCTGATTATATTACTTGGGGGTACGCCGTAGCGTAGTAGTTGACGCGCTGCGGAAGGGCGCAGGTTCGATTTCCGATGAGGTCGTTGAGATTTTTCAATTGGCCTAATCCTTCTGATGGCACTATGGCTCTGGGGTCGACTCAGCCTCTAACAGAAATGAGTACCAGGAGCGATCCTGGGGGTAAAGGCGGCCGGTGCGTAATGCTGACAACCTTACCTCCTTCATGTGCCGAATGTCCCAAATCTGGGAGCCTCAACCTCCTGGAACCCTCTGGGCCTCGCCTGTTTAGGGATCACTTTACTTTTATTATAAGAGACACTTTAACACAATTTAGTTGAATTAGACACAGTAGAAAAAATGACTTTTGAAGGCAAAATGACCGGTTAAAACACATTAAGCGATCTCCTGGATCCAGAACCGTATTTCTAGGCAAATTTAGGCCTATGTGTGTGCCTATCTATGAACAAGGTTAGCTCGAAACCAAAAAATGTATCAAATATGAACACATATTTCTCCTACTCTTGCTTTCATTGCATTTCTTGTTCTTCACGTTTTTCTAAAGAAAAGGTTTCTAAGATGTGTGAAATTGTAAACTAACTCCTTATGGTTACCGGTTGCGCAGTCTCGAGGATAGCGTCGCTGGCTACGGATCTGCAGGCCAGGGGTTCGATCCCTGGAATGTTCACGGATTTCTGAGGTAGAGAGGTGTGGAACGGGGAGCACTCAGCTTAGCGATTCAAACCAAGGATTTACTTGACAGAGAAGTAGTGGCTCCGGTCATGGAAACCATCATTCACGGCCGAGGGTGTCTACATGCTGATCATATGCCCCCAAATCTGCCATCTGTGTCTGGTTAATGACGCAGCGATCGGGCGGTAGGCTTGGTTCCTCCAGGAATGCAGCGCCACGGAGTTTAGTTTTTGTTTCAACTCTTTACAGTAGACCCGAAACCTTTGACACATTTTCCCGCATAAGTTGTGTGAAGGTTAGCTATAACCTTGCAACCTCGCCTACAAACAGAGAAGAGTGGCTCATGCTTAGCGCGTGTGCCCGACATTCAAGTGGTCCCGGGTTCAAATCCCTAGGCAGGCGTGTCATTCGTGGTGGACAAAGCCGTGATTTTTGGGAGTTTTTCTCGGGATCCTGCCGTTTCCCATGCCACCAACCCTCTCCACTTCACTTTCAAAACCGCCCTCATTATCATCCCGTTTCCTTTCACCGGCTTTCAGGCCATCTCCCGCCCTGCCCCGTGGCATTTTCAGGTACTTGTTGGATGTTGGGGAGTTCCTTGGGGGGCTCGCGGTGGAATCTGTTTGGGGGGCTTAGGGCATGCCAGTCATCCCATTACCAGGGGTTGGCACAATGGGCCCGGACATGTGGCCTACGTGCTTAGGGTCGTTCAAAACCCGCCTCTCCCCCCTACGTGGGGTTCCATACACACAAACAGAGAAGAATAACACAGTTCTGGGTAAGGATCATACAATCAAATATTCACTCTCAAAATATCCACTTACTATATCGTGGATTGAGAGATATAAGAGGCATAGGCCTATAGAAAATGATGAGAATGTTTCAAATGTTCTATTATAATTATGTGTAGGGTAAGTTATGAGAATATCAGGTCATGAGGAGGCCAATGCTATGAGGCTTCTTTCATACGAGAAATGAGCATTTTAGAAAAGCAAACCCAGCTAGTTTTCTTTTACAATATTGAAGGCAGACGGGTCGCGAGATATGAACTTTACTTTATCCTCTCTCCAATACCTGAGCCATATCATCCGTCTTCATTCACACATCCCATTGTCCGCCTTCCTGGAAATTACTCGAGTAGGAGTTCCAATAAAACTAACTACAGACCCTTATCTGGAAGTGCTTGTTCTGTACCAGGTCATCTCAGTTTGATCTCGCTCACTTCACATAAGCTGGATCAGGCCTATAGCCAGGGGGATCTGCCCCCCTCACATTTTTTCTTGCCCCCATCTAGATGTTTAGCATTTAAAATCATAAATATCTATTCAACCACTACTTCGGAAATTTTCTTTAAATAGCTTTTGAAATGCACAGTATATAGGTAAGCTTTTACTCGTGATATTGTTTTCTGAGAGAGACTAGGACAATAACTACAGTATAATCATATATATATATATATTTTATAACTAGGGTTCGGATGTTTATGACCTAACAAAGTGGACCTTAAATGACCTTAAAAATGACTAATTATGACCAAAAACATCCTAAATATGATTTATAAAAGAACGTATTTTCCAAAAATAATGGTTCCAGTTTAAAATGTTTCATGACACTAAATTATTATATCACATTAATTCGATCAGATAATAGTTTTATTTAACAATTTTACAGGTGATTTACAGTTTTACTTGTAAAGAACTTATCATCTGTTAGTTAGCGTTTCCAGATACCGCTGCAAATGTGAACTGAAAATATTTTAAAAACATGTCTATTGGAAGTTGTTAACAACAAGGAGGAATAGTCAACTGAGCTATTACTTGTTATTGTCCCTTCACATTTCAGTTACAGTAAAACAAAAATATTCGTTACTCTTTTTTCGAAAAAAATTTTAAGACGACAATTTAGTACACATACTGCATAATTGTACTCTTTTTACCGAATTTATAACTGAAATATGATGTTAAATCTATATTAATAAAAGGAAGTGTCTGTCCTCCGTCTGTCTGTCTGTCTGTCCGCGAAGCCCAGTGAAATCTACTGAACGCAGAGATCTGAAATTTTAAACATAGATGGACTAAAGGGTCGGAAAGTGCACCTCGAAGCCGGAATTTTTATTTTAGCTTTCCTTCGAGAGTTATGAGTGAAAAACGGGCAGAAAACGTGTCTTTTTTGCGTTTTCGAAGCATGAGTTTTCAGTAATACAAATCAATTACACTAGGCTTTGGCTATTTTTGTCATACCTTCGACATAAAAGCATCGCGATCTCTTGAATGTTGTAGCTCACGCTGGTCGATTCATTTGTTTTTAATGTCAAGGCACGCAAACATAATATGAAATTTTCAACCTACACCGAAGAGGAGGAGGATTATTATTATTATTATTATTATTATTATTATTATTATTATTATTATTATTATTATTATTATTATTATTATTATTATTATTATTATTATTATTATTATTATTATTATTATTATTATTATTATTATTATTATTATTATTATTATTATTATTATTATTATTATAGGGATAATCAATATTAGCCTAAATATGGTCAAACGTTGTTCGATTTGGACGAAACTCACTATACAGGGGTTTTCTGGGCCAAGGAACTCGAATCTGAGGTCGCTTTTACCAGGTGACGCTATCTAATCGTGATATGTAGTCCACATGATTTAGGTGTTAATATAATGATTTAACTATTATGCTCTTAATTTTTAATTTTTGAAATAATTAGCTACTAAACGCAGAGATCTGAAATTTTAAACATAGGTGGGCTGAAAGGTGGGCGAATGCGCATCGAAGCCGGATTTTTAATTTTAGCTTTCGTTCGCGAGTTGTGAGTGAAAAACTGGCATAAAACGTGATTTTAGCGCTGTCGAAGCATCATATTTCAGTAATACATTTCAATGTCAAATCAATTGCAGTTGGCTTTGGCTATTTTTGTCATACCGTGGTAATAAAAGCATCGCGATCGCTAGAATGTTGTAAGCCCACGCTGGTCGATTCATTTGTTTAGAATGTCAAGGCCCGTAGACATATGAAATTTTCAACCTACACGGAAGAGGGATAATCAACATAGACCTAAATATGGTTAAACATCGTTCGATTTGGACGAAACTCACTATACAGGGATTTACTGGGCCAAGGAACTCGAATCTGAGGTCGCTTTTACCAGGCGATGCTATCTAATCGTGGTATGTTGTCCACGTGATTTAGGTGTTAATAAATATAATGATTTAACTATTATGCTCTTAATTTTTAATTCCTGAAATAATTATCGCGGGCGATCGCTTGATTTTGTAAGTCCATCCTGGACGATTCATTTGTTTAGAATATCAAGGCCCGAAGACATATGAAATTTTCAACCTACATGGAAGAGGGATAATCAATATAGGCCTAAATATGGTCAAACATTGTTCGATTTGGACGAAACTCACTGTACAGGGGAATTCTGGGCCAAGGAACTCGAATCTGAGGTAGCTTTTACCAGGCGACGCTATCTAATCGTGGTATGTAGTTCACGTGATTTAGGTGTTAATAAATATAATGATTTAACTATTATGTTCTTAATTTTTAATTTTTGAAATAATTATCGCGGACGAAGCCGCGGGCACATGCTAGTTACAAATATGACCGAAATGTGACCAAGACCATAAAAATCACCAAAATATGACTTTATATGCAAAATAAAATCTGTCCGATTATGATAACAAGCTTGCAATTTGTGTTTAATTTGTGTTTACGGCGAGAACGGAGATCAGAATAAAAATATGACATGTCAAACATCCGAACCTTAATTATAACGTTAATACCACCGACTTTAAAACATATTAAGTCCCTTGATATGGATCAGTTTTTTTTTTTTTTTTTTTTTTTTTAACACTGTATTTTATTTATTTTATTTATTTATTTATTTATTTATTACAAGAGATATTACAAGAGGTATTACATTTAGTAATACACCCGAATGAGCAAGACTGCTCGTGCTCGGGTGTCGTTTCAAAAATATCAAAGTGAAGAAAGAGGAGAGACAAAGAAATAGAGTGTATAATGTGCTTAACTAAAAAAGAAAGTAAAACAAAAACATTAAACATAAAAACATAAATAAAGTTTGTATTACAGTTTGCAAAATCAAAGTCAAGAAAGTTATTTTTATAAATATTACGCTTATCTATTCATAATTTTTTACTGGTAAATCGTGTTTAATTCTTCCATACTTCAATCAAAAGTAAATAATTTGTTGTAATTTTCAATTTCTTAATTTCAGTGTCCGTAATTTGTGTTAATAAATTATTTTATCTCCTTACTTATGATTTAGTTTATTTTGGGGTGGTGATTATATATTTTTAAACATGTTAAACCTGATGGCCTCATCTGAAATTTGATTTGCCCCTTCGAAAACTCGACTCTGGGTACGGGCCTAAGCTGGATTCGCAGGTATTAATAGGGTTGCCACCCGTCCGGGTTAAGAGGTTCGGATTAATGCTAACCGGGACACTTTAAATGGCCTGAAAGCCGGAGTATTTTGTCTGCCTATTTAATTCATGAGATATGTAACTATATACACATATTAAAAGTTAATATTCCTAACATACAGTCCCATTTTGAATATTATGTCTGAAGTTTGTTGAAGTCAATTTTGTTTACAGAATTTTGAAATCTTTTACAATATTTGTTTCTTTCATCTGTAATCGGGTCAATGTTTGACTGTCGATGGATTGGAACACTGACATTTAGTTAAATTTGCAGATTACAAGTTGCATTGTTTGTTTCGAGCATTTTGGATATTAATAGTACGCACATGTAATGCGAAAGTAAGCGTAATGACAAGTGCACTAACAATGCGGGTGCGTGCTACATGTGATACAATGCTGGTGTGTTATGTTCAACCACTATTCAAATTAAATGGGATAGACTAAAAGCAGTTAAAGCACATTTTTGTAATAGCCAACACATCATCTGTACCTTGTCATAATTTGTGTGTGTGTTTACGAGGATGACTACAAATATGTATATGTTCTGTACCTAAAACTTTAACGTGTCCTATATCATATGTATTGATCAATGGACGAATAAACTAACTATGATTCCCAAAAACATAACATGGAGATTCGAAGAGAAAAAGTCTAGAATTCCAACTAACTTTTTTGTTGGAGGGGAGTGGAAGTCTTGCTGGCTGTATTAAGGAATTACAGATTATAAAGGTGGCAATCCTAATATTGATCCATCCTTATTTTTTGAGGACGGTGATGAATTTTTACACATTTTGAAATTCAACTAAATAAAAATAAAAATGGAACTATCCAAAAACTATATCCTGCCGGTTGTATTATATGGATGTGAGACATGGCCGCTTACAGATCGGGAAGAACATATTCTGAGAGTGTTCAAAAAACAGGGTGCTTAGAAAAATATTAGGGCCCAAGAGAGACGAAAATGGGAACTGGAGAAAATTGCATAACGATTTGCTTCATGACCTGTACGCTTCACCGGTTATAGTAAGAGTAATTAAATCGCGAAGGCTGGACATGTTGCACGCATGGGGGAGGAAAGATATATCTCAAAAGTGTTGACTGGGAGACCCGAAGGGGAAAGACCACGCGGAAAACCTAGACGTAGGTGGGAGGACAATCTTAGAATGGATTTAAGGGAAGTAAGATTTGCTAGGGATGATTGGAAGGAGTTAACACAGAATCGGGTTGAATGGCGGACTCAGGTAAGCGCGGCAATGAACCTTCGGGTTCCATAAAATAGATAATATTCCTTTAGCTTGCTGAGGAATTGTCTATTGACATTGAGTAAGTAAATAAGTAAAACCAGGTCACGGTTGTATAAATGAGCAGCGTTGTTAAATTCAATTAAGAAAATCCTCTTTTTTTTAAGGGAGTGACGAATTTCGGCACTTTATATCTCATTCCTTTTCCAAAATGAATTCGAGAAACCGTTTAGTACATCAGGCGTATTTACTTTTCTTCGTTTCCAGGTACGGTAAATATTTGAACTGAACTGTTGGTTTGGCTATTAGTATAAAATTATTTATTAGTTGTATACAAACGCCACGCTTAGAAGGAACTTGATCAAAACAAATAATGCATGTAATGCTAACTGGCAGAGCTGTGCATCGGTCGCGGATTACAACACATAGTTCCATGTCAAATTACAAGAATCAATTTTGTTTCATATTAATAAATGCGTTTTTATTTATAACAGTCAACAATTTTATATTATCAACTTTTAGTTTACACTGTAGTTAGAAACATATAGTAAATAATAACTTAATGAATGGAGATGTGCACATGCGCCATTATCTCTCTATATATAAGAGGCTTTGTCCTGACTGACTGACTGACTGACTGAATGACTGACTGACTGACTGACTGACTGACTGACTGACTTACTAACTGACTGACTGACTGACTGACTGACTGACTGACTGACTGACTGACTGGCTGGCTGGCTGGCTGGCTGGCTGGCTGACTGACAGAGAATCAACGTAGAGCCTAAACTCTAACAGGTAGAGACTTGGAATTTTGACAGTACCTTCGTTTTATAATGTAGGTGCTCACTAAGAAAGGATTTTGAAAAATTTTGATTTTATATGCCAAAAATTAAATGTTTTTGAGAACACTTAATCCCTTTTTATACAGAATTATCAAATCCAAATCACAGTTCACTTGACAACAGTATTGTTGGTAGTCTTCACATAAGGCTTTGGAAATAAATGACAAACAAACGAAAGAATGTTAAACCTAGCATGTAGTATTACTATGATGTAATGGAACATGCTGTTAATAAACTTAAAAAAATAGAGAAGATATCAATATAATCCATGTTATAAGTAGATATTAAAGAATGAAATCCACGAAAATAATGCAGTCACATAACTTTCTCTACCCTGGACATAGAGAAAACAACAAGAGATGTGGTAATATGTTTCGGGAGAGAAGTATGAAAGTTATATTGCATTTCTGTTTAATTTCATCCCCAAAACGGGTTTATGGTAACATGAGAGTGAGAAATAAACATTCCGCAAATACAATACAATTTAATGTTACCGAAATTTCTGTTTCTTCTTATTGGAACCCAGGGCCGTCGCGTGGTTTGTTGGCGCCCGGGGCAAGATTTCGTCAGGCGCCCCCCCCAAAAAAAAACTCAATCCCACGTGCACCCACCCGACATTCCACGTATCTGTAAGGATTCAAACACAAACACACAGCGAGCGACGTGACGCGACACTATCAAATAGGCCTACATATAAACATATGGGATTAAACATGCAATGAGCGACGCGACTTGGGGCGACGTGGACTGGACAAGTTCCAAGCCGCATCGCGTCCAGTCGCTCGTTAGCAAAGTTGCGCGTCGGGTTGCGTCGCTGTCTGTGTTTCTGTGCCCAAAAGAGACACCTAATCGGATTACCTTACAAAAATACCAGAAATAAAATTATTTAAATTATTTTTAAAGATTGTATTGAAAATCAAATTAATACAAGTTTAGTAATGTTAGAAAATCTTAACAATCATAAAAAATACTATAGGCGTTATTAATGGACTACAAATTAATAGTGTTGGAAACCTCAATACATACATTGAATAGAATATAGAAAAGGGAACCGCGTTTATCAAATTAAGATGAGGTACTTAACATTAAATGGCATTCGCCTGGTTTTTGCACGAGCAAATATCGTTAGAATTTCCTTCCAGTCTATTTTTTGTGCTTCATCGTTTTCAATGGACAAGATGACCAGAGAATTCAGTCTCTCCTGTGACGTAGTTGATCGTAAATATGTCTATAAGAAAATATTTATTTTAGGACGACTTAGCAAATATAGGCCTAAAGTTATTGGTGTCAAATATTTATTTGTTCAATAAAAACATACAACGTAATATTCAAAATTCAGTTATACCTAACTTTAAAAAATAAGTTATGTACATCCTACTTATTTTTTAAAATGTTGTTTTATTTTTGCCGTTGCCACGGCGCCCCCTGGTTCCCCGGGGCGATCGCCCGGCTCGCCCCGCCCACGCGACGGCCCTGTTGGAACCCCTACCAGGCTTGCTGTGTAACTTACTGTAGGCTATAAGCGATGGGATGAAAAATTCTACATCCCCTATGAGTCATAAAAAGCTATATCAAGTGTTTTCTGAGGGAATAGTTTGAGTGTGATAAGTCGTTCTTCCTATTTCAAATTCTAAATACCTATATAAGGACCTAGAATTTAAAAAAAACGAAAGTCCTTCATAAGTTAATTTCCAATTGCAAAACAAAAAACCCGGGTGAGCCGGGCCTTTTAAGCTAGTCTGTTATAATTCAGTTGATCGGTCTTCTTTTGTTGCTTCTAGCTATCGCTCGCTTGTTTTTAAATTGTCGATTATGGTATAGTTGAAGCACCGCAGTCTCGAGAAGTTGAAGATAATAGTGCTCTCGCTCCACCCATGGCGTAGTAATACAATTTCAGTCCAGTACCTCGCGCGCTTTTATTTGTTTAAATCACGTCCCTTCTAAGTAAGGCTGGCGTTTGTGTTTCTATTAAAAGGCTATATGGGAAGACTTTTTGAATCTTGATACAGTAACTTATTTCTTGAAATGGGACGAATAAAGCTTAATTGCTCCCTTGAAGCAATAAATATATGTGTTTAAAAGCACATAAAGAGCACATTCAAAGATAATATGGAGGGATCTGTTAAAATGTTGCGTTCTTTGAGTAGTGGATTACAAGAAGACAATAGATTTTATACCAAATTTCACAAAATTTCAAACTAAGACATGTCGTGACTAGATTATCTACCCACGGTTTTCACCATCTAATCTGCAGATAATCTGTATGTGAACTGTGTAATAAAGGCTGTGAGCTATACCACATAGAACAATGCCCAAAAAGAATTAAATCAATAAGTGAATACGCAAACATGTGACTCTGAAAACTGTAAATGACTATTTTGCTGCAATTAATTATTTATTAATAGATTTTATACGACTTTTCGTTCTCGAAATATATGTTTACAAACATAGATATATATACACACACACATATAGATATGTTTCTGAAAATCATATTTTTGGATTATGGGGACTAAAACATGCATTATTGCTTAAAACACGACAGCGAATTTTAGGGTCTAGCACTATGGTAGGGTAAAAACATTAGAATCATATCAGGTTTTGAAACAGATTCATATATTTTGATACGAAACCTAACATAATTACAGTTATCCATCAGTTATTCCTATTCACTGTTCTCCCTGAAATCTGGCAACTGTAGAGTATGAAGGAAAAATGTAGCGGAGGAGAGAGTTGAAGTTTAATCTGTGTAGTAAAAGGACCTGCATACTTTGTTAAGATTCCTCTCGCTTGTCCGTATGAATATTAATAGAGTTGTCATCGATCCCATCGTGTTTAACTTCCATTCCCCACTATCTGGAGCACGGTCTCCGCGCTTAGCGGTTGCGACGCGGGTTTGAATCTAGTACAGATACATAAATTTAAAGTAGCTAATGACTGTAAGTTATTATTATTAGATATGTAAGCTTTCATGAACCACAGATTATTATCTCTGTTGGACATTACATGAGAATATTATAGGAGAAAAATTCCTCCGACACTGGGACTTGAACCCAGGACCTTTGGCTGTTCGCGCCAATGCTCTACCAACTGAGCTAAGCCGGAGTTCAATTCACAGCGCCAGATGGAACTTCTCTCCTATGACTAATTGCCCTAATGGTCTACCTCACAGACAGACAAGTTATGTCATATGCAGTACTGTGAGGCACACTAATTAGTGATTTTTGTGACCGGGCTCCCACTGTTATTGTACAGTTAACATACAAGATAGATATGTAAGCTTTCATGAACCACAGATTATTGTCTCTGTTGGACATTACATGAGAATATTATAGGAGTTCCATCTGGCGCTGTGAATTGAACTCCGGCTTAGCTCAGTTGGTAGAGCATTGGCGCGAACAGCCAAAGGTCCTGGGTTCAAGTCCCAGTGTCGGAGGAATTTTTCTCCTATAATATTCTCTTATTATTATTAGTTTGTGAGTGCAGCAAGATTCTTAGTTCAGTGCACGTTTCCTTGCTTATGATCAGGCTTTAAAACTTAGTGCCCGATCGAATTTGTTAACAGCAACCGTACTGTACAGACTTTGCTCGGCGTATGCCCTAGCTACCATATACTAGTTCACGTGATAGTAAACAAACCGGAATATAGATATAGGAAGACCACAAAATAACTTCTCATTGTCTAAACTCACATTACAAGCATGCAAAACGATACTTTCTCCTGTTTGTGTATAATAGTCCCTCCCAAATGTTTCAATATATGTTTGCGTTTTAGAATACTTTACTTTCGGCATGCCGAACACGTATTATAAATTTAAACACGCACAATGACAAGGTACACTGTTGACCAATTTGAGAGGCACCGTACTACAAGCGCATTCACTTCTCGGTACTACTATCAATGACTGTCTTATCAGCCTAAGCAATCACCCTCCACCCCCTATACTCAGGTTGTTGGTAACCGGAATCAACTCCCTCTGTGGGTTCGGGCACTAAGTTTTAAAGCCTGCTTATTTGGTATGGGATATATATGCGTTCACGAACAGCAGACTATTGTCTCTGTTGGACATTACATGATAATATTATAGGATAAAAATTCCTCTGACACTGGGATTTGAACCCATGACCTTTGGCTATCCGTGCCACTGCTCTACCAAATGAGCTAAGTCAGAGTTCACTTCACAGCGTCGCTGGGTTCAAATCCCAGTGTCAGAGGAATTTTTCTCCTATAAGTTAATATTCCCATTATTTGGTTCTTAAGAATAATCACTTGTTTCATTTATTACAGTCATTTAATCACTATACCGAATATGCATATGTGTTTTAGCACTAGAATATAATTTGGGCTCTAAATATTGAACGTTCTAATGGGAGCAGCGGGATCGAATGTCTAGGTCTATTTTCTAGACATAAATTGCAAAATAAAGGTATTAACTGGAAGGTATTAACTAGAAACAGGGTAGTGAGAGTATTTCTAAACAATAACAACAATTAAAAGAATGAATATGTTGTGAATATAAACATTTGCTTTCAGAAACATCATTAACTACTTTTGAAAAATAGCAAAACATTGAGTGTGTAATCCAACTTAACATTTGCTACATTTCAACCTTGAAATTTCTTAGTTTGTCTACACCGGGACTGTTTTGAATTACTTACAGTGAAATGATTCACGTCACCAAACTGTACCCACTATTCTCGGGTCCACTACTTTCATGAAACGAATGAGTCTTCCAAGAGATGGGAACGTAATGAGTAGACCTGGGATTTTAGGCTCTAAAAAGATTCGTTTTAGACACCTAAAATAGGCTTATAAAACAAGTAAATAGGCTTTTAAAAGAGAAAATAGGCACTTAAATATGCTTTAAAAATGTGTAAATAGATAGAAAATAGACTTTAAAATATTACAATATACACATAAACTGTAACATGGTATTTTTCTTTACTGCAAGAAACGTGGTATACCTATTCTTAACAGAATTAACTGCAAAATTAGACATCTCTAACTATATTCACTTAAACAGATGTGCTTTCACTGGTGACTTGACACAGAAGTCCTTCCCCCTTAATCCTCCCCCTCCCCCGTCAATCAGCATTCCTTTAGCGACAATTGTTTTGAATAATCAAGTTTCTGTGAAAAACCCACCCTCTGCTGTTCTGCTCTTCATTCATGGATGTCCAGTAAATGATTGTAAAAGTTACAGAAGTTGAATTTAATTTTAGTTGTACAAAATAGGCATTTTAGGCACTAAAATAGTAAAAATAGGCTCCAAAGGTCCAAATAGGGATTTTAGGGCACTATAAAACACTATAAATGGAAGAGATTTATCATGAAACGTCCACATATTTAAAAATTTTCATGTTATTTCATAAGGAACAAAATAGGCATTTGCCTTAAAATCCCAGGTCTAGTAATGAGTTAGTATTGTTTCCACGAACTGTTACAGCAGACATAGGCAAATACTGGTCACGTAATATTAAGATTAGGGTTTCGGATTCCCGTTTCGTCGAAAAAGATTTCGATGTTACGTAATCCTCAAAAGAAAATTAAAAGAAAGAAAGAGGATAATGATTTGTTAGCATACCATTAGTACTTATCGTTTTAAAATATTAAAATACCTCTCAGTATGTTGAGTGCCTTTTCGTTCTCACTGAGTATGTACGACATTGATACTGCACAAGATACTAATTTAGAACCCGTGGTCATTAATTTTTACTTCCTCTGCTCGTACCATAAGTACCCAGGTAGAGGAAGTATTGGTTTCGACCCCCAAATTCAAAAGTTGAGTTTTGAGGTCCCCATATTTTTGGAAATATGTCTGTGTGTCTGTGTGGATGTGTGTGAACAGCCTAGTTCCGGAATGAAAAATCGTGTAACAACAAAATGTTGTATTTGGGTCAGATACCTTCTAAAGATGTGAGGCGACAAGTTTCTCTTATTTTTAAGGGGACTTTACATTAAAAATTATAGTTTTTCACGATTTTCTCGAAAAGGCAAGTACGATTTTGTTTAAATTTTACACATGGAGTGCTTATACTAAGAGCTAAAACTTTTATTTGAAACATTTTTCCGAAAAAAACTATCTGAATATGTGCTCTTTGCAATATGGCTTCTTGTTCTACATTAGAATGTGAAGTGAGAAAAATGTACTGGCCATGCTTAAAGTAAAGAAAGTTACGAGAGTATATGCTACTAAGAGGCTAACCTTTATTTTGGGCAGAGAAGGGGAGTTCCGTGGGGGCCTGCGGGGGGATCTGCCGTCCTGGGCGGTCTATGGGCACGCAACTCATTCCATCCCGGAGGTAGGTACAATAAGCCTGCGGCTTCGGTGCTTAGGGGCGTTCCCACCCCGCCTCCCGCCTAAGGGGCACTTATTCAATTAAATTCAATTGGGCAGAGAAAGTTATGTGAATTTCACACTATAGGCTACCTTTTTTTCTATATGTTATTGAAGATAATAATTTTTTTCTCACTTTTGCACTTGTTGCCCTTGGAAGGTGTTTATAATGTGTATTCTAAACGTACACATCTTATTAAGTGCCAGTATGATACTTTATGAGATTGTGTGGGGGACGCACCATAACTCAAACACACTTTTTCGGATTTTCATGAAACTTGGAAAACACATTTATAATCTCCATGGGAAGAACCCTATTGATATTGAACCAAATCGGTTCACCGGTACCGGAGTAATGCACAATTTAGTCCCTATTTTAATAGATTATATTAGAAAGGCTCCATAGTTCAAATACGCTGTATCGGATTTCCATGAAACTTGGTATACGCATTTACAACGCCCATGAAAAGTACCCTATTGAATTTGAACCTAATCTGTTGACCGGTACCGGAGTAAAACCCAATTTAGTGTCTATTTTAAAGGCGCAATAACTCAAATACGCTTTATCAGATTTTTATGAAACTTCTTATACGCATTTATAATGTCCATGGGAAGACGTCTGTTGATATTCGACCAAATCGGTTGGCCAGTACCGGAATAATGCCCAATTTAGTGCCTTTTATGTTAATATATAAGAAGTCGCCATAACTCAGATATGCTTTATTGGATTTTCCAGAAACTTTGTATACCCATTTACAGTGTACATGGGAAGACGTCTACTGATATTGGGACAAATCGGTAGACCGGTTCTGGAGTAAAACCCAATTTAGTGTCTATTTTAAATTCGCGGTAACTCAAATACGCTTTACCGGATTTTTATGAGACTTGGTATACACATTTATAATGTCCATGGGAAGAAGTCTATTCATATTGGATAAAATCGGTTGACCTGTTTTGGAGTAATGCTCAATTTAGTGACTATTTTATGGTAATATACGTATTCGAAAGAATTTATGAAATGCAAATCAGTTATCATGACAACATAGCCTATTGTTTTACTATGATCTTATAAGGCTTTGGAATTAAAATACAGTTAGCTATGACAAATAACACTATTGCTTTACATGCGCTTAACCAACTAGACCAGCGGCCACCAACTCGTTGCATATTGAGTACAGCAGTATGTGCAAGCTTACCCTTTGCACGCTAGAATCATTTAGTGTGCAAACACCGCGTGGTGTATATAGCCTACTGCCTCTCTTGAGTTCAGTGGCTGCATGTTCATTAGGCTTTTGAAATTCGCAAATCATATTGGAATATCAACAGATGATTGGTGTATAAATATGTTATTACATTATTATTTCATTATTATTTACTTAGCCTATGTTTTCTACAAAGAACATTCGTGAAGTCTTCATGTTTATGACAATGCAAATAATGTACAATATATTCCTAGCAAAATAAGACACAAATTAATTCTGTCGTTTTGAACACAGTTGAAAAGTCCCTGATTTTATTCAATTTTATAATAATTAAATTGTAATGCCTCAAGTTCTGTGAAATGAAAACAAAATGTACACTCATTCCTTTCAATGACACACGTCCACATTTATATAACTGAACATAAATATTAATACTAAAGTTATATTTCAAGCAAAATTCAGAAAAAACTATAATCCCCATGTAATACAGCAGCATTAAAGGACAGCTCAAGTAAAGCATTTCACACTACAAAATCTCTCATTAGTGGAAGCTAGTTTTCTTGGTTTTTGTTGTCTCTTTTGATGCACTAGTTTTTCAACATCTGAAATCAATGTTTGTGCGTTTACTTTCACCAGTGGGGGGAAAAAAAATTATATATATATGTTCGCGTATGTACGTAGATCCGCACATAGACAAAATACTAGCACCATATCTATGCAGTCGGGAAAAGTCACTCAAACTTCTATATTGATATATATTACCATAAATGTAGGGGTCGATAGCCTAAGTATTGGATTACGTTCTACACCCGACATAATGCTTGAAAGTTGGCGAAAGAAACGACCCACCCAGCCAATGGAACCCAGTTTCAGACTGACGTAACGTGGTGCACAAGGGTCGCACGGTGCAAGCCTGTTTGCACGCGCACAAAATACAGCGAGTTGGAGACCACTGAGCTAGACCGTTAAACTGACCCAGGTGGCCGAGATCGTAACGTCTTGGCCTCACATTCTGGAGTTCCATGGTTCAAATCCCGAAACCGGCCAATTTGACTTTTTTTTTTGTATTCTGCATATCATAACTGCAATCATAACTGATTAATCAAAAACATACAGGCACTTTGTTACATCAGTTTGCCTGATTTTATATTTAGGTCATATTGTTTCCGGGAATTATGTCACTGTAATTAATTCAGTGAGACGGTTGACACTGTTTTGCATTGATTAGACCTCTTATGATTGGATTAAAATTTGACAATGCATAACGGAGATCAATCGCAACAACTAGCCGATAACGCTGTTTTGTTTTCATCACATAAATATATGTATGAAGATTGCAGAATAATCATCGCAAATCTATTTGAGGTAGCAAGATGATTTATGCAAAAGCCCTTCAGACCTTATGTTTTAAAATTATATTTTGATTTGAATCATACTTCAGTTTCGACCTTGTATGACAAAAATTTTACTGATTCCAAATCGTTCGACCCCCTCCCCCAAAGGACATTTAAACGCCCCCAGGTTGGGAATCCCTGTTATAGAGCATATTATATAGATTTTTCTGGAATATAATAACATTTTCGGTCATAACTCATTTAGGTTTTCCTCCCTTCTCTAATACTGATGAAATATTACACTACTGTGCATTAACTAACTAACTCTGTGGTGCTAACACCTCAGAAGGGACAAGGCCTACCACCCGACCGCTGCGTCATCTGCCATAGGCAGACGGCAGGATTGGGGGCATGTGGTCAGCATGCCGACACCCACGGCCGTTAATGGTGGTTTTCATTACCGGAGCCGCTACTTTTCTATCAAGTAACTCCTCAATTTGAATCACGAGGCTGAGTGCACCCCTGCCAGACCTCCCTACCTCAGAAAAATCCGAGAAGGTACCGGGGATCGAACCCGGGCCGACGGATCTGTAGTCAGCGGCGCTAACCACGCGGTCAGGAAACTCTGGGGATATATAGGAATATAGGATATAGGATAGACTCTACCCTATTTAACAAGTTCAGAAAAGCAATCTATGCCTGTTACTATAGAAACATAATGCATTTAATTGTCTGATGAGATCAACAGGTTATTCCTCGTTACTGTGGAAATACCGTACAAAACTTATGAAGACCATGCGAAAATCATGTAATGTTGTAAATTTTAATTTCATATTATGTGAGATGCGATGAAGTGGCAAGATTCTTTACAGTAAGCAGTCAGGTAGGATCTACCGAAATACTCAACTATTGAGAATTTTTTGGATATGGAACCTCTTGAGTACAACACGGATATAATATAAGCAAGAGGATGCTGGCGACCATTAGTAGGCCTACACTGAATAAAAATTGCACCATCCCAATTCTGGATCATGTAAGTTACATTAAAAAATCTCCTTTTCCTTTAAGCGGTATGGGTGAAAATTCTGGAATTACCATAAAATTAAGTGGTGTGAGATATTCTTATAACTTTCTCTACAGTAAACATCTATTTTCTCGTCAGCGTCGGGTTTTATAATACTTTGTATTTCAATCTTACCCCATAACAATAATGTTAATGTTAATGTTAAATATATTTATCATTATAATCATCGTCTCTTGATTGTTGTGTCCGAAGTAGCTGGCTTATAACAACCATTCTGAAATGTTTTATAATGTAATTCTAGTATTTCTTTACACGTTTAGAGGTACCTACAGATGTTGCATAAGGGTTGCCATCGATTTTTTTTATCGCTAATCTATATTCATACTTTTCGCCTGAAAGCTTGAAATGTGCTTAATTTTAAGACTCTTCATAGATAATGTGAGTGAATACATATGTGAAAAGTGGATGGATCGTGTAGATTTACTTCCGAAATTGCTAATGTACAATGTGCTTCACCCGACCATCAGTAAATATGTGCTTAATTATTTATCTATTAGAAAATACAAATACACGAAACACATATGAGATTATAAAGAAATAGAAAGTTTAAGCGAATACCGGAATACAGATTAATACGAAACAATACTTAACTATTTTACTGACATTGAAGTCACAATACCTTCAAAGATCAGAATAGTAATTAAATGTATTAAGAGGACAGTTTTACAATCTCAAAATATCAATTAATACCACATAACTTACAGTATTTAATAGGCTCGAAAATCAAATCCTAGAACAAGAAAGATGTTTTTAACTATTTGGTATATTACGTAAGTTTCTATACAGAAACACATAAAGAAAAATCAATTTCTGTAAATATGTGAAACTATTATTCAATCATTACAAAATAACACAAGCAGAAACACGAAAATAAAATTTTATAAAACAATTTCACCGAACATGTTTAATTAAAAATAAAGACCAAAGCAAATTACTAGCTGCAAAAATGCGAGCAATTTCTACGAAAGGTTAAAGGCTGTACAACTGAAGTTCTCATACGAAATGAAGATATAGGCCTATGTACTGAGCTCATCATATAGGCTAAGTTACAATAAGAGTGACAAAAAGTTAAAAATAGAGAAAAATGAAAAGGGTATGTGGGCGGTATGAACGAAGAAAGAGTTCCAAGATAAATAAAAACCTAAAAGAAAACAAGATACGTACGGAAAGGCGGAATCCCATTGAAAAATGCCATAGCCAACTGAGCTACCATGGCACGAGGCCAGTACAACATTAAATTCTCCAACTGACTCACCTTTGTACCGTTTGCAAAGGCTTATTGGTAATATAATTCAAAAGTGTTGCAATCATAAAAATTATTAATTATATTTATTGGAGAAATTGAAAGGAATTTCTCATTTGTATCGGAAAAATCACTGCGGCAAACCAGAAAAAGCTCCGGGTGTTAGTGAGTTGCAGTGCCAGAAAGAATGGTAAGATGTTTTACATGCACCGAATTATTTTATTTGCCATAGTGAATTTTCCTTTTTGCCTGTCCTGAAAACGATATACTTGGTTTATAGTAATCATCTATTGCAGTATTGAAGACCACCGGATATCTCTTTCAGTTTCTTTTTTAATTTCATTTGTAACGTAGCGTAAAATTATACCTTAAAATACGTCCAGACAATATACTTAAAAACCTAAAAATACTGCAAATTAATGAGACGAGAAATTAATTGTATGATATTACTTGTAATAGGCAGTCGGCAATGAAATCCGAATCCCCTTAAGAACAATTTATTGGGCAGTAAGTCAGCAATATCAATCTGTTCGCACCTAAAAGAAACAATAGACTTAATGATCTCCCAATTTAAACGTTGATAAATCATATTTCTTAATGATGTCAACCTATGAGGGTATAAAAGTACATCACTTCATTCTTTCCCCATACAGAAATTGCAATGGCAATTAATGAACCTCAATTGGAGCCCTCAAATGTTTTATTTATTTACTTATACTGGCGAAGTAAGACCATAAGGTGTTTTCTTTCACATCACCAGCAAGGCTATACATATTACAAATAATACAAAATTTGAAAAAGTCTAGTAATTTAAAAATGAACACGCTGCAGATTTAATTTGAGAATTTGATAAACTAAAACAAAATTAAATTTAACTAATAATGATTCTACATAACTAATGACTAATCAAAATGAATACTAAATTTATTTATAAATTGTGGTATATTTCGATATGACAGGGTAACGGATTTTAAAAGCGAGGGAAAGACACACTAAAAGATGAAGAATAGAATAATGTGTTTTGTCGGGAAATGAACAGTAGGTTTTGAAAATGCGTTAGTGATGTCAAAAGGAAATTAAAAAGAGATTGTAAATAAGAAAGAGAAGTTTAAAATATATTGTGAAGGAAAATATAAGAACGGATCATTCATCGTTGTTTGAGGCGCACCCATGACAAAGTCTGGAAAGACGGCTTCACATGTTCAAATCTTCTGATATTAAACATAAATCTAACACAAGCATTATAAGCACGCTGAAGTCAAAAAGCCTGGACATAAAATAAGGGTGTTTGAGTTGATGGTATCGATTATCCATTTTATTTTATTTCATTGATCTAGATCGATGCATTTTGTCAAATATTACGTTTTACTTATGTTAGAAGAATATTTTGAAATTTTGTTATATCTTACTTATAGTAATGGATAGGAAGAAGTCATAATTTCGGCAATCCTCTCACGCAGCGGGCCCGGGTTCAATTCCTGGTCGGGACAAGTTACCTAGGTGGGGTTTTTTTCTGGGGTTTTTCCTCACCTTTGAGACAAATGTCGGGTAACTTTCGGCCCTTGTGGTCCCCAGATATCGTCTGGCCGTCATTATCATCTTCATCCCATCCTCGCCTTGTTTGGAGTGAGTGTGTGTGTGGAATGGTGTGTCTCGTCCTGTGTGTTCGTGTTGTCTCGGAGGTGGCCCCGGCATTGGGCTGATCACTCATCCGGGGAGGCCCTCCATGTCCTTGTCTGGTCAAAAAAGTATGTATGTGATCCAAAGATAATCCCTCTCCCGACAGGTCGCGGCCCTGTAAGGCCCGGGCGGCTTGGGTCGCTTAAATCCTAAAAGGGAGAGGTGAAACTACGATAAAGAAAGAAAGAAAGAAATAAGCAGTAATTAATAATAAATTAAACTATAATAAATATTTCAAAGAACACATTAGAGTTATGTGTACAATTTGGGTGTTCTCTTCCGTAGACTGTCAAAGACAAATATGAATTTTTATGTTTTTTAGCAGCTATACAACAAATTACTGAAGGAATTAAGAGAGCTCCACATAAATGTTTTTCAAATGAAATTAGAAACATGATTGCTCAATAACCCTAATCATAACATATATGAATTCGTTAACTGAACTATCTTAACTCTGTGAATTTCAAATAAGTTATCTTACATTTAATTATATTTTAACCTTGTTAATTACTTGACTTGCCCTCTTGCACGGTCGGATGTTTAATGACTTAACGATTTGTAATTTATAATAGGCCTAAACTTGTAAATAACTGTAAGTAAACATGATCTGCATCGAACAAAAAGTAAAAAAATAAACAAAGAAAACAACCATGTATGCAGACTGGGGACAAGACGGATGAAAAATGAGATAGCCTATATTAGAACGGTATTAAAATGGAATCAGGTAAGGTTCATGGAATAAGAACGTGTTCGTATAGACCTAAATGCAATTTTTTAAGAAGGTGTCATGACATCACTTTTTGCACCCCTTAACCAAAGTTAGCGCAATAACACACTCTTCATAGGCAATACTAGTATTCTTCGAAGTTTAACAGAACCCAGTCCATTCCTGTGCTCGCTACACGTACGCCGACTTCCCAGCATCGCTGAGTGACCAATACCGGGTAACGGTCCGAGGATCGGGGCTAATAGAATAAAATTATCTATACAGGCCTAACATTATACATTTAGAAGAACACAGCGACTTTCTAAACTAGATTTACTGAATAAATTGTGCTAGTAGCTAGACCATTCAAACATTGGAAGTCGGACTGAAAAATTCAATGCCATAGCCGGTAATTCCACCTTAGCCTACATACGGCCATTTTTTAATTTTTTTTTTTTTATTTGACCATAGTTGACCAGAGTCCCACAGCCGGAGACTACACTACTGGGGAGAATACAGATAATACATCGACTATTATTATTATACAGTTTGCTATCTTGGTTTCAAGACTTCGGTATAAATGTAGATGATGATGATGTAAGTGATGAATTAGCGAAGGGTGAGGCCAGTGTGAAAGAATTATCATTCCACTGTGATCTATTAGGGTTTTACTATGAAGCCGGGGACTAAGGGCCGGTATTATAATCATGGTTTAACCTTCAGTTTTAATTTAAACTTTGGTTTTTCAGATTTTTGCGTATTATAAACGATAGCTACAAGTCAATCTTAAGTTTAACCTAACTGGACCTTTCCTACCATTTAACCTGCAGTTTGAGACGTAATAATTGTTTTAATGAAAATGGCTATCAAAACACGATAAGACAGTATCAATAAATTCGATTTCGGATACAACATGCTATGAGAAGATAAGACAAAACTTAAAGTAATTCTATTTAATTACTTTCCGGAACGTAAAGTATTCTAATGTAGGCCTAAACAGAGCAGGTTGTACTGTGAGAAAAATGCTAATACAAGATCATTTTTATGAGCAATGAATAACTTTTTATTTAACCTGTGATTGAAATAAATTTACACTGAGCAAAACTGAAGTTCAATTTTGATTTAACCGTTTCTTTAATAATAAAATTTCTAGCTTCAATTTCTCTTCATACAAACAAAAAAATACAAGCAAATTAGCAGATCTTATTGTTTTTCTTTTATTTCCAAGGCCAATTCATCTTCTTTTTTCAGCCAACAGGTCTACCAACACCATTGCACTATGGTTTAACTTAACGATAACATTATAAAACGGCAGCTAGAGTTAAACTTTAGATTAGGTTTAAATTAATCTAAAGATCAACTTTGTTTATAATACCGGGCCTTAATGTACGTACGAGTTTTTAAACCACCACTGGGTTGGTATCTCATAATGAGAACGCCTGGTGGCACACCGGGATATGTGAGTCAGTTGGAGAATTTAATGTTGTACCGGTACGTTGCCACGGTAGCTTATTTGGTAAGAGCAGCGTCTTGTAGTGCCGAAGATCCTGGTTCATATCCCGCCTATGGTATTAAAGATTTAAGTCTGTTACCTTTCCAATGTTTGAATTGCCTTCCATCATCCAAAGGAAATTTTGTAAGAGTAATAAATATGTGTTTTGTGACCACTCAGATAGTTGAACCTTTATGTTGACTAAATTTAAGAAATGAAGTATATTACGGTGCAAACAAAACGTGTGATATCAATAAAAAATAAAATCAGGTAAACTGATGTAAAAAAGTGCCAGTATGTTTTTTTTAATCAGTTATGACTGCAATTATGATATGCAGAATATGTTTTTTTAATTGATTTACAAGTTAAGCTCCAGATTTATTCATTAAGCAGGGCTTAGGGAAGAACAAAGGTCTAGTTTTCTTTTTAATCAGATTAAAATCTTCCAGCATCAGCTGAACTGTACAGATTTTTGATATCTTGACAATCGCACACTCACATAAAAATACGAAAAAGAAAGTGAAATTGGCTGGTTTCGGGATTTGAACCATGGAACTCCATAACGTGAGGCCAAAACGTTACCATCTCGGTCACCTGGGTCAGTTTAACGGTCTAGTTGTAAGTTATAAGCGCATGTAAAACAATAGTGTTTTTGGTCATAGCTATCTCTATTTTAATTTCCAAAGCCGTAAAATATCACAGTAAAACAATTGACTATGTTGTCATGATAAATGATTTGCTTTTTTTTTAATATAAATTCTTTCGAATACGTATATTATCATAAAATAGGCACCAAATTGAGCATTACTCCGAAACAGGTGAACCGATTTCATCCAGTATCAGTAGACCTCTTCCCATGAACACTATAAATGTGTATACCAAATTCCATAAAAATCCGGTAAAGCGTATTTGAGTTACCGCGTTTTTAAAATAGACACTAAATTGGGTTTTACTCCGGTACCGGACAACCGATTTGGTCCAATATCGGTAGACGTCTTCCCATGTACATTATAAATGGGTATACTGTACAAAGTTTCAGGAAAATCCAATAAAGCATATTTGAGTCGGTTAGTTCCAAAACTCAACATGTCCACAGATTTAAAAAAATGAGATAATGCAAGTTCCACAATGTTGGCAGTGTAACTCTGGATTATTAGTTCTATTGTAGATCAGCTTATATCACTTACTTCTAATTAGCCTATTTTTTCATAATTTTTATTCCAGTATTAATGTCGTTAATAGTTTTTTTCCCATTTTTCTTGACTTTGATTATCGTGGACATGTTGAGTTTTGGAACTAACCGACTCATTTGAGTTATCGCGACTTCTCATATATTAACATAAAAGGCAATAAATTGGGCATTATTCCGGTACTGGCCAACCGATTTGGCTGAACATCAACAGACGTCTTTCCATGGATAGTATAAATGCGTATACGAAGTTTCATAAATATCCGATAAGGCGTATTTGAGCTATTGCGCCTTTAAAATATACACTAAATTGGGTTTTACTCCGGTACCGGTCAACAGATTAGGTTCAAATTTAACAGAGTACTTTTCATGGATGTCATAAATGCGTATACCAAGTTTAATGGAAATCCGATACAGCGTATTTGAATTATGGCGCCTTTCTATTAGGCGAGGGAATACCACGAAGACAGAAAATTCCCTCGCCTAATAAAAGAGGCAATAGAAATTATGAAGAATCCGCACAACATTAATAGAGAAGACGGCTGGAAAATGAATAACGTCTGGCGAGACACACTTCAGAAACATGGGATAAACAGACACGTGACACCGCAGACGTCAGTTGGTAGGAGTGATAGTGATACACACAGCACACCAGACTAGTAGTTCAGTTTCGTCGTCTCTCAGAGGAAGGACATCACAGAAATGTCCGAAACGTCAGTTCTCAACAAAGTGACGCGGCTAAACCCGGACAGCCATAGTGTTTTAGATTTTAAACCAATCTTGAAACAGTTCATTATGTTATTGCATATTATTGTGAATCAAGAATAATTTGAAGGTATTGAATTATTTTTAATAATTGGCTTTCTGTCAGATCCAAAATTCATGTTAGACCGGTTGGTTGAGCAAGTTCAATTTCTCCTGGTCACTATGTAGGCATCCCAGTGACAGAAGGTACCTATTTGCTCTTAAGTATGCAGTAGGTCTAGTGGGCTAGGGTAACGCCCCCAGTATAGCGCTTACTTGCTGTGCTGAAGGTACCTACCCTACCGAGAATCGAACCCAGCCTTGCAAAGCCGTCAACAAGGCTAGTCCTCACAGGTAGAAATTTTTATTAAGTTCCAGAATTTTACTTCACGAGATTGTGTGGGGACGGGAAAATGTTTGTCCGTCTGTCTGTCCGTGTGTACGCGCGATAACTCAAATATACACTTTTTCGGATTTCCATAAAACTTGGTATACGCATTCATAATGTCCATGTGAAGAAATCTATTGATATTGAACCAAATCGGTTGACCGGTACCGAAGAGTGCCCAATTTAGTGCCTATTTTATGGTAATACTAGCTGAAAAGGCCCGGCGTCGCCCGGGCTTTGTATTTTTTAATTTGAAATTAACTTATTAAGGACTTTATGTATGTAGAACTTGAAATGAAGAAAAAGATTTATCACACTCAAACTATTCCATCAGAAAACGCTGGATATAGCTTTTTATGGCTCATAGAGGATGTGGAATGCTGCATTCCGTTGCTTCTACACATCATGCTTGGGAGTGGTTGAAATAAGAAGAAACACAAATTACATAAGATTGTACTGACTTGACGGAAAATTTTATTTTTCATTCTCATCTTACAACCGTTTAGGGGCTGAAATAAAAGAGAAATGTAGTATCACTTTCATACTTTCCTCCCCTAGAACCCGGGACATAATATACTGCGAGCATAGGACTCAAAATGTTCCATCCCATGCTTAGGGCCTATGATAAACATCCCTATTTCTCAACTAATACAAAGCCTACAGGTATGGATAACTTATCAGCGGAAAGGATTATTTACAGACTTTTGATATAGCATACTCACACACTTAAGTTGTCCCTCTTATTCTACATCAAAATGTGAAGTGAGTAAATATTTCTTATGTCGAGGGTAGAGAAAGTTACGTGACTACATCACACTGTGCTTTATTTTCGTGGATTTAATTTTCAGTAATTATTTTCGCCAATATATTACATCGATGGAATCATAAATTCGTTAAAGTCCAGCATTAGGCTATATACTTGCCAAGGCCCTATGTAATCATAGTAAACAATTCACTGTTGCCATGTGAACTAAACAGCAATTCATTTTTTCAGTATAAAATTCTCAGAAATTATATAATTTTCAAGGGAAGGAGTATTTTGTTTGAATTTTAATGTTGACCGCTATACTTCCCGGGCTTAACTGGGTATGTGTGCAAAATTCCGTGTAAATTGGTAAAGAAATGTAGATTTGTATAAGGAACAAACATACATACATACATACATACATACATACCCACAAACACACATTCGACTTTATATATTAGATTATAATACAGAATTTATCAAATGCAAATGAGTTCTCACGACAACATATTGTTTTACAGTGTTCATATACGGGTTTGGAAGTTACAATACAGTTAGCTTTGATAAATAACACTACCCATATATTCCTTCACATATGATAATCAAACTAGACCTTGGTTATTCCGTAAGACCTGCTTAATGAATCGATCTGGAGCGTAACTCTGAAATCGATTACAAAAATAACTGCACGTCATAACTGCGATTATCACTGATTAAACAAAAGTATTCTGGAACATCAGTTTTCCTGATTTTCTTTTCTTTTCTTTTCTAATTGTTACTTCAATTCATTTCCTTCGTATAAGATATAAAGTAATATTCGTCCCCAAGCGAAACTGAAAAGAAACAGCATCGCAAACTGAAAAAAAAAAAAAAAAAAAAAAAAAAAAAAAAAAAAAAAAAAAAAAAACAGGCTAAACATGGAGGCTCTAGAAGCTGAATTTTTGTCAGGTGTTAGAGTAGCTTAAATTTTATATTTAAAATACATTAATATTAAATTACATATATAATGTATCGTTATTGCGAATTACAACAAAATCAGACTTCTTTAAATGAGAAAGTTGTATTGTCTATGCTTAGGGTAGAGACAGTTGTGTGAATAATTACAACAAATCAAATTATTATCACACATTTTTATTTGGAAACGAAGGGGTTAATATATGGGCAATTACCGCATAATTTAAATGTTTTTTATTCGTATAATAAACTCAACTTTGTGTATGCTTAGACCCCCACATGGATTCAGAGGGTAAATGCACAAACCAATATTTCTGAAGTCATATCCACAAAAGGCTATTCAGTATTCAATAAGCATGTTAGGTGACCTACGCCCGAAGAAGAAAAAAGAAGAAGAATATGAGAAACGTCTGCACACATACGGGGATTTGAGTATAATGGAGTCCGCTAAGGCTATTAATGATGCGATGTAGGTAACGGTAGGCTTTGTATTCTGCCTCCTTTCATTTCACTATGACATTTCCTCATACAAACGCAAGATAAGCACTTACATTGTATACTCTATACCCATAGACTGTGTAACGCTGTTTAAAATTGCCGCGATCCCATCCCCTCCGACTACACTCTCTCTGACGTAAGTAGTGCACGACTTCGCCGCTGCATACCGAGCCGTAATGGTGGGCTTGGTTCTTGCAGTCAATCAGACTGTATTTGGCAACTGCCTAGTTAGTGTGGGAGCTGCGAGGACGAGTCGGACCCTCCGGTTGGCTGTGTGAGTAAGCGATGTCGTCACTATTTATTACTTAAAAATTGATTTCAAGTGCCTTCAGCACATTATGCCTATATTCATATTTTGGTGTTAAGATAACTGAGGTAGCAAAGGACAGAGAAAGATGTATTTTCAGAGTAGTTAACCTTAAGTACTTATAGTCATAGCCCGTCTGGACAAGGAACAACATTGGTACCAAGTTTATTATTTCAAGGCATCATGAAAATGCCCATGTTAGAATATATGCGTTTGAGATCAGTAACTCTGTAGGGTTAGCTCTCTCTTGTTCTCGAAATGCTAGTTTTCCACTAAGAATTATTTTATACATGTTCTAAATACCCATATTTTGCTATATCATTGTGTGAAGTTCTCCGATAGAAATATTAGTATTCCCATTTCAGTTATGCTTGCTAAAAGAATTTTCTAGTGGGCGTGTTGTCGCCATTTGCCTACCCCGTTGCATCTTGGGTAGATCTGGTAATGTAATTGCTGGCCCAGATGATATATATTATTCCTTAACTTCAATTTTCATTGTCTCAGATTTAATGTTAAATTTCAGTATCCTATATTAATAAATTTAATTGAACTGTTTTTGTATGGCATTTCTTAACTTGTGATCTTGCCTGTAAAAAGTGTATTGCGTATAAATTCTTCTGGTTCCCTTCTTTAGTCTGAATGGTCAGAAAGATATTAGTACTCCGATGTTTGAATTTATATAAGGGTTATATATATATATTTTTATGTAAACTATTATTCAGCTATTTATCAGGTGGACTTAGTTAATATATTGTTCTGGTCCATAGTTACTTCACGTAATATATTTTCTGGTTGCGAGCTATATATTGTGTAGCTAATTTGCATAATTATGTGGAGCATTCTGGGGCGTTCAAAGTTCGCCATGTTAGGTCACGCCAGGCAGTTCTTGTATATTCATGGACATTAGCCCCCCCCCTTCTTGCTTAGTGATACACACTAGATAGGTTTGCCTTATATTTCTTTTGAGATTTTGTAATTATTAATTCTTTTTTATCTACAATCTAATTGCTATTACAGTACACGATTAATTTGATACAAGTAGTTCAGCCCTTTTTCTAATAAATAAATTTTCTAGATTTTCTGTACCTAGAGTTTCATAGTACTTTCCAGACTGTTCTTTCACGCTATATTCCGTGTAGCCGTCTTGCTTATATTCTCTGTTTTGTATTTCACTTTATTCGGTGATTTTCTAATTTGAAATTGCATTTATATTTTTGGCTGTTTGCTGGCTGATTTGCTTAACTTACCTTGTTTAGTTTTTGCCTTTCTTTATATATTTATTCTTTCATACCATATTGCTTTTTTAAACCAAAATTTCTGCTTAGTTAATTTATTTTTGATTATATTTTGGTGCTATTTTGATATTTAATTACACTCAGGTTTTGGATTTTCCTTACAGTATTTATTTTTCTAATTCAAAATTATTTATTTCTATTGCAAATTAGGTCCACCCCTTCACCCTTCTTCCGTAGTATTTCTTATGCAAATTCTAAATAAATTCCCAGCTTATTTTCCTTTCTGTATATTCTAAAATACTTAAAGCATATTATCTACATTTCCTTATTGGATAGGCCTAATTATTGTTCATGAGTTAAATTTTCTAAAGTGATTTCTTGTCATTTGCTGATTATAAAAGACTTTGAAATATTCCCTACTCTTGGCTATTAGGTAGGCCTAATTAGTATTTATTCTGGAAATTTTTCCTTATACAAATGGTACAGAGTTGTGAACTTTGATTTTCTTTGGCATCCCCTTATTCTAAATTTTTGCCTGGCATTGACCTTTGATAGGCCTAGTCTTTATTAGTGATCCATCCATATTTATTTATAGTATACCAACTTAACCTTTGGAGTTTATTGGGTTTGCAATTTTGGATTATTCTTGGTATGTGAAGGATAGCTTAATGTTTAGTGATCTTGGGCATTTAATAATCAATTTCTAGTCATTACTATTTATTGTCATATATTTATGATAGACCTTATATTGTACATTGGTTATATTATACATTAAATTTCATTGTTGGAATTTTGCGAATTTATGATCATGTGCTATGGCCCTCTGCTCTCCCATCCTTCTTAACCTGTATTGGAGATAGATCTTCGGCCTAAGCTGGGATTCTCACACACGCTGTACCAAGTTATATTAAAGAGAAGAAAGTGTTATAGAGTTTGTACGGGTAATTAATATTTGTAGGTGCTATTTTATGGGTACACCTTTGTCACATTTTGGCTGTATCAGGACGTATTCAGCTAGACTGTGTTTTGTTCTGCGCGACGTTCTTGCGCTGCCAGATATATATATCTAGTTAGGATATCCATGGTTTTGGTTGGCTTTTGGGTTTCGGCGGACGATCACTGTGGTAGACTGAACTGTGCTTGCAGGATTGAGCATCACTGTTTGGTATCCTGCATGTTCGGTAGTGAACATGCGGAAGGGTAACGATAACCGTAGGGACTTCTTTTTTTTCTTAAGCGGATACTACACTCATCGTTCGCCCTGAATCTTTGGGTCCTGCCAGGCGTGGCATCTTTCTCTATATATGTCCGGCTGCGCTTTTGTCGTCATTCGAGGCAATTTCTTATATTAATGTTCAATTGTAGTTGCATGGTAGCAACTTCTCCAATTCAGGTGAGGGAGGAGAGTATATATGTTCCACATATATTACGTTTATTAGTTACTTTTCATTCTGCATTTGTCCAAATTCATTATGGCGGTGAATGCTCAGATATCATGGGAATTTTTTTGGGTGACTCCGCCATGCACTCCATATGCCATTTTTCGGTCACCTTCTTGGTCGAACATCTTAATGATAAGTCTGTTAAAAGGTGTCATATTTCTCAGGTAAAAAAGTGTTAGTTTTCTCTTGTTCCTTATCCAGGGTTTTGTGTAATGTTTAGAATTTAGCTAGTGTAATGTTTTTGATGCACTTGTAATTGTGGTGCAAATTTCAATTGTCAATGTTTGTTATCTATTCTTGTCCTTTTCTTATATTCACATGTTTATGTGTATTCTTTGCATATGTAATTGCTTTAAAAGAATCTTTTGTGACGATCTCGCTGCTCCCACGTTAACCGGGGGAGATGTCTTCCCTCCAGTCTCAATTATTTTAAGGGGCCCCTTATCAAAAAAAAAAGAAACTAAATAATCTAGATTATAAACTTGAAAATGTCATGTAACTAATCAAAATACAGTCTATAAAAAAAAAAAAAAAAAACTAGGCCCAAGATAAAAGAAAAATAATCAAGGATTATTATGGTTGAATGTGACCATATTTTAAGATTGTAATTAACAATGTAGATTGCATATACCAAGAAAGTAAAAAAAAAAAAGAAAAAGATATACTGCAAATAATCTCCAAAATTGGACTCTTTTCAAAACAAAAAGACATGATATAAAAGAAAGCATTTGTGCGGGGATATCTTCTCTTAATTTGGACATTTAAGAGATAAATTCTTCAGTGAACTTTACAAGTTTTCATGCATAGTGAACCTATTTATCCACCAACACAGATATTGAGACACTTATATTTGTGGGTTGCACCGGTCCCCCTCCCACTGTGGTATTGTGTGTGTTGGACTCTACTCACCATTTTCAATATTTTCTTTCATGTCTGAGACTGCTCTATGAAGATTTCACCGACATGGGCAGTGTGATGCTGCGGACCTCCTACTGGCACACTTCGAGGTATCTGCAGTACCTCTTGTTGTGTTTGTGCCTGACTCATGGGGTAAGCTGCCCCAACTTGCTGTTTGTCATCCGACATGGGTGGCCGGAGTCATGTGCCACCTTTTCTACCAGCCGTCTTCTTTCTTTGAGCCCGCTCCATCTTCTGCTATGAAGTATGCAACACTCTTCTCATCTACTCATCGCACCTCTTCTTCACTCAAGAATGGACCTTGTGTGATTTGGTGATTCGTGCGCCTAATCTGGATATTGGCGACGATCTGTTGTGAGTGCTTATGAGATTCTCACTAAATATATGGTAATTCTCGGTGAGTGGTAAATATTTGGCTTAAGGCATGTGTTATTGCCGGCCAGTGTTCTTTAGTCTCAGAAAAATGCAGATAAATTCTTCATAATATGTGAGTAAGTTTGCTATATTATATCATGGTATTGTCCCTTCGTTTGATTCCATCAAAGACATTCAAGAGAACTTATACATCAAGATATGAACTTTTTCAAAAAAAATATATTTACTTCAAAATTTCTTGTTGATTTAAAGACTATGGGTTATTATGAACTGTACTAGGCTAAGATTTATGGGGTTCTGATAACAGGGTCTAAGTTGTCTACTACTGTATTACTTGTATGAATTTTGGGGGTCATATGTGTTTTCTGGGTCTTCTAACTCTTTTGGTAAAAAAAAAATCTTGCAATTTTTTTTTGTGTAGTCAGAGGGGAGGGCTGTAACGCTGTTTAAAATTGCCGCGATCCCATCCCCTCCGACTACACTCTCTCTGACGTAAGTAGTGCACGACTTCGCCGCTGCATACCGAGCCGTAATGGTGGGCTTGGTTCTTGCAGTCAATCAGACTGTATTTGGCAACTGCCTAGTTAGTGTGGGAGCTGCGAGGACGAGTCGGACCCTCCGGTTGGCTGTGTGAGTAAGCGATGTCGTCACTATTTATTACTTAAAAATTGATTTCAAGTGCCTTCAGCACATTATGCCTATATTCATATTTTGGTGTTAAGATAACTGAGGTAGCAAAGGACAGAGAAAGATGTATTTTCAGAGTAGTTAACCTTAAGTACTTATAGTCATAGCCCGTCTGGACAAGGAACAACATTGGTACCAAGTTTATTATTTCAAGGCATCATGAAAATGCCCATGTTAGAATATATGCGTTTGAGATCAGTAACTCTGTAGGGTTAGCTCTCTCTTGTTCTCGAAATGCTAGTTTTCCACTAAGAATTATTTTATACATGTTCTAAATACCCATATTTTGCTATATCATTGTGTGAAGTTCTCCGATAGAAATATTAGTATTCCCATTTCAGTTATGCTTGCTAAAAGAATTTTCTAGTGGGCGTGTTGTCGCCATTTGCCTACCCCGTTGCATCTTGGGTAGATCTGGTAATGTAATTGCTGGCCCAGATGATATATATTATTCCTTAACTTCAATTTTCATTGTCTCAGATTTAATGTTAAATTTCAGTATCCTATATTAATAAATTTAATTGAACTGTTTTTGTATGGCATTTCTTAACTTGTGATCTTGCCTGTAAAAAGTGTATTGCGTATAAATTCTTCTGGTTCCCTTCTTTAGTCTGAATGGTCAGAAAGATATTAGTACTCCGATGTTTGAATTTATATAAGGGTTATATATATATATTTTTATGTAAACTATTATTCAGCTATTTATCAGGTGGACTTAGTTAATATATTGTTCTGGTCCATAGTTACTTCACGTAATATATTTTCTGGTTGCGAGCTATATATTGTGTAGCTAATTTGCATAATTATGTGGAGCATTCTGGGGCGTTCAAAGTTCACCATGTTAGGTCACGCCAGGCAGTTCTTGTATATTCATGGACATTAGCCCCCCCCCCCTTCTTGCTTAGTGATACACACTAGATAGGTTTGCCTTATATTTCTTTTGAGATTTTGTAATTATTAATTCTTTTTTATCTACAATCTAATTGCTATTACAGTACACGATTAATTTGATACAAGTAGTTCAGCCCTTTTTCTAATAAATAAATTTTCTAGATTTTCTGTACCTAGAGTTTCATAGTACTTTCCAGACTGTTCTTTCACGCTATATTCCGTGTAGCCGTCTTGCTTATATTCTCTGTTTTGTATTTCACTTTATTCGGTGATTTTCTAATTTGAAATTGCATTTATATTTTTGGCTGTTTGCTGGCTGATTTGCTTAACTTACCTTGTTTAGTTTTTGCCTTTCTTTATATATTTATTCTTTCATACCATATTGCTTTTTTAAACCAAAATTTCTGCTTAGTTAATTTATTTTTGATTATATTTTGGTGCTATTTTGATATTTAATTACACTCAGGTTTTGGATTTTCCTTACAGTATTTATTTTTCTAATTCAAAATTATTTATTTCTATTGCAAATTAGGTCCACCCCTTCACCCTTCTTCCGTAGTATTTCTTATGCAAATTCTAAATAAATTCCCAGCTTATTTTCCTTTCTGTATATTCTAAAATACTTAAAGCATATTATCTACATTTCCTTATTGGATAGGCCTAATTATTGTTCATGAGTTAAATTTTCTAAAGTGATTTCTTGTCATTTGCTGATTATAAAAGACTTTGAAATATTCCCTACTCTTGGCTATTAGGTAGGCCTAATTAGTATTTATTCTGGAAATTTTTCCTTATACAAATGGTACAGAGTTGTGAACTTTGATTTTCTTTGGCATCCCCTTATTCTAAATTTTTGCCTGGCATTGACCTTTGATAGGCCTAGTCTTTATTAGTGATCCATCCATATTTATTTATAGTATACCAACTTAACCTTTGGAGTTTATTGGGTTTGCAATTTTGGATTATTCTTGGTATGTGAAGGATAGCTTAATGTTTAGTGATCTTGGGCATTTAATAATCAATTTCTAGTCATTACTATTTATTGTCATATATTTATGATAGACCTTATATTGTACATTGGTTATATTATACATTAAATTTCATTGTTGGAATTTTGCGAATTTATGATCATGTGCTATGGCCCTCTGCTCTCCCATCCTTCTTAACCTGTATTGGAGATAGATCTTCGGCCTAAGCTGGGATTCTCACACACGCTGTACCAAGTTATATTAAAGAGAAGAAAGTGTTATAGAGTTTGTACGGGTAATTAATATTTGTAGGTGCTATTTTATGGGTACACCTTTGTCACATTTTGGCTGTATCAGGACGTATTCAGCTAGACTGTGTTTTGTTCTGCGCGACGTTCTTGCGCTGCCAGATATATATATCTAGTTAGGATATCCATGGTTTTGGTTGGCTTTTGGGTTTCGGCGGACGATCACTGTGGTAGACTGAACTGTGCTTGCAGGATTGAGCATCACTGTTTGGTATCCTGCATGTTCGGTAGTGAACATGCGGAAGGGTAACGATAACCGTAGGGACTTCTTTTTTTTCTTAGGCGGATACTACACTCATCGTTCGCCCTGAATCTTTGGGTCCTGCCAGGCGTGGCATCTTTCTCTATATATGTCCGGCTGCGCTTTTGTCGTCATTCGAGGCAATTTCTTATATTAATGTTCAATTGTAGTTGCAACTGCATAGCAGTAAGTCTGGGCTACTATTCAATGTATTGATGTCTAGGGTTCGGATGTTTATGACATAAAAAGTGGAAAATATGACTGGAAATATGTCCTTAAAAATGACTAAATACGACCGGAAAATCCTAAATATGAACTAACATATAAAAGTTCCAATTTAAAACGTTTAATTATACTAAATTACTACATCAGATTAATTCAATCAGATAATCACTTTTTAACAATTTTACAGGTGATTTACAGTTTTACTTGTAATGAATTTCTAATTTTAAAAAACGTTCTCCAGTTTGCTCGTTTTATCAGCTCCAAATATTTTGTATATCAAGCGTGTCCGTATAAAATATGAACAGTTGCATTAATTTATAGTAATTAAAGTACCTATTAATTTGGCATAAACATTAAATTAATGACATAACTTTCAAACTTAGCTCGACCATTTAGTGCATGTACTTTATAATAATTATTGTGCTCCTTCACCAAATTTATAATTGAAATATGACGTTAAATTACAAATATGACCAAAATATGACCAAGGCCATAAAAAATGACCAAAATATGACTTTATATGCAAAATAAAAGCGGTTCGATTAGATACCAAGCGTGCATTTTGTGTTTAATTTGTGTTTGCGGCGAAAAAGGAGATCAGGATAAAAATATGATATGTCATAAACATCCGAACCCTAATGATGGCCATGATGACTGAAAGAGTACAGAATAGTAGCCCAAGAATTTTTAAGCTGGTTAGAATCGCCGGCTCAGTGGGAGTATTGCATGTACATATGCGCAGTATAATACGGTGTAACATAACTTTTTATTCCCTAGGTTAGAAGATGTTATTTTCTCGCTTCACAGTCCATCATAAAGTAAGTTGTTGCATTGAGGGACTTGCACTCTTACCTGTCAGCTCATCTAAAGCCGTTCGCGAGGCCTGACTTGATGGAGAATTCTTGCTTGGCAATATGTCGCATCTTTTCCTTATTATCTTTACGTTCCAGGAAAGCATTTTATGCCAAATCCAATTTAATACTCGACTTAGTTTTCCCACAGATTATTATTATTATTTAAATTTTGTGTTCTCCAAAAGCTTTAGACATTCTCTTTCTAAACTATTCTCTAGGATTTCTAAAATGTGTTGTATAAACTTAATTTATTTGTTTAAAAATATTGATATCTTTTTCCAGTTTTAATTCTATTTGAGCTGCCATGTTTGCGGAATTTGTTGGTATCCTTAATATTTTTACCATATCTTGTCCTAATTCTGTTTACAATTTTCCATGCTTCTTCCTCTCCCCATATTTCGGCCCCATAATTAAAGCATATTTTTCGAAGATTAATTTGTAAATAATGTTTGAATTACACATTTATATATTTACTCATTTTCTTATGCAGTTATCGACAGACGTTAACGCTACCATTCTTGGTTCTTCAACATATTTATCTGATCCAATTTCCTCTCCTATTAAATCAAACCCATAAATATTTAAATTCCACTACTAGGCCTACTTCTATTCTACTGAACAGCAATCCCTGCATGTTTGAGTATGAAGACTACAGTTAAAATGAAATAACTGAGCTCGGCTATATCAGTAATCCCTGCATGTTTGAGCGTGAAGGCTATAGGTAACGTGAAATATTTTGAAGCCGGAAAAAACAGTAAACATAAAAAAACTAATGTATAAACAACAGCTAAGAAATACACCCTTAAATTGATATATAGGCTACACAATGGGTCGAAAAAACAGCAGTCTTCGGCCTATTCATTTAAACGTTGAATGAAAACCTAAAAGCTTTGCTCTTTACGGTTGTATATATATACACACACATACACAAACAACCCCAAAGAGCAAAGTTCATGTGAGGGTGATATACATATAACTCGATCGGTAAGACCTGAGCCAAACAAACGGCTGCGCAGTAGGCTACGATGATGTAATCTAGACCTGCCTGACCTTCACCTCACGTGATGTTTCCTGCTGTACAGACCGTGTAAAAACATCTTAGTTAGCCCCACAGCATTCAATAGTGAAGACCCAACAGCGATATTCTGTGAGTTACATACAATTACTTAAATAGTATTCACTTTATTTTGTTTTCAATAGTTAGGGCTATTATGAACCGCACAGTTTGGAATGAATAGTACAGGATATGCATCATCTTCTGTCTCCAACTCCATTGCTACCGGCGGACGATAAGCTATCTGCGCGTGTTTGGTTCAGGTCCTAGCGTCCCACTTATACACTGGTTCAAAGAAAAAGTAATACATACTACAATTATCTTAAGGCTATAACAAAAACTCACTAATAACAAACATAACTACATACCAAACAAAACAAAAAAAAGCACTTGAATTAAAATAATAAATTTTGAAAGGTACAGATAAATTTTTAACGACTTTACAGAAGTTCATCCTATTGATGAAAGTAAACATCTAAAAAATACGATAATGCTTTTGGTCGAAAATTTCTAAGAGAACCGGACGCACTTACAGGTAACATGTTATACAATTTTATAGCATTTTATTCCTTCTATCAGTGTGATGGATTTAATGGCAGGGGCCCGAGGAACCGTTCCTTATTTAATGGCCAGTGTCTTCCAAAAAGTTTAGTATTCCTAAACACATTCTGGAAGATATAGCACTGGCAGCACTGAAAGGATCTTTGGCCATATTTCGAAACTATAGGTATGGACCAAATATTTAACTTTTTCCCCCTTGTGTTTGCTTATAATGTGTACAAGTTCAATGTTATTCTGTTACATAGTAGGATTAATTGATCTTAAGTTTATTTTTGTTTGCTTCTTTATATATTTAAATGTAGGGTGCTCTTTGTCGCAAGGTAGCTTGTAAGTGTTACAGGAAGAAATTAAAATTAAAATAATATTGTAGATTCGCTTTGAGTTACAAAGAGATGACTCACTTGACTTGTGTTATGGAAATGAATATCTTCGGTGTTGGATTTAATAAGTTTATATTTAATAGAATGTAAATTACTGACTATTGCTGCTATTGTAGAGGCAGAAGTGGCATGATTCCAGGAATTTTGAATATATCACTAGTATGGGTTCTAAAGGGAATATTGAACATAATTTTAATCGCTCTATTTTGAATTACTTCTAGCTCATGAAATAGGCTTTTCCTGCAATTCCCCTACATGATGTTCATATATGTAAGATGACTGTGGATTAAAGAAAAGTAGCCTATACCATTTTACGAAGTTGACTGGACATGCGTGAAAGACGTAACTGTTAATAATACCGACTACTGGGAGTATTTTCTTCTTAATCATGAAATATTAAATCTTAATTATTTTAGTGTTATTATTTAAATTTCTATTTATTCTGCAAATAAATCATTCTATTCCTCAATAGTTTTATTAAGAAAAACAAGCCCTACATCCATTCCTGTTTCCTCGGTTTAATTTTGAATGGTTTCTCTTATCTTGAGAAGTTTGTGGGCAATTCTAAATTCGTTGTGATGGCTGATTCACTTCTATGAAGACACACAGATAACCGCGAGACAATACAGTGCCACAAGATTATGAACAAGCTATGGATGTCTCAACAATATCACGACTTCAGTTTCTGCTCACCCGGTTAAGTCCATTAGAGTGAAGCCAAAATTTCACAGCTTTTGCACAGATATGATTTTGGGCTTTCCACTTGGACTCTTCCATTGAGAGGATTAAAGGGGTGTCGGACCATTTGAGTTCAACCACCGGCAACATCTCTCTGGCAGGCTGTTATATTCTCCATAAAAACATAGCTCTTTCCATTTGCAAAGCAGATAATGGGATTACTCTGAAATGCTGCATTTAATGGCACGTGAAGGGAATCAATTAATTGTACGCGGAATAATTTGAATGACTGAAAATTAAACTGTTTATAATTAGAGAGATGAAACTGTTTTATAAAATACGTACCAAAGTTATCATAATGCATTAGAGTAAAATCTTATTGAACTGTGGAAGATCCTTTTCCTAGTGGAGATGTATTTTGGAATTCGATTTGCTGATCATCCATCTTGGCTTTAAGAACAGGTAAGACATGAATAATTATATTATTATTATTATTATTATTATTATTATTATTATTATTATTATTATTATTATTATTTATATCCGGACATGAGGATGCTAAATTTTCTTGTAATCATCATGCCAGGAGGCCATGCCGGGGTTGATGTGAGTTCTGCCTCTTCTTAAGCCGGGATTTGTTCAGTTTGTAAATCAGTAATTAGTTTCTATTGTACTATTGATTACTCGAAGTTTTGCTCAAGTTATTTCTCTGTCGTAAAACTTGCATTTTCTCAGACTAGTATGACGACTCCATTAGAGCGAACTACCTTCCAACTAGCCTAGGCCGAATGAATGTCGGTATGAAAGTGTGTAGGTCTATTAATTACACTGGTCAACATGATTTTTGTCTCATGAGTATCAATAGCTGTACTTAATGCAGTTTTTTATCATGTTTTCAAATATGTATTCGGGATTTCTCCATCACCCACAGTTTTTTTTTATTTAAATTTCAATTAATGGATTTTAATATATTTTTTTAATAAACAGTCATGTGTCCATTGTAAAATAAAAACTCCTAGAGCATTGTAAATGTGATGGAACCAAATGAGCTAACTCAAATGGTACCGTTGCTACTGTTGTGCAAGTTCAGACTGTACAGACAGGCACAAACATGATCATGCATGCATTCATTACAACGATGTCAGTTGTGAGAGAGCAGTGAACCAGTAAACACGTAATTGTGAGTGCATTGTGTCTGGATTATTGTACCGTATATTGTATATTACATATTTACAAATTTATTTCTTTTAATTTGTTGTTAGTTACAAAATGCCTAGAGCTTGTTTAAATCATCCTAACAACTTTTGTTATATATGTGGAGAAGTGACGCTCAAGTCCCAAAGGCGAAACCTTACTCCATTAGTAAAAAAGTGTTATGAACTTTATTTTGAGTGTAAAGTGGGGGACCAAACAAGGACCTGGGCCCCATATATCTGTTGTTTATCGTGTAGTAGGCTTCTCACTGCATGGAAGAATGGCACACGCCACATGCCATTTGCTATCCCTATGATTTGAAGGGAACCCAAAGATCACTCCTCTGACTGTTATTTCTGCTTAACAAACATTAAAGGGATTACGTCAAAATCAAAACATACAGTGGTGTACCCTGACTTGCAATCTGCAATGAGACCAGTTCCACACAGCGAAGAATTGCCCATACCAAAGCCTCCAGAACATGTGACATTAGATGAAGAGAGCTCAGATTCCGATGGAAGTAAGGAAGACAGATTTTGGTGATACAACTTTTGAACAAAGCTGTTCATCTGAGCCTCATTTATTGACTCAAGAAGATCTTAACGATCTCATACGAGATTTAAAATTATCCAAAAACCAGTCTGAAATGCTTGGTTCCCGGCTAAAAGGATGGAATCTTCTTCAAAAGAATATAAAGATATGTACTTATCGTAGTCGTCATTCTCAATTTAAAGGCTATTTTTCTGAAGAAAATGGCTTAGTGTTTTGTAATGACATTTCTTCTCTTATGGAGACATTTGGTATTGAACATAACCCAACAGAATGGCGCTTGATCATTGATTCCTCCAAAGTAAGTTTAAAAGCAGTGTTTCTGCATAATGGAAATAAATTCCCATCAATACCTGTGGCTCACTCTGCTAGTATGAAAGAAACATATGAAAACTTTCAATTTATATTGGCAAAGCTTCAATATGCAGTGTATGAATGGAATATTTGTGGTGATTTGAAGGTAATTGCACTTATTCTTGGTCTGCAGCTTGGTTACACAAAGTACTGTTGCTTTGTGTGTCTTTGGGATAGTAAGGACAGAAAAAAAAAACATTACATCAGAAAAGAATGGCCTAAACGCGAATCATTCATTCCTGGACATAAAAATGTGAAACATGATGCATTGTGTAATCCTAAAAATGTTTATCTACCTCCCTTACATATCAAACTAGGATTGATGAAGAATTTCATGAAAGCCATGGGCAATACTCCTGGTTTCATGTACTTAAAACAGAAGTTTCCTAAAATTAGTGAAGCAAAAATTAAAGAAGGGATATTTGTGGGTCCACAAATATGATCACTAATGCATGATGAGAAGTTTGAGGAACTATTGAATCCACTGGAGAAAGCAGCTTGGCAAGCATTCAAAAAAGTAACTCACAGTTGTTTGGGAAATCGAAAGGCGGAAAATTACCGTGATATTGTCAATGATCTTATAACATCTTATAAAAATTTGGGCTGTAATATGTCCTTAAAAATTCACTTCCTGCACTCGCACCTACATTTCTTCCCGGAAAATCTTGGTGCAGTGAGCGATGAGCACGGGGAACGCTTTCATCAGGAGATTTCAGCTATAGAAAAGAGATATCAAGGCAAATGGAATCCTAATATGCTGGCCGATTATTGTTGGACCATCAAGAGGGATGCTTCACAGGCGAAAATAGCAGAAAATCGTCATTTCTTACTTTCTAGGTGAGTCCGAATGTTCGGATATTGTGTATTTAAGAATGTAGAAAATATTAAAGTGTTTGAAATTATAAATGCCTGTCTCTCGGAAACCTTGCGTGATGGAGAAAAACCGATATCATATTTGAATTCAGGAGAAGAAATGCTATCAGAATCACATATTTTTCGTTCTGATACAAAAAAAAGTTCCTTTTTTGTTGCCCAGTGTTATAGGACTGTAAATATGAAATGATACTTGGCCAGAAATTAGGTAACTTTCAGTTATATGAGTATGTTTGGTAAATTTCAGTATAAAAACTTGCATTAAAATCAGGATACAAGGATTGGCAACCTGTGGACGTAGGGAAGGTTGTAAATCTGTTGATGTAAAATTTCCATTACTTGTTAACTTAATACAATCTTATTGAATACCTTCAATACCTTGTAATCATCAGATCAAGTTGTAAAAGTAGAATACTACTTTATTTAAGATTCACTATAAACAGGAATTTTCAGTCCAGAGAAGTATAATCTTTGTTCAATTAATAAATAATTAAGGAATCGCGCACAATGTGCATTATCTTAACCTAAGACTTAACCTACCCAGTCCTGAACCCGGGAAAGGGATTTTTCACTATTGAAAAATCCCCGACCCGGCCGGGAATCGAACCCGGGCCGCCGGAAGGAAGGCAGGAGCGCTACCGACTCACCCACGGCGACGGATTTTGTTCAATTAATATATATATATACATATATATATATATATGTGTGTGTGTGTGTGTGTTTGTATAAATATTTTTATTTATTTATCAATAACGAAATTTTATACTAATTCCAAATGGGCCTACTGTATATATATATATATACATATATAGCCTATATATAAAACTTTTTGTAAATATAAATGTGAAGGAAAATCTAAGTGAACTTTATTTAGTATTAATTGTGGATCTCAAGGGCAAACCTTCCTGGCATTGGCTGTAGCCAATGAGGTACGTTCTGTCTCTTCTTAAAATGAACCTAAGAGATTAAAATTAAAGTGTTTGTTACGGAGTAAATGCATGTTAGTGCAGTTGCAATAGTACAGTATTGCAGTGAATAAAAAATAAATTAAGGAACCAGCATAAAGATTAGATTTAAATCTCTATTGATAAATTATTAAGAGCAAGCTATAATAATTAAGAAATTGTTAAATAAATAAAGGCAATAATATTGTAATAGCCACAAATGCAAAAATATTACGCTAACAGAGCAGTTTCATCGTCATAGGGATTCACAACGCATCATTATATAAGGCATACGCCTATTTCATATTGTAGAGCTGCTTTAAAAATGATTTCTGCTTAAAATATGTGAAGAACAAATTTTCAGTCGGTTCTTATTTTCTTTTTGAACATAAATGAGTCTCCTTTAATTTGTATTTTTACTTTTTCTATTTTATTGAGATATTTACAAAATTGCATCATGAACCATATTTTATAAGTTGGAAAAATATAGAAAAAATATTCAGTTCAAAATTGTTGGACTCCCGAAATGCTAATGTATTGTAATACCAGTATAGCCATTTCCCGAGAAATTATTAGCCTAACGCTTTACGTGGGACCCTATATCACCTTTGTGAATATCAGAAAACATCAAATTTTCTGCGTTTCGACAAAATTTAAGCGTAAGCTTGCTGTATTACATTACTGTTACCACTTACTGTATATCATTTACCACTGTATATCATTTAATAATTTCGTAAAATAAAGGTTAACTGCTAAAAGGGAAGAACTTATTTGGTTTGGCCCTCTCGTGTTTTCTTCCTTCATCCTCTGCTTATACTAACTGACACGAGGACTTACAGACACCCACATACTTACGCATGTTAGGTTGCCTCAATAATGCGTCCACTTCTTTCAACATTCGTACGGGTTTCATTTAATCTTGCTATACTGAGCACATGATCAGTGTCGGATGCAGAGGGGGGATCGAGGGGATATACACCCCAAATAAATAAAAAACAGTAAAAAAGAATAGGCTATAAATGCGAATCGGTACAACAAATTTTACATGCCTATTTATATCTGTGTTCTGTAGTAAATAAATTGCTCAATTCTCATGAATTGAAAAGAAAGCATAATGGACTCTAGAATATAGAAAATATTAGTCCTTAGTCAACTTGTTCAATTCGAATTTCTAAAATCAGTTGCTCTTAGATCCACTCTAACATTATCATCCCATTTTCGTCTCGGATCTGCTAATTGTCACTTTCCTTCTGGCCTTCCCATTAAAATCAGATAAATGCCCCTCTCCACTCCCATTCGAGCAACATAATACTTTGTTGAATAATACTTTGGCTAGGCTGACTAATTGGTTTAATGCCAATGGACTGGGGCTGAACCTGAGTAAAACCCAGACTATTGTATTTAGTCTCAGAAACACCGAAGAAATTTCGAAACCTGTAAATTTATTGGGGTTTTGGATGGACAGTAAGTTGGATTGGCATTGCCACATTGAACATATTTGCAGTAAGCTGTCTAAGGTAATTTATCTATTGAGAAGACTCAAACAGCTTCTTCCACCTAGCACATTATTACATGCTTACTTTGCTTTTTTTCATTCTCATCTAAATTATGGGGTAATTCTGTGGGGAAATAGTACGGGTGCAAAAAATGTATTTCTTCTTCAAAAGAAGGCAGTAAGGATAATCACTGGATCTGGCCCTACGGAGCACTGTAAACCAATTTTTAAAAATCTGAATGTTTTGACTCTTTCTTCAATTTATGTATATTCTTGTATCTTATGGGTTCATAGTGCTGTGGATGTGCAAACTACTAGGAAGGATATTCACTTTCATTATACCAGAGGAAACAATCTTCTAGAGATTCCCAGGTATCGACTGAAGAAAACTACAGAGAGTCATATAGTCCTAAGTACCAAATTTTTTAATAAGTTACCTGACGAATTAAAAAGAATTAGAAGCATTGACACTTTCAGGAAAAGACTCAAAGTATTACTACTGAATAAGAATTGGTACACTCTGCAAGAATATTTGGATGAAAGTTTTATTTGAATTTGTATGTTATTTTATTATATTTTGACTAAGCCTATTGCATGTTATATTGCTGTAAGGTGTGATTATTAAACATTAAACATTAAACATTAAACATATCCAGCTCGGATTAACCACCTGCATTTAATTAATCTTACTATATTTTAAGAGCGATACTTACTGTAAATTTTATTGTTGTACAGCATTTTGTACTCCCCTGACATCCCATTCTTTTTAGTCCAAATATTTTCCTTAAAACTTTGTTTTCAAATCCTTTCAATTTGTGCACCTCTTGTAATGTAATTGGACTTGTTTCACATTCAAACAAAACTACTAGAAACATTACAGTTTGTAAACTTACAAAATAACTTTTTTCTTCTTCTTTTAGTTTTAGTTTCCTTTCTAACTCCTCAAATCCCTCCCCGAGAGAAAATTCTGCGTCCGCCACTGCACATGATGCTTGTAAAGATAAGCAGAGACATTTCTCTTTTAGACGTCCAGGTCTCAATGTATCTGAAATTTTACAGTGCAGTACAGTACCTAGTTCTTACAAAACGTGCAAAACAAAAGATACGATTAAAAGGAACTTTTAAAATATCGACTTTAGAGGGACTGTGCATCAAGTATCGGGGAAGCAGTGGTGGCTCGTGGCTTAAAGTGAAGGTGTGCTCAGTGGCGCCAACTTAAAAAAATAATTCGGTGGGCTCAAAGATTTTTTTAAAATTTGATACTCCCGCCCCCCTAATGGATATATATAATATTGACATGACTACGGATAAATATAGAAAACTATACTAGAAACGATTTCATTGTTTGTAATAACAATCACACTGCAGTTTAACCGCCAAGAAAGTGTTATGTAGTGTTAACAAAAATGCTTTGAAGATTAGGCCTATATATTATATTAACTTTTTAATTTTGGATTTTAGATACCGGTAACTGTTAAAATAAAACAAACAACAAAATAAATAAATAAATAAATAAATAAATAAACTAAAAACAAACATGGTCTCACCAATATGTAGCAGGGCATGTTGCACAATATGCTTCTACTGACTGACTGGGATTTTCATAATGCATTCGTCACAACCGTCTGTTTCTTCTTCCCTTGAACAGTAACCTATTCTTCCTAATCAAACCATCTTTTTCGTGGACGACCAAAGTTCCCTCTGGTTTATTTTCCCTTGCTGATTTAACCAATATTTTTTACAGTTAATATATTCTTTCTTCATTTTCGTTCCACCGACTTTCTTCTTCTTAACCATCATCAACGGTTTCAAACGATCATGAGGGAATTACAATAAAAGGATACCGTACTAGGCCTAAGTCAACAATATGTTCATTTTTGCTGTACACCGATTTTTAGTAATAGCAATAAATAATTAAGATAAAAATACACGGTAAATTATTGGGTGGGCTTTAGCTTTACGGGCCCAAATTAGTTGGCGCCACTGGGTGCTGCACACAGGCCTACCATTTCATAGGTCTACACATAAAATAAAGAAAATATGTTTAAGCCTACTTACATATTGAAGAGGGCATAAGTAGACTATAATTTATATAGCCAATTAAAATTAAAAGGATTCGCAGATTCAAAGGTATTTAATTATGCATAAGAGCAATCAGAGGCACAGACTCTAAGGGGGAAAGTTACTTTTTGCTCTCCCAACATTCAACGTTTTATCATATAAGGCCAATGTATAACTGCTAAAATTCTAATTCTTGCCCCCCCCCCCACAAAATTTGCTCTGAGTGCAATTGCCCAATGGTAGTAAATTTATGGCATGTAAAATAACTCCTCGCGACCATGACAGGATCTGCTTTGTGCCCTCTATCTCCTGACACCCTCTGGAGTCTGGACGTGTCCATTCCATTGCACGTTCTCTTCTAAAGCCTTTCCACTAGCGTTTCTCCATTCTTTCCCTTGTTATTTTAATGGGAACTCGTATTCTAGATACACGACAACTCCTACACAGTGCATCCCAGTGGCGACTCTTGGTTTTTTAGTTGTGTAGGATGGTGTGGGGAGAGCTAATTAACCCATTCACTGCTATTGACGTACATATGCGTCGCCGTAAAAAATGCATAAATGCTGAGATGTAAATTTAATAGAATAATGCTTTATCGTAAAATATGAAAATATTTAACCATGTATGAAAACTGTCGTTTGCGGAAATCAGCTATTCCGCTATAATTTTAGCTATTCCGCTATATAATAGTTGATATCAAACTTGATATTGCTCCAGGAATACTTATATTGAAATATAAACAGCACTGTAAAGTTTAATAATAACTAGGCCTATAATATATACCAAGAAAAGAAAGAAAGAAATATTAATAAAAATATGATCACTCCCCTCTTAGAAAACAAGCTATCGAACGTGAGGAAGGACTGTACTGTAAGACGTCCTCAACTTCCTCCATATGAAACTGGCTTCTCACCGCCTTTTCCCTTCCCCTTCACTTGCCAGAGCTTTAACAACGACATGGATACACTGAGGACATCCTCTCAAATACCAACCTGCTCAAAACAGAACCGCTAACTTCCTTCCCGAGTGCTCTACAAAAACGCTGTTTTGTCATTTTATTGTTTTAATTTTGACAGTGAATGCTAGTAAAAATTTATGTAGATGAATTATGAAGTGTAGGATGATCCTCACATCCTATATGGAATAATCGCCACTGGTGCATCCATCTCTATTGCATTTAACATTTGTCTTTATCTTGGCGTCAAAACCAATCCTCCTCTTTCATAGCCTAAATGAGGATATTTTCAACAGTAGCATTTTTTCCTATGACGAATTTCTCGACTCCAGAACACTCCATTAAATGCTCGAATAACCCCTCTTGCCTAACATATACGGTATGTCATCTTCCTTACAAATAAAAGATTTTTCAATAATAATAATAATAATAATATCTACTATTTTTACCTTCCCCAGATCAGGTAAATTCACATTTTCTCCATTTCCTCTGTTTTCTTGACATTCATTTTCAGAACTTCTTCATTATATACGGTACTTCATTAAGTTTCTTCACCATTTAAGTTACTGTGCACTTTCTCTATCCTGTGCTAATAACACCTGAACGTCGGCAAATAATGAGTAAAGGGATACCCATTTACCGGAATACACATCTTATAACAAGATGCATCCCATTTCTTTAAGAACTCTGTAAATGTACTTTAAATAGTGTAGGGGACGTGCCGTAACCCTATTTCAAACCTTTTGTGGTTGTCAATTCTTCAGATATCGGCCTCCACAATTTCATTGTAGCATGTAATGCACTGTAGGTCCTTTTAATCAGATGAATCATGGATTTATCGATTCCCATACTCACCAGTGCATCCAAAGTTCGTGGGCAAGTACAGAATCATAAGCCTGCGCTAATAGAAATACTAAATGAATTCCCTTCACATTTGTAGACATTTTTCACATATTTGACAAATTATTATAAATATATTCTCTAAAAACGATTTTCCTGCTGTAAGCCCATCTTGCTCTTCAGATATGTATCTCCCAATTCTTCCTAATCTATTTTTAATCACTCTGCTAAAAATTCTGCGTATTGAGATCATAACACTAATTCCTCTCTAAATCTTAACATCTTGTTTACTTACCTTCTTACAAATATTGCAGATATAGCCTATATGACAAACGCCATTCTTTTGGTATGCCCTCCCCCTCCAAAATTTAAGTAAAAATTTTTGTCACAATCCTAACAATGTTGTACCCTCCATACTTCAAAAGTCCCATCGCTATTCCCCAGCCGTGCATTGGCCTGGCTGCTTTCCCAATTTTGGACGTTTTCAAATCATTTTTCATTTCACTTTTCAAGACTGATTCTACCATAGTGTGAATGATCAGAAACATCATAGAATTTTTCTTTTAAAATGATCTCTATTTTCATTTAACTGCTCCGAAAAAATGTTTCGTCCACACTTGCAAAGTTATAAAATTCAAATTCGTTTTATTCATACAGGGTTCCCAAAAATGCAGTTTCAAGTTTCGAACACTTGTCACTTACATATAATGAAATTCAGAAACTTGAAACTAGAATGGATCGAAATAGAAACTGAACAAGTTTTGTTCAATTGCCTCACAGGTGTTCAATGTGAGCCCTGTCGGCAGCACAGCACACATCAAGCCTATAGTTAATTTCCGTTCAGGTACATTGTAGCTTTTAGCATTTGATAGTAAACTGATGAGATGGTCATTCTCCTGCGCCTTTTTCAGACCAAGCACAGTTTATGGAAGGATTCGCTTGTACACAATATATTTTAACATACTTCATAAAAATGTCAAGGGGCGTCAGTTCAGGTGAACGGGGAGGCCGAAAACGAAGTTATATATCGTCATGACCAGCATGGCCAATTCATTTACCATTTACAAACTGAAGGCCCACTGGGTGAATCTACACAAAATCTTGTTCAGACTTGTCGTTGAAGAACAGAATGATTAACACGATAACCAAGAACACAGAGTCCTCTGGTGTCCTCTACAACAGCTGTGTAGAAAGTCTCGAACTATAGTCTGCGAGGCTCCGAAGCCGGCCAGTCGGTAAAACAGAAACCTGCATTATCATCGATGCCTCCAGATGGCACTACCCCCACCCATCCAGACGCCCTGGCCAAAGCAGAGACCTCCATTATCAATCCTTAATTATTAATGCATTATCAAACTTAAAAGTATTATAAAAGCCTATAGGCCTGTCTGGAAATTACAATTAACGGAGAGGAGGAAATCATTCAAAATCAAATCTAATATTATCTAAGAAATGTGCAATAATACTAACGTAATCAATTAACTCCCATGACCTTTACCTATCAGAGCTTTTGCAATTTTCATTGCAGATTCTATGTCGTGTGCTGAAGTTACAGTTTTCGGCACTTTTTTCACAGTCATTTCAACACTTCTTAAACATATTATAATATATTATATTCAGATAATTAGAAACAACGAAATGGCTAAATATAAATAACACACACGATTTCTTTGGTACCATACGCCAATTCTCACTCACTGATACAAATGTGAGTCTATCAACAAATTACTGAAAATTAGAAAAATTATGCTTAATATTGTAGTCATCTGCAGATATCTCACTTTCTAGAATCTTTCTGTAATCTCTCTGGTCTTTCCTCTGAAGTTTCTCTTCTTGAAGAATGGCTATTGCCAAATACACTATAGACAACAAGGGACACTTCCACGTTTTCCTTTGTTAAGTTGAGAAACAAGTTGATGGTGGCGCCCATAGCGGAGGGACCTTCACTACGACGCAGCAATTTAAAACTATTTATCGCTAAATGCAAGTCAAGAGCTCTCCAAAATTTCACTGTTTACTGATATAGGTAAGTACCGTATATTTCCGCAGGTAAAACGACCTTCAGATAAGGCGAGGTATAAATTTTCGTCAAAGTTTTATAATTTTAGTATATATCTGTCCAATAAGACGACCCCCCAAACTATCAACGGCTTATGAATTTATGTTTACGAAACAACTTCAAAAATTTCGTTTTTGTTTCAGTTTTCTGGTTGATCGCGAGTTACGAGGCAAAAATGTTGCCAACCATCGCACTATTATAATCCATATGGAGGGTGGTAATTAAAAAGACTGTTGGCTACCCTTGCCAGAACAGAGCTTCCTCGATCTTCTCTTTTCAAAATGGCGTCACTGAGCACAGTCGCAGCACAATGGAACAGAACGATATGTGCATTGTGCGTGAGCTATGTAATACACGTACCGGTATATAGGAAAAATTGAAAAATACAAAAAATAGGTTCTATTTCGCGGATTTGTGGGTTTATTTACGAAATTCACGTTATTTCGGGGCTTACATTTCCTCGCAAATGGTCCCTAACTTCTATACCAAGATAATATAATCTCGCCATCAGAATATTTCATTTTTTTTTTTTTTTATTTATTTTTTTCTTTCTTTTATCTGTCCTATAAGACGACCGCGGATTTTCGGGGCCTTTATATGATTCAACTATCGTCTTATCTGCAGACATAGACGCTATGTCAAATATTTTATCTTAGGTTTTGAGTTAGAAAAATAGTTAGAGTACCCTCCACCTGTAAAAAAAAAAAAAAGAGGGAAGCCCAAACAAAATAAATACAGCAATTTTGATCTACAGGTACGTGTTATTACATAGCTGTTGTTACCTTTCTTTACTTTAACGTTTATATCTTACTTATTCTTATGTTTTTTACGTATTAATTTACATGGATTTCACATAATGTTCCTACTTTGCCTCTTCTTCTTATTTACATTTTTTACAAGTTATTAATTTAAATGGCCTAGTTATTACTACACATTTTAATGATCCTACTTTACCACTTCGTTTTTACATTTTTTACACGTTACACGTTTACATAAATTACTATTCCATCTTAATATTCTGAACTTGCCTCTTCAAGGTATTAATTTCATGGGTATTCATGTTCAATCTTAATGTTCCTGCTTGCCTATTTTTATTCATATTGTTTACATGTTCTTGCTTACATGAGTAATGGCGTTCCATTTTAATGTTAGTACCTTGCCTCTTCTTATTTATATTATCATATGTTTTATGGATTTAAGACAAACCATACTTTTAGACGTTTATAATGCATTTGATAAAACGAAAACTTCCATCCAGCATAACGTCGCTAGCTATGAATGGCGTGTATAATGACGTCTTAACTGAGCTGGGAGGCCTGGGGCCGCATTGCGAATTCAGTAGTTTCAGCCTCACGCGTAAGCTCAACGAAAGCTAAACATTTGCTAATTTATAAATAGCTTTCAGTGAATTTTTACGAAAAAAGTTTCAGATGAAATGTTTAGATCTTAGATACAAGCATTCAGCGAGTAAATGTGAACACAAGCGTTAGATCTCTCTCTCTCTCTCTCTATATATATATATATATATATATATATATATATATATCTCATGAATGCTATGCCCCCATGTTGAGGAGAAGAGCCTCCAAGTGGAGGTTTCTGTTTACCGATGTCAATTTTTGTTACGCTTATTTTCCTAGAGAGGGCAGAGGGACAGGTGGTAAGCCCATCGCCCCTTAACCCTCCTCCTGAAACTAAGGTATTACTTGGACGTGAAAGGGCCGATAAATTTTGTCCAGAGGCTCTAATTTAGGTTTGGAGTTCTTTTACGTGCCGGAAATCTACGACACGGGCCCCCCAGCTTAAAGTCCCTCCCGGAGGACTCCGTGCCCAGAATTTTTACGTCCTAAAAACCCCATCGACTGCGACCGGGTATGATCCCGCGACCTTCGGATCTAGAGGCGGGCACGCTACCGTTAAATAGATAAATAATAAAAAGTGAAAAACTTCATATAAAATGGTAGTAACAGTAAAATAAAGTCCTGGCATGCATCATGTCGCATCCTGCGAGGCTGTTAACCCAAATATGAAATTGAGTGTTAATGGAATGTCCCGTTTTCACGGTATTTGAAGTTCATGGATACATAGTGACAATTATATGTCAGAAGGTCATGAATATCACACGCAAAGAAATCAATTTAATTTCTTAACTGAACTAACAAAATTTACAACTGCTGGAGTTAAGCACTGTTAAAGATTCGCCCCAAGACTATTCAAATTCATTTATTAGCAACCATCCTGAATTAACTGGCTTTAAGTCTAAAATTAGAAATTTTATATAATTACATTTATTTCCTAATTTCTGGTATTACTACAACTTTTCCAATATTAAACTTTAAAAAAAAATATATATATATATAATTGCTTTGTCTTATCTTAAATCTGTTCAACAAAGAATATATATTATTGTATTTATTCTTACATTTCCATTGTTACATAAATAAAACATGTTCTGTCGTTACTGTTAATAATATAATATTACATACTTTTTTTGTAAATCAACTTTTTGAAATAGTGTAAATAGGCTAATTATGTTAGTTTAAGTTACTTTATCGTATTGAACTGAACCGCCCCCGAGCACAAGCTTTGCTTCTTCGGGTGGCGTTCGAAACAATATTTGTATACACTTATATTGCAACTTGTAGCAATAAATTGAAAAATCGCCAAAATATTGTAGGCCTAATTGAAATATATATACACACAAATAGGGTACGCCGTGGTTTAGTGGTTGAAGCACTACGCTATAAACCGGAAGGTCGCGGGTCCGATCCCGATCATTGGGATTTTTCAACTGGACTAATCCTTCTGGTGGCACTATGGCCCTGGGGTCGACTCAGCCTCTAACATAAATTAGTACTAGGAGTAATCCTAGGTAAGGCTCTCAACCTTACCACCTTCATGTGCCGAATGTCTAAGAAACTGGGAGCCTCAAACTCTTGGAACCCCAAGGGGCCTGTATAGAGATCACTTTACACACAAATGCACATGATTCCGATAATGTTTAGGCTCACGGGATCTCAAAAAGCGTATCCAATTTCAGGGTCAAAAACTTCCTCTATCTATGGTAGAGAAAATAAAACGTCTAGAGTAAGTCGCTGTGTTTACACTTGACTGTACTCGCTTGTGGCAGAGGTTTACACGCTCTCTTAAACTTCTTGCAGAAGCGAACATCGCCGATATTACGTTGGAGTAAACATTTTATTAAGCTAATTTGGGCGTGTTATTGACGGGAAAATCATTCACGCCCTCAAGTGGTGGAGCTGCTTCCAAGTTTCCCTGTTCAGCAATCAGAGCTCCTTGTATATAGGGAAAAATCTATTTTGATCCTAATTACATTTACCTTCTCCTAAAGCGTAATACTAGCTTGTATATCACTAATTAATTTCACATCACTGGTAAGGACTGCTAGTAACTGTACTGTAGTTTACCAGCAATTTTATGCCCTACATTATTGCGAAGCAAGTGATTATAACACTGCGAACTAGACCTATTTAAGGAAGGGATCAGACCAATTCGCTAAGTTCTACAAATACGTACAAAGATTCTTAATTAGCTACAGATTATGTACAGATTCTCTCAACTTGTAAACTCTTGTGAAAATGGATAATTAGCTAAGTAATTTTAATATATAATATAATACAACCCCAAAGAGCAAAGCTCATGCGAGGGGTGACATAAATACATTGGTTCAAAGGAAAAAATATATAACAAATACTAAAATTATCTTAAGGCTCAAATTCATTAGTGACAAACATACTACAAACCACAAAAAACTTGAAATATATTAATAAATTTTGAAATATGCATAGAAATATATATTTCACAGAAATATATTATAACTATCCTATTGACTAAAGTACACATCTAAAAAATATGATAATGCTTTTGGTTTAAAATTTCTAATGGAACTGGACACACTTTCAGGTAACATGTTACACAATTTTATAGCATGAGGTAATATTCCATTTAGGCCATACGTAGTGGATTAGCTATGAGTTACAAAAAGATGAATGAATTGTCTTGTGTTATGGAGATGAACATCTTCGGGTGTTTAAGGTGGTGTTGGATTTAATAAGTTTATATTTGATAGAATGTAAGTGACTGACTATTGCTGCATTTGTAGAGACAGAAAGTGGCTTGATTCCAGAAATTTTGAATATATCACGAGTATGTGTTCTAAAGGGAATATTAAACATAATTTTAATCACTCTATTTTGAATTACTTCTAGCTCATGAAATAGGCTTTTTCCGCAATTGCCCCATATGATGTTCATATAAGTAAGATGACTGTGGATTAAAGAAAAATTTACCATTTTAAGAAGTTGACTGGACATTCCTGAAAGACGTAATCTGTTTATAATACCGACTACTGGGAGAATTTTCTTTTTAATTTTGTCAATTTGAGATTCCCAAGAAAGGATACTGTCAATATTTAGTCCTAAATAAATAAATAAATTCAATTCTCTCTATTGTCTTATTATTTATGTTTAAGTTTATATTGGTATGAAGTCTGTGCGATCGCTTGTGAAAGAACATGAATTTAATTTTATCTTCGTTTACTGTTAATTTATTATAGTTAAAACAATTGATTAGGTCATTCATGTCATGCTGCATTTCAACTGAAAGAGTTTTGGCTGGACTTGATGAGTATCATATTCCAATTGCAGAAACATTAATAAAAAAGAAGACAGCATTATGGCAGGTTCTACAAGAATCTAATATTAACAAACAACTAATAAAGGGAATTAAAAAGTTGTATGAAGGATCGGTTTCGAAAATAAATATAGGAAACAAAATAACAGAAGGTTTTCAAACGACAAAAGGGTTAAGACAAGGATATGGCCTATCTCCAATGCTATTTAAGATATATTTGGGAAGAACATTAAGAACCTGGAAGAAAAAATGTCAACAAATGGGAATTCCAATTCAAAATAATTATGTGTACTCATTAAACTATGCAGATGACCAGGTACTAATTGCACAGAACCATGACGACATGGAATATATGGTAAGAAAATTAAATGAAGAATATGAAAGTTGGGGATTGACAATAAACACAAAGAAAACCAAATATTCAATTATTGGCGAAGAGACAGAACCATTGAAATTAGACAATGGAGAAACAATAGAACCAAGCACAGAATGTATACATCTAGGGACAAAAATAGATCAACATGGGAAAAGTAACACAGAAATTGAACACAGAATTTCCGTAACAAAGAAAGCAATAAATGCTCTAAATTCAATTTGGTGGGATAAACATGTAACAAAAAACACAAAATTGCAAATATACAAAACAGTAATTCAAAGCATCATCACCTACAGTGGAGAAGTTTGGCAAATTTCTCCCAGAAATAAAAACAAAATATTAGCTACTGAAATTGATGTTTTAAGGAGGTTAGCAAGGAAATCAAAAAGAGAAAAATAAAGAGTACACAGATAAAAGAAATTATGGATATGAAGGGAGAACCAGACATCATAGATATAACAGAGACGAAAAGACTACAATAGTACGGACATTTTAAAAGAATGATGGAGGTTCGACTTCCACGACAAATTATGGAATGGACACCACCAGAAAGAAGGAAAAGAGGTCGTCCAGCAAAGACATAGCATTTTACGCTATTTTAGCACTAAGTTATAGCATTTATTGCTATTTATAAAAAAATTTAAATAACACAAGGAGCAGTGGAAAGGCCTACATTTACAAATTCAATATTTTGTTATTAAATAAAATAATTAAATATTTTACAAAATAGAGCTTAAATAACTTGAATAGAATTTTAGGTTTTGATTTCGGGGGTGGTCCGGACCCCCAAGACCCCCCTTCCCCCTTCACTGTAGTGAACTGAAAGCAATAAGTTTACCGTCATCTCTCAGTCTGTAAATTGGCATTATCCATCAGCAGTAAAGTTAGTTATATCTGCACTCAACAATTTTGGTGAACTCTATAGTGCACTCAAGTTATCATCTTCCACGAATGGGCTGGTAGGATTTAATACACAACTAGAATTCAACATAACTTCCCATTCAACAATAAATTAAATCATTTAATGCAAAATAAATTCCACTAATTATATTAAGCCCACACTGGCTTCTGCGCAATCTATAAATTTATGTTCATATTACATTATTTCCTCTATGGAAGTAATTTCGTAATTATTCTTAACAGCTATTATTTATTATGAATGGGTCTGTATATGCAAAGGGCTCGGTATATAAAGATCGGGAACCGTATTTGACTCTTCATTCAATGTTTAGCCAAGGTATTCATTATAATACATCATCATCATCCAGTTTCATTTTTCCAGTATCGGGTAAGAAACCGATGTATCTTCCCCTCTCCCGATCTATCAGAGTAAATAAATAAATAAATAAATAAATAAGCCTCATTAATCCCATAGGGGCAAAGGCCTCCCGCCAATAGCAGGGTTAGCTCGGAGCGTTACTCGATAGGTGAGCTAGGTCTAACGAGTAGAGTACAGTGGTATTAATCAGAGGCGAGAGCCAGACGCGCGTGAGGGGAAGTGACACATGCGGGAGGAAGCATGGGAAGGGGTAAGAGTGTTGAACTGAACTTCCGAGAGGAGAAGCGATTGGAACAAGGTCTTTTGTTTCTTACCTACATTATAATGTCTTACCGCACTAGAAGTAAAGACAACTGACCCACACACCCCTGTATGCAGTACGAATATTTATTGGACTCGTCTGCATCTACTGCGCATCCATGCTTGGACTGTCGCCTCTGATCAACACCACTGTACTGTTGGTGCGCTCCGGAACGAACCTGGGGGTTCCGTGAAGGGGGTGGCACTCGTGAAATGGTATAGTCCAGGGGCGTATTTATCTACTTAAGCGCCCCTTGGCAGAGAAAAATATTTTCGCCCCCTTATTTCCACATGAATGTACAAAGTAACCTACATTAAACATTATTATAACTGAAATAGTAGGCTAATAATAATAGTAATAATAATATATAATAAATAAGTAAATAAATAAACAGGTGCGTATTGTTGTCAATGTTATTCATTTCTATTTCATTGTGCGTTACTATTTTGAAGACTTATGAATAAAAAGTTTAATATATTAAAAAAAAACAGTAACAGCTTAAAAGCTGCCCCTTCAAATCTGCCGCCCTAGGCAGCTGCCTAGTCTACCTAGGCTTAAATACGGCAGTGGTATAGTCCGTAAATATCTTGAACCGGAGGATGCCTAGGTCAATAAGATTATACTCGAATATTAAGGGTCTTCAACTTGTTTCGTAGACATTGTACGTGCTTTACAGCCAATAGTATTCGTTTGCAACCAATCAGGACGCATGCCTTAAGCACTAATTCCACGTGGAGTGTGAGGCAGTCTGTTTCCCTATCAATGGTATTCCTCTTTCTATCGCAATGACAGTACCTCCTACTGGACCGGTCTCTCTGTCATTAAGTTACGATTATATTTTCTGTAATATTGCCTATTATTCCATCTGACAGTTTGTTTTATCAGTGTATCTGATTTCATTTCACACAATATCATAATAATAAGATTGAATGCAGTCTAACTCAACATGAATAAATAAAATATTTCAAAAAGTAGCCTATTATTTATAACTTAGTGACAGAGAGACCGGTCCAGGAAGAGGCTGTGCTAATGCGATAGAAAGAGGAATACTACATAGGCGCACACATCTCCCACCGTTAAGCCGCGTTCACACCTGTGCAGCATTTCTTGCGAACAAGAGGCATGCGCCTGACCCGTGGAGATGCAAGCTGGGGCATGCAACGGTGCAAGGTATATTAAATTTTAACGTGATATTGCCTAAAACATTGATTTGCCAATTTTGATAAATAAATATAATATAATAGTGTATATTGGTTTTAAGTCACTCTTTCACCCTCTTATTTTGAGAAAATCTATATTATCGAAGAGCAATAGGAAGATCACATTATTGGAACTGAAATATCGATGTCAAAATATCGGATATCGTAAACAAAATATCGATATATTCCATCCCTAGTTTATATCCCAGATATGCCTATCATGATTCTGTGGGCGTTTACTTCCATGATCATGCTTGATGATTCACTTTAAAGATAAAAGAAAATGGGCCGTGCCTTAAAGCGTACAAGTTCCCTTCAGCTCAATTCGCAATGGAAAGAAGAATGTTTTTTAAAACTTTAATTGCGACTTTCCGTCAATTTAAGGAAGTTTTATCAGCTTTTAGAGGAATAAAATGAAAACTTGGTTGCCAGAGGGACGATATCTTACAGACTAAATTCTAACGTTTAGTCGTTATTTTCATCTTGCAAATAGCTGTGCTAAGTTTCCGAACTCAAAGTCTACATATAAAATCCCTGGATAATAATTTATACGAATCAGTGGTTCGCACGCTATCATTGTGGTGGTCGCCGTATCAAATCCCGTGGCCGACCATCAAATGTAGGTTCACTCATGGTTTTCACCACTTGCAAAATAAGGTTTTCCACGTATTTCATTATACCATCAGTTATAGATAAAGTAGACTGACTTTTATGCATAGCATACTTAACAGTTTCATTGAAAATTACCTCAAGGGAGTTGTCAAAAACTATTATTAATAATAATAACAATAATAATAATAATAATAATGCATATTTTTTCACTCTTCTCATGTACACGTAAGTGTCTACCCAGGCACTCCTCACAAATTGTAAACAAATTCAGTCATGTATTTTCTATCCATTTCCTTGTCTTCTTTCTGGAATTTTCAAGAGGATTTAGTTAACTTGGATATATATCCATTCATGAACCACAGATTATTGTCTCTGTAGGATATTACATTAGAATATTATAGGAAAAAAAATCCTCTGCTACTGGGATTTGAACCTAGGACCTTTGGCATCCCTGCCAGTGCTCTACCAACTGAGCTAAGCCAAAGTTCACTTCACAGCGCCAGATGGAACCTATGAATAATTGCCCTTAATGATCTACCTACTGCATATGACATTAAGGGCAATCAGTCATAGGAGAAAGGTTCCATCTGGCGCTGTGAAGTGAACTCTGGCTTAGCTCAGTTGGTAGAACAATGGCACGGATAGCCAAAGGTCCTGGGTTCAAATAGCAGTATGAGAGGAATTTTTCTCCTATAATATTCCCATTTAGTCAACTGTTGTGGTTTTCCCTTAAGATTTATTTTGTTGTCTTCTAGCGTCAACTGAGCTAACATGGCATTTCTCAGTAACTACTATAGTGTTTCTTGCCGTCACGGTGGCTCATGCTTAGCGCGTGGGTCTGGCATGCTAGCGGTCCCGAGTTCAAATCTCGGGGCCGGCGGGCGTGTCATTTGTGGTGGACAAAGCCGTGACCTTTGGGGGTTTTTCTCGGGGATCCTCCCGTTTCAACACTCTCCATTTCAACTTCCTTTCCCCCCTCATTATCATCCCGTTCCCCTTTACTGGTTTTCGGGCCAGCTCCTGCTGCAGACTCTGTTGCGGGCCTCCCCCGTCCTGCCCCGTTGCTTGTGGTCAAGAGTTGCTGGTGGTGTCCCGTGCCTTTGGGGCTCTCAGAGGGACCCTGGGTTAGTGGCGCACGTCAGGGTGTGCCACGCCTGTGGGGCTCTTGTAGGAGGGACCCTGGGTACGGTGCACGTGGAGTAGTACCTGGTCCTTGTTGGATGTAGGGTAGCTCCGTGGGGGCTGGTGGTGGAGTCTGTTGACAGGGGGGCCTTAGGGCATGCACATCATTCCGTCTCCTAGGGGGTGCAAAAAGGGCCCGCCTATGTTACCTACTTCCGCGAGCCCATCAGGGCTCAGCCCTGAACCATACCATACCATAGTGTTTCTTTATGCTCTTAACTTTCAACTTACTTTCCCAATACACCTTAAAATACACCAAACAGTAATAAGCCAGTCATTATCGCTTGAAGTATCATCCGGGTCGCTATCATTCCCATCTACAGCTCCTGTCATAACCACCTCTATCTCACTTGCATTCCATCATCATGATTATCTTTTAGTTACGTTCAGATATGAAGATTAGTTACCGCATTATTCGCAAGATTTCCTGGTAATATCTGAAAAATGAAATTTTCCAACTGTGGATTTTCCAAATTTCATAAGCTAGCATATTCAATCAAGTGAGCAGCATGACAAGAATAATATAGTCCTCAATATTTTATGTATGCTTTTGTAGTGTTTTCTTTACGCTACGAACATAATTTAATGAATTTCTTGAATCTGCAATTCACAAACCTAATCAAGACTTGCATATGAGCGCTTCTAATATAAAGTGTGTTACTAGGTTAGACACAATCCAATAATGAAAGCAGAATCATTCTCAAACTGTGGGGGATACATCATACGTCTATGATATTTAGGGGGTACGCAAGCAGCTTTCAAGAGAAAAAAATCGGGTGCGTGGAACGCCACGCGACAGAGGTGAAACTTGGATTTTAATTTTTGGATTTTTTTTCAATTTTGTATTAATGGACTTTCTAATTTTTGGGTTTTTGGACTTTTTTAATCTTAGATTTTTTGATTTTTAAATTTTTTATTTTTTAAATTTTGGATCTTTGATTTTTTTAATTTTGGATCTTTGATTTTTTAAATTTTGGATCTTTGATTTTTTAAATTTTGGAATTTTGGGTTTTTAATTTTTAATTTTTTTAAATTTTTGATCTTTGAATTTTTTTAATTTTTGGATTTTTTAATTTTGGATTTTGAATTTATTAATTTTTTATTTTTAGATTTTTTAATTTTGGATTTTTAGATTTTTTAATTTGGATTTTTGGATTTTTAATATTTTGGATAAGCCTAATCCTTGAGTTGATTGTTTTCTGTGCAGTCCGTCACTTTCACAGGCAATGAAAATATTTCCCTTTACTTCCTATGTTCCATGCCTTTTGGAAGTTGAAAACCCTGTGTTTATCTACTATTCGCACAGTGTTCCAGGTTACCCAACAGTTGGATTAAAAGGCCATTGTGAGATTATGTTTGTTAAATACGTGGAACCATTATGATTTAGGTTTATTTCACTGAAAAACGAATATAACAGCAGATTGTTTGTTTTTATTATTATTATTATTATTATTATTATTATTATTATTTTACTAGATGGAATTAATCAGACTAACAGTTAATTCTCAAATAATGGCTTACAAACCCAATACCTCATAACCTCACACACCATGAGCTCGAGAATTCGTAACGCTACACAAGTTAAATTCACAAGTGGTATCACTGGAACAAGGATAATGATGCTCAGTTCGCTTTGGCTAATGGCTACGAGAATCCATGCATTTATGACTCGGACCGTTCGAGCAAAAGCAGTGAAGACTGTTCATTTCATAAAATCAAAGATTATTTTCGATCGTATGTGAAGATATGGGAAGTGAGTATAAAAGCATTCTCTTCCATACTGTAATAATGTGGTTCTCCAAAGGATATTGACTTCCTCGTTTGAATGAATTCAGACAAGACGTAGCCTACAAGTTTTCCTCTCTCACAGGAATGAGGATTGGCTGTGCAGTCTGCTTTTCTTGGCTGACATCTTCCAGCGGCTGAATGAACTGAATAAAGGTTTGCAAGTCAAAGGTTTGCATGGTTCATGACAAAATAAAAGCTATAGAAAAGAAACTTCAATTTGCAACGCAAGATGTTGTGAATGAACAACTGGCATTATTTTCATTCTTGGTAAATTTTGTAGAAGAAAATGAACTTCCGCTTCATGATTCCTTGTTCAACGACATCAAAGTACATTGTCTGGGTATAATTTCAGACTTTAGTGTATATTTTCATGAAAATTTAGACGAGTTCAGAATGCGAGACCCGTTCTCTGCAGTGGAAGACGCCAGGCTGCTAGACTACTTTTCAACGAAAGAAAAAGAAGAGGATCCTGTGATGAAACCCTCAAATCCAGATTCAAGAAAGCAGCTTTAACAGACTTTTGGATGCAGAGATTGGTCGAGTTACCTTATATTGCTGAACATGCTGTGAAGTTTATGATATCATTTTCAACATAAGAGTCTATCTATGTGACAGTGGTTTTCATCCACGCTGTATTAAAAAACAAGCACCGCAATAAGCTGAACTTGGAGCCGGGCCTCCTCTTGAGACTTTCAACTGGACAACCAGATATCGTAAAACTGTGTCAAGCCATGCAGGCTCCCATCTCAGTGAAAACTTTGATGATTCATAATCTCAAGGAAAGAAGAAGAATTGAAAACATTCATTCGTAGTTATTGGTTACATTTTATTTTGAGGCTAGCAACATTAGAGGGTTCCCAGACGTCCCGTAAAATACGGGAACGACCCTTTTTTTCGCTAAGAAGTCTTCGGGACGCAGTTTTTTCCCATAATTTAATTTTTAATTGTAATTATTTTTTATCCTCCAAAGACAATCCAGAAAAAATGGGACGGCAGTAGGCCTACTGGTTAACAGTTGGTAGCTTCACTGAGATTTGCGGGACCATTCGGGATATTTAGCATGAGGATGATCATGCTTGGTCTTGTCGGTTTGCTGTGTTGTATTTAGGAAAACCCCGTTGGAATTTCATCTTTGTAACAGAATCCAGTTTGTCCCAGTGGCGTAGGGAAGGGGGGTCCAGGGGGTCCGGACCTCGTCCGAAATCAAAACCTAAAATTCTATTCAAGTTGTTTAAGCTGTATTTTGTAAAATATTTAATTATTTTATTTAATAATAAAATATTGATCTTGTAAATGTAGGCCAATTATTTCCATTGTTTCATGTGTTACTTAACTTTTCTTATAAATAGTAATAAGTGTTATAACTTACGTAACGATTTCTTGTGTAAGCTGGCATGTCTTAGACTATGGTAAACAGATTTACTAACTAGTTTTTCAGTGCTAAAATAGCGTAAAATGTGATTTTCATTAGTTTAATATTTAAAAATTTTCCCAGGGGTGAGCCCCCCAAACCCCCGGCACTTTCGACCCTCCCCAAAATTATTTTCAACAAAGATCAAAGTGTCCCGTATTTTTTCCTCATATTTCTGGGAACCCTACATTAGAGTCCTGTAATTTCCATACATTACTGTTGCACAAAACATCTGACACAAACACACAGGATGCTTTCAGGTTATCTTATTAATTACACTGTGTATTTGAAATGTACGGTATGCCCTATATAAATTAAAACTGCCTCAATAGTAGTTTGGCAAGCAGTCCTGTTTTTAACCTGTAATTTAGAAAAAAAATGGTAGTAGATATAACTTTTGGTCATGGGTAAGGGATACGATCTTTTAAAAGTTTCAGAACCACTGATTCATAGTGCTTATATTATATTTACTGGCAACAATACAGAAATGAGATGTATTGATCACTACATATTGATACCTTGAAGAATCCGGTAAAGAGTCAAATTTTATCCAATAAAGTCGACACAAGATAATTCCACACGAAGAAAGTCGATTTCGAGATTTTTCTTCAAAGAAAAGAATATAACATAATGAGGCTATGTACTGGTCTCCTGCAATATGAAGTTCACTACATTATAATGGCTTTATTATTTTTTGTATTTTAGGTGTTAAATTACTAATAGGTTCAGTGGTATTTGCAATATTTTCTTTACCAAAAATCTACTTACGTTTGTGATGTAATAATGTGGTGATAATCAAGGGATCGAAAGCACCGATGATATTTCAGCCTTCGAGGCTTGAAATAATATTAAGTGTCATAATGGCACTTTATAAGATTAGGCCCTATGTGGAGGACGGGAAAATGTCTGTCCGTCTATCTGTCCGTGTGTGTGTACGTGTGATAACTCAAATACGCTTTATCGAATTTTCATGAAACTTGGTTATACGCATTTATAACGTCCATGGGAAGAAGCCTATTGATATTGAACCAAAGGTACCGGAGTAATGCCCAATTTAATGTCTATTTTATGGTAATTTATTAGAAAGAATTAATCAAATGGAAATCAGTTCTCATAACAACATATTGTTTTACAGTGTTTATATACGGCTTTGGAAGTTGAAATACAGTTAGCTTTGACAAATAACACTACTCACATATTCCTTTACATAAGCTTATCAAATTAGACCTTTGTTCTCCCGTAAGCCCTGTTTAATGAATCGCTCTGGAGCTTAACTCGGAAATCGATAACAAAAATAACTAATTTTCTGCACATCATAATTGGAATTATCACTGATTATACAAAAGCATTATGGTACTTTGTTACATCAGTTTACCTGATTTTATTATTTTACTTAATATAATTTTGTGTTCATTACATATTTGTGCATAATTTTATTTTAACATGTCCCATACGAATTTAATCTAACGGACAATGTGTTGTCCGAAGCATCAATATGGTTCAGATCAAATGGGTTCCTGTTGAATGAAAGTAAAACTAAACAACTGTATTTTAGTCTGAGAGAATTGCCTGCAGTAAATTATGACAGAAGTGTAAAGTGCTTAGGTATCTATTTAGTTAACAAATTATCCTGGGAACCTCACATTAGATACATTTCGGCCAAACTTTCCAGAGTAGTATTTTTGTTGAAAAGCTTAAAGAGCCATTTACCAATTAATTATGTAAGAACAGCATATTTTGCTTTTTTTCAAAGCATAATTACATACGGAATCTTATTATGGGGAAACAGCAGTCACGTTAAACAAATATTGTTACTTCAGAAAAAGTTATCAGGATAATCTCGGATGAACATAAATTAGAACACTGCAAACCACTGTTTATTAAATTACAATGTTTGACAGTCATAAATCTCTATATTTTACAAGCTATATCATATTATGTTAATAACAATTTATGAAACTATCACACTGGACAAGAAATTCACAGTTACAACACCAGGAACAATAAACTTATCAATATTCCGTTTCATAGATTATCAAAGTTATTGAACAGTTATGAGGTATTAGGCATAAAAATGTATAACAAGCTCCCTCTAAAGATAACTCGATTACCAGCAAAGCAATTTAAAAACAAGCTTTATAGTTTTCTTGTCAAAAATCCATTTTACTGTACAGAAGAATTTTTTAGATACGAGTTTTCAAGTTGACGTGTGTGCCATATGTCCATAATAATTTGATTATCTACCTCTATTTTGTCATATAGGTCAGTGACCGAAACTTTTGTATGTATATTTTATTGTATTTATTGTAATATTATTTTAACCTTACTGACTTTGTCTATTGCAGTAATGCTTAATGGCAATAAAATTATTATTATTATTATTATCATATCATATGTATGGTCAATTAGATGCATTAAAGGAATATGAATATGAAAATGAACTTGACTTAAAAGCAACATAACATTGCCTGATTTTACTATAACAGTGTAGTAAGATTTTCATTTTCCGAATTTGAAGTTATTCTATTGCACAAGAGAAGTCCACGTGAGAGTATTAAATAAATATTAAGGTTAATAACAGTTATATACTTTATTGGGTATACTTTGCCATATAAAAAATAAAGAATGTAAGGAATGTAATATTTGAATTGTATTTAATGCTGTGTGTATCAGATTTCTTGAAGTCAGGAATTAAATTACTTGAATGTTGCAGTTTTCTCAGAAAGCTTTCCTTCTTAGCGTAATTTAATTTTGTTTTCCCTTTGTAATGCAGTAATATAAAATGTATCAGGAAAGCAGGAAACAAGGAATAAAACTTAATAATTCCAGCCAACTGAATAGAACTAATCACATCAGATAAGTCAGGGGTCTCCAAAATGAGTGGAATCCGGCCCGCGTCCGCGACGTATAACATATGAAAAACCTAACAAAATGAATAACAAGAAAATGATCACGGTTGCTATATTTTAAATACTGAGATTTTTAGGTTGACGTGAAAACCGGTATGCACCATTCAAAACTTAATATACAACCTCCGAGCTTCAATACACTTAGGGGTCTTATTTTTTTAATTAAGGAATCGCGCACAATGTGCATTATCGTAACCTAAGACTTAACCTACTGACAAACACCCAGTCCTGAACCCGGGAAAGGGATTTTTCACTACTGAAAAGTCCCCGACCAGGTCGGGAATCGAACCCGGGCCGCCAGAGTGGAAGGCAGGCGCGCTACCGAATCACCCACGGCGACGGACTTAGGGGTCTTATTGAATTATTGATAAAATATTCTCTTTACAGCCTAACACACATTAAGAGTAAAATAAAATTACACTGCCCAACAAAAAAGAACTTTTTGTTTGGTGTCTCAGATGTTTTGCCGGATTTTGGCTATACTTAGTGTGCTTATTCCAAATATGTAAACATTTTTTCTCTACCAGCTCTACTTTTATATAGATTTCATTCGTGAACTCTTAGTCTAGCGAAGCAAAATCTTGCTTGATAATATAGCTAGTGAAGGTTCTTGACCATACTTTGAACATGTAGGACGAAAACTGTACGAAGTACAGAAAAACTAAAAGCTAGATTATTTTTTGGCCCTCAAATTGACAGCTCATAAGTCATAAACGACCGTACAATATGTGATAATATAAATTTTTTGAAGGATATTGTTATGTCTTTTGTTATATATTGTTATGTTAAGATAAAGATATGTTACATTGTTATTGTAATGTTAATTAATGTTAGTGTGTTGCTTTTTTCTTTACATGATTTAGAAGCTAAAAATAGGCACTGTTTTTTTTATTTGTATCAAACGTAAAGTGGGATAATATGCATAGGCCTAATGGTAATACCATACCTCACAAAACTAAAGCTGACAGGGCAAAACTAATGGCACATTTGGCATCAGCGACCTTAAATATACCCAGGAATAAGTATAAATTCTAAGGCACCAAAATGGCAGTTTGTCTGTGTTATCAGCTTCTGATACCAAACACGTAATTCCTTAAATGGCACTTGAATACAATCTTGAACGTAACAGCTAATTTTATAGGCTACTGTGTTCTCCAGTTGAGGTAAACTTGGTGTTCGTTCTTCGGGTCCCTAGAAGAAGACCAGTAACAGTTATGGACCTTAGGCGGTAGGTCATCCCTAGTTCAAACCAAAAGAATAAGAAGGCACAAGTCTGAAACCAGACAAATATAAAAGTTAGTCATTACTCATTATTATGATGAGTAGTATATGCTAGTCTCCGTTTTCCCTCGTGTTCATTAAGTCTTTGGATGAGTCTGGGACAACTGAATGGGCATATCCCGCAATGCAGCCCCATAACTCTTTTAAGAACGCGCTCTCAGCTTGATCCCTTACTATCCATGCCTCTCTACAGAACTTCACATTATTCGAATTCGTTTACAACAACAGCTATTCGTCAATGGAATTCATTGCCTAGCTATCTCGGGAGCTGCCAAACGACTTCACAGTTCAAGCGTCACTTAATAAATTTAATATACAATAACATTTAGGAGTTGATGCTAATCTGTAAAATATTTTGAACATTTTCATTATTTGTAATAACTAAGAACGTATTTGTTTAGTCTTTCATCTTCTTTCATTTCTTTATTTTAGTCATTTGTATTAACTTATACATTATTTAAGTACTTTATGTTTGTATTTTTGTCTTATTAATGTACGTTTCTTGTATTCAGGTATATCATTTCTTGTTTTTCATTATTATTATTATTATTATTATTATGTATTTCATACTTTTGCCCTGGCTGAGTGGTAGAGAAAGCCTTATGGCCTTAACTCCGCCAGGTTGAATAAATAAATAAATAATCCAGCTGAGAATGTGAAGCGAGATAATCGCACTGTCAATACTTAAGGTAAAGAAAGTCGCGTAAATGTATCCTATGAAACGAAATAAGCCTACGTCTTCGTTTGTACAATGCCAAGTAGCTGACGATTCCATGCAGAGATTAGCAATGAACTGATCAGGTGCCTGAGGCTTGTTTCTTTTTTAATATTCCAAGTAGCTCACGCACGTATAGCTAATAAACAGTTTCACTTCTCGAATTCAAATGTCCCGCGATGCTCGTCCATCAATGAAAATTTATTTATTTATTTATTTATTTATTGTAAGAAAACCCCAACGAGCAAAGCTCACCTTAAGGGGCTATATACAACATGACATGCATTGTGACACATAAATTTTCAATTACAAATAACTTATAAATATACAAGAGGTGCAATATATACAAGAGGTACAAGAGTGAAGAGGTACAGAATATAGGAACACAAAACAAAATGACTTGATTTTAAGAGTGAAGTGAAATGATAGATGATGAAGGGAAACATAGTTACATAGTATAATAGTGATCAATATACAGTATCTATTTATTACTATATCAAAGAACTTAATTAATCTTAGATTTTAAAAAGAGTTTCATTTGTGATTTAAATTTGTTATAATTTAATATATTCTTTTGTTCTTATTCATTATATGTTTTGATCAAATAATATTTTAATCCCTTTGTCCCATAAGTTACAGTTGAAGAATGTGTGAGGTATATGTTCTGTTTTTGCCTTGTTTCATAGTTATGAATGTCTTTGTTATATTCTATTGGAAAATTACTGTGGATGTTACCATGTACTACTCTGTGCATATATGTAATGGCATTTACTTTAACTAAGGTCTCAAACGGCAAGATTTTCGATTGTTCATAAAGAATGCGAGTTGGTGTCAAATAATGTGCACCTAGTAAAATTCTGATTGCTCTATTCTGAAGTACTCTTAATGGTTGAAGATCCGTTTTATGAAAACGACCCCAGATAAATAACATGTAAGTTATGTGAGACTGTATTAGTGAATAATATAAGGATCTCAAGTCAGGAGTTGACAATATTCCCCTTATTCGCCTAAATATCCCTATAACTGGAGAAATTTTGCTACATATATTGTTGATGTGTCCTTTCCAAGTTAAATGTTGGTCTATAGTTAGGCCTAAAAATTTAGTATCCGTTACTCGCTTTATGTGCTTATTGTCATTTACTAACTCTTTAGAAATACCTAAGTGTGTGTTTGGCTTATGAAAGACCATATATGCTGTCTTTTGGGCATTTAATGATAATTTATTTTGACTTAACCATTTTGTTAGAATTTTGAGATCTTCATGCATATATGATAATAATCCATCAACTGTATCACCAACATAAAAAATACTAGTATCATCAGCAAAAAGTGAAGGTATGCCATGTAAAGGTAAGGTCTGAATATCATTTACATATATTAGGAAAAGGATGGGTCCTAATATCGAGCCCTGTGGGACCCCGCAAATTATTACTTGAGCATTGCTGTCCAATCCATTTACTGAAGTATATTGTGTGCGTTCTTTTAGGTAACTTTTGAACCAGTCTAACACTATACCTCTTATTCCAAAACATTCAAGTTTTTTCAAAAGTAATTCATGATCTACAGTATCAAATGCCTTCTTTAAGTCAATAAATAGTCCTGAAGAAAATTTGTTACTATCCATTGCATCCTCAATTTGGGCTATTATATCTACTGCAGCACATAAGGTTGATGAAGTTTTCCGAAACCCATATTGGTATTTATACAGGATTTTGTTATTTTCTAGAAAATTATTTAATCCTTCCTTCATACATTTCTCTAAGATTTTTGGTAGGGCTGGTAAAATTGAGATTGGACGGTAATTTCCTGGATCTGAACTATCTCCACCCTTAAAAATGGGAACAACCCTGGCAATTTTGCATTTTTTTGGAACAGCTCCCTTCAGGAAGGAATAATTAATGAATTCTGAAATGGCATATTTTAGTGATTTTTTAGTTTTCTTTAAAAATATGTTTGTTATTCCATCCTTTGTTGCATTTCTTTTGTTTTTTAAACTGTCAATATGCTTTTCAACCTCATGTGATGTTACGGGTGTTAAATAAAGTGAATTTCTTATACCTATATCAATAGATTGTTGGTTACTATCCATATTCTTTTTTACTGAAGTCTGTGCAAGTTTTGGACCTACATTTACAAAATAATTATTAAGCTCTTCGGGAATGTCAGTGTTGTTTATCTCTGTCCCATCTAACATCAATTTATCTATATTTCCATGATTTATAGAACCATTAGTTATTGAATTCGTTAGGATGCCTTTTATTTTTTTCCAGAACAAAGAGATATTTCCAGATACAGACTGTAACATATTTTCATAATATTTTGCTTTTAATTTTCTCTTCTCTGTGGTAATAGTATTTCTTAATTTATTAAATTCATATAAAATGAATTTGTTTGGAGGAAATCTTTTCTTGTATGCATGTAAAATATCTCTTCTTTGGATCAATAAAAGCAAATTGTCATTAATCCAAGGTGCATTAGATTTATATCTCGTTTTATGTATTTGATTTTTATCATAATTTCTTGAAAATTGTTTAATTCCTCGTTCTATGTAATCTAATAACTTATCATAGCAAAAATCAATGTCTCCTTCCGGAAAAAATAATTCATCAGTAAAATATCGGTTAAGTTTATTATAATCTATTGATGTTATAGGGCTGTTGACATTACTGTCCATTAAATTATTATTATTTACATTTTGAATATTATTATTTACCTTGTTTTTGAGGCAAGTGATTTCGATTTTTAGAATCAAGATATTATGATCACTTATGGCTGACTTAATATTATTTACATTGTATATGTAACAATGCTGGTTGACAAGAAAATGATCTATTAATGTGTTAGAATTTTCTGAAATTCTTGTAGGATATTTAACGTTACAGCACAATAGTCCATAGGACTCATAATAATTATTTCGTTTTAATAGAATTTACTGAAAACGGAAGAAATTGCTAATAACAATCTCTAGAGGCTTTGTCCTGACTGACTGACTGACTGACTGTCAGAGAATCAACGTAGAGCCTAAACTATAATAGGTAGAGACTTGGAATTTTGATAGTACCTTCGTTTGATAATGCACGTGATCACTAAGAAAGGATTTTGCAAAATTTTGTTTTTAAATGCAAAAAATCGAATGTTTTTTAGAATACTTAAAAATCCCTTTTTACACAGAATTATCAAATCCAAATCACAGTTCTTATGACGACAGTGTATTGTTGGCAAAAGTCTCAGGTAGGTTTGGAAATAAACGATACGGGACTTTGACAAATTAGAGAAGCTATCGATATAATTCATTGCTGTAAATAAATATTGAAGATAAAATCCACGAAAATAATGCACAATGTGATGCAGCGACATAACTTCCTCTACCCTGGACATAGAGAATACCGTATGAGGTATGGTAGTATGTATATTATTATATCGCAGGTTTTTGGGGAGGGAAGTATGAAAGTGATATTGAATTACTTTTTAATTTCATTCCCGAAACGGTTGCATGGTAACATGAGAGTGAGAAATAAAATATTCCAAAGACGATACAATTTTATGTTACCGGAATTTCTGTTTCTTCTTATTTGAACCCCTACCAGTCTTGGTGTGTAGAAGCGATGGGATGCAAAATTCTACATCCTCTATGAGCAATAAAAAGCCATATCAAGCGTTTTCTGAGGGAAAAGTTTGAGTGTGATAAGTCTTTCTGCTTCATTTCAAATTTTTAATACGTGTGTAATGACCTAGAATTTGAAAATCGAAAGTCCTTCATAAGTTAATTTCGAATTACAAAATACAAAACCCGAGCGACAAGAGGTCTTTTAAGCGGCTTTGTCCTGACTGACTGAATGGTTGACCGACTGACAGAGAATCAACGTAGAGGCTAAACTATAATAGGTAGAGACTTGGAATTTTGACAGTAGCTTCGTTTCATAACGTAAGTGCATACTAAGAAAGGATTTTGCAAAATTTGTATTTAAAATGCCAAAAATAAAATGTTTTCGAGGAGACGAAATACCTCATTACAAAGAATTCATCAAATACAAATCACATTGCAAGTACAGTTCTCATGACAACAGTGTATTGTTTGAAGTATTCACAGTTAGTTTTGGAAGTGTATGATACGGGTCTCTGACAAATTAGAGATGGTTTCGATAGAATCCATTGGTGTAAATAAATAATGAAGAATGGAATCCACGAAAATAATTCACAATGTAAGGCAGTCACATTACTTTCTCTGCTCTGGACAAAGTCACTTCAAATTTTGTTGTAGAATAACAGGTCGTATTACGGGGACAGCTTAATCCATTTCTCAATCTGAGTGTGTGCCAACGAGTATGCTATACCAAAAGTCGGTAAAAAAATCTATCCTCTGATAAGTTATTCATAGCTGTAGGCTTTGTATTTTTAGTTGAGAAATATGGATGTGTATCATAGGCTCTAATCATGTAAAAGGAGGCAAAGGATGGAACATTTTTAATCCTATGCACGCAGTAGCCTATATTATGTCCCAGGTTTTTGGGAAGGAAGGTATGAAAGTGATATTGAATTTCTTTTTGATTTGACCCCGAAACGGTTGTATAATGAGAATGAGAAATAAAACATTCCGTAAAGACAGGACAATTTTACCTTATAAGTAGGGCGCTGATTTATTGGTGAAATAAAATGGCTGATTTCGGTGTTAACTTCCTTCTATTTGGGTGGGTATTTCGTGAAATAAATTACTTATACTACATTGGGAACATTGTGCAATGATAAACTTTGGTTCTTTATTTACATGAACTAATACTCCCTCCCCCCATTTCCACATTCTTCTGCCCTTGTACGAACTGAAGTAACTTTCGATTTAGGCATGATTAGAGTTAATTTTCAAAAATAATGACGAGAAATAATAGCGTAATTTCTACTAAACACCATCAGATAGCCATTTGGAAACAGAAGTGCCAATCATACTACTGTGGATAAAAGGCGAAATTTGTTCAATACAAGTAACAAACATTCTACGCTCTTCTGCTGTAATCTATCATAGGCATCGATAACTTGGCAAAGACATAGAAGGAAAGGAGTGTACAGAAAAGTACAAACCAGATCGCAGACAATCTTTGCGTAAATTCTGCAATCTTTGTAATCGATCACAAATATCGATAAATCGGTAAATCTTCGACAGCCACAGAAACAGCAGAAAAAAAGCATGCTGCTAAGAAATAAAAAATACAAGACACCATAACACAATATTGTGATTTTAAGGCACATTTTCATGTTATTTTCTCACTTTACGGACAGAAGAGGCATATTTCGCGCTTATAGACACATTTCGCGGAATCGAGTAAATTTCGCGATATGTCGTGGATTCAATTTGGTTCATATTGGTATTTTAAGCATATAAAAGCTAAATATAGCTAAGGGAAGTTGTTTTATAAAATTTCGCGCTTATCGTTGTTACCAAAAAATACGGCCCCTACTTATAAGGACCTAGTATTTGAAAATCGAAAGTCCTTCATAAGTTAATTTCGAATTACGAAATACAAAACCCTAGCGACGCCGGACCTTTTAAGCTTTAAATTAACATATAACAAGATTACAGACTGCTTAATATCTTATCTATTCTATGATTAATTTGAAAACTTTGTGACATACATTTCTTTCTCTGTCCTTTACACTCTGACGTCGAGTAAACAGGCTCAATGCGGGAGTCCGAACTTTATTCAAAGTAGAAATTATTCTCGGAGATGGAGAACGTACGCCCACGGATAGAACATTATTTTATTATCAATATCAATATCAGTAAGATGGAGAGCTTCAAGAATTTATACGAAAATGTTTCAAATAACAGTTTAAGCATTCAATACTGTGTGCATCTAAACTAAATTGTTACTGCAAAGTAGAATGTTTTATATAAATTTTTCAAACAAAGAATTGAATCATGGGACATAGAGGTCTTGTTATATGTTTCGCATGTATGTCCAGTCTCTAAAAATATTTGAACTACAAACTAAATCAAGGCGTGCTCTACTGTGGACTTGTGGTCACTTAGATGGGGACCGCTGTCACAACTCACAACTACGATAACATGTTAAACGAGGCATTCTGGAATCCCACTGTGGTTTGGGGCCCAGTTTAATCTCTATGTTCCTGCTACTGTAATAACGTCTTTAGTAGTTGCCAAACGACAGTGGTTGAATCTTCTCTATCCTTTAAGAGTCTGGATAGGCACCGCCCCCACGATGATATACGAAATGGCTCAAACTCCTCCACTTCAGTGTGGCGAAATAAACAAGTCCTAGGCCTAGAAAAAAGTGGAAGAAGAAGTAATTAATAAAAGATTCTAACTATTCATAGGTCTAATAATAATAACCACAACAAGAATAATAATAATAATAAAATCATATAAACTGATGTAAGAAAGTGCCAGAATGCTTTTGTTTAAACAGTGATAGTTGAAATTATGATATGTAGAAAATAAGTTATTTTTTAAATCGATTTCCAAGTTAAATTCCAGATCGATTCATTAAGCACGGCTTACAGAAGGACAAAGGTCTAGTTTCATGAGCATATGTGAAGGAATATGTGAGTAGTGTTATTTGTCAAAGCTACCTGTATTGCAACTTCCAAAGCCGTATATGAATACTGTAAAACAATATGTTGCCATGAAACTGATTTGCATTTGACTATTCAACTCATACGCCGAGTGTTTGATATTGACCAATAACATTTAGCAATTCCTCGGATATAGACCAATCACGGCCGTTTATCTTGCAATATCTCTTGGAATCGAGAGGAGGGTGTTTTTCGCGATAAAACCGTCTGCTCGTTACTGGAGACGCAAGCATCCGTGTGCAGTGATTAATAGTCAGATGTTGCCACTAAGCGGCACGAAAACAGATTATTTTATGTAACATAACTTGTTTGAAAATTGAAATAATAGAAATGTACATTGATTAAGAACGCAATTTCGATTCAGTGCATGCCAGTTCGAGTGGTTTTATTCTGTTCTGCTGTTAGATTACGGTGCTTACCTGAATGAAATTAACTATGTCATATATGCAATATTGGTACCACTGATTACACCACGGTTGCTCGAATCGATTCATGGATGGTTTATTCACAGTATGCCGTGATCTCACAATTGTTAGTATTGTTTACATACAAGAAAGCACAGAAGTAATTATGATTTATAAAATCCGTTACATTTTATTCATGGAATAGTCTTAATAAATCCAACTCGAGTTGACGAGTTGCATCAGATAAATTCGCTCCTGCTGCGCAGTCGCGAATCTATCGATAAACTCGTCAACTCTCGTGGGATTACCTATGATAAATTCTTTCTAATAATATATTAGCATAAAATTGGGCATTACTCCGGAAACGGTCAACCGATTTGGTCCACTATCAATAGCCTTCTTCCCACGGACGTTATAAATGCGTATAGGCCTACCAAGTTTCATGAAAATCCGATACATATTTGAGTTATCGCGCGTAAAGATACACGGACAGACGGACATTTTCCTGCCCCCACACAATCTCAAAAAATATCATTCTGGCTCTTAATAATAATAATAATAATAATAATAATAATAATAATAATAATAATAATAATAATAATAACAATAATAATAATAATAATTATTATAATTATAATAATGGTAATGATAATGATAATTGAACCTCATAGTGTGAGATCTGAAAGTTCTTTCGATCATTGAAATAATGCTGAAAGATTATCAGAAAAACAACGTTAAAATACGGACTTGGGAGGGATCCTTCCGCGCAGACTGCCATTAACGTCAAGGATCCGTCAATTTTTCCCATGAATTCTGCTGATAAGTGTAACAATTCGGTAATAATAATAATATTATTCTTCTTCTTCTTTTTCGTAGTTTTACCTCTCCCTTTTTAGGATTTAAGCGACCCAAGCCGCCCGGGCCAATAATAATATTAATGATGATAATAATAATAATAATAATTCTTATTTCTAATGATATTTCAAGTGGGACATGGACCTCTCTGCCCCACTGTCCTGGGATATCGGCTTAAATCATCAACAGCACCCATAAGAACAACTGGTCATCAAACTATCTGTACACTTCGCCAAGGAGAGTATTGTTTACTTTCGTTATGTCACCGTTACAGCTGTGAGAGGAATATGATCCAACAGAACTTCTTTTTAAAGTGTAATTAAACCTACAGACCTGTGACTGCTGCATTTTTGCACACATAGCCTAATCCTAAGTTCTATCAACCTGGTGAAGGATCGAGCCCGCGAACTTGGTTGGGAACAGACGCTTGCCACGCATTTCATTTTAATATTCCAGGTAGGTAATAAGTAATAATCCGAATTGAGTTGGCACGCGTTGAGCAAGACTCACTCATGCACCCGCATACATAAGCCCACTTAATTAATAAGCTAACTTCCCGAGGCGTGAATACAAACAGCAAATATTATGTGTACGTGGCGACCAGTTTTTAGCCATAAGCAGATATGACTACCATCAGCACGTTCGCGGAGTTGTACAACGCAGGGGTCGCGAGACGTCATCAAGTACTGCCATAAATGGACAGTATCGAAGAACTTTTCACAACCTACAATCCAGGGCCCTGTTTCATGAAATTGTACACTCATATTATTAGCAAGTACATAATAATATTAGTTATTGCTATTAGTCTTCTCTTTCATAAGAATAGTTTCTAATAATATTAGTTATATAGTTCATGGCTCTAAAGTATTAGTAAATATTGCTAATATTATTAGTAAACTGTTTCATAGACTGCAGAATTAATAAAATGTACTGGTAATATTAGGTGTTTTTTCTATAAGTGTATTTGGGCTAATAAGTTATTCTCAAACCCATGTAATTCAGGTTTCGTGATCTTAAATTCGTAGAAAATGAATCACTCTGATTTAATTATCAATGTATAAAAAGCTTACATACACTATCAAAGGAATTTTTGTCATAAGTTTTTAGGATTTGAGGTTAGATATTAGTACATAAGCCTACTGCTATCTTGAATAAGAGCCTGGCAGATTTATTCATTTCTTAGAGCTAGTTATTATTTGTTATATTTATGAAGCTATATGTAGACCGTGCTGCTTTGAAGTTCTTTCTTTTTCTTTCTTTCTTTCTTTCTTTCTTTCTTTCTTTATCTGAGTTTTTCCTCTCCCTTTTAGGATTTAAGCGATCCAAGCCACCCGGGCCTTAAAGGGCCGCGAACTGTCGGGAGAGGGATTATCTTTGGATCACATACATACTTTTTTGACCAGACAAGGACATGGAGGGCCTCCCCGGATGAGTGATCAGCCCAATGCCGGGGCCACCTCCGAGACAACACGAACACATAGGACGAGACACACCATTCACACACACTCACTCAGAACAAGGCGAGGATGGGGATGAAGATGATAATGACGGCCAGATGATATCCGGGGACCACAAGGGCCTAAAGTTAACTAACATTTGTCTCACAGGTGAGGGAAAACCGTGAAAAAAACCTCACCTAGTTAACTTGTCCCGACCAGGAATCGAACCCGGGACCGCTGCGTGAGAGGAGCGAAAAACATCCCCTGAGCCACAGCGTAAAAACAATTGATGAAAAAACTAAAATCCCGGTTTCGATGTACATATCACAATTAAAGTGCAACATCCGGGGGAAAATGACCTCAGAATCGAGTTCCCTAGACCAAAAAACCCTCGCATAGTGAGTTTCGTCCAAGTCATTCAATGCTCTTTTTCCCGGTTGCTATGGCAATTAATCTCACAATATTGAATAAATTCTTGTTACTAGGTGGCGTTGGCTGTGCGTTCAAGAGATACGAAATTTGCTTGTTATATAGCAGACAAGAGAAGGGGTGGTTTGTTTATTCTTAATTTTGCCTACGTTTGCTGGCAACGTAATTGGTTGCAGAGGGTATGTATTCAAAATTACGTACAAATTGGTGAAAGCATGCAGATTTGTATAGAGAACAAACATATCCATACCCTTCAATTTTATATATTAGAGTAGCTTATAAGGCCCAGTGTCGCTCGGGTTTTGTATTTTGCTTGTAATTCGAAGTTAACAAATGGATTTCCAAAATCTAGGTCAATATATAGGTATCTAGAGTTTGAAGCGGAGAAGAACGACCTATCACACTCAAAAAACGCTAGATATAGCTTTTTATCGTTCATAGAGGACTTTGAATTTTGCAATCCAATACTTCTACTCACCATGCTTCCTAGGGGTTGAAAAAAGAAAAAAAGATGGTATTTTATTCTCACTCATTTTCTCATACAACCGTTTTGGGGCTGAAAGTAAAACCCCGGTACATAATAATAATAATAATAATAATAATAATAATAATAATAATAATAATAATAATAATAATTTACTGCGCACACAGTACTAAAAATGTTCAATCCTATTTTGCCACTTTTAAACTAATAAAATAACCCACAGCGATTAATAACGTAAATAGGATTTTTTGTCCTCTCCTGAAATAGCATACTCGCTACCTATCGTTTCCAGAAACTCAGGCTGAGACAACCTCTTATTCTAAATCAAAATGTGATATGAGAAAATGATAGTGTCCATGCACAAGGTAGAGAAAGTTACATGATGTATCACCTCCTACATTTATTTATGCGGATTTCATTTCTATCGCTATCTTCTCTAGTTATTTGTCAAAGTTCAGTATCACGCAACTTCCAAAGCCCTATTTGAACTCTGCTAACAATATGTTGTCATGAGAACTGCACATGCAATGTGGATTGCTTTGGTGAATTCAGTGCAATATTTTTAGAAATTCTATCATTTTACAAAGATAGTAGTGTTTGTTGGAATTTTAATGTAACGTACGCCTCTTTCCTGAAATAGTAGGCCTATATATATTTCTATTAATTATAAACATGGGTGCAATTTAGTGCAAATTGGCCAAAGCATGTAGATTTGAATAGAGAACCGACATACATGAACATACATGCAATCACACACACTTTGAACTTTATACATGGTGTTAATTAACAATACAGAGATAGTAAAGCGTACAGAGGGGACATAGACAAGCAACTTTTATAAGGAGATTTTCGCTCCATGGATTCAATGTTTCCTGTTACAGCATAAAAGCTCCCAAAGCATGGCCGCCACTGACTTCTAACATTTGAAAAAATGCAAAACACAGGAACTTCGTTGTAACACAGGAGTTATGATTTAAAAAAACTAATGCAGTGGCGGCAAGTCATGTGATTAGTCTGTACATTTTGCAGATTATGAAAACAATTATGATATAACTGCTGACGAATGATTAAGAATCAGGTTTTTATCGATCACTAAGAAGGCATGAAGTCAATTTAATAAAAATTTTAACCCTATTTTGCTTAATTATTGATTTATGAGCAACAAATTGTAATGACTTTAATGCCCTGTAGTACACATTTTACATCATAGAGAAAAAAATCTCCAAATAAAAATTGCTTGTCTATGTCCCCTCTATACACAGCTAAAATATTTCGGTGTTATTCATTAACACCCTTATAGTAGATTATGTTGCCATTAATTTGATAAATGTGGGTACTATGCATAATAACAGACTCTTATGCATAATAACCAGCACTTGTGGTTAGTTCGATAAATAATTTATACATTAAAGAATTATTACATTAACGTGGTATTATGAATAATATCCACCGCCCTCTGGGTAGTGTGATAAGTCTCACATTATATAAGTCTGAACCCGTCTTTATGCAGTTTGAACCTGAGTTGCAAGAAGCATACTAGAATAACATGACTATACAATGATACTCAAGCAAAGTCTAGGCAGATTTGTTTCATGTTTGTTGTTGTGTACGTCACCGTAACACTTTAATCTGAATACGGTAAAAACCATTAAAGCTGTTAAGTCATAGAACAAAAGTAAGTTTTCTCGTTTTCCCACTATTGGAAAATTTATCAAGTAGGCTACTGCTCGCTTTGTCGCTATAATCTACCCGAGCGCAGTACTGCCAGCTTGAAAGCTCTTAGTAGCTAACATAATGCCGGTTGTCGACTAACTTAGCTTAGCTTAGCTCACATACAGTGAGGGATTTCATATATAGGTGTGCCGGATTTCATATGTAGTTTTGTCGGCACAACTACGTATGAAATCCCGAACTGTATGTGAGCTAAACTAAACTAACTTAGCTTAGCTCTTGGTCGACAACCGGCATAAGGCTTGTACGACGACCGCCTGATAGCATATTTATCTGCCAGTTAGAGAACTTATCTGGAAGTTGGCCAAGAATTGCGTACTATGATCTCCCGATAAAATCTGTATGGAAAGTCAACTCCCAGTTAAGCCAGCAGGACAAACTAATAACTGTCAGCTAGAAAAGCTTGGTGGAAGCAAGATGGCAGCACTCCGAAGCTTTGTAGCCACATGAATTTCAGAATTGATGTTGGAAGATTTAACTTACATAATAATGCCGTTTTAAGCTCACATTTGAATGAAATAGAATTGCACAAATCGATTAATGCCCTTAAAATAATATGTTCTTATGTAATTTAATTGTACAAATTCGAATTGTCGTGCCTAGCGGAGGCCTATCGAATTACAACAAACAAACCTCAAAGAGCTGAGGATCATTATACAAAATTTTGCTCCATTCTTCCCGATAGTAGTTCCACGGTGGTATTACAAGACATCTTCCAGTTAAGCTATCTGGATGTCACGTATCGGAAGGAATTGTCGGGAGGTAGCAACACAGGCTCTTAGACAAATCAGTAACTACATTTCTATTTCACGATTCTCCCTTCGCATTTCATGAGTCAGAATGTGCAATTAAACTGTCAACTACCTGTGAAATGAAAATGTCCTTAAGGAAAACATACCCCCCTCAGACCCCCTCTGAATAAGCCCTGTCTGAATGTCTGCTTACGCTATAGTCGAGACCCAGTGTTCAATGAGTGCGGACGTCTTGTATTGTCTTGATACAGATAAAAGTTGTCTTAACAGTGGAGGTTCGTTTTAATGAAAAGTTATTGAATTTTTTTAGAATAAGAAGAAGAATAGCGGATCTGGAGTAATGAAAAGCACCATAACTTCACTTAAAAAGTATGAGTGACGAAATCCAAAACCAGTGGAAAAAACCTGAGGATTACCAACGACATTTGACAAGGAAACTTCTCGATAAGTTTGTGAAGTATCGAATTTGAGTTTAAAAAATCGATTATATAGCCTACAAGTAACTTAACGCAATGTGGCCTACATATGGCGGTAAAACGAGGTATTGTAGCTGAATCCAGATTACAGTAATATTAATGTCTACTATGTTCCAAGTCGTGCGTAAAAAATATGCCTAAATTAAAAGCTTGAGCCAGGTACTTTATCCGAGAGGGTTCGCAGCTCTCCATTTGCAGATCTATACTCGTTTTTTGGTTTATGAATTCATGAATGTGCATTCAGATACGGAAGTTGTGAAATGAAATACGCTGGTTCCTATCATAATATGAATAACAAATTCTCTCCTTTAACAATGGGATTGATTGTACGAAACATAAAAATGGCAGCCGGCGAGGGGTCTGCCATTGTTTACAAGAACAAACAAAAAAAACTAGCAATATAGAGCGTGTGAGGTGTTCGTGTATGTGAAAGAGAGAGAGAGAGAGAGAGAGAGAGAGAGAGTAAATGAACGCTACATAATATCAATTCACCTATTTTTTCCATAAATATAATTAATTTAAATGGGAACAAAACACAAAAATGTATTTTTCCATTCTTTACTTTACTTTGTCATCAGGAATAATACACAGCACACGAAGTTTCATATTTCTACACGCAGTAGATCTCATGTTAAGCGAGAAAATGAAACAGGGGGCCAGCGCCCCTTGCCTAAAGCTCCCATTCCGCCCTTGGCTACTCTCCTTATGACCCCCAAAAATTATGGTACTTGTAATTAAAATACAAAAAAAGAGTGCGTAGAACGCCACGCGACAGAAGTAAAACTTTATTTAATTTCTCTATTTCTTCAATTTTTTATTATTGGATTATTTCAATTTTGCATTATTCGACTTTTTAATATTGGGTTTTTGGACTTTTTAAATTTTGGATTTTGAACTTTTTAATTTTGGATCTTTAAATTTTTAATTTTGGATTTTTTAAATTTTCGATCTTTAAATTGTTTATTTTTTATTTTTGGATTTTAAAATTTTTTATTTTATTATTTAATAAATTTTGGTTTTTTGGATGTTGTAATTTTTAATTTTGTTTTTTTAATTTTGGAAAAATGTATTTTTAAATTTTTTTTTAATTTTGGATTTTTGGATTTTTTTAATTTTGGATCTTTGATTTTTTTAATTTTGGATTTTTTACATTTTGATTCTTTGAATTTTTATTTTTTGGATTTTTTAATTTTGTATTTTAGTTTTTTAATTTTGGATTCTTAGATTTTTTCAATTTCGGCATTTTTTATTTTTTAATTTTTAATTATTTATTTTTAAATTTTGGAATTTATTATTTATTAAATTTTGGATTTTTGGATGTTTTAATTTTTAATTTTTTTTTTTTAAATTTTGGAAATTATTTTTTAATTTTGGATTTGCGCGGTAATGAACCTCCGGGTTCCATAAAATAGATAATATACCTTTAGATTGCTTAGGAATTGTCTATTGCCATTGAGGAAGTAAGGTCTGAAAAATTTCCTTTGATTACTCCTAATCATTGAGTTGATTGTTTTCTGTGCAGTCCGCACCGGAACAAGTCGGTTTTAGTGTGACGATTCCGATTCCGATTGTGACTGATTTCGTGACGGTTTTAGTGTGACTGATTTCCCCGATTTACCCTCTACCGCCACTGAAGAAGTTTTACTTCAAAAATTATGGTACTTTTAATTAAATTACAAAAAGTAATGGTTAAAATATTTTTAAATGAAACCAATATTTGTCTTTACCTTCTCATTTCATTCTTACTTCAGAACAGACGTACAGTGGTATTAATCAGAGGCGACAGCGAGATGCGCGTGAGGGAAAGTGACGCATGTGGGAGGAAGCATGGGAAGGGGTAAGAATGTTGAAATGCGTTATTCTCTATCCCATTTAAGAACGATCCTGTTCAAAACAAAGAGGCGTGGCTGTCATAGCCCGCACGTGAGAACGCATATGTCACCGTGTTTAGTGTTAGTTTGTTTATTCTCAGTACAACTCACCCGCAGGGTCGTCGTGAACAATGAATCCTTTGTTTTGTTTGATAATTGATATACTATAATGATGACGATGCCAGTGAGAGTTTGTTATTTCACGTGTAAATGTTAATATTATTAATGCATGAACTTACGAACACTCGTTAGCCACACCCTGGTAATGGCGCATGCTAATGATATTAACCAATCACGTTTTGTCACATTATGCGAATTTTCGCACTCTGTGAGTTCTCCTCCCCTTTGTTTTGACTAGGATCAAACTAGAATGGGATCAATCATAGCGAGAGAAGTGATTGTAACAAAGTCTTTTGTTTCTTACCTACGTTATACTGTCTTACCGCACTAGAAGTAAAGACAACTGACCCACACACCCCTGTATGCAGTACGAATATTTATTGGACTCGTCTGCATTTACTGCGCATCCATGCTTGGACTGTCACCTCTGATTAATGCCACTGTACTGTGCAATAGCCTAAATTAACGTCCAATAGCCTACTTCTAATTGTGGTCTGTGAAATCTTTATATACATATATGTTTAGGATTTTACTTTCCGCCCTTGAAAGGAAGGGGAAGATGTACGCTGTACATACTTCAACAAAAATAACTGACTGACTACTATTACTTATCGGCGCACCTATTTTATTTAAATCTTTTTATAAAAAATCAATATTTTTACATCAGTTTTTCCAATTACAAAATTATTGCACATGGTTTGTGGTATGACCTTATCGCTAAACTTGAAAATTCGTTGAACGCCGTCTCAGCCGGGCCGCACCGATTGAGATCAAGTGTACAATGTCGCCAATATCACAAACATGGTTACTGAACTAAGCAGTTATAAACGAAACGCCGGTGTGCTATTTTGTATGGGATAATACGACGGTAAATACAGAATGATTAATAAAAGCATTATTAGTACAAGTTATCTCAAGAAATTCATTTGTATAACAAAATTTTACGAAAGGTGTGGAAAGGTAACAAATTAAGGCAGTAAGGCAAGCAGTGGCAACTAGATCCTAGGTCAGTAACACCTAGTGTCAGTGATAGGTAATGTTAGGTTGGAACAGTTATAGGCTTATTAGTTTAACGGCGTGTGAATAGCGCGGGTTTTCTTATGTGCCAGGTTGAATCTCTCCCTGCGCTAGGAAATTTAATTACTGGGACAATCGTTCCTCTTTTGTTTTTCGCGACTCAGAATGGCAAGAATGGTAACTGGGGAGCATATCTCACGGTTTGCTGGCTGTCGCGTTGTTAAACTGTTCCGAAATTATTCAGCAAAGTATTTAGCCTATTTTGTATTCAAATTAATTGTGGGGCACTCAAAATTGGATGTAGTTCTAAGCATAGCAGAAGGAGCCGCCAGGAATGCATGTCACAATGCTAGAAGCATAATGTTGTCCCCCTTCTTCAGGCCCCGCTCGCCATCTCCGTACTGCATAAGGATACACAAAATTTCACTCATAAGGTTTCAGGAATTCAAAGTCTCAAGTCTTATTGAGAATTTAAAAGTTTCAAACTCGAGCTTTGAGGACTTAAAATTCAGGATTCGACCCTTGTCTAATTCAAACAAGTTATTTCAGCTGACTTGGACATGCTAAGTTTAATTTTAAAATGAATTTTAATAGTTTCCCTTCTTGGTTAACAAATTGTTGTACAAAAATAGTATTAAGTACCATTCAAGTTATGCTGGAGGGTTTAGATGCCACTTCTCACCGCCCCCGGGCCTGCGTGTGGTGCACACTAATAAAAATGAATTTCCAGAACCCAAATGAAGGCTTCACGGTTTTCAGATGGAAAGATGTAAGAAAAATTATGTTATAAATTTAAGCACGCCATAAAAATTGCCACGTAACAGTACAACAATACGAGGAAGAATCAAATGAAAACCACAATTAATTGTTTCCACTATTTTTCTGCAGGAAGAATGATTGCTTGTACATTATTTTTCTACAAAATCCCCTCCCAGTTCAACGCACTTGTGTCATCAGATAGGAAGTGCTTAGATACTGCATGAGAAAAATCATCCTGCTTGATACTGTAGGCACTCATGCACCGCCGATTGGATGTCTTCTTTAGACTTGAACTTCTGCCCTGCAAGGAGCTCGTTTAATGGACTAAAGATGTGAAAATCTGATGGTGCCAAACCTGGCAAGTATGGCAGATGTGGGAGGTACTTGAAGCATATGTCGTCGATGGTATTGATGGTTGCACGAACAGCATGAGGACGGGCGTTATCATGTTGAAGCAAAACACCTGCTCTCAGCAACCCCCTTCGCTTTGTCCGGTGATTAACATTTGAGCAAATCACCATAGCAATAGAGCAAATGAATATATTCATTTCAGCAAAGTAAAGAAATACAGAAATGGTACTTACATTTTCCTCTAAACGAGATGTGGCAACACTGTTTGGTTTCATCGCAATTTCATGGGCACGTCACTTCCTAAAGCTTATGTCCACCGCCATTTGATGACAATGTCGAAATCACAGTGTTTGTGCTTTATATCTAGCTCCCATTAGAGTCACATATCTTAATGAATTAATCTTTCCCGAAACATAATCGTCCCAGTTCTTAATGGCATCAAGTCGGTTAGTTTCAGACTTCTTATTTTTCCTTTGTTTCGCAGAAAGATGCGATCGAATTGATGTCTGTTTGAATTTATCGCTCCTTTAAAACCTGGGTTAAAATATGTATCGATGGATGTGCACAGTAAAATTCCCTTTTGAAATGTATGTGTCCTTTGTAGATCTGGGGCAGTTTCCATTCCTCCTAGTAAGGAACCATCGTACGGATAATTTAGAAGTATAAAAACCTGATCCGTTAAAGGCTCTCCTTGGAGGGCAGAAGTTCAAATCTGATGAATACGTCCAATCTATGGTGCAGGAGTGGCTACAGTGTCAACCAAAATAATTTTTCTCATGTGGTATCGAAGTTCTTCCTATCCAATGGCGTAAGTGCATTGAACTGGGAAGGGATTATGTAGAAAATAATGTACAGTCAAACATTCTTCCTGCAGTAAAATAGTGGAAAAAAAAATTAATTGCAGTTTTCATTTGATTCTCCCTCGTATGTCTGTAGCCTACCTTTTTATGATGGCAACTGAAAACGTGAAAGTGCCTCGATGCTAGTACTTCTAATTGTAGGTGAGGTATACACGCACTGAAAGATCAATAATTGCTACGTCTCGGTGAAGTATCTTCCAGTACACGTTTTTAGTACAAGGAATTTTTTATTTCAATCATTATTAGCCCTTTCCACTCAATGTTACATTCCTCGTCAGTTTTTTTATTACTCATGATCCAAATGGAGGATTGAGTTTTGACCCCTATCTTTCTTTTATTTAAGCCTTTATTGTCATCTAGTGCAGCGATGATCGACGTAAGTCGTAGGTGCTTGTAGGCCTATACGAGTATATCACATTCTCTTTCCAATTCAATGCTGAAAAAGTCCGTTCCGTAATATTATCAAGGTTCAACAGCTTTCACGAATCAACATTTCTGCTTTAATTTTTACTCATTGCTTTACGTACTCTGTTGTACAGTACTATTTAATTGTGAATAAGCCGTAGGTTTTACCAACTCGTAAGGTAGAAAATTTAGGTACAGCTTATAACTAGAAATACAGTCATACCTCTGCCCAATGAAGATCGATATAACGATAAACCCGCATATAGCAATATTCTTGTTTGGTCCCTGTGAATTTCCTATCTTAATAATGTTAAATGTAACTCGCTATAACCATGACGCTATTTTAGAAACACCCTTTAATAACGATATTTGGAGGTTGAATTGTTACTCCAAACCAGTAGCCTAGCCCTATGGATGGTAGCTGGTATCAGATCAGTATCCTTCTCAGCCACCAATATTGTTTTTTGGGTGCCTGATCTGTTACATTTCTTAGAAATTCGAGAAAAGAAAGATTCATGATGGATGGAAAATAGAATCACTGAGGCTAAAATCATTTTTTGTGTGTGTAAAAACATTCTGTGAGTTAGGTTGATACTTCAACATAATACACAATGTGCAATTAAAACACCACAAGGAGCAACAATTTTAGTTTTGTTTAGCTCTGTGATGAATTTGTTTGTCTTTTCCTTCCCTCTTCCCACCAAAAACGAGTTTGAAATTTCTGACATATGACTGGGCTCAAAACGTACCATGCTTCGTTATACTAAACCAGTCTGAACAGTCAAGTTGCTAAGGTTACAACTCAACGGAAATCAGTAAGTTGAGTAACAGTAAGTTGAGTAACAGTAAGTTACTTACTTACAGTAGGTTGAGTTATACTGTATTTATTAAGTGCCAGTATGGTACTTTATGAGACTGTGTGTGGGGGACGGAAAAATGTCCGTCTGTCTGTCTGTCCGTGTGTCTGTACGCGCCATAACTCAAATACGCTTTATTGGATTTTCATGAAACTTGGTATACACATTTATAATGTCCATGGGAAGAACCCTAATGTTACTGAACCAAATCGGTTCACCGGTACCGGCGTCAAACCCAATTTAGTATTTTTATTTAAAAGCGCCATAACTCAAATACGCTTTATCTGATTTTCATGGAACTTGGCATACACATTTATAACGTCCATGTGAAGACGTCTGTTTATATTGGACCAAATCGGTTGACCGGTAATTTAGTGCATTTTTATGGTATTATATAACAAAAGTCCCCATAACTCAAATATGCTTTATCGGATTTTCATGAAACTTGGTATAAGTATTTATAACGTCCATGGCAAGAAGCCTATTAATCTTGGTCCTGATCGGTTGACCGGTAACAGAGTAAAAACTAATTAAAGGTCACATGTTTTTTTTTTTATATTTTTGTCTACCGGTATAATTTTACAGTTCACATATGCTTATCAAACCACACTGTCAAACTGACTGAGTTGGCCAAACGTAACGTCTTGGACTCGTATTCTGCAGGTCCCCGGATCAAATCCCGCAGCTGGCCGATTCGACATGGATTTTTTTTAATTTTATTTTTTATTTTTATGTGAGTGCACGATTATCAAGGTATCACAAATCTGTAGTTTTGCTGACGGTGGTCGATTTTAATCTGATTAGAAAAACTTATTTTCTGCATATCATAATTGCAATTATAATTGATTCAATAAAAACATACTGGCACTTTGTTATATCAGTTTACCTGATTTTTTTAGACTTGTGATTCATTATTTTCCACTTCGTCACATGTCCCGTTCCATGAATCATTCTGTAGGTTAGGGCCTACACAGTTTTCTGCATACAGTCTTTCTAACGTGTGCCAAATTACAGCCTCTCAATATAACAATACATTTCTTATAACAATATAATCTTGTAGGACCCACAAATATCATTATACGGAGCTATCACTATAACAAAAAAGATTTAATTTATATATCTATTTATGTGATCCTGCCAGAGAAACCCGACCCATATTCGGAAAAATACATTTTCTGATTTGAATGAATTCAACTTCAGCATAAAATTCTGAGCATTCTAAAAAATATATTGTACCTCTAGCTAAAAAATTGATGTTTTATGACCACTGAAACTTTACCGTTCAAAAAGTATAATTTATGGCTATTGATCTCCCAAGATGTCCACCGCTGTGGCATAGGGGATACGTTCGCTCCTCGATGCGTTCGCTCCTCTCACGCAGTGGGTCCGGGTTCGAATCCTGGTCGGGACAAGTAACCTAGGTGGGTTTTTTCCAGCGTTTTTCCTCACCTGTGAGACGAATGCCGGATCACTTTAGGCCCTTGTGGTCCCCGGATATCATCTGGCCGTCATTATCATCTTCATCCCATTCTCGCCTTGTTCGGAATGGGCTGATCACTCATCCGGGGAGGCCCTCCATGTCCTTGTCTCCTCAAAAAAGTATGTAGGCCGATCTGATCCATAGCTAATTCCTCTCCCGACAGGTCGCGGCCCTGTAAGGCCCGGGCCGCTTAAAACCCCTCAAAGGGAGAGGTAAAACTAAGGTAAAGTAGAAGATCTCCCAAGATAAGGTACTTTTCTATGTTTTAAACGGAAGTTTCACAATACTGTAATACTATGCTCAAAATCTGTCACATACTAACAGAATATCCAACTACATCACTACAGTATAATAAGTTTTTTTCACGAAAAATAACAACGAAAACACTAGGGACAATGTTTACATAGTGACTTATGGATGGGTTTCTAAAAATGCTGATCCCTTTTAAAATTGAAAATACCATGGTTGTCAATGCTGTCTTTATGTTTGTTGCGATCAGAGAATTTAGTACAAGGAAAGAAAGAAAAAAAATTGCGTTAAAAGCTAAAAATCGACCTTTATACCCTGACAGTTGTTTTCTACTGTTACGCGGAAACCAGTTTATCGAATTATGGGCGAGTCTATCTAATTTATATACTTTATAAACACTCTAAACAATGTTTTTTGGCAACACTTACCCTATTACAGGTATTTGTCACTGTTATTACTTCGCCCTATTTCCTTTTCTATTTCATAACGCATAATGCACGTTTACGTATAGTGAACAGACAGGGCACTTGACCATCAAACTCTTCTGTTATGCCTGGAATGCACGTTATTCAGTCAGGAATTATGGATTTACGACCCTTTTTGTAATGAGTGAATCACGCAGTACAATTTTTAGGGCGCAGTAGGCCTATAAACATTGGAATTTGCAACGTTGCCATACTGTTTCATAATAATGGATTTGAGTCTTTACCCTGTTCTTAGAATATCAGAATTTTATTTTTCCCAGATTTACTGTCCAAATTAGGTTAGATTAGGTTAAATTAAATTAGATTAGATTAGATTAGATTAGATTAGATTAGATTAGATTAGGTTAGGTTAGGTTAGATTATGTTAGGTTAGGTTAGGTTAGGTTAGGGTGCTTTGAAATTCGGTCTTCCGAATGACGTTAATAACCCAGATTTCTGTTCTCCTTCTAGCCCATTGTCGGGAATTTTTATGGTAAATAAGAATAATTGTAAAATTAATTTGTATTGAATACAATTACGTAAACCGGCAACGAAATTGTTTTCCTTGATTAATGGGCCACCTGATTGACAACAAAAAAGAAACAGAAGCTTTGTCTGGCTATAAATGTAATGGTGAGCCCATGGCGCTCATTTATATTAAAGAATAAATCAGGAACGGATTACAGTCGCAGAGACATCAGCTAATTATTTAATTTACTAAGGACAGGGGCTTCAGGGCCCCTCTCTTCATATTGCCTCTCCCCGACCGCCTCTTAAGAAGACTGGAGGGATTAAGTCACTGTGTGACTTCGTAGTCGACTATTGTTCAGTCATACAAAGTTAATTAAGCCTAATTAGTTTCCATCATAATACCACATCAGTCATTATTCAGAGAAGGATTCCATCGAGTGTATTGATGAAGTACAAACCTAATAACTAGGACCCGAATTCTTGGGTTTTAAACTATTTTGTTCCTTGTTAGCTAACTGTGATATTTTAACAACATTATCCATTTCATAGTCAAGGCAATCACATAGACCAATTTTATAAAACCTAAACATGGTAAATAAGACGTTAAAAACTAAAAATGGCTAAAACTGCTTTTCAAGTAAAATGCGATAAAACAACAATATTATTTATCATAATTAATCAAATTATTATTGTTCTACTAAAATTACATTTTAAATACCTGCCTACATTTTGCATCTTGCTCATTATTGCCAGTATATTATTTTGTAATATAAAATATAGCATTGCGTGTTTTAATTTGTCATTTTGTACAGTCGGTCAAATAAAAAACGTCGGGACTCGTATGCAGTTAAAATTAAAGTTTTGTCGCATTAGTTCACAAGTTTCCTATAAAAAAACATAAAATACAGGTCATTTTCGGAACATATGAGGCCATGCGACAGGAGGGAAAAAAATGAACAACGTGGGAAAAAATAAACAACGCAGAAAGCGCAACACACGATATTCAACTTAATGCATTGTCATAATTCATTTTGCTTTGTGTCATCACCACATACAAATGCTAAAGTGAGAGAAAGTGTAGTTAGGGCTGTAATTGACCTGCATTTTTTCGGCCTCTGAAGCAGCGAGAAGGTTCCATATTTATGAAAGAGCAGCTCATAATGCGACCGAAAGTTTTCATAGGAATCGTGGATCTGGCCGGGCCCGTATTTCGATGCTAGATTGGTTGCTGAAGTTGAGCGTAAGTTATTGATTTTGCACTATAAGTACCGGTAATATAAAATAAAATATTTAAAAAATGCTCCTTGAATAAACATATTCCCCGCGAATCTATTAATTATTAATATTATAAAAATTTGCAACCAAGAATATGGCGGATTTGAGGCATATAGCCACAGCCTTCTATACATGTTTGTTTTGGAACAAAACTGACTAAATAATCAAGAAAATACATGGATAGACAAGAGGCGTGTGTGAACCTAACCTTAAGTCTTCCTGTACATGCGCATATGCTCGTTCGTGATACTTAATCAAATACCGCCCGACGTTTTTTATTTGACCGACTGTACCCCAATATCCCGGTACAGGAAATCTTAAGTGAACCGAAATCCCCGGTTTCTTTGTAAGCAAATTAAAAGCATTCTTAGAAAGCTTACATTTGCAGTTTATTCACAGTGTTTGCTCCAGCAAGATCCGAAAGGAAAGTATTCTAAAAGCTGATCAATTGAAAAGGTTCTTGTTGAGTTTGTAGTGGAGTTGGAAATTACAGGGGTACAATAGTTCTAAAACTAAGCAAATGGTATCCCTAAAGTTTTGTGGTTCAGAGTCATGAAAATTTAAGTGAAAATAAACTGAATGAATATATTTTTTCAATGTGTTTATTGTACTTATTAAAGTGAAACTAAAGAAAATCGTCTGAAAACTGCCAAAAAATTAAAATAAAACTATTTTAATACCTTTTAAAAAACTAAAACATGGTTTATAAAAACCTAAAAATCCGGTCCCTACTAATAACCAAGAATTTGATAGTTTGACTCCATCATATCATATCTATAAATAAAAATACAGCGATTCCTGTTTGTTCCCACCTGTAGCAAAACTACAAACTGATAGAGCTGAAATTTACATCAACATAGTTTGGAAACCCTGGAAGAACATAAGATTAGACAGCCCAACAAAAAAGAACTTTTTGTTTGGCGTCTCAGATGTTTTACCGAATTTTGGCTACACTTAGTGTGCTTATTCCAAATCTGTAAACATGTTTTCTCTACCAGCTCTACTTTTATATAGATTTTATTCGTGAACTCTTGGTCTAGCGAAACAAAATCTTGCTTGATAATTTAGCTAGTGAAGGTTCTTGACCATACTTTGGACACGTAGGACGAAAACTGTACGAAGTACAGAAAAACTAAAAGCTGGATTATTTTTTGGCCCTCATATTGACAGCTCATAAGTCATAAACAACCGTACAATATGTGATATCAATTTTTTGAAAGACCCCCATGTTATATTGTTATCGTAGTGTTAATGTAATTTTAGTGTGTTGCTTTTTTCTTCACATGCTTTAGAAATAGGCACTGTTTTTATTTATACCAAACGTAAAATGGGATAAGAAGCATAATGGTAATACCATATCTCACAACAGTAAAGCTGATAGGGCAAAACTAATGGCACATTTGGCATCGGCGACCTAAATATATCGAAGAATAAGTATCAATTCTAAGGCACCAAAATGGCTGTTGGTCTGTGTTATAGTTGTTCATCTAATATCATAATCACTTATCATAATCATGATACAATAACAAACAGATTCACATCAATATTTTACATAATGTTTATAATATGTTCAACACAATAATGTTTCCTGTATTATTTGAATACTAAGGAACGTTATAATCTAGCAAATGCCGAGATGGTGTCCTGCAGCCAGGCTCAGAATGGAAAAACACTAACACCGTAATTGCTTACGGGAATATTCGACAAAAACCAATAATTGCTGCCATACGTAATAGTGCACTACAGTGTACCATACTATTATTCTGCTACGTCACGACCAGCCGGAGCAGTTTAGGGTATTTTTTTATTACTTAATTTGCTTATTTATTGTCTACCTCCCTTTCTCTCCATTTTTATATGTTTATTTATTTTTCGTTTTCTTTATATCTGTATGTTTGTCTGTCCGTCCGTCTGTCCCCCTGTCCATCTGTGCATCTATCTATCTGCCTACGTATCTATCGCTTGTTTAAAATATTTATCGATTTGCTTCCTTTGATTTTGCTATTATTTATTTGTTCTTTTTTAATTTTCTGTCTGTCTGACTGCCTATGTCAATTTATTAATTTACTTCTTTCTGCGTTCTTCCTGTTTTTCTTTTTACAGTACATGTATTTATAGTTTCGTCCTTTCTTCATTCTTTTATGTTTACTGTTGTCTTTATTTATTTCTTGCATTATTTCAGGCCACCATGTTCCTGTCATGACAAATTGATGGAGGATGAAGGAAATTGCAAATATCATCTTATCTGTGATAATAGTAAAGAAATCTGATGGCCGCCCCCATGGCTGAAAGGGTAGACCGCTCGCTTTCCACCGCTGGGACCTGGGATTGAATCTCGATGGATCTACGTGAAATATAAATAATAATAACAATAACAACAATAATAATATATATGGAGGAGCATTTCAAGAGTTTCGGCTTTTCATGCGGCATTGACTATTCAAGCGAATGTTTTTAGACAGCTTAAATTACAAGAAGAACTTCTAGCACAAGACACATGAAGCAAAAGTTTAACATTAGTGTTAAAAATTGTTTATATCACTCCACTGGTACCAACTTTGGTGTCCGTCACATGGAAAACAGTCATTTAGTTTAAAGTATGTGCATATGACTATTAAATAGACTCAGCTTCATAAAAATTGGCAATTTTAAAATGCGAAATTTCTCACGGTGATTGCAAAAGTCGTTATATGTGGTGGGTGAAAAGCGTTCTTATGTTGGCAGCAGTGTAAGAGAAAATCAAGTCTAACAGCTAGCTGTCACCTGTTTGCGGTCTGCGAGATGGCTGGCTCCACGGTGCGTAATTCTTTGCAATAATATTTATTAATATTTCACAAATGTTAACGGCTGTCTAAAAAATAGTGAATGGCACGCGTGTAAAGCAATTTTATACTGCTTGCAAAATAAAATCATGCTTTTAACTCTTGTATCATAAATAACTATAATAATAATATTTCACAATAAACAAGGAGTCGTCGATGAGTTAATTAATATGATATGTATATGCGACGATTCATTAGCACAAAGAAAACTATAATAATAAAAGGAAGTGTTTGTCTGTCCGCGATGCCTAGCGAAATCTACTGAACGCAGAGATCTGAAATCTTAAACATAGGTGGACTGAAGGGTGGGAAAATGCACCTCGAAGCCGGGATTTTTATTTTCGCTTTTGTTCGCGAGTTATAAGTAAAAAACTGTCAGAAAACGTACTTTTTTTCGCTATCCACGCATCAGTTTTCAGTAATACATTTAATTTGTCAAATCAGTTGCAGATGGCTTTGCCTATTTTTGTAATACCTTGGAAATAAAAGCACCGCGATCGCTTGAATTTTGTAAACCCACGCTGGTCGATTCATTTGTTTATAATGTCAAGGCACGCAGACATCTGAAATTTTCAACATAGACTGAAGAGGGATAATGAATAGCCTATATACCTAAATGGGCAAACATTGTTCGATTTGGACGAAACTCGCCATGCAGGGGTTTTCTGGGCCAGGGAACTCAAATCTGAGGTTGTTTTTCCCATTCTGCGCTTTCTAATCGTGGAATTCACTTCAAAGCCGGATTTTTACCAGTTTCATTAATTATTAATCGTTTAGTTTAAGCTTATGAATGTTTCGCGCGCAAGTGTTAATAAATATAATGTTTTAACTATCTGCTCTTAATGTTTAATCTTAAAATTAATTATCGTGGGCGAAGCCGCGGGAATCTGCTAGTAAGAATATATTTGTTGGAATAATTACGGAGAAGAGGTGTTAGACGGATTATTGAACTCTCCATTTAATATTCAGCTGTTCAGCCCACATATGTGCATAGTAGGAAGTTTCTCATTCCATATGCCATATTATTATGTTTATGCATCGAATGTATGTGTCCATTAATTTGTTTATATGAATTTTTATTTTGTCATGTATTATAATGTTTTTATTGGTCCTTGTTATACTTCGTCATCATGGCAGCCTCCTAATGGGGGAAGTTTCTCAAAATAAAACAAATGCCAGAAACTCAATATTTTATGTTATGCTTAGAGGCATTTCGACGTAGGCTGCTTCTGCCATCTTCAGGGCATCTCCCTATGCTGGTGTAGATGCATTCTTACATAGCACTAACACTAATATGAGAATATTATAGGAGAATGAGTAATGTCCAACAGAGACAATAATCTATGGTTCATGAATGCACTTACAGATGAACGCCGCTTAATGTTATCAATCGGGTAATGTTACCATTTTTGTCCCGTACAGATTAATACAGATATTGAAAAAGTTATGTTTATTGTTATCAAAGAATCGGTTTATGTTATCATATTTTCCTTTTTTCGGCTTTATTTCCAAGTACTGTATATTATTGAAAATTTTGTTTTTTAGGGTACTGTTCATAACTCAACTGTATTGTGTTATATTGGAAGTAAGGGTAGTGTTCCCAGCTCAAAGGATGACCGGTTCGAGGGGCCGAGAGGTGTTCCTTAACGTTTTCTTTTAACTAATAAAACATGTTTCACCCCTCAGTTTATCTTTTCCTTTTGATTTGTGAAGATCACAGTGTTGACATGCAGTGATGATTAGTGTAAAATGAAAACACTTGAGCAAACAGGCGATAGATGTTTTGCTATGCTGTGTTCTCCACAGGTCAGTAAACTTCCACAAAAACGCTATGAATATGAAATATTGGTTAATGGACTCCAAAGGGAAACAGAGAAAAAATTCAAAACTTTTTTAATTGATTGTAACATAAGTTGCTTGCAGTCTAATACTGCATTATGAGTGGTTCAATGATACACAGTTACATATTATCCTGTATGTATGAAGAAATAGCTTTTAATTCTATTTTGTATTGTATTATCTTATGTATGTATTTATTTTTATTTATTTCCAATCCACCATATTAGTCAAAACACATGTTTGCTATCGGCTTCGTTAAATAACCTATGAATAAATAAATAAATAAATAATAATATTTATGTATGAATAAATAACCTTAGATTAATTGTTTCGGCTACTGTTATCAATCGGTTAATAATATCAGACTAGCTGCATCCCGAAGTGATCACAATAAGCGGCGTGCACTGTACACCCAACTAACACTACTAGTTTACTTCTTCCAGTTTCGTTCTTCTTCTTGTGCATTCTTAACACACAGAATAACTGTGTTTTTATATGGCACTACACATCCACCACAAAGACAAGTGCACCCTTCGAATGTTGCACAACTAACGCATGTACCCCACATTTCCTTATTTGTGTTACGTGGGCCCGTCATAGATGACTGAACAAATTGTTGATACCGGCCATCCTGAAGAAACCCTAACAGTATTTCATTCGCAAGTAGAGGCAGTTTTAAGTCACTGCAGAACTTCGCAAAGTGACATGTGATCGTGCCCAATCATTATACCAATCAACTTCATTTTGATACATTTCTGCTAATAGAAGTTCCTCTTCTCCAAGATCAGTAAACTATACAACTGTAGTTTACAAGCCTTGCCTCTTCTCAGCATGAATGTTATCTGGTTGGTTCATAAGTTTCAAATCAAAGCGTAGGGTAGATGATGTACCCTGTTTTTGCCTTTTTATAGGCAATCGATCGATTTTGCTCTTACTGTCATTTTATGATTATCCATAAACATCAAAGACCACGAAGTTCTTTTTAGCATAATTTGCATACATCTGAATTTTCCCTTTAAGCGAGAAATTTACCATAATAGGCTATGCTGTCACAACTCTTGAGAAGAATACCAAACTACAGTAGAATGAAATATAACAATATCTCTAAAACATACATTTTCAGGCTGAATACTATAGCCTATAGAAACAGGCCGTTTAAAGGTGTTTTATACACTGGGCATACTTCCTAACTGTTATTGAGGTGTGTTTATCAACTGTTTTTATTTTCCGCAGTGCTATCATCCAAGCAAATGTTTATAAAAACTGAACTTGCATTTCTGAAGTGTAACTATTGTTTTGCTTATCATCTATTGTATTAATTACTTTACTGGTATTCATTGGCAAACATGCAATTGTCAGTGTATAAAACAGGTTTTTACTCAAATAAAGTAAAAATAAATAATGTGATACAAAGATGTTGCTACTGTAAAAGTACTTCAGTTTTTGTTTAACATGTTTAGGTACCTCTAGTTGTAAAAAATCCCAATACATTCTACCTTGTAAATTTGTAGAACACTAATTTAGCCTGTCCTTCAAAAATATATGTTATAAAATTAAACTTTAAACTTTAAAAATTAAACCTTAAACTCACCTACTTATGAGTAGTAACATTGTTTAAATACATCAAGATTTCTCGAAACTATGTCCTTGTGCCTTACGCCTTTATGGAGCTAGGCCCTTCTATCAACATGGATATTGCCGGGTTTGATAATAGACCCCTCATTTGAAGATGTAAACATTGATAGAAATTTTTATTTCTTGGCCAAGGAAAACATTTGTCTGAACACCGGAGATAATTTCCTAGGCAAACCTTGTATTGTGAACGAAGTCTTGCTTGACTCTATTGAGGCTGAATTTATAGACAAATTGTGCTCTCCAGCTTACAAATCAAGTAACGGCATAGGAGACAAACTGAGAACTGAGACTGACTGGTTGGGTTCCTCTCTTCCTCACTTCCCGTTGGCCTTGGTAGCATTAATTTGACAGGAAGTCGTGTGAACCACACAACTCCTAGAGACGGAAACACCAGTAAGTCTATCCAATAATCAATTGTGTACATAAATAGGGAAATAAATTTGAACTTATTCAATATATTTCCTATTGTTACTTCATAAAAAATTATATCTTAAGTGTACATGGCTCATATCTCATATAAAATTGCTAATTAATACACTTCAAACACAAGATCGTTTAATAATATACAGAGTGTCCTAGAATTCAACCCGAAAATTTTGAGGATTTTAGAGTGGACTCAGATAAATATTTTGATACAGGAAACTCATGGTCTACTGGTTCAAAATACAACGCAATATCGTAAAATGTGATTATGTTATTTTGAATCGTAAATAGTTCAATAGAACTCTCTTCTTCTATGTAAAGTTTGACTTTACGGTCTGGGCCCGTTAATCAAGGTAAAAAGATGCAGCCCCCTAGACAAAAATATGTTAATTGGATTTAATTATAATGAACTTGAGACTTCAGAATGCGAGTCCAAGACGTTACTATCTCGACCACCCCGTTAGGTTTACGGAAATATTTATTTCTAAACTTTCAGAGCCCTACGTGGACACTGTTTGATAATACCGTTGCCATGGAAACCGAGCCCTTTTTCGGGGATTTTTAGGGCTAAAAATTAAAAAAAAAAAAAACTTTTTGGAATTTTCCTGTGGTTTACAGCCTAAAAGGTATATGTGTACCAAATTTCAAGTTTCTAGCTCATCTGGAAGTGGGCAAACATTAATGTCAGTGAGTGAATGAATGAGTGAGTGAGTGAGTGAGTGAGTGAATGAGTCAGTCCGTCAGCCTTGTTGCTTTATATTATAGAGATAGAGGATATCCCCAGATGTCAACTGTCGTTCTAGTGCCTTTTGTATATCATTAATAATTATCCATCTCCATTTTAACCACTACAAATAATTTTATTCATACTACCATTATCGTGTACCTATTAATCATTTACAAGGTATTCAAAATAACATAAATAACTATTTCGGGAAAAAAAGTCCATAATGTAGATACCGGCAGTTATGTTTCTGACAAAGCACAATCGTAAGCCAACACAATATTATCATGAAACTACTCAGAGAGCTTCTGAAGCATCACGAGTACCCATATAAATTAGAAATAAAAAAAGAGTGCGTGGAACGCCACGCGACAGAAGTAAAACTTTTTTTATTTTTTTTATTTTTTCAATTTTTTATTATTGGATTTTTTCAATTTTGCATTATTGGACTTTTTAATATTGGGTTTTTGGACTTTTTAAATTTTGGATTTTGGACTTTTTAATTTTGGATTTTGGACTTTTTAATTTTGGATCTTTGAATTTTTTAATTTTGTATTTTTAAATTTTCGATCTTTGAATTGTTTATTTTTTTATTTTTAAAATTTTTGAATTTTGGATTTTTAATTTTTTTATTTTATTATTTATTAAATTTTGGATTTTTGAATGTTATAATTTTTAATTTTGTTTCTTAAATTTTGGAAATTTGTATTTTTAAATTTTTTATTTTGGATTGTTTATTTTTTAAATTTTGGATACTTGGATTTTTAATTTAGGCAATGTTGAGAGTGAAATAGAGGAATACATATAATTATATCGAACGAAAGAAGGAAATCATTTGAATAAAATAATAAATTAACTTTTTTTGTATGAAAATAATATTTTTATTGAACTATTCAATTTTCTGTATCATCACCATCAGCCAAGAAGGATACAATAGGTTTATGGTAGCTGAAGTAGGATATAAAAACCCTTGAATGTAGTCGATCGAGAAATCGTGAGAAGCATCGATCGTGGTTCCGTATCTTGTCGTCCATTCTGTTGTGCATATCATATTCTGCTTGGATTATCTTCATTACTCTTACATATATTATTTTTATACCATCTTAAATGAACAAACGAAATATATCTAATTGCGTGAATAAAAAATGTTTTATGGTTGGCTGTGGATTACATGAAATTGATTGTTACAGGTGAACAATATTCAAAAGATATATGCCGATAGTGTACACTACACTATAATAAAGCGCATTTTAGACGATGCAGTACTGGCGCTTGAGTACGCAAAACTTTTCGGACGCAGTTTCTTCTTTAATTCTCAATTATGGCACTAAAGAGTATGTAGAAACGCAGGTTGCCACCAAATATTGTGGTCAGGCTTATCTTGAGCTGACGCCATTATCTCAGTAATTCCTGCTCCAATCTTTTATTTGTTTAAATGAAGGGCAATTAAAAATACTAAAAGAAGTGTATTGTCACTTTCCTTGATATCTTTTATCCTTTTCAATTAAAAATGCAAAGTAAGAAAAAAAAACTAATATAATTTTATATTTATGTTTTTTGAAAATACTTTTTCATACTGAGAAGTTAATCCAAACCTTATTCTAAGCGACCGAACTAATTAAGGGGGGACATACAGCATCTACAACCTTTGGAATATCTACAGTATTAGTATTTTTTTTTAAATCTTTTTTTTTAATTTTCTTTTTCTTTAAAATATAAACTATTAATATTAAAGGAATGTTTGTAGATAGTGTTGTTCATATGATATTACCAAATACACAAAAAAAATAATCACTCATAAGTATTGATATTTGTGGAAGTTATCAAGGAAACGGCATTTCAGTGCATGAAACGTGGCTGCCATTTTCAAACGATAATTATCCATAACTGTAACAGTTTTATTAATGTTTAAAATGGTATGCGATAGTCAATAAACAGTATGTCAGATTGCAACAAAGTAGAACAATTCAATGCTGAGGGGAAAAAAATAATGAAATTTACCTATTTCTCACCTATGAATTTCATCGAAAGCTGTATGTCCCCCTTAACTTGAAAAGTTTGTGACGTGGCCACTGGACTGGCGCTATGTCAATGTAGGCCTCCGCGGTCCGCCTAACATCAGCACGGTGCGAGTGAACATTTTGTCCATTGTCAGTCGTTGTTGCCATTTGCACTGTATTTCTTCACAATCAATGGGCGTTATTCAGAAGTGAGTGCAGTGACAGTGTACATTAATGTATAATGTAGTGGTGCCAGTGAAGCGAAAACACATGGGAAATGAAAAATATGTGTATGTTTTGCAATGAACCGAATACCTAAATACTTAAGCCTAAGGCTGAAACCCTTTTAACTGTTCAAAGTTCAGCTGAGGGGGCGTAAAAATAAAGTTTCCAAACTGTTTTCTGGTTTGTTCTGTCCAAATGTTGTCAGTCAAGAAGAGTTCAAGAACTTTAAACTCTGTAGCTTGCGATCTCGTTCTTGAGCAGTCACTGATAAGATCATCAGCGGTCACTGGTGAATTGATTGGGATCGCACCAAAAAAATCATGCAATGGGGAAATGGATACTTCTGTATCCAACAAAGAGTGCTATTCACAATAAGCTCCTGGAATTTTGTGACATGGACAATGGTCCTACAGGAGCAGTTCGGGGATTCATTCACGCATAATGAATAGAATCAGCCATACATTATTGTCCCAACATTGACATAGCTTTCACTAGAGTAAATCACATTTGCCGTGATGTAAATTATGGATGACTTTTACGAACACTACATGCCATAAATACCCTTGGGGCAAGGGCCTCCTGCGTACAGCAGGGCATAGCCCTGATCTCAACACTAGATGGGCTAGTTCTAGTGTTGCTTGTCGATTGTTACTCTTTGCGTTGCATTGTGTTCCTTTGTGTTTGTCATTTTCTTGTTATTACTAGTTTTGTGTTTGTTGTTCTTGCATTAAATTTTGTTTTTGTGACTATCCACTACACTTCTCACTGCACTTTTGACTGTTCCTTTCACTGAATTTTTCCAAGTTCCCTCCACTTGTTGCTGTCTCTGGCTGCCCTTGATCACAACGCTCCTGCTTTCTCCTTAAGTGATCCACCCATCTCGGTTTCGAATGGTAAAGTAGTAGAAGAAAATGTACCGTCTTGTATTTTGAAGCTTGAAGAACAAGGAGAAAATCTTCAAGAAGAATTCTTGGACATATACTATAGAAAAAAGAAAAAAAGTATATTCGACCATATGAAAAAAGGCAAGCTATCGGAATTTAAACTACGCTTCTCAGCAGAAAGACACAAACTGCCAAAAAGACTTAAACGAGGAACTTCAGAAATCAAAATAATGTCTTGACATTCAGAAAAGTGTAATGTTATGGATTCAGCAATGAATATGACCTGGTCTACAGCTAGTTATGAACTAGCTATATATCCTCATGCCTTGAATGATATGCATGGGTTCATGAAAAACTGATAAGCACGTTCTTATGAATGTCACTGAAAATGAAGCTAATTGCTCTTGTGATGCAGACTACGTTCTTTCGTCAGGTCATTGTATGATCCATATATTTGACGATATGGCTCTTGTGTTCAACATTCAACTGCATAAATACACAATGCTTGGAGACTTTGCAGAACCTTTCTGCAAGTACATAACTTCCTTCTATTCCAGACCTAACGTACAAATAATTGACATCGTTTTCGATAGATATGATGATAATTATGTGAAGAATATGGCAACGAAAAGGCGTGCAAAAGATTCCAGACCTGTTGAACCGAAAATCTTATGACTATCCACTCACATACCTAAAGATATCAAGAATTGTGTATGTTGCTCTTCACATAAACAAAAACTTCCTAGGCAAAAATGCATATAACAACGTTAAACTGAGTGAAAATTAAGACTTGGTGATATCAGGAGGATTTCATGATGAAAATAAATGTTTAAAAATTCAGACAGCCGTGACTTCGAACTAGGATCAAATCATGAAGAAGCAGATGTGCATGTTTTTAATTATGTACAATCTGGATCAGAGCTAAGAATCATAGTTCAGATACTGACGTTTTTGTTTTGGCCATTTATTTCTGGCCAAAATTGAAAAGTTATAACTGCTCGGGTCTATGTACGAAAGTTGCATTTAAAAAATCAAGAACAATAGGTTGCCACTTAGTGTCTAACTCTTTGAGAGAAAAAATACTAAGCTCCTACCAGTACTAAAGCTTTTACAGGTTGCCACACAACTAACAAAATATCTTCAAAGGAAAAGGCCTGCAATGAAATTAACAACCGTACGCACAAGACGTCCTTAAGTCACCGGGAAATAGATTACCTCTCACTCACTCACTTTCGACATCTCTGGAACAACTATATTTAAAACTAATAAATAAATCAAGACTAACAGCAGACGAAGCACGTTATATATCCATATCTCGAATTGTGGGACTTGGTTTGTCATTAGACAGAATTCCATGCAATTCAGATGCTTTACGTGCATCAGCCCAAACATACATAAATGGGAGAACACTTTCAACCCCTTGTACGAGCCATTACACTTAACGGTATTTGGTTATGAAAAACATAGCAATTAGTCCAGGCAATGAAAAGTTGTAGAGGGAAATGGAAGGAACACAATTTTTGACTTTGGGACTTTGTTTGGACTAGTTAGGAGGTAAACATACTAAAAGTCCTCACTCCTAGGAGGTGAGCGGGGGGCAGGGGGCCCTTAGAAGATCCCTTTTTTCGGTTTTTCGCTTATATCTCGGGAACTATGGGTCCTAGCGATAATATTGCTCTATAAAAAATTAAAGCTGACAAAATGGTCCACAAGAGTTATTCAATTAATGTTTTCGCTATCTCTCCTAGTTTCCGAGATATCCGCGCTCAAAGTTAGCTAATTTTGAAAAAAATAAAATTGCCTCGCGTTTCATGCCATATATCATTAACTAACTCTTCGGCCCTTCGTCCTACAAAAAAGTCATAAGGAAGAAAGTTGTAGAGAATTAAATGTCCTTTAAGAATATATTATACTTTGTGCTATATCTTCAACCGTTCAAACCTTAAAGCAATTTTAACTTTATGTATAAATTCCGGGATTTTGCAGAAAATCCTTAGCTTGTGTATTTTTCGTTGTTCCACTGCTCAAACTCTATATAAAATCCAATATTGTATTATATACAGTTATATGTATATATTTATATGTATACATAGTATATACTATATATGTGGCACATAAAGAAGTTATATGTATATATAAGTATTTATACTATATTTTCAAAATTAATATTGTTTGGTGTAGTTTAATACTATTTTCCACATCCCAAATCTAATGGAACCACTTTGAGAGCTCTACCTCCTACCCCTACATAAATACAATTACTATATATATATGATCGAAATCTCTGATAGTACTCAAAGTTGACAATTTATCGAGGATCGCTGAATCTTTATTGTTATTTTGGAGCCATAATAACCCCCTTCATAGGCAATAATACTTTTATTCAATGTATATAATATACAATACACAGTTAACATAATATATATTAACTGTACATTCGCTCCGCAAAGGCATTGGGGTAGGGTAATTCCAGAGTCAAGAACAATTTGTACATAACTTTTTTATTAACACATTAACTCGTAAATGTTTCTTTGAAACTGTGTTACGTTTAATTTAATAATATATTTACACCTTTTAGTAAAATTATTATTTTATATTCCTGACTCTCTTGGAGCGGGATGGTCCTGGCTGGTCATGGGAATTTGGTTCTGGGGTGGGTTCTGCGTCGGTTTCTTCTTTATCCGTAGAGAAAGATACATCCGTAGATACATCTTCTTGGATAACCGGCAGAGGATGAATGTCGAGTTCTTCATCCTCATTGTCCAAGAGGGGCCCCCCATTAAGACAGTTCCCCTGGCAGTTTTGGCACGTAGGGGAACACTTGAGAGATGCTTTTCTGCATCCGCATTTGGTGGTGGCACAATCCTTTGTGCACGGACAAAAAATAGATTTTAATACTTCATCCGGTGCAGCCTGCTGCTCACTGTGCACCGGGGATAGAAATTTATTGGTGGTTAACTCCCACCCACACATCTGACAGGCAGCTCATGACCAAACCACATCTGGACTTGGTGAAATGTCCTCAGAGAATGTTGTTTCGCTGCCCCCTCAGTTGGTGGGAGGCATGAGATGTCTGGTTTGATATTGGCTACCGATTTTACGAAGGATTGGTAACGGTAAGCGTTTAGAGATTTCTCTTTAGGTGAGGCCCCGTACCACCTCAAAATACACTTTTTCCCAGCTTCCTCTATATCATCCTTTGTTGAGGAAGGGTCTGAAAAAACTGCAGCTGCTCCCTGGACATCTGGAGACTTCAAATACAGTTTGAGAAATCCCAGCTTACTCTTTCGGAAGGCTGCTGAGGTGATATCGCACCCAGTGAAGGCATGTAGAAATAGTATGTCTCGCAGCCCCTGGGTAGGTCCTGGTCACCAGGTGTTTTGGCCATCAACAGGACTGTTAGGTCGACATCCTCACCAACAACACCTACAGCGGTGGTAAGTGACAACTCCACAGCCGTGTCTACACTGAGGACATCCGCATCATCCTGTGCTTGAAGGGTTCTGACTCCATGTGCCTGTAGTGTGACCTCCAGCATCTTAATCAGCCGACTTTTATTGTGAGCATTTGACAGGAAGTCTTCCTGCTTCACAGTTATGACTGTCTCCTGATTGAAGTGTATGTCGGCTCCGCCTCGGTACCGCCTTTGCTGCTCAGCGACCTTTGTACTTGAGGATGAGATGTGTACCCATCAAACACTACAGTGATACTCCTTCCACGATAGTGACTGTTCACAAAATTGACATACTCATCACAAATGGCAGATATCGTGGAACCTCTTTGCCAAATAACCATAGTATCTGAGACATAAAAGAAAAACCGAAAAAAGGTACCTTCTACGGACCCCCTGCCCCCCGCTCACCACCTAGGAGGGAGGGTTTTTAGTATGTTTAACTTCTAACTAGTCCAAACAAAGTCTCAAAGTAAAAAATTGTGTTCCATTTCCCTCCATTCATTCATTGAGTGGACTATGCATAGGCATATATGTTATTTGAAAATTTATTATAAAATACATATATGCATATTAATTCCTTTATGTGCAACTTATATGTAGTGCATACTATTTATGCATATAAATATGTATATATTGGCTTTTATATAGAGTTAGAGCAGTGGAATAACGGAAAATACGAAAGTTAAGTTTTTCTGCAAAATCCCGGAATTTACACATAAAGTTAAAATTGCTTTAACGTATGAACGGTTAAAGATAAAACGCAAAATATCATGTATTCTTAAAGGACATTTAATTCTCTACAACTTTCTTTCTTATGACTGTTTTCGTTGGACGAAGGGCCGAAGAGTTAGCTAATGAAATATGGCAAAAAACACGATGCAATTTTATTTTTTTTCAAAATTAGCTAATTTTGAGCGCGGATATCTCGGAAACTAGAAGAGATAGCGAAAAAATCAACAGAATCAATCTTGTGGATCATTTTGTCAGCTTTAATTTTATATAGAGAATATTATCGCTAGGACCCATAGTTTCCGAGATATAAGCGAAAAACCGAAAAAAGGCCCCTCCTAGGAGTGAGGACTTTTAGTATGGTTACCTCCTAACTAGTCCAAACAAAGTCCCATAGTCAAAAATTGTGTTCCTTCCATTTCCCTCTACACCTCTTTTTGAGCATTCATTGACTGGACTAAATGAACTTCCACCAAAGTAGGTAACACAAAAGACAGTGCCTTATTATGTAGGCAGGTCTCACTGCATTACATTTAATTGCAGCTGCAAAAAGAAGCAAATGAACTGTACACCATTATGTGTGTGTGTGTGTGTGTGTGTGTGTGTATTGCTGAGGACTGCAAACATGTATTTACTGCTTAAAACTGAATAAAAAAAATAGATGTACTAGGAATGTATGTAATAAAGTTAAAAAGTTGTTAAACCAATTGTAAATAGTATTTTTTTTTCAGTAGTCTATACCCTTTTCATTAACATTAAAAATACTTTGCACTTTAACTTGCAAAGAGTAGAAGATATCAAAAAGTATGTAAGAATCTTTTTTGTCGTATTTTTTCATTTCCTTTTATTAAAAAAAAAAACACACACAAAGACTGGACCAGGGATCACGGAGATAATTGCTTCAACATCCGATAGGCCCGACCACACTCATGCGTCATTACGACCTGCTCTATTTGGTGTACCTCCTCTCTTGGTCTCTTCCATTCCAGACAACAATGGGTTGAAGCATACACAAGTGGTTTTATTTTCAACACGACAAAATTTGTTTGCCTCTCCCGCAAAATATCGGTCTATTGGACCAAAAACCTGTTAAGAGTAAATTAGGTATTTTAGGTTTTTATATCCCATATAACCACATAGTAGCTATTTTTAATCATTTTTTCTTTCTCTTTATTATTATTATTATTATTATTATTATTATTGTCATTATTAGGGCCGGATTCTTAAGTTTTAAACAATTTCATTCCTTGCTAGTAACCGTGATATTTAACATAATTATCAGTTTCACAGTCATGGTAGCCACGTAGTACAATCTTATAAAACCTAAAAATGGCTAAAGAAGTTATTAAAATTTAAAAAGGCTATAACAGTTTTTAATTAAAATAAGATAAAATGCTTAAAAATAATTTAATTACTATTAATGTACTACTCAAATTACTTTTTTTAAATATATGCTTACATTTTGAATCTTGCTCACTGTTGCCGAAATGTAGATATACATTTTGCAATCTTTTCATTTTTTACCCCATTGTACCTGTGAAGCAAATCGTCAGTGAACCGAAATTCCCTGTTTCTTCATAATCGAACTAAAGGCATTCTTAAGAAGCTTACACTTGCAGTTTATTCGCAGTGTTTGCTCCAGCAAGACGAAGAAAACAAAGTATTCTTACTTGAAAAACGTTTTTGTTAAGTTTATGCGGTGGAGTTGGAAATGACAGGGGTAATTCTATAAAAGATTGTATTCTATAAACTATAAACTGTTGGAAAATTAAGCAAAAAGTGTTCCTAAGTTTTAAAGTTATGAGATATAGAAGTTGTAAGTAAGAATAAAATTAATTAACATAACTTTTGCAACGTGTTTATTGTATTTATTAACGTAAAACTAAAAAAAAAAAACTTGTCTGAAAATAGTAAACAATAAAACTACTTTAATATATTAAAAAGACTATTACAGGTTTATAGAAACCTAAAACTTCGGGCCCTAGTCATTATTGTTTTGTAAATATTTCCCTTAATGTCCAAGTTTTTGTATTATCCTGTGTCTCATTATTTTGTTCCTGTATTTCAATTATTTTATTATTATTAATTTAAATAATTGAGTTTATTATTTTTTCCCCTTCATGCTACCATAATGAAACTTTAATTTCCTGCCCCCGGTGACGCTAACGTAATTTACATCTGTCTTTTGCTTTGTGTTCAGTATGTTTGTATCAAATCCACTAACTTTTGAAAAATTTATAGTGAATATAATGAAAATTGTTACTTCAAGTTTAACATTTCATTTTTACCTGTGTATTTGCTTCTGTCTTATTTTTTTAAATATCGACTTACAGATTTAATTCCCAGCAGCTAAGTGCCTTGCAACTACTAGGCTACAGAACTCCGGGATTAATTGGGACCGGGCCCGATCCGTATAGTCAAATACCCGGATAATTGCATAAATCATGAAAAAAGTAATTTCTTTAAAGAAGACAAAATCGTACAGTACTGTGCTTAAATAAAGTGTCACATCCTGAACATATCGATCAGAGTCAGTTGTATTGCTGACAAATTGTCGATTATATCGGCTAAAAGTTTCCCTTTTTTGCAAAGAAGGTTTCCCAATGCCCGCTGCTGCAAAAACCACTTGAAGTCGGTCTCAAAGCGATCCGGATAATTGGAGTTCTACTGTACTTACGCATGGCATAAAAAATCGACATATCTAATCCCCTAAGAATTAAATAACTCCTAACTAACTCCGTGGCGCTGCATCCCTGAAACGACAAGGCGTCATCTACCACAAGCAGATGGCAGGACTGGGGGGAATGTGGTCAGCATGCCGACACCCACGGCCGTTAATGGTGGTTTCCATGACCGGAGCCGCTACTTCTCTATCAAGTAGCTCCTCAATTTTAATCACGAGGCTGAGTGCACCTCTACCAGACCTCCGTAAATCAGAAAAATCCGAGGAGGTACCGGGGATCGAACCCGGGCCGACAGATCTGTAGTCAGCGACAAGACCACGACTGTCAATGAAGTAGTTTCAATTCACTATCTGCTGAACGTCGTTAAAACATACATAAAATGTCTTGATAAAAGCTAATCACTAGTGTTGTGATACCAGTCATTAGGCCTATAATAAAAAATCACTAATCACTAACTTGCATAGGTTACATAATCAAAACAAAATATAGTGATGTTTGGTTTTCATAGTCCGCTGTGGCTCCTCTCACGCAGCGGGCCCGGGTTCAAATCTTGGTCGGAACAAGTTGCCTAGGTGGGGGGTTTTCCGGGGTTTTTCCTCACCTGTGAGACAAATATCAGGTAAATTTAGGCCCTTGTGGTCCCCGGATATCATCTGGCCGTCATTATCATATTCATCCCATCTTCGCCTTGTTTGGAATGAGTGTGTGTGTGAAAGGTGTGTCTCGTTCTATGTGTTCGTGTTGTCTCGGAGGTGGCCCCGGCATTGGCCCGATCACTCATCCGGGGAGGCCCTCCATGTCCTTGCCTGACCAAATAAGTATGTATGTGATCCAAAGATAATCCCTCTCCCGACGGGTCGTGCCCCCGTAAGGCCCGGGCGGCATGGGTCGCTTAAATCTCCCTAAAAGGGAGAGGTGAAACTCAGGTAAAGATAGATCTATACATAGTTTTTCATAACGATTCATAAACAAGCTTCTTTGTGTATGTGGTGGCACTTGGAAATGTCTTGTTTGTGCAATCCACCGATGAAATTTATCAAATTACTGTTATTGTTTTCAGATCCTCGTATTTTCTAAAAATAAATACTGTGTTTTAAAAGCTGATTATTACCTGTGTACATGTAGTTGATAATTGATAATTGAAATGTTACTGTGAAATATGGGAGTGGAGACAGGCTGAACTATACAAGAATTAATACGGGGATTCTTGGTAGTACTGTACCAGAACTGAATTGTAGTAAGTGACAGAAGCGAATGAGATGCAGGTAGATTATCTGTTTGGTTGCTGGACAATGGGATTAGGCAGGCTATCTTGCAGCGAAGTGAGTGACGTTGAGTTGGAAGCATAACCTGCAGGCGCAAAGTTCAGCTGGAAATTTGAAATCCAATAATTTCGCATGAAATGGTCCGTGTGGAATACCGGTATGATAAACTTTGCTCTCAGAGTGACGTGGACTCAACTCCCCAACAGCTCCAACAAAAGAGGAAAACAATTTTCTCAATGAAAAATCTGTTGTGAAACTCACGTAAGTTCCTCTGCCTAAATAAAAGTTAGCCTCTTAGTATAATACAATTACAGTATTACGTATGCCCTTCTCTTCATGTAAATTGGTTGTAAAGTGAAGAAAATGTTGTTACCACATCACATCGCATCCCCGAAGGATACATAACCCAAATAAAATCTGATTAATGTACTCTCGTAACTTTCTTTACTTTAGGCATGGTCAATACATTTTTCTCACTTCACATTTTGATATAGAACAAGAGGCCGTATTGCAAAGAGCACGTTTTCAGAGTGGGTAGCTTATAACTAGACTTCGGGCTTTTAGGTAGCTAAAAATGCTGTTTTAGGCACCTAAAGTAGGCTCTAAAAATTGGAAAATAGGTTCTAAAAATCGTAAAATAGTCTCTTATAAAATCGTTAAGTTGCCAATTTTATAAAATACCTCAATTGCAATGCAGAATATTATATTTATTGATCAATCAATGATTTAATCAATAATCATGAAAAAACACAGATATAGGCCTATGGTACACAGGATTATATTACTAGGACCTGTATTACTACCATAACAGTGAAAACCTTGCGCCCAGAAGCTACGCACTCCAGCATATTTAACCCCTTGTATCCCTCAGTGATTCAGAGAACTAGTTTTTTTTTTTTTAACTGGATGTGGGAGTCGGGAGAAAACACTACATTTTCTTAGGAATTCCAAGGAATTTTTCTACTGAAGACGAAACATTCCTTACTATTTAACCACGTCACAAGTGTGTTATGTACTGCACATTCCGAGCTAAAAATGTAGTACGAATTGAAAATAAATGCTAGAATTTAAAACAAAAGCTAACTTATTTTGAACTTTAGAGGAAAAACAAGCAAAAAGACAATATTAGGCTCTAACGTAAAAAAGAGGCTGTTTAAGGTCCTATAAAAGTATCAGTTTTAAACATAGTCACTTATGAAACACGCATATACAAGTTTTCATCCATATATCACTTAAGGATTTTATCTAAAATCCAAAGTCAACTTATAACTACTCTTCAGATAATTTCTTCGAAAAAATGTTTCAAATAAAAGTTTTAGCTCTCAGTATAAGTACCCCATGTTAAAATTTAAACAAAATCGTAAGAGCTTTTTTCGAGTAAATCGCGACAAACGAAAATTTCTTCATGTAAAATCCCCTTAAAGAGAAATTGTTGCCAATTTCGTATCACATCTTCAGAAGGTACCAAACCGAAATACAAAATTTTGTTTTCATACGATTTTCCGGTCTGGAGCTAGGCTGTTCACAGACACACACACAGGCATGTTTCAGAAAGTAGTATTTTTGGATTCAGGAGACGTCAAAACGTGTACTTAACTCAACTTCGGATTTGGGGTTTAAGGGGGGACATACAGCTTTCAATGCTGAAAAATAGGTGAAGTTTCATTATTTTTTTCTCAGCAATGAATTGTTCTGTAGCCTTGTAATCTGGCATGCTCTATATTGCCTATCTCTACAATTGCATACTGTGTTCAAAATTAATTTAACTAATACAGTTAATGGGTAATTATCATGGCATCCAAATTTTGTGCACTGAAGTGCCGTTTCCCTGATAACTGAAACATTTATTAACATATTGCTGTGCAATTTTTCATGAAAGTATATTTGATATTATTGAACAACACTGTCTAGAATCATTGATGTAACTTTAATAGTTTCTTTTTAATATTTCTGAAATAAACATTTCTAAAAAAAATTAACATGCGATGAATTATTTTTTAAAAAAATATTTATACTGCAGATAATCCAAAGATGTTAGATTATGTTGTTCACACGATATTCACAAATAGATAGAAAAAAGAATCACTCAGAAATATTGGTATTTATGAAAATTATCAGGGAAACGGCACTTCACTGCACAAAAATTGGCTGCCATTTTGTATTGATAATTACACAGGTCTGCAAAAAAAAAAAAAAATTTCAGCTGCATGAGATATTTTTACTAAATTATATGTTTTAAAATGCACTGATTCCAAAAATGGCATCCATTTTCCCCTATCACGTAAGGTTTTTTTGCAAAACTAAAAGATACACAGTATTGGTAAAAAGCACTTTTACTTGCTTAATCAAACATTAATTTTTACAACAAATGAAACATCATTTTGTGACATTTACTCACAATTTTATGTTTATTCATCTTTTTTGTGAAATCTTTTCTTCTTCACTTTGATGGTTTGCTGGACTCGTTTCCGATTTCCATCTTTGGTTTCCCGTTTCAGCATCCTACAGTAGTCCGCAAGCATATTGACATCCCATCTTCCTTGGTACCGTCTCTCGATATCACGGACATCCAGGTGAAACCGTTCACCCATTTCTTCACTGTAAGCTCCCAAGTTTTCAGGAAAATAGTCTATATGGGAGTGTAAAAAATGAACCTTTAAGCTCATCTTGCATCCTTGAGCTTTGTATGCTGCCATCATACGATGCACAATGGTTTTGTAGTCAGGATCCTTAGTATTTCCCAAAAATCTTAACACTACACTCTTGAACGATTCCCAAGCTTCTTTTTCCTTTTCATTCATACTTTCCACAAAGAGGGAGTCGGATAAAAGTTTTCTTATGTCGGGACCAGTGAAAACTCCCTCTTTCAACTTGGCTTCAGACAGCTTCGGGAATTTAGAACACAGATATCTAAAACAATTCCCATCCTTTTGCAGTGATTTTACAAACTGTTTCATAAGCCCCAATTTAATGTGAAGAGGGGGCAATAAAACCTTTTCTGGTGGAACCAGAGTCGTATTGATGAAGTTTTCTCGCCGGGTTTTAGGGTTTCTCGCAGTGACCAGTCACTTTTGGTCCAATGCTGCTCTCTGGCTCTACTATCCCACAAGCATAGAAAACATGGGTACTTTGTATAACTTGACTGCTGACCCAAGAGCATGGTCAGTATTTTGAAGTCCCCACAAACCATCCATTGATGGTCTTGATATTTGATTTTTTCTAGAATAATGGCCAAATCGTTATAGTTTTCTTCCATATGCACCGAGTGTCCCATAGGGAGGGATGCTAAAGTATTTCCATTGTGCAGCAAGACTGCTTTAAGACTAGCTTTGGACGAATCAATGAATAGGCGCCATTCAGACGAATCATATTCTACATCAAAGCACTTCATGAGCCCTTGTACATCATTACAAAACACTAGATGTCCCTCTTTGGAGAAAAACTGAGTAAATTCTTTCTCTCGGTGCCTATACCACGAAAATGAGGTACCAGATGACAGAAGTATTTTGTTTTTTAGTCTCAAACCTAGCAATTCGGCTGCATCTTTTGAAAGACCTAAATCTCTTACTAGGTCATTGAGCTCACTCTGAGAAAATAGTTCAGGCCCCTCGTCAACAGAAAAATCTGAGCTAGATTCCTCCTGGGGAAGTATTGTGTTTTCGTCCTCTGACTCACTCAGGTATTCATCTAAACTGTGGGATTGGTATTTCAGAGCTATGGGGCACTGAACGAATAGCTGAGTCAAGGTTAGGATAAGATATGTTCTTTCTATTTTTTGTATTAAATCCCTTTACATATACTGAACAGAAATAGCAATCGGTTGTATGATTTTTCTGCTCACGCCATATCATAGGAATTCCAAAACGAAATGAGTTTTTCTTACCCTTAAACCACAAACGAAGATCTTCCTCACATCTTCTACACACCTTGTGAGGGGCCCATGGTTTGTCTTGATTCCCAAGTTTTAATTTGAAGTAAGCAAAATAAACCTTCTTCACAAAATCATTAATGTTTCTCTGTTGACGTTTCACAGTGTATTCACCACAAATAAAACAAAAGCTATCAGGATACATAACACAACCTCTTGGAGCCATGATTACGAAATAGAAACAACAGCACTGTTCAGTTTGAAAGCGATGTGTCTACTGACGGCGGCTCTACTTTCATGTGCGATACTGAACTTCTTTGACTTGTGCCACCCCCTCCACCACTCACCCCTAACAGTAAACATTATATATTGTATAGTTAAGCTATAATTGAATAAATTAATGTAAAAAGCAATTGTTTATGAGAATTTGTCAGATACAATACCGGATTTTCAATAAACCATAAATTTTATGAAAAATAAATATAACCACGTCACTTACACAAAAAATGGACGTGATAGAAGTTTTTTGGTATTTTTTTAGGTATTAGGAAGTAAAATTCTGTACGAAAATTAAGAGACATCCTATGCAGTTTTTTAGTTGCAGACCTGTGTTATCCATTAAATGTAATAGTTAATGTAATTCTAAAAATAGTATGCAATTTTAGAACTGGTCAATAAAAAGTATGCCAATGCTACAGAACAATTCATTGCTGAGAAAAAAAAATGAAACTTCACCTATTTTTCAGCAACGAAAGCTGTATGTCCCCCCTTAAAAACAATACTTCCTCTACTTCCTATGGTACGGGCACAGGAAGTAAAAAGTGAGAAACAAATCAGACAAACTGTGTTGCGTTGGGTACAACGAACCTGAATAATGTTAATTACTGACTCCTAAACATATGTCTTACAGCAATCTTGTTCACAAAGACACTGCTAAAAATAAATGTATAGCCCTCTTAGTATTCTAGTTCATGCTAAGTAACTTACGTCCGTTATATGGTTTCCAGAGTTCAGATTAAGTTTAAAGTGTAAATAAATGAATGGAGAACAGGCCCTTCCTTTCGTGTGCCAATACACACGTGTGTTGTTTATTTCTTTCTTCCTGTCTTATGGTTATTTAAACAAAGTCGCCAAAGTACCGGAATTCTCTCCTGAAGCATGAGTTCTTTAATAGATTGGACTACCCCTTTATTACACACACATAAATGATAACGCCCTGACCCAGGACCGAACCCGTGAACTTGCAAACAGAAAGTCAGTACCTTACCGACACTTCCACCTCTCTCTCTCTCTCTCTCTCTCTCTCTCTCTCTCTCTCGAATCCTATGCCCCATGTTGGGGCGAAGGGCCTCAAAGTGGAGGTTTCTGTTTACCTATAATTTTGTTACGCTTATTTTCCTAGAGAGGGCAAAGCCCATCGCCTCTCAACCCCCTCCGGAAACCAAGGTATTATTTGGACGGGAAAGGGCCGAGAAATTTTGTCCAGAGGCTCTAATTTAGACTTGGAGTTCTTTTACGTGCCGTAAATCTACGACACGGGCCCCCCAGCTTAAAGTCCCTCCCGGAGGACTCCGTGCCCAGGATTTTTACGTCCTGAAAAACTCATCGACTGCGGCCAGGTTTGATCCCGCGACCTTCGGATCTAGAGGCGGGTCCTTCTATTATGTAAGTTACTGTCTCTTCGCATTGAACACAGATCTCTAAAAGGGATGTATTTTTTTTTTCGGTACCCTTATCCTTTTTAACGCGATTTTCAACCATCCAATTAGATATGGATGCAAAAAACAAACATTAAATAAAGAATAAATAAAAATTAAAGATCGGGAGAAGATACAGCTATTACAAATAATAACCGTTCTAATATTTTAACGACTATTCCATTCAAACGCCGCGTGTTTGATACTGACCAATAACGTTTATCAGATCCTCCGATATAGACCAATCACGATCATGCTTTTTCTAGATGCAAGGATGCAATTTCATCTGATAAAACGTCAGCTCGCTACTGGCCAGGTAATGCAAAAACGTGCAGTGATTAATATCTCACATGCTTACCAGTGAACAGAATGAAAGCACGTTTTTTAATACAACATAACTTGTTTAGAAATTGGAAATAATGTAAATTTGTATTGATTAAAAACAAAATTTCGAATCGGTGCAAGCCAGTTCATGGGCTTTTATAGCGTTCTGATGCCAACGCTCTCCATCTAGTAGTAACGTACTATTTGGTAGCATTGGGAACTCGAATCGTTTCACCGTTTTCATTCATCTAGTACAGCGTTTTTCAACCTTTTTGAACCCGAGGACCTCTAAAATGTCTAAAAAAAATTAATTATAGGTCATTATAACGAAATATGTGGAAAAAAAAAGAGTGCGTGGAACGCCACGCGAGGGAAGTAAAACTTTATTTATTTATGTATTTTCTTCAGTTTTCCTTTTCTTTGTCACTTTCATCCTCTCACGGTATCCTCTTGCTCTTTCTGCAATTGATTTCGGTTTTTTAAAGTCTGTGTGTGCCTTTTTATGAGATTTATAGTTTGCATAAGGCAAAATAGATTTTAATATAGGTTCATACGTATCAGTTCTATCATGCACTTCATTTAAACCCGTATGCGTTTTTTGCTACGACTTTGTTGATTATAGTGCTGTTCAACTTTTTTCAAAATGTACACAGTCAAACGAAAAGATAGATGCAGTGTAATTCTCGAGAAGGCGGTGGCTAGTGCTGTTCAACTTTTTTCAAAATGTACACAGTCAAACGAAAAGAAAGATTCAGTGCAATTCTCGAGAAGGCGGTGGTTTTAACACACTTTACCAATGTCGGATAATTTATTTAAATTTTGGATAAGCTTAATCATTGAGTTGAATCATTGAGTTTATTGTTTTAATTTTTGGATGTTTTAATTTTTTTTTAGTTTTTGGAAATTTGTATTTTTTAATTTTGGATTTTTAATTTTGGATTTGCGCGGTAATCAACCTCCGGGTTCCATAAAATAGATAATATACCTTTAGATTGCTTAGGAATTGTCTATTGCCATTGAGGAAGTAATGTCTGAAAAATTTCCTTTGATTACTCCTAATCATTGAGTTGATTGTTTTCTGTGCAGTCCGCTCCGAATCACGTAGTTTTGAGTGTGACTGATTTTGTGACTGATTTCGTGACTGATTTCGTGACTGATTTCGTTACGGTTTTAGTGTGACTGATTTTCCGATTTACCCTAACCGCGAGAAAAGAAGTTTTACTTCAAAATTTTACTTCTTTACTTTCCACATGCTTTATGATATTTTTAAATTATGTCTGAGGACCATCTGCACCATCTTCGCGGACCACATGCCGTGATCTCACAGCGGGCAGAATATTGACAATAAGTTAAGAAAATAATTTGTATTTATAAAATCCGTTACAATATTATTTATGGAATAAAGGTAATAAATACTACCCGAGATTACGAGTTTCGTCAGAAAAATTTGCTCAAGTTTCGTTCTCGCAAATATAGGCCTAACCATAAACTCGTAACGTCTTGAGGGATTACCTATGATAATATTATTTCGGTCAGAATGGGTCAGAAGGTCGACGGTAACTTACTTAGTATACAATGAAAATAGATAAGACCTGCTATTCTACGGCTTTGCCCCCACATCCCCAGTAAGGTACTAGAGAAACTTTTTTTATAACTTATGTGACACTGTATCGGAGATAATAGTCCGTGTATTTAGACTGCCGTAGATCACCGTTTAGCCACAAAACCTCAAAAAAGTGTGAGACGACGTTTTTCGGGAGTAAAAAATTAAAAATCTGACTTTTTTTTTAAATTTTTCCATCTGTTACACGCAATAAGCTATAAGTCTGCAAAATTTTATGTTTCTACCTCATGTGGACGTGCATCAACATCAATGTCAGAGAATGGGTAATTTAGACAGCCGTAGATGTGATGGATGATACCACCATCCAATAAGTTTTCCCATGTTTATAGAGCCGGTAGAATTACTAAATTTGGCAAGCTTCTGGCTATTTAATGTGTTTATTTTCCTGCCAAATTTTCTGATTTTAGCTGAACTACAAACCCGTTAAAAATTAAGAGACGCATCCATAAAGTAAGTTTCCCTGGGGCTCTTTACAGAAACAAAACACAATTTCTTGGACCTATATATTCCAATAGATACAGCAAGTATATAACACCGGAAATGAAACATTTGTCACACCGCGGAACCAACTTTTGAATACCTGTGTTGTACAAGTCTGCAGCCAGGGATTTGAACCACTGTGTGACAAAGATCTCCTCCACTCTGTCATTCCCTGTCTTTGCTTGAGGTGTAGGAAAAGATGGAAATCACTGGGAGCGAAGTCCGGGCTGTAGGGTGGATGTTTAAACACCTCCTAGCAAGTCTCATGCAGAAGTTCCTGCACCTCAAGAAATGACAGAATGACAGAGAGGAGGAGATGTTGGTCACACAGTGGTTCAAATCCCTGGCGGCAGACTTCTCCGACACAGGTATTCAAAAGTTGGTTGCCCAGTATCATAAATGTTTCAATTCCGGTGGCAAATATGTTGAATAATATCTGAATACTTGCTGTATCTATTGGAATATATGTCCACGAAATTGTGTTTTGTTTCTTTAAACGGCCCCAGGGAAACCTACTTTATGGACGCGCCTCGTACATAATGTGTGGAAGATGTACTAAATTTACTTCAAATCATAATATCTAGCCCTATCTAAGGCATAACCGATGATGATACGAGAAAAAGTCGAAAGACCAAACTTGTAGAACTCTTGAAATCCGTTACAGCAGGTGCAATATATTTTTTTTAATACGATTAGCATTTAGCTACTATAACCTTCCTAAGAAAGGTCTGCAGCGACTTTAAAGCTGCGTCCGCCATTTGAAGTTTTTGGGGGATAAAAAATTAAAGATACGAACTTTTTGGGATTTTCCCATCGGCTACAGGCTAAAATCTATGTTTCCCAAACTTCCAGTTCGTAACTCATCTGGAAGTGGGTCAACTTGTCAGTGAGTGAGTGAGTGAGTGAGTGAGTTGGCCATGTGACTTCATAACTATTATAGTGCTTTAGAGGTACAAAGATGTGACCCACACTGTAAATAGTTAAATAGAGGAAATGTTTCAATACATAATGAAAGCACTAAATACTTGGCCTTAATGCAGCAAAAAATACAACTAATAGTGTACGTTGATTTCATAAAATACTGGAAATATTCTGTGTGGTCATAAATATCATTATTTCCACCATTACAAGTTCATATCATATAATACGATCTTGTCACGCCTGACTGCTAATTAATTCCACAAATTACTGGAATTGTGTGTATAGTTAGTAATGTAATTAGTCTTGCCATTACAGGTCATTATCCTGGGCGACGTCATAATTATAATAATAAAAATGTTCTTTTCCATAGTTTACCCCTCCCTTTTAGAGAGGTTTAAGAGACCCACGACGCCCGGGCCTTACAGGGCCGCGACCTGTCGGGAGAGGGATTAACATACATACTTTTCTGACCAGACAAGGACATGGAGGGCCTCCTCGGATGAGTGATCAGCCCAATGCCGGGGCCACCTTCAAAACCACGAACACATAGGACGCTTTACGTATACACTGTATTTATAAAATATGAGTCGAACACGTCCGTCAGTAACATGCGCTTTTTCCTTAAACGACATCCGAGACCGGTACATCCCCCCCATTTATTTAACCAGGGTTCCTGTGCCGGTGGCTATACCCCCGGTCATACATTGGAATTTACAAATTATATTCATTAATGTTTCCCTTCCCTTCTCACAATATCGGGATATTTTTCTTTCAGCCATTATCATCAAATTGGATCTAATATTTACTTGTTCTTATTGCAACTGCTTCCATTTGAAACCGGCACTAATGGTCTTCATCTTGCTGTTTTCTTTCTAATACTACTCCCTGGGTCTATTTCATGAAAGCCTTGTAGGGCCCTCTCTGAGTCCAGAAAGCAAGCTCCGGAGCCCATGGTTCAACTGTCATTTCAGGTGCATCCTTTAAGATCTTCCTCGCCTCTCTGTGTCTGGCACAAGTATAATTATTACTACGGTTCGGATGTTTATTACATGTCATATTTTTATCCTGACCTTCATTCTCGCCGCAAACACAAATTAAACATGAAATGCACATTTTTTATTCATTTTTATTTTGCATATAAAGTCAAATTTTGGTTATTTTCGTGGTCTTGGTCATATTTCAGTTATAAATTCGGTAAAAGAGCACTGCTGTTAGAGAAATTAGAGATTTATGGATTCAGGGGTAAAATATATGACAACTTAAAATCATTCTTATTAAACAGGAAACAGTGTTGTGAAACATATTGGAAAATAGGGAACTGTACCAAAACTTTTCAATCTCAATATGAGACAGTAATTTCAGGAGTGCCTCAAGGATCGGTCCTGGGGCCACTGCTATTCCTAATTTACATAAATGATTTTCCTCGGTCAAATTATTACAAAATTACTACATATGCAGATTATACATCAATTGTATGTTCAAGTAGGGACTTTCAAAGCTTAGAAGTAAATATTACAAATTCACTGAAAGACATCTCAAAGTATCTAACAAATAACCTTCTCCAAATAAATGTAGGCAAGTCAAAATTATTATTTTTCCAACATTACAAGAGCCAAAATGACAATAGATTAAATATCAGACTTGAAGATAAAAACATTGAACAAATTGAATGCATAAAATTCTTAGGGATATATCTCGATCAAAGTTTAACTTACCAGAATCATGTAGATGTAATATGTAATAAGATTAGTTCTAACATATACCTTCTTAGGAACCTCCGTAATTCCCTCAGTTCTGAAATTCTTCTGAATCTCTATTATGGAGTGATACAACCACACATAGAATATTGTATAGAAGTATGGGGTGCAACGGGAATAACTAATATGGATAGAATACTAGTGTTGCAAAAAAGGAGCCTGAGATGTATATATGGGATTAGTAATAGACAATCATGTAAAGAATTATTTATAACCAAAAGAATCTTGACAGTAGTTAGCCTGTATGTATATAAAGTGATACTATATGTTAGAAATAAAAAACAGCCTCCAGTAAATAAAGACATACATTCTCACTGCACAAGAGGTGAAACCGACTACCACCGGGTGACAGTAAATAAAAATTCAACATACAAAGATCCGTTAAGTAAGGGAATTTGACTGTACAATAAGTTACCGATAGAAATAAAAAAGAAGCAGAAAGGAAATTTTAACATTGCACTTAAAAATTATCTGATACAAAGATGTCTCTATAGGTTAGAAGAATTTTAGCTTAATTAACTAATTTACTATTGACACTCATATTAATAAGGTTTTAGAATTTTAAAATGTGGTTATAGTGTTATTTTATTGTTTAATAGTGTAATTTTATAATGAATTATAATACAATTTAATATGACATTAAATTGTAATTTTATAATTAGCTTTTAATTATATTTAATTAGTGTAATTTGTAACTAATTATTGAAAATGTATCAAATGCCTAAAGTGTTAATAATATGTTAAATGTGACGATGCTGGATACTTTTCCTGTAAAAGTCTATAAGCAAATAAATCATTATTATTATTATTATTATTATTATTATTATTATTATTATTATTATTATTATTATTATTATTATTATTATTATTATTATTATTATTATTATTAGCACAATAATTATGCAGTATGTGCACTAAATTGTGAACTTGAATTTTTCCGAAAAAAGAGTTATGAATATTTTGGTTTCGCTGTAACTGAAATGTGAAGGGACAATAACAAGTAAAAGCACAATCCCCTCTTCATCCTTGTTGTTAATAACTTCCAATAGACATGCTTTAAAATTTTTTCAGTTCACATTTGAAGCGGTATCTGGAAACATCAACAAATTAGAAGTTATGTACAAGTAAAACTGTAATTCACCTGTAAAAATTGTTAAAAAGTGATTATCTGGTTGAATTAATGTGATAATAATAATTTAGTGTCATTAAACGTTTTAAATTGGAACATTTATTTTAAGAAAATACGTTCTTTTATGAGGTCATATTTAGGGGTTTTGGGTCATATTTAGACTTTTAAAGTCATATTGACAGTCATATTTTCCACTTTTTACATACATACTTTCTGAGTTTTCCCTTAATACAGAGGCTGTCCTCCAACCAAACAATACAAACAAATTAAAACAAAGTATCCACATATCACATTTCAACACAATCAATACACTTTTCTGAGCTTGTCATCATTTGTTAATAATCTGTCTCCATTTTTCTTTGTCCTGTGTATCTTCTTCCACTGCACCAACTCTTCCCATTGATATCTGTACATTGTTGATCCATGTAGTCGCAGGACGCCCTCTTCTTCTTCTCCTTCCAATTTCCCATTCAAGTATATATTTTGGTATCCTTCCTTCTTCCATCCTTCGTACGTGACCATACCACTGTAGTCTCTTCCGCTCAATAGTATTGTTAATGTCTTCTTCCACTTCCATCCTTCTTCGTATTTCTGCATTCCTATTTTGTCTCTTCGTGATACTCTGGCTGATCTCCTCCAAAAATCCATTTCTAATACATTCAGTTTGTTCATATGTTTTCTGTTCATTGTCCAAATCTCTGCTCCATATAACACTATACTTTGCAATATTGACTTAAATATTATTCTCTTCATGCTACAAATGATGTTCCTGCTCCATAAGACTGAGTTCAACATTCCAATTACTTTCCTCCCATTATTTATCTTTTGATTGATATCCATGTCTGATGTTCCCCCTTTTTCTAAGATTGTGCCTAAATAGCAGAAGTTGTTAACCTTTTTTTATTCTTTCCCCTTCGATGTACAATTCATCTGTATCATTGGTTAAGTAGTCTGTTTTTTTATAATTGATCTTCAAACCCCATTTTTTGTATTCCTTTAATAGTTGGTTACACATGTAGTTGGCATCTTATCCATCTTGTGCATCTTCTCCACTTTTTTTAGGTAATAAATATCCTAACCCTACTTATTACTCAACTAGAGAGAAATTATTTCTGCGATGTGCCGCTGGAGTGCCTTTATCGGCCGAAGACTTGCTTCCAGGCCGCCAGACCGTGCGTTCTTCGTCCATCACAAAAATAATCTCTCTGTACAATGCTGTTCATGTCAGTTCAAAGACCACGTAAGTTATCTGCTTATGGCATGGCAGGCCGAGGCCTGTTATCGGTAGAACCTATTTAACCAAGGAATTTAGTTTCACTTTATGTTATTGTCAGAGGGTAGGTATCACTGGGGTAAAAACTATCGACAAATTATTATTGGAGATGTGAGGAAATTTACTGAACCAGAAATATCAGATTCGCAAGCCAAAGCTTAAACTCTTTTCCAAAGGAGCTGTGCTGAACTTTTTTTATCTATCGCCTTAGGGCGGGATTGTTCACGGCACCCTCACGCTCACTATCAGTTAAACCACCAGAAGTGTTATACTTTTACTTATACTTTCTACTTGATTCTAAATTTAGTTTTTATTTTTTTCTTCAAATTAATTTATCGTTATTATTATTATCAGGGCCCGGATTCCATTGACATAAAATTGTTTGAAAAATGACCTACAAAATGACCCTAAATTTTAAAGATAATGACTTAATAATTGTAAAGAATGACCTAAAAACTGATATTTTATTTATAAAAAATTATTATTGTTCACACGAAATTATAGACTAATTTATGACTTATATAATTTCAAAAACTGTAAAGAATGTTGTAGGTCTAAAAACTTTGTTCTTTGTTCTTGATTAAAGCATGTTGAGAAGAAATTTAAGAAAATAGTTTTTAAAATAGATCCTACAAAAAATGTTGCATTATACTAACCTAGTAATTTATTTAATCACCTTATGCGGAAAATATGCGACAAAAAAAGTTAATGTACTCAATGTAAATGCATGAAAATTACTAAATAAGGAGAGAAATGACACGAAAATTACAAAATAATGACGTAAAATTGAAATAAATGTCCTAAAAATATAAAATTGCATAAAATGACAAAAAATGACCTAATAAAAATGCATTTCTATATTCTAGAGGCCATGATTAGGATTTATCTACAAGTTGGCAATGTCTATGGAGCATCAATAAAAAGATGACATGTAATTAGAATGATTATTATGATTATTATAATTATAATTATATGCGAATAAGCCCATAAGGACTACACAAAGTATTTAGAGGTGTGCATTTTCCTTCCTTTGTGCTCATATCTCTTTCATTCTTTTACTGTGGGTTTTCTTTCTCCTTTTAGACCACGTTGTTCCAGTCTTCTTCTTTGCTTTGGTTTTTCCTCTTGGTCAACTTGCCATTTGTGAATTTTGGTCCTAAAGATTTCCCGGTTGTGAACATCTTCTGGTGTAATTTCTACCAGTTTTAAATCGGTTTTGATTTCGCCGATCCACTTCATAAGTGTCTTATTTCGCTTTACTTCTGTTTCGTAGAATTCGACTATTTATTTTGTAAGTCTGCCTGGGTTCATTCTTTTAATGTGTTCGTAGACTCTCAATCTGCGTTTTCTAATGTCACTGTGAATATTTGTGTATTGTTTGATTTCCTATTCAAAATTACTGTCTCTGATCCATAGAGGCATTCTGGTTGTATTATTATTATTATTATTATTATTATTATTATTATTATTATTATTATTATTATTAATATTATTATTATTATTATTATTATTATTATTATTATTATTATTATTATTATTATTATTAGAATATGGGAAATAATGCAAATTGAAAAGAATATATTGGAAATTGTAGAAGAAAGACGCTTGAGATTGTATGAGCATATACTCAGAATGACAGAGGATAGAATACGCAAGAAAATTTTGGATTGGAAAGTAGAAGGAAAAAGAAAAAGAGGGAAGCCCAAAGAATGCTGGATGGATGGGGTAAAATGGAGTATGGAGAGAAGAGGGTTAAGTGAAGAAGATGCTATGGAAAGGGACTTATGGAGGCAGAAGATTGTTGTGGGATGAAGGAAAACCATTGTAATGTGGAATATTCCTTAGTAAAAATTATTATTATTACTACTATTATTATTATTGTTATCGTTATTATTATTATTATTATTATTATTATTATTATTATTATTATTACTATTATTATTTGTAAGTACATCATGTCTCTCACGAATATTCTTCGTTTTGAAAGTCTGGAAAGGCTTTCGCGTTTGTTTGGAAACATTAAGCAAGGGTAAACCGGGCAAAGTGACCAAGAAGTTGGCGTCTCGGACTAGCATTCAGGAAATCCCGAGATCAAACTCCTTGGCAGACTAAACTGGCTTGGGTTTTAAACGTGGTTTCCTTGCAATATTTGCAATATTTGTCATGGCAGCATAATAAAATTATGAATGAACGTATTATGAAACAGGAGTGTAGAACACTGTTCCCTTCAAAGGTAGACTCCACAAAGTGTTCCTTCACCACGTACAAGTCTCAACGATGTTTACTATCGTCCGATGTCACTATCGTCCACTCCGCAACCAGTGCTCAAACCATCACCGTTGTGCTAGCTATGACTAAAACAACGAAGTGAGAGAGTGGCCGAACAGACGAGGAATGCAAAAAAAATTATGGCCTGCACTATTCATTATCCAAAAAGTTGAATAATCAGCACACAGGACTTATATTAGTTATCAGAGATAAAAACTATAAAGAAAGCAGGTAAGAATTCCCAACACAATAAAAAAGAAGTTATATAAACAGTGGAGCATACTGATAAAATCCAAAATCTGAATGATAAAAACACTTTTTTTCTCCACTTACGTCACTTTTAATAACACACATAATGCATACCATTGCTGGACAAAAAACCACAGTGTTAAAAAGGAGATCAAACTACTAAAACACGTTAAGAAACCATCCGAACTGAACGTATGGGAGAAAATATTCATCACTAAGAAAAAAGACAAGGTTATGAACTTTGAAATCCCACCTATAGACGACGTAGTGCGAATTACAAAAACGGAACGAGAGGGCAGCACAGAACAATGTATATATACAAACCAACATGGCAACCAGAATACCAGTCGACCACCAGCCGATGATGGGAGCGAACAAGGCTCTCGAAACTAGTACTGTGTTATTAAAAGTGACTTAAGTGGAGAAAAAAGTGTTTTTATCATTCAGACTTTGGATTTTAAGAATTCCCAAGACAAAACAATATAATTAATATTCAGGACTGCAATTACATAAAAATGTATAATGTCAAAAATTTATATAAACAATGATTTGCTATTTTTCCTTTAAACCTACAAATTTATCAAGAAACAATTCAAGAGCGACGTGAAAATGCAATTTTGTCCATCCCAATATTTCATATTTCATATCATTCCAGAAAGCTGTAATTACAATTGCTATCCCAGTCAAAATTATAAACATGCCATTATCAGAATCCTCTCTATAGAAATAGTTATAACTAATCAGTTATAAAGCGTTAAAGCTCATACCTCTTTATAACATCAGAAATAGAGTAATCAAAACAGCTGGACTTACCAGACTTTCCTTCGTGATACTACCAAATAGTTAAACACTGAATAAATAAAACGACATTCGAACCGAAGACCCCGGGCCGAGTTTCGAAGGGTAGACATCAAACCCAACAACGCCCAAAATATATCGGAAAGCTTAACTCGACGCATGTGTACCTCATCATGGCTGGAAGTCGAACAAGAGAATGTGTTCTGAACAAGCCTGAACAAGAAAATGAACAAGAAAAACCCGTCTGACCTGTAGAGAAAACTTAGAACAATGGATTTAGTACATACAAAAGCTCAGGTAGAAAATCTACCCTTACCCCTCGAAACTCTCAACAATCACTTTGTGTCAGTACAGACTTCGACTCTACATGAAACCACAAAACTGCAGGCAATGAGTGAAATACAAGAAGAAAAGAATGCAGAAGAAATATTTAACTCCTCCAGAAGACGTAACGAAAGCACTTAATCGTATAAGTACGAAAGCTGTAGGAGTAGATGGAATCAACATAAATGGGCGTCCGCAGAAATTTTGTCAATGGGGCAAATGAACAAATTACTGCCCCTTCCACCACCATTACTATGCTGCTACTACTATAATCACATTATTAAATTATTATTATCATCATAATCATTATCCACATTCTTAATTTCCTGTATAGCCTACCCCTTACAATTTCACAGGTAGGCCTACTCTTCATATAAAATGCGACACTTTCATGGCCTTACCTTCATTACAATAAAATGTTTGCCTGGAAAAAATGTCAAGTTCAGTGGAAGAAATTATTCCTGCATACTCATATCTAAGGTATTCTGTTGTTACAATTCTTTTTTTTTCAAACAATTCCAACTATAATACGTGAAACTTAAGCCTCACTTCATATTACTTGTTTATAATCATTTAGTTCATCGATTTATGTGTAAACAAAATTTCCAGAGGGGGTAATGGACCTACCCTGCCCCCCTTTCGGACGGCCATGTCAACATAACCTTACTTAAAAGAATATCATTTTACCGACAGTGACTCACGTTTTAATGCCTCACTCATGATTTCTACACACCAGAAATTGTGGAAATAAGCTATTATCTGATTACTACCTAAAAATACTCCAGCTACTAACAATGATTACAAACCAATAAGTATCCTTCCTACTTTATCAGAAGCATTGGAACGCATTGTACACAGACAATTTCCTGACTTACTTACGTGAACATCGTATGACTATGGGCCTGTATGACGACCACCTGATATCTTATTTATCTACCAGATAGAGAACCTATCTGGAACTTGGCCAAGAATTGCGTATTATGGTCTCCTGACAAAATCTGTCTGGCAAGACAACTTCCAGATAAGCTTGCAGGAGGATGGAGTGGCTGACAAAGTACCAACTCCTAGTTAGGGAATCTTGGTTGAAACAAGATGTCAGCACTCCGAACCTTCCTGGCCACCTGAATATCAGAATTGATGCTGGAAGATTTAATTTACACAAAAATGTCATTTTAGGCTCACATATGAATGAAATAGAATTGCACAAATAGATTAATGCACTTAAAACGATGTGTTATTATGTAATTTAATTGTACAAATTCAAATCCGAGCTGCCGCATCTAGCAGAGGACCACCGAGCTACAACAAACACACCTCTCTGCTCAACGACGTAAGGACCATTTTACAAATGTTTACTGCGTTCTTGCCGATAGCAGTTCAGTCGGTGGCATCTTCCAGTTAAGCTATCTGGAAGTCACGTATCGGGAGTAATTGTCGGCAGGTGGAAATACAAGACTATCAATCAGGATTTAGGACTGGCCATAGCACGACATCCGCTTTGTTAAAAATCAATGAAGACATACGTGAAACTACTGACCAACGTAAATTAGCCATATTAAGGCCCTGTATTACCTCCCCCCGACAATTCCTCCCGATCTGTGATTTCTAGATAACTTAACTGGAAGATGTCTTGTGATACCACTGCAGAACTGCTATCAGGAAGACTAATATTTTGTAAATTGATCCTCAGCTCGTTCAGCGAAGTGGTGCGTTTGTTTTAGTTCGATAGGCCTCCGCTAGGTGCGGCAATTCGAATTTGTATTTGTACAATTAAATTTCATAAGAACATATTATCATTTTAAGAGCATTAATCGATTTGTGCAATACTATTTCATTCAACTGTGAGCTATTAACGACATTATTGTGTAAGTTAAATCTTCCAGCATCAATTCTAAAATTCATGTGGCTACAGAGCTTCGGAGTGCTGCCATCTTGTTTCCACCAAGCTTCCCTCGCTGGCAGTTGTAGTTTGTCCTGCTAGCTTAACTGGGAGTTGACTTTCCAGACAGATGTCAGGAGAACAAAGTAGGCCTACGCAATTTTTTACCAACTTCCAGATAAGTTCTCTACCTGGCAGATAAATATGCTATCAGGTGGTCGTCGTACAGGCCCTAACATTACTAGATTTCAGTAAGGCATAATATGTCAGCTTAAAAGTTTGAACTGTTCTAGAAGTGTCATCTGCTGGTTCGACTCCTACTTTCGCGAACGCCAGCAGGTTTTAGTAGGTTATCGGTTATCTTCTTGGTGTTTGGGAAGGGCTGGTGCCCCCCCCCCCCAGGGCTCAATCCTAGGATCCTTACTTTTTAGTATAATATTAATGATGTAACCAGGACAACAAAGCATTGAAGATATCACCTGTATGCTGATGATTTACAACTATACAATCATTCCACTACCGGTACTGACTCTATGAATGACACACTGACAAAACTCAGTGAAGACTTGGCTTCAGTTTGCGAATGGGTAGACAATTTTGGACTAACTTAAATACAGGAAAATCGAAATTAATTGTAACGGGATATCATCGTTTGATAAATAGAGTAAATATTACTACCAAACCGCACGTGCAAATTAATGGCACTCCTATACACTGCAGCTTATCGGTAAAAACATCTTGGCTTCTACATGGATTCAGGTCTAGATTAGAACACTCAAGTATCACACGTTTGTAAAAAGGTACATCCATCTGCATTCTCTAAAAGCTGTGAACGACTTCCTCCGTAGTGAACTAAAGAAGATTCTAGTTGAAGAACTAGTGATGCCTCATTTTCATTACTGCGATATTTTGTTGACCACCTTATATACCAGCCTTACTGAAAGACTTCAGCGTGCTCATAATGCTTGTGTTAGATTTATTTGTAATATCAAACGATTTGACCATGTGACGCCGTCTTTTCAAACCTTGTCATGGATGCGCCTCAAACAACGAAGATTGATTTATTCTCTTATTTTCCTTCATAACATACTATTATCTTCTCCTTCTTATTTACAATCTCGTTTTAATCTCCTTTCGACCTCACGAACGCATAACCAAAATCTACTGCTTATTCCCCGACATACAACATTCTTCATCTTCAATGTGTCAATCCCTCGCTTTTGGAATTCGTTGCCTTGTCATATCAGAGACTGTCGAAATGTACCACAATTTAGAAATAAATTGAATATATATTTTATTAGTCATTAATTTTGTTTTAGTTTAGTTTATCAAACTTGTAATTTTTATTGCCTATAGCATGTTTAGTTTTAATTTCTAATTTATGAAATCTTGTGTTATTTGTAATATACAGGGTCCGCCAGAAAAATGTATACACACTTTAAGGAACGAAACTATTTATTAGGTTTGTTTCTTTAATTTAAATACTAATCAAACATCTACCGGTAGTACTTTCTTAGTTCAGTGGTTACATTAGATGTTCAAAATGTTGGCCGTTGGCGGCCAGACACATTACTGAACGATGAGCGGTCGCCGCAGCTACGTCGGTCAGTGTTTCAATGGAGAACGCAGCACATGCCGCTGTAATCTCCTGGCGAAGTTCCTCCAACGTGCGTGGCTTACGTCGATAGACTTGATCTTTCACGGTTCCCCATAAGTAAAAGTCCATAGGGGTTAATTCTGGCGACCGTGGAGGGAACTCAATGGGCCCTGTTCGTCCAATCAGGATCGTCATAATTAATCACATGCAGTAATCGTGGAATGTAACGTTTCCACTTAGCACCTTTCAGAATTTGTCGTACACTTGTACTGCTAATCCCACTTCACGCGCACATTGCGTAGCAGACTTTTGTGGAGAAGTGACAAACTTTTCCAACGCGAGATCCGACGAAGCAGGACTTGTAGCTTTACGCGGTCTTCCTGATCTTCCTTTCTGAAAATCACAAATCGTTCCATGAGCCTCAAACTTACCAATAATGCGTTTAATTGATAGGCGGGTTGGGGGTTCTGATTCAAACTCCCGCCTCCACTGACGCTGCACTTCAACGGCATTATCAAACCTGATAAACCACTTCAGAATGCATTTTCGCTGCTCGAACGTTAAGGGCCATAACCCACTGACGCGACTAGTCGCTAGCGGCTAGCCGCGCTTAGACGCGCATGTTCATTATTAGTATTATTTTATATAGACTCAACACCCACTAACGCGGCGCGACTGTCATGTCGCTCGCGGCTAACCTCACTGACGCGGCCAGTCGCGCGTGGGTAACAGAAGTTAGTGGATGTCGATATGGTGCAATCCGAGCAGTTTGATACAGATTACAGAGTTGTTCATTTTGGGAATTGAAGAACGACCTGCACTTTGGAACAGCACGTTAAAGAAGTACAGTGATAGAAATGTAAGAAAGGCTATGTGGGAAGAAATAGTACAGATATTTGGAGGAGAGGAAGTGAATCCTTCTGTAGTTGAATAACTTACTATCATGTTTACGTAAATCGTAATAAAAGCAAATTGAACGCGCCTTTTGTTGAACGTTCCATTAACATGGGGTGTATCCAGAACCGTCGAGCTTGTTTTTTGCATCGACGAACGTGATTGAATAACAAAGCTGCTATCACTTCCACCTCCATTTTTATACTGAAGATCCTTGTCGCGCCTTGTCGTATGTAGTAAATCGCGTGTTTGTAAATCGCGCGCGGCTAGTGGCGGACTCTGTATATTATTTGTAATGTGTATAGTTTTACTGGTGCAGTAAAAGAACAGGCCTTACGGTCTTAACTTCGCCATAATACATAATGGTCTTAATAAGTAATAAATAAGTTAATAATAAAATAAAATGTTTCACTTACCAAAACAAACTAACATCACTTCGATTATTAAATAACCTAACATAATATTGTCGAATTCATGACGTAGATTCAATGACAATCAATACTTTCTGTTATCTGTTTCTTAATAATATAACTTTTCCGAAACATTCTCTTTTTAAAAATTTCCAGTAATAACCATTATACCCATAATACAAAATTACAATTTCTCCCTAATACTAAATATTTCCAAATTGAGATTACACCAAATAATTTATGTATTAATATTTTAATATTTGGATTCAGGATAAGTGATTTAATGAAATATTAAAAAATAATTTTAAATGGGTTAGATTGGAAGTGGGGGTGAAAACTACCCTCTAGGCGATTTACATTGGTTCAAGTTGTCCATATCTGTAAAAACTTGGGTGACCTTGAAAAACCACCCCTATGTAACAATAATTCATTTGGGGTGTAAATCATGTCAGATAGTTTGTATCAGTCCCTACGATGTATATATGTCGAAAAAATCATTTTAAATGGGTTAGATTGGAAGTGGGGGTGAAAACTACCCTCTAGGCGATTTACAGTGGTTCAAGTTGTCCATATCTGCAAAAACTTGGGTGACCTTGAAAACCACCCCTATGTAAAAATAATTCATTTGGGGGTGTAAATCATGTCAGATAGTTTATATCACTCCTTACGATGTATATATGTTGAAAAAATAATTTTAAATGGGTTAGATTGGAAGTGGGGGTGAAAACTACCCTCTAGAAGATTTAGAATGGCTTAAACTGTCCATATCTGTAAAAACTTGGGTGACCTTGAAAAACCACTCCTATGTAACAATAATTCATTTGGGGTGTAAATCATGTCAGATAGTTTGTATCAGTCCCTACGATGTATATATGTCGAAAAAATCATTTTAAATGGGTTAGATTGGAAGTGGGGGTGAAAACTACCCTCTAGGCGATTTACAGTGGTTCAAGTTGTCCATATCTGCAAAAACTTGGGTGACCTTGAAAACCACCCCTATGTAAAAATAATTCATTTGGGGGTGTAAATCATGTCAGATAGTTTATATCACTCCTTACGATGTATATATGTTGAAAAAATAATTTTAAAAGGGTTAGATTGGAAGTGGGGGTGAAAACTACCCCCTAGGCGATTTACATTGGTTCAAGTTGTCCATATCTGTAAAAACTTGGGTGACCTTGAAAACCACCCCTATGTAAAAATAATTCATTTGGGGGTGTAAATCATGTCAGATAGTTTATATCTTATAGTTTACGATGTATATATGTTGAAAAAATAATTTTAAATGGGTTAGATTGGAAGTGGGGGTGAAAACTACCCTCTAGGCGATTTACATTGGTTCAAGTTGTCCATATCTGTAAAAACTTGGGTGACCTTGAAAAACCACCCGTATGTAACAATAATTCATTTGGGGTGTAAATCATGTCAGATAGTTTATATCAGTCCCTACGATGTATATATGTCGAAAAAATCATTTTAAATGGGTTAGATTGGAAGTGGGGGTGAAAACTACCCTCTAGAAGATTTAGAATGGCTTAAACTGTCCATATCTGTAAAAACTTGGGTGACCTTGAAAACCACCCCTATGTAAAAATAATTCATTTGGGGGTGTAAATCATGTCAGATAGTTTATATCACTCCTTACGACGTATATATGTTGAAAAAATAATTTTAAATGGGTTAGATTGGAAGTGGGGGTGAAAACTACCCTCTAGGCGATTTACATTGGTTCAAGTTGTCCATATCTGTAAAAACTTGGGTGACCTTGAAAAACCACCCCTATGTAACAATAATTCATTTGGGGTGTAAATCATGTCAGATAGTTTATATCAGTCCATACGATGTACATATGTAGAAAAAATCATTTTAATTGGGTCAGATTGGAAGTGGGGGTGAAAACTACCCTCTAGAAGATTTAGAATGGCTTAAACTGTCCATATCTGTAAAAACTTGGGTGACCTTGAAAACCACCCCTATGTAAAAATAATTCATTTGGGGGTGTAAATCATGTCAGATAGTTTATATCACTCCTTACGACGTATATATGTTGAAAAAATAATTTTAAATGGGTTAGATTGGAAGTGGGGGTGAAAACTACCCTCTAGGCGATTTACATTGGTTCAAGTTGTCCATATCTGTAAAAACTTGGGTGACCTTGAAAAACCACCCCTATGTAACAATAATTCATTTGGGGTGTAAATCATGTCAGATAGTTGATATCAGTCCATGCGATGTACATATGTAGAAAAAATCATTTTAATTGGGTCAGATTGGAAGTGGGGGTGAAAACTACCCTCAAGGTGATTTACAGTGGTTCAAGTTGTCCATATCTGTAAAAACTTGGGTGACCTTGAAAAACCACCCCTATGTAACAATAATTCATTTGGGGTGTAAATCATGTCAGATAGTTTATATCAGTCCATACGATGTACATATGTAGAAAAAATCATTTTAATTGGGTCAGATTGGAAGTGGGGGTGAAAACTACCCTCTAGAAGATTTAGAATGGCTTAAACTGTCTATATCTGTAAAAACTTGGGTGACCTTGAAAACCACCCCTATGTAAAAATAATTCATTTGGGGGTGTAAATCATGTCAGATAGTTTATATCACTCCTTACGACGTATATATGTTGAAAAAATAATTTTAAATGGGTTAGATTGGAAGTGGGGGTGAAAACTACCCTCTAGGCGATTTACATTGGTTCAAGTTGTCCATATCTGTAAAAACTTGGGTGACCTTGAAAAACCACCCCTATGTAACAATAATTCATTTGGGGTGTAAATCATGTCAGATAGTTGATATCAGTCCATGCGATGTACATATGTAGAAAAAATCATTTTAATTGGGTCAGATTGGAAGTGGGGGTGAAAACTACCCTCAAGGTGATTTACAGTGGTTCAAGTTGTCCATATCTGTAAAAACTTGGATGACCTTGAAAAACCACCCCTATGTAAAAATAATTCATTTGGGGGTGTAAATCATGTCAGATACTTTATATCAGTCCCTACGATGTATATATGTCGAAAAAATCATTTTAAATGGGTTAGATTGGAAGTGGGGGTGAAAACTACCCTCTAGAAGATTTAGAATGGCTTAAACTGTCCATATCTGTAAAAACTTGGATGACCTTGAAAAACCACCCCTATGTAAAAATAATTCATTTGGGGGTGTAAATCATGTCAGATAGTTGTTATCACTCCCTACGATGTATATATGTCGAAAATATCATTTTGAAAGGATTAGATTGGAAGTGGGGGTGAAAACTACCCTCTAGAAGATTTAGAATGGCTTAAACTGTCCATATCTGTAAAAACTTGGATGACCTTGAAAAACCACCCCTATGTAAAAATAATTCATTTGGGGGTGTAAATCATGTCAGATAGTTGATATCACTCCCTTCGATGTATATATGTCAAAAAATCATTTTTAATTGGGTTAGATTGGAAGTGGGGGTGAAAACCACCCTTTTGTCATGGATGGGCATAAGGTCACCTATGAATTATAATACTAGATTTTCAAAATTATGTTAATGTTTATTTTTTAAAAACTACCCCCCGTGTGAAGTAAATTCTTCTTGGGTTAAAAGTACCCCCAAGCGGCAACTTGTTCTTTGATATTTTCAAGGATTCCTTGGGGAGTCTTATTTTCCCGGGGTAATTATGCCCCCTTTGTGAAGTCAATTACTCCCGGGAAAATAGTACCCACCTGCGGCGACTAGTTCTTTGATTTTTGTGTGGGGAGTCTTATTTTCCCGGGAATTTTTTACCCCCCTGTGTGAGGTCAATTCTTCCTTGTGTTAAAACCACCCCCCAGCGGCACCTTGTTTTTGATATCTTCAAGGATTCCTTGGGGGGTCTTATTTTCCCGGTTTTATTATACCCCCCTGTGTGAAGTCAATTCCTCCTGGGAAAATAGTACCCACCTGCGGCGACTAGTTCTTTGATTTTTGTGTGGGGAGTCTTATTTTCCCGGGAATTTTTTACCCCCCCCCGTGTGAAGTCAATTCTTCTTGGGTTAAAAGCACCCCCCAGCGGCACCTTGTTCTTTGATATCTTCAAGGATTCCTTGGGGGGTCTTATTTTCCCGGGATAATTATGCCCCCTGTGTGAAGTCAATTCCTCCCGGGAAAATAGTACCCACCTTCGGCTACTAGTTCTTTGATGTTTGTGTGGAGAGTCTTATTTTCCCGGGGTATTTATACCCCCCAGCGGCAACTTGTTCTTTGATATATTCAAGGATTCCTTGGGGGGGGGGTCTTATTTTCCCGGGATAATTATGCCCCCTGTGTGAAGTCAATTCCTCCCGGGAAAATAGTACCCACCTTCGGCTACTAGTTCTTTGATGTTTGTGTGGAGAGTCTTATTTTCCCGGGGTATTTATACCCCCCAGCGGCAACTTGTTCTTTGATATATTCAAGGATTCCTTCGGGGTCTTATTTTCCCGGGGTAATAATACCCCCCTGTGTGAAGTCAATTCCTCCTGGGAAGATTGTACCCACCTGCGGCTATTAGTTCTTTGAAGTTCGTGTTGTTAGTTGTGCGTCAATTTTTCCCGGGAAGATTTTACCCTGCTTCCTAATATCCCGGGAAAAATAGACCCCCCGGTAATATTTTCCCGGGATAATAATACCCCCCTGTGTGAAGTCAATTCCTCCTGGGAAGATTGTACCCACCTGCGGCGATTAGTTCTTTGAAGTTCGTTTTGTTTGTTGTGCGTCAATTTTTCCCGGGAAGATTTTACCCTGCTTCCTAATATCCCGGGAAAAATAGACCCCCGGTAATATTTTCCCGGGATAATAATACCCCCCTGTGTGAAGTCAATTCCTCCTGGGAAGATTGTACCCACCTGCGGCGATTAGTTCTTTGAAGTTCGTTTTGTTTGTTGTGCGTCAATTTTTCCCGGGAAGATTTTACCCTGCTTCCTAATATCCCGGGAAAAATAGACCCCCGGTAATATTTTCCCGGGATTTTTTGACGTCGGGGGTCTTATTCTCCCGAAGTCAAGTTTTCCCGTTACACCGGCTCTGGAGTTCGTTCTGCCGTCACAATTGAATACGGTTTTGTTAATAGATGGCGTTGGATGTTGAACGGTTACAGCCGGATATATATATATATATATATCCAACAGCCATTACTAGCAGGTGCCCGCAGCTTCGTCCACGACAATTAATTAAAAAATTATGAGCAAAGTAATTAAAGCATTAGCCTATATTTAAAACGAATAATACTTATAACGATACAGCAAAAAAATCCGACTTTGGAGTGCATTCCACGATTAGATGGGAAAAACGATCTCAGATTCAAGTTCCCTGGCCAAGAAAACCCCTTCATAGTGAGTTCCGTCCAAATGGATCAATGTTTGCCGATTTAGGCCTACATTCATAATCGCTCTTCCATGTTGGAAAATTTCAGAAGTCTGCGTGCCTTGACACTATAAACAGACAAATCGACCAGGGGGTGAGCTCACAGATTTATTTTTTTAGTAAAATTTAGCAGGTCATAGGCCAATAATTTTCCTTAACTATTTATCTTATTTAGAGTTTTGTTTCCTTCTTTTCCATTTTTCCTTATTACACACAAGCACTCATGCCCGAGGCGGGAATTGAACCCATAACCTCTTCACCACGAATCTAAGGCGTTAGGTATCGTGGATAAGGAGACCGACAGAATCGAAGCGATCTACAATTCTACGCGGTATATTGAAAAAATCGCGATGTATTTATTTCCAAGTTCTAACAAAAAACGGCAGAGCCACCTGCAATTGATTTGACAAATGAAATGTATTACTGAACTCTGATGATTCGATAGCGCTAAAATTTCACGTTTTCTGCCAGTTTTTTACTCATAACCCGCGAACAAAAGCGAAAATTAAAAATCCGGCTTCGAGGTGCTTTCGGCCACCCTTCAGTCCATCTATGTTTAAAATTTCAGATCTTTACACGCAGTAGATTTTGCTGGGCATCGCGCACAGACAGTAAGACAAACATTTCCTCTTATTATTATGTGAAAAATCAGTCCTTGGATGGACTTCAGTTTCCAAACGCGAAAATCAGGTTCTCAAGAATTTCACAACTTGCTCTTAAAATTTATAATTACAATTACAATTACAATACACAGTAAACTTTCTTCTAAATGAAAACAAATAAAACCGTGGTTCAACACCGGCATAATTAAATTAACCTGTGGACTCTTTCTTATTACTTCCTCTGCACCTACCATAGGTAGGGCTAAGTATTGCTTGTGTACTTATGTGTCTGTGAACAGCCCAGCTCCAGAATGGAAAATCATTTGAACACAAAATTTTATATTTCGGTTAAGTACCTTCTGAGGAGGGGTACGCCGTGGTGTAGTGGTTGAGGCACTGCGCTACAAACCGGAAGGTCGCGGGTTCGATTCCCGATGAGGTCGTTGGAGTTTTTCAATTGGCCTAATCCTTCTGGTGGCACTATGGTCCTGGGGTCGATTCAGCCTCTAACAGAAATGAGTACCAAGAGCAATCTAGGGGGTAAAGGCGGCCGGTGCGTAAGGCTGACAACCTTACCACCTTCACGTGCCGAATGTCTAAAATCTGGGAGCTTCGACCTCCTGGAACCCTCTGGGCCTCCATGGCCTGTAATGGGGAACACTTTACTTTTTTTTTTTTTTTACCTTCTCAGGATGTAACACAAAGATTGGCGACGACTTTCTCATATTTTTAAGAGGCCTTTACATGGAGAAAATTTCGTTTGTCGCGATTTTTTCGACTACGGCTCTAACGATTTTCAAAAAAAAATTCTGAACTGTAGTTATAAGCCACCCACTCTGAATAAGTGCTCTTTGCAATATGGCCTCTTGTTCTATATCAGAGTGTGAAATGATTGAAGTAAAGAAAGTTACGAGAGTACATTAATCATATTTTATTTGGGTTATGTATCCTTTGGGGAAGCGATGTGATGTGGTAACGACATTCCCTTCATTTTTACAACCAATTTACATAAAGAGAATGTCATATAGAATAATTATATTACACTAACAGACGAACTTTCATTTGGGTAGAGAAAGTTATGTTTCAAATCAGATTTTTTCAGTCTTCACATTTTGCTTTCTGAATTGCTTTGCCAATATATCTTAGTGAAAATAAACTGGATTTTTAAGAGATTTGTAAAAATTATGTACTAACTTATAAATCGTAGGAAACAATTAGATTAAGATTTTTTCTTTTTGCATTTTGTTTTGGAGGGTAAATCTACGGCAATAAAGTGAATGTAGATTTATGTTGTGATGTGGTATGTGAAACTAAACTATCACTGAAATTTGCATAATACCTCAGTAACATAGTAAATAGGTTAGGTTTGACTATTCCAGTCATACGCCGCGTGTTTGATATTGACCAATAACGTTTAGCAATTCCTCGGATATAGGCTAGATCAATCACGGCCGTTTATCTTGCAATATTCTTGTAGGATTCAGGAGGATGGTGTTTTATCGTGATAAAATCGTCTGCTCGTTACTGGAGACGCGAGTATCAGTGTGCAGTGATTAACAGTCAGATGCTGCCACTAAGCGGCACGAAAACAGATTATTTTATAAAACATAACTTGTTTTCAAATTGAAATCATAGAAATGTACATTGATTAATAACACAATTTCGATTCTGAGCAACCCAGTTCGTGTACCTTTATTCTGTTCTGCTGTTAGCTTACCTGAATGAAGTTAACTATGTCTTGTACGCACCATTGGTAGCACTGATTAGAACTTGGTAGCTCGAATCTATTCATGGATGGTTGATTCACAGTACGCCGTTATTTCACAATTGATAGTTTTGTTTTAATACAACAAAGCACGAAAGTAATTATTATTTATATAATCCGTACATTTTATTCATGGAATAATCTTAATAAATCCAACTCGAGTTGACAAGTTGCATCAGATAAATTCGTCAACTCTCGTGGGATTACCTATGATAAAACTGGAATAAGCATGACAGGGCCCGACAGTAAATCTTGGAGGAAGAGCAATAGAACACTAGACAGTAAATCTTGGAGGAAGAGCAATAGAACACTATGCGCCGAACAGTTGTTGGGAGCGGAGTGTGGCCTATGATCGAGGATCTCCGTGGGTGGTGGTGGGCCAAAAAAAAAAAAAAAAAAAAAAAAAAAAAAAAAAAAAAAAAAAAAAAAGTAAATCTTGGAGGGGGCCCCGAAATTCTTTAATCCGGCCCTGCTCACAACAATGGGTGATGGTAGGATTACAGATGTCCTGTTTTTCCGTGTTGATTTATTGTGATTGTGCCTCGCTTATTTCAAAACACACAGGAGGATCAAATTAAGAAACCGGGTCATAGTCTTAACAACGGGACGCAATTAAAACTCTGTAGGGTTAAAATTGTGGGAGAAAAAATTACTCGTTTCCCCCATAAAACCTTGAAATGGTGAGTTTTTTTTTTTTTTTTTTTTCTAGTATGCGTAACGTTGTCAGGTATCTAATGCGTTAATGCTCTAAAGGTACGGGTACATTTAAAAAAAATCAGCGTGTTTGTACTCCTTTTAGCTGCGAGATCATATCAGGAGTTCTGGAGCTGTGTCTATATCACTGCCTTCTAAACTGTATTAATCGTGTATACACTGCCTGTCCTATACGGCTAATTTTGCGTACTCGGCGACATTACAGATGGCAGCACCTTTCACACCCAGACTGCTTCTTGTTTTTTGCTACGACATTGTTGATTATGTAGCGCTGTCACCGCCATCTCATAATCACTGCCTTCTAAACAGTATTACTCCTCGAGACGGCGGTGCTCATAATATAGTCTATCAATGCGTCTAATTAATTTACATTTATTTTAATTATTGCTCCAAAATTCAATTTCAAGGTAAGTGTCATATACTGGAATAATATTACGTTCTAAACAAATAACACAAGTATCTGTGTCTGTTTAATGCTTATTTTGATTAGTGATTGCTGCAATCTGGGTGTGAACTGTGTCGCCTCTACTGGATAAATTAGGCAATTTAAAAATACTCTGAACTCCATGTTAAAATAAAGCATAGGACAGGCAGTGTAATTCTCGAGACGGCGGTGGTCTATATAGTAGGGTAGGCCATGGAACTATTGATTATCAGTTGTTTCTATTATTGGTATATTTGTATGGAGTAATTCTCAACTGATATTTATTTAAATGGATATGATACAAGATGAAATGAAGATGATTCATGGTATGTAAATATCCAAATCGGCATTTACCTTTACGACTGGGGAAACCATGAAAAAACCCACGGGATTTGAACCTCGAACCTCCCGAATTCGAGTCCAAGACGTTACCATCTCGGCCATCTCGCTCAATAAGTATGTTTTATATTAAAAGTTTCAATACATATTTTATTTTATGTTCACACGTATTAACTCTCAATGATTCCTTGATTTCAAGATTGCCCAAACGACAAAACGTTTAAAAAATTACGAACATAAACTCATAACATGAAGAAACATATGTGCCAAGAGTTTCACAGTTTAATTCCAAACCGGAAAATAAACAATTAAAAATAGTAAAACATTGATAAACTTTACGAATGTCATACAAGTGGTCTTAGAAGAGCAGAATCGTTGAAGCTGACAGCCCTACAATCTGAAGTTTCTGACAAAATCCTGATTCCCTTTATGTGACATGCGTTCAGGGGAATACATTAAAATTAAAACTAACTAGTCACTGAATATATGTTTTTTAACAATATTTTGCACCGGTACACAATTGGAAGTTCAATGTGGACATTAACTATTAAATATTAAATCTATCCTAATGTTGTCCTCCCACCTACGTCTAAGTCTTCCATGTGGTATTTTCCCTTCGAGTCTCCCAGTCAATATTTTTTAGATATGTCTTTCCACCTCCATGCGCGCGACATGTCCAGCCCATTTCACCCTCAGTAATTTAATTACCATTACTATATCCGGTGAAGAGTACAGGTTATAAAAGCTCGTCGTTATCCAGTTTTTTCAGTCCCCATTTTCATCTCTCTTAAGCCCAAATATTTTCCTAAGCACCCTGTTTTCGAACCCTCTCAGCTTATCCTATGTTCATCCCGAAGAGTAAGCGACCATGTCTCATATCCATATAATACAACCGGCAGGTTATTGTGAAGATTTAACATTAAAAACAGTAAAACATCAGTAAAATTTATGAACGCCATACAAGCTATGTTTTAGATCCTGTTAAAGTCCTACAATCTGAAGTTTCCAACAAAATACTGATTCCCTTTATGTTTGGTTGACATGTGTTCATTACAACTAAAATAAACTAGTCGCTGAATATATGTTTTTAACAATATTTTGCACCGATACACAATTGGAAGTTCAATGTAGACATTAACTAGGTATTTTCAATAATATATATTTTTTTTTAATTATGGGAAGTTCAACAGGTAGAAGGCATTATTTCGCACACGGTCGTGCCATTTCATTCACGTGCAATGCGGAGAGCGGTGGAAATTACGAAATAACTCAATTTTAAACAAGTAGAAATCATGTTATGCGAAACTCCTTTCAGACTACAACTACGTGTAGGCGTATTTCGCAGAGTAAAATACAACACTCCAATACGATAATGTGCCGAAAATGAAGTAAGCCCCCGTCATATTGAAATACCTGAATATTTTTTTAATATATCCCATTACAAAAAATGTTATGTCTAAAACTTAACATAATGCATTTAGGCGTTTATAGGATAATTTTTAGCTATAGGTACCTTTGAAAAGTGCAATGTTTTCAACAAACACTCTTAACATTCATTAATATTTAATATAAAGCAATGCATAATATTGAGTTATTTACTTTTGCGTTTGTCAATACATTTGCTATTTTATACATATTGCGCGATTTTCGTATTAAGGCCTACAATGATTTGTATGTACATTTATAACCTGAACTGTGTATCGCAATTGCTTATTTTAGGCGCCTAAAATACATATTTGGAATTAAAAATCGTTTACATTGTTATTATTATTATTATTATTATTATTATTATTATTATTTAATGTTAGAAGAAACCCCAAAATCTGAGTACCTGCCCTTTTCTTCTATTTATGACTCAGCCTACTGTCAATCAATGCTAATTTTATAAAATGGGTTTTATATTAATGTAGGGTATAAAAAATAGATTGTATTAATTCATTGCAGCAAGATAAAAATTACAATAAATATAAAATATATAACTGAGCATGTATCGTAAAAAACAGTATACAAATTATGTGTACTGAATCTTTTAATAATATACACAGAGTTCGATATCATCTAAAACAGATTTAAAACAAAACGTTAGAATAAAGCAGTTTCACGTAATTTGCTAACTCAATATCCAGCCTCAAAATATATCCCACTTTCTTCCCATTTTTCACTATTATACTGTACACAAACATGTGAATCAGATGTCGTGTATAACAAGCCATGTCATACCGGTACTCATGAATGAACGAGTATGTAATGTATGCAATTATGTAAACAAAACGTTTCCATATCGGGATTCGCGCTCAAGACTTCTACGTGGGTTACCGATTATCTTATTTACTCTGCCTGTAACTGCATAGCGTTGCTATAAAAAGACAAGCTCACTTAGAGGTACTCAACATGGTTGAGAGATCGTAGAGAAAATGTCAAAGCTAGTTAGTGTTTCCGATATTCACCCTGTCTACTTCCACTATTCCTTTTTCTCTTGTAAACTTGGCAACCAACATGTCATTGACGTCACACGAATCGTCTCGTATCGACAAGATCGAGTTCGCATCCCGTTCAATGCAGTGAATACGCAAGATGAAGAGTATTGTTGCGCAATGCGGACTCCAGTCAAGAGGTCCTTCACTCGGATGAAAAAGCGAGATAAGATAAACTTCTTCACTTTAACTACAACAATGACACATGTACAAATATGAGGGAAAACGAGGCAGATCAATAAACCAAACAAACAGAAGTACGAAAGAGGGAATAGGGACAAACAGGGGTTGCGAGTTATTTTTATCTGGAGCCCAGTATTACCACTACCGAGACGAGAAAATCCCTGAATATAACAGCAACTTGTTGCACTCACCAGTATCGATTCCTGATGCTGCTTCTCGGGCGACAGTCCACGAATCACTGAGCCAGCCTAAACCAGGCCCGCGTCAGCTGCCCCCACTGCTGCCATCCGGTGAGAATTTATATGCCGAGCAGAAAACATCACCTGCTCCGCTCTAAGATCTAAGCAAAAACATGTCAATGTTTAAATGGCGCTGATCTTATTCAAGCATGGCCTAGGCCGGAAGGCTAGTAATGTATCATCGTCGCACTCAATCAGCTGTTCAGGCCGATTAGTATGAAATGTTACAGTTTCGCGTCACGAAATTTAGAACATTTTTCATTAAGTAACGGAGAATTTCAAATCTTCTTAACATAATGTATTACAAGAATTAATCGAAGTTGTTTATACTTATATTAGAATACTCGTAACAATTCCCTCTTATATAAGTATCTATATCAGAGATGACCAACTAGCAGCCCTCCGACCAGTCCTGGATTTGTCAATAGGCCGTATAGGCCGCGGCAAAGGGACGGCAGATTTAAGAGGGCGTTCACCTACTTTTACTTTATGACTAATTAATTCGTTTTTTTCATTTTTCAGTACCTACGTAACCTATGTTTAAATACTTAAAATTGTTTATTACCTAATAAAGGCCTACAAACGAGTGATTATGATAGGTGGGAACTTCCAGGAAGGAGGAAGAGGCGGTGCAAATAAAGTGGCCTATACTTATGAAAAGTATAAATCCGACACTGCCGCGTACCGTCTTAAAATATTTTCTCTGTAGTTTTATACTGGGAACAGTTTTGGATTCGGATATTCTGATGCTTCTATATTCCGAAATACATTCTTTGGGCGAAGGAGACAGTTAATTATAAAATCTACATCACCCTTAAACAGATCATCCCATTTATGCAAAACTGACCATGATACGTTTTGTAGATTAGCGGGATGAAGACCATCTTCAGCACTTGTTAAAAATGTATCAAATACATCTTAAAAATTGAATTTCGTGAACTTGTTACTTCCCACGAGTGTCCACAGTGCTCTCATTAATGCGCACTGCATTTTAATAAATGCTCATGAATTTTGAAAATTAAGTAATAAACTCACCTATTCAAGCTTAAGACTGTGGCTCCGAAATGTTGTGCTACAACAATGGGGCTCTATATATATATACTAATAAGATTGAATAATTTTTGGAGACTTTACCAAAGATGAAAATGATTTGAAACGATTAATATGTATGTAATTTTAGTATTAAATAAAATAAACGGTAAAATCCCATTGGCGCGGACCCATTTTTTAGAACCGAGATTCTCTTCATAAAACACTTATATCACTTATATTTTGTTATAGATAGATGTGTGGAGAGGAGATATTGTCTTGGCGAATGATTTGGTCCCACCCACGCACCCTAATTGACACACTTTCTTTTATACCACGATCTAGCGAAAACTTCCTTGTTCTCCGCCATTTTTTCTGTCCTCGTGCTCGTGATTGGACGGTGGAGGTGTGACGTCATATAGCTAAACGAGATATGATTCTGCGTGAACAGTCTGACAAACCTACAAAGGTACAAACCACTAGCTGCTCGTAAGAAATGGTGGTTGTAATAGAAACCTCGTGCTATTCAGTATATTGCTCCTTAACTAACATAAACGTTCCTAACCTAACAAAACAGCGGAGCTTGGCTGGTGCGCGGCATAAAATCGTCTGCTGTCACTATATACAAGAACGGTTGGTCACACTGCCTCGCTCATAAACAAAAAACACAGTCCGTGGAAATGTGAATATCGCGTGAATGGGTCCGCGCCATTGGGGTTATGCCAAATAAACTCCAAAGTGACTTATTAACTTCGTTTAAAAAGCCAGAATGGAAAAGCCAGAAGAGTTGTTGATCCTATAGCTCGGGACCCTAGAAACACTAGCGCCTATCTCTCCGTGCCCAATCACGGAGCCTCTGAGGGCAATATTTAGGGTCAGGTTAGTAGTGCACAACAATACTACGGAAAATCTTTAAAAGAACACCCATCAGGCTCAAAGCCATTTAAACAATGGAGGGCACTCTGCAGGATCTTCACAGTTCCAACAATCTTCCCTCTGATCGATACTAAAAACGTCAGGACTTACGATTTTGTATAGTAAAAGGTCCACCTATACCACAAATATTATATAAATTGTCTACAGAGTTCAATTTGGTACAACGTTTACTATATTAGGCCTACTACAAATATACACCCCATATAATAAATTTTCAACATCATATAATCATATATCTTTGTTTATATTGATGTCTGTATAATGTTTTGTCCTCATAATATGTGCATTCCTCTTGTTAATATATAATAAACATTTGTTAATATTTCCTGTCATACGTTTAAACAACCATTAGTATCTTGTTAAATACAATACAATAATTTGTATCAAAGTACTGTATATCACAGTATCGTCACTACTACATTAGTTTTAACTAACGCTAGGAAATTATATCAAATTATATCAAATTATATCAAATTGTATCAAGTACCGGTACTATTATTAATATTCGTTGTAGATGCAGTATATCCTTTTCCCTAGTTAAAATTGTTTCATTTATATCAATAGAGCAAAACCATATTATGTAAATGATGTATGACAAGTATGTCGGATGTGCTGTAGATGTAGATCACCTTGTAAGTTCTAATGATGGTGTCGTTGTAGCAACCCATTGTAGGCTATCAACTGAACTTCTGTAGAAATGTCTTTAGGAGATGCGCATTTCGGTCATCTAATAGACCATCATCAGTCCCTATAAAAAGTTTATATCTAAGTAACTGGTGTAATATAATTATTGAACTTTAGCATTTTCTGATTTAATGATCTTTATAAATATTTGTATTTGGACTCACTTTAATGTGGATGAGAAGTTCGAACATCCTAACTAACTGAGTACATCTATGTAGAAAATCTTCTCGGGTTTGCAGCCAGGTGAGAAGTTTCTGGCTGCAAACCCGAGAAGATTTTCTACATAAGATTCGCCAGGAAAGCCTCAAATCTTACATGAGTACATCTATGATACTAAGACTTAACGTTCAGAGTACAGGTCATCATAAAGTTCATTATGTTCCATCGAGTTTTATTTATAATTTTGCGACGATGTCTGTATATTTCAAACTTTTCTAGTGTGTCTAATTTCCGGCCTTAATTCTGTTTATGTAGTATTTTTAGTGTTTTATCAATGGGTTGTACATCATGATTATTATTTATAAGGTGTTTCGCAAATGACGATCTATTTCTATTGTACTTGAAATCCAGAGTATGTTGTTGAAATCTCTGTTTAAAAGTTCTGCCTGTCTGTACTATGTATACTTAATTACAATTACTGCATTCTAGTTGGTATACTCCATTAGTTTGAAACTTATCGCTTTTATTAAGTGCCAGTATGGTACTTTATGAGATTGTGTGGAGGACGAAAAAATGTCTGTCCGTCTGTCTGTCTGTCCGTCCGTCCGTGTGTCTGTAGGCGCCATAACTCAAATACGCTTTATCGGATTTTTATGAAACTTGGTATACACATCTATGATGTCCATGGGAAGACGTCTATTGATATTGGACAAAATCGGTTGACCTGTTTCGGAGTAATGCTCAATTTAGTGCCTATTTTATGGTAATATACGTATTCGAAAGAATTTATGAAATGCACATCAGCTATCATGACAACATAGCCTATTGTTTTGCTGTGATCTTATAAGGCTTTGGCAATTAAAATACAGTTAGCTATGACGAATAACACTATTGCTTTACATGCGCTTATCCAACTAGACCGTTAAACTGACCCAGGTGGCCGAGATGGCAACGTCTTGACCTCACATTCTGGAGTTGCATGGTTCAAATCCCAAAAGCGGCCAATTTTAATTTTTTTCTATTGTATTCTGCGTATCATAACTGCAATCATAACTGATTCAACAAAAACATACTGGCACTTTGTTACATCAGTTTACCTGATTTTATTAAGTGCCAGTATGGTACTTATGAGATTGTGTGGGGAAGGGAAAATGTCTATCCATCTGTCCGTGTGTCTATACGCGCGATAACTCAAATACGCTTTACCGGATTTTCATGAAACTTGGTATACGCATTTATAACGTCCATGGGAAGAACCCTATTGATATTGGACAAAATCGGTTGACCGGTACCGAATTAAACCGCAATTTAGTGCCTATTTTATGGTAATATATTAGAAAGCATTTATAAAATGCAAATTAGTTACCATGACAACATATTGTTTTACAGTATTCATATACGGCTTTGGAAATTGCAATACAGTTAGCTATGACTAATAACATTATTTCTTTACATACGCTTATGAAAGTAGATCGTTAAATTGAGCGAGGTTAGCTGAGATGGTAATGTCTTGGACTCACATTTTGGTTGTTCCTGGTTCAATTCCCTTAGCCGGCCAATTTCACATATCTTTTTTGTATTTTTATGCGAGTGTGCGATTGTCAAGATAGAACAAATCTGTATAGTTCTGCTGATGCTGGACGATTTAAAGCTGATTAAAAAACCAGACCTTTGTTCTCCCTAAAGCTCTGCTTAATGAATGAAGCTTACCTCGGAAACCAATAAACTTATTTTCTGCATATTATAATTGCAATTATAACTAATTAAACAAAAGCATATTGGCACTTTGTTACATCAGTTTACCTGATTTTATTATTACCTACGTCGTACAATAACCGTATTTAGTAGTTCTTTTAGTTTTGTATGCTATTTTATTTTCTGTTTCTGCAATGGTTTTAATATTTTATGTATTTTCATATATATGTAGCTAAAACTGGCATTTGTTTATTTCCTTCGTTGTCTTGTTTCAATGGTTGGCAAAAGATAAATGGAAGTCGCCCTTTATGCTCCGACCACTGCGTTGCTATGGCGACCACACGCTTGTTTATTTATTTTATTTATTTATTTATATTTATACAAAGTATTTATACAAAACAAAACAAGACCACCCGAATGAGCATGCGCTCGTGCTCGGGCACAGTTCAGCCATTTACATTACAAAATACAAATTACAAAATACATAAAGAAAATATAATTAAATCAAAACCTAAAAAATAATAATAATAAAGAAAGAACAGAAAAGTAAAAAGAAAAAAGGAAAAGTAGTAAGAACAAAAATTGAAACCCTGAGTTATTACAAATAAAATCGTTCCTTAATTGTCTACTAAGTACAGAGTGAAGTAACTTTTGAACTATGAAATAAGATTTTTGATAAACTTATTGAATTTTTTGTTGTTCATATGTACTATTTCTGGATGTGACCTAATTATAGAGTTATAGAGTCTTGGACCATAATAAATGCTATGTTTAGAGCCAGAAGAGGTGAAGTATTTTGGTTCTATTAAAGGCAATGTTTTATTTCTTCTAGTATTGTAGTTATGAGGATTCGATACATGTACGTTGCGGTATTTTTGAAAGTATTTTAAAAGTGTGAGCTTATAAATTTGTTCTTCAGTCATCACATTAAATTCAGGAAATATCAATTCTGTTGGATATTCTATAGGCCTTTTTAAACAAATTTTTATAATTCTCTTCTGTATTAGAATCAAAGGAGTCAATACAGATGTGCCACTTCCCCCCCCCCAGCCAATGATACCATATTGGAGGACAGATTGTATTAGAGCTAAGTAGACTGTTCTTAAGACTTCAGTCAGTAAATATTGTTTTAGACAGACAAATTTGTATAATGTTTTTCTTAATCTGGTACATAAATACGTGATGTGTTTGTCAAATTTCAGATGACGATCTATAATAATACCAAGGTATTTGACCTGATTTGTCTCCTTCACATCCTGGCAGGTACATGAATCAGATTCACAGTTGATATCATGTAGTCTTACGCACAAGTTTTGATCCATTTTTAATTGTGGAGTACCAGCAGTTGTTAATGAGAATGGAACACAGTTTGTTTTATCTATATTTAATACTAACCTATTGCAGTCAAGCCAACTTTTAACTACTCTTAATCCCTTATTAGCCCATTTGTAAGTATCCTGCCAAGTTGGAGCGGAAAATAGCAATACGGTATCATCGGCATAAGAGTAAAGACGGCCATGGAAATTATTTAAGTCCAAATGCAGCAACTCATTTATGTAAATAATGAAAAGAATTGGACCCAAAATTGTTCCTTGTGGCACACCAGTATCCACATCTCATTCTCTGATATCACTAAACTGATCCTTAATTTTGGTTATTTGCGTTCTATTATGTAAATAAGACCGAAATAAATTTAGTGCAGTACCTCTTACTCCACTTTGCTCTAATTTTTCTATAAGAATCTTGTGGTTTACAGTGTCAAAAGCCTTTTGCAAATCCAAAAAAATACCTAGACTTTTATTTCCCGCATCTAATTCTTCGATAACTTTTCCTGTAACATTAATTATGGCATCATCTGTGCTTAAGTTATTTCGAAAACCGAATTGATTTTAATTTAATATATTATTTTTATTTAAGAAGTCCACCAGTCTATTTTTTATACATTTTTCTAACAGTTTCGATAGGCTAGGGAGTAAGGATATAGGTCTATAGTTATTTAAACTATGCTTTTCTCCGGATTTGTATATAGGTACTACGACAGCTTTTTTAAGATCATCTGGGAAAGTTCCTTGTGATAAGCAAAGATTAAAAATATGTTCGAGGGGCTTCGATATGTATTTATAAATTGTTTTCAAGGTGTTGTTTGTTATTCCGTCCAGGGGCAACGTTATTTTTTAGTGAGAGTATCATTTTATTGATTTCATCTTGGGTTACAGGGAGAAGAAACATTGTTATCTCGGCACTCCCGACCGTTCCTTCTCTCGACACTCCCGACCGTACCAAATACCAGATACCAACCCTTGCAACAAAATGACAGCCCGCTAGCTCACTCGGCACTCCCGACCGTACCACAATCACCTATGCATATAGTCTAAATAATACATAACACTATCCACATAGTTAAGTGCGCGAAGCGGAGGCGGCAGCCAAAGCGAAGCACCCTTGCATTTTCGAATAATGTACGATACACTGTTTGTAGGTTTCGAAAATGTGGCATATTATATCTTCCAGAGGTTAGTCAGCCTGTCACCATTTGTTTAGCGGTATGACGTCACACCACCAACGTCCAATCACGAGTTTCTTCGTAATATGAGGACAGAAGAATTCGCTAGATCGTGGTATAAAAGAAAGTGCATCGCGAGGGTGTAGTGGGCGGGAACATTCATCCAAGGTGCGACTTAAATTTATTTTTTTCCCCATTGGTTTTAACATTTATATTGGATTTATTATTCTTTGTAGTTTATTCTTTTTCTTCTTGATAAATTTATGAATGAGCGAATCCTTGTGTCTATTGCTGTTGGCTATTTGTAGAAGTAGTTTAGTTCTTTGTTGTAATCACATTTAGTCATAGTAATGTTGATCATTCTATATATCATGTGGTCAAATGCTGCCATTTTCTGGTTGATTGGGTAATTGTATTTACTGTTTATTACATTGTCAGTGTATGTGTCTTTCCTATAAATGCTAAACTGTAATGTGTTGTGAAATCTTTTTATACTAAGGCCCAAAAAATTTATACTATTCATTGTTTCTTTCTCCAAAGTAAATTCTAGATTTTCATGTATGTTATCGAATTCATTGAGTATGTTAATAATTTTATCTTCTTTACAGACGAATAGTAAGTCATCGACAAATCTATGGTATATTTTTATTCTGTGTTTATCGATAATGCTTTCTATGTGCTCATTTTCTAAATATTGTAGGAATGCTTTAGATATAATGCCTGATAATGGCGATCCCATAGCCAATCCATCTTCTTGTTTGTAAATTTTATCATCGAATTTGAAATAGTTCTGTTTCAAAATAGTCTCGAGTAGTGAATATTGGTGTAAAAGTTCTTTAGATCTAGTGAAATAAGCCTCTCATCTTTGTTTAGTTTCATGTTTCTTAATTTTAACGAGGCCGAGTGTATTTTTAACGCTATATTTATTTTCAAGTTCTAATCTTAGTTGTAGTAGTTATACATTTGTAGTAACATGGTAAACCAAATTGAACTTTCTGGACAATTTATTTATTTGTGGTATAGGTGGACTTATATTTGGAACATATCTTGAGTAGTGCTGGTTAGGCTAGAAGGGATGGTGGAAATAACAGCCTTTTGTTTTCAGTGTGAGCCGGGTAACTAATCTTTATCTTTCCTTTGTTTTTGCCTTTCCCTACTAACAGTCTTTCACCAACAATATCAGAGCTTTTATTATCGAATGCAATACTGTGCAATAGTCCCACTGTTCTTATTATAAACGTCCTAACTACGCTCTACCAAAAGAATGGAAGAATGCAATTATTTCCATAGCAGCAGGGATAAATTTATATTTATTACGTATATATTGATGTTTTAACTGCAATATTAGTAATATTTTGAGGGCCCTTCTTTATTTGATCGCCCGTTTTAGATTCTTACAGTATTCAAGGTCATTTTGATCACCTGAGATGGATGGTTTTGTATGTAAGTGTAGGTAGATGACGCAGCGGTCGGGTGGTAGACCTTGTCCCTTCGGGGATGTCGCGCCACGGAGTTTAGTTTTAGTTTTTATTTATATAAGCAAGCTTTTAAATAAAGTAGAAGATTTTGCCTTTGCATTCTTTTGCAACATGTCCGCCTCTCTTTTGTAACACATGTAAAATGCAACTTAGGTGCTTACTACCTCTCAGTCTCAAAATATTTCAAGCATCTGTCTTGACTTCGTTTGCAAAATAGACGTTTGGTCCACTCTCTGTGCTTATTATTAGAGACCGGATTTTAAAGGGAATTCCTTTTTTTATATTCCATCACAAAACGTGATAAAATTGAACAGGACATTACTGAGTAAGTTTCAACTGCAAATGACCTGGTTTTAACGTCCCTTTTTTCCCTTTTTTAGGCCCGTTTCCCTTTTTTTAGGAACTTTCCTTTTCCAGTACCTTTTTTGCTAATTTATTTTGAAAAATTCGTAAATTACACAGTATTTGGCAATATGAAAACATTAAAAAAAAATTCACTGATTCAACATTGAAAAAATAATTCCTCCCAGCAGAATAGAGCATTACAGGGAAATCACAGGCTCGCCATTGTTTAAGTTTCCCATTATAAGAAGGTGGGGAACATGGATTTCGTGTGCTATTTTCCTCTGTGAGAATTTCAACAAAATCAAAAAATGTCATCAGTCATTAGATGTTGCAGAATCAGCAGCTGTAGAGCAAGCAAAGGCTTTACATAAAACAAGCATGTATTTCTCTGTTGAATTTTTACAATCTCTTACGTTTATATCCCTTTTTCCCCACCTTTTTTGGCAATAATTTTCCTTTTTTCCTCACCTTTTCTTGGCAATAATTTTCCCTTTTTTCGTCCTTTTTGGGGTGAAAATTTTCCCTTTAAAATCCGGTCTCTACTTATTATACCAAATTCTTAAGTTTTCCATACCTCTTTACTTGGCTCCCCGATTTACATTTCTATCCTCCTACCATAATCATGGTACACGCTCGCAGCACAACTCTCTGTTATCAATTCCTAGTCATCATACAACCACATACTCTCATTCATTCACCATAGCCACAGCCCGTTCTTGGAATTCCTTGTCACAAGATATTAGGGGTAGTCGGAGTGTACACTCTTTCAAATCTGCGCTTATTAAACAATTATTGCCCACTGAACAGAACTAGCTCTTTGTAGTCACTCCATCTTTCACTGTATATAACATTACTTAGTCTCCTTATAACGTATCTATAGCTAGACTTAAATTTCCATTATAACATAATTTTACATATTCCTTGTTTTACTTGTAACATTATTACTATTTTCTTTGATGACACTTACGCTCTCTATGAAGCCTATGCTTTTTATGAAACCTATGCTTTTTACTTATTTAATTTATTATTATGATTAGCCTTAACCTTAGTCTTAGTATTAGTCATAAGTCTCTTATTCACTAATTTGCTATTTATGTAAACCTACATTGTATATATTTTCTGAAACCTGGTTGAGTGGAAGAGAAGGCCTTATGGCCTTAACTCTGCCAGGCAAAATAAATCATTTACTACTACTACTACTCTCCACCTCTCACCCTTTAATTCCACGGCCCCTAATTATGAAGTTTGTTCTCTGGTTTTAATCATTAAGTACAAAGTTAGTTCATGGGATTTTGGGTACCCAGCAGGGAGCAGCTCGGTAATCTTCAGACATATCTTTAAACGAATTCCTTAAGTCATTGCCTTTAGAAGATTGTTGAAAGACACACATGCACAAGAACAATTGTCTCAGTTGACTTATACGAGGCGCGTCCAAAAAGTAAGTTTCCCTGAGCCGTTTACAGAAAGAAAACAAATTTTTTTGGAAATATTCATTGCAACAGATACAGCAAGTATTTAGCTATTATTCAATATATTTGCCCGGAATTGAAACATTTGTCTTACCGTGGCACCAACTTTTAAATACATGTGTCGTAGAAGTGTGCCGCCTGGGATTTGAACCACCGTGTGACGAACATCTCCGCCTCTCTGTCATTCTGTCATTCCCTGTCATTTCTTTAGGTGTAGGAAAAGATGGAAATCACTGGCAGCGAGGTCCGGGCTTTAGGCTGAATGTTTAAACACCTCTCACCCGAACTTCTGCAGGAGAGTAGTTATAGACCAGCTTTGAAATCGCCCTTTTGACCACCTTTTGAAGAGGAAGTTATGTGAGGCTCCCGACGCGGTCCCAGCCGACCGGCGTCATTGTACTCGATTAAAGAAAGCGAGATGAGCCCTTTCACCCCGTGTTATTTTCGAAGCGTCCCGACGCCGCGTTTAGGAGTTAGGCCCCTAAGAGCCATTATTCCTGTTACGTAACGTAGTATCAGCCCCTTTATGGCCGACTTGCCTGGGGCGATGATGACGTCATAGTGATGGATGTCTCGGGAGTCGTTTCAAAAAAGCGAGATGCGCCCTTTTCAACCAGTGCTATTCCCTAGGCGTAAAGTTACGTCCCTAAGAGCCATTATTCCTGTTACGTAACAGGAACAGGATTTATACTTATACCTCTTGATCCAGGGGGTGTCCTGTGACGTCACGGGACTCATTTTGACCAGGTTGGCGCTGCGTCCCTAAAGGGACATGGCCTACCACCCAAGACCTGTTATTAGGCCCTTAGAACCAAAGAGACGATATGTACGTCATGGTAGTCGATTCGAACAAATGAGTTACGTCTTTTAACAATAAGCTATCCATATTTATCCCAATGGGTGTAATTAGGCCATTTGGACCAAAGAGAGGTTTTGTACGTCATGGTACTCGATTCGAACAATTTAGTTACCCTCTTTAACACTATGCTATCCCCAATTCATCCCAAAGGCTGTAATTAGGCCTTTAGGACAGAGGTGAGGTTTTGTACGTCATGGTACTCGATTCGAACAATGGAGTTACGCCTTTCAACACTATGCTATCCCCCTATTCATCCCGACGCCTGCAATTAGGCCCTTTGGACCTAGGAGACGCTATGGAGTCATGGTAGACGATTCGAACAGTTGAGTTACGCCTTTTAACACTATACTATCCCCCGATTCATCCCAACGGTTGTAATTAGGCTCTTTGGACCAAGGAGACGTTACGGACGTCTTAGTACTCGATTCGAACAATTGAGCTACGCCTTTTAGCACTATGCTATCCCCCTATTCATCCCGACGCCTGTTATTAGGCCGTTTGGACCCAGAGATGTTTGTGACATTCCGTATGCATTATGAAACTATGTTTGGTAAACAAGATCTCAAATATAGACAAATTTCTCCTAAACAATATTACAGAGGTCATCAAAATGTGTTTATCTCTACACAACCCCAGGCTATGTGAATGTCAGTACGGAAAGTGATAATAATAAAAAAAGTTACAGAATTACTTATAGCATTTGCGAAAGCTGTTTATGTTTTCCCACTGCATAGAAATTGAAAGATAAATAAATAAATTTATACTTACATAACTTTTTCTTTTCTCCTTCCAGATGAACAGTGTTAGTATTACTATCAACTAATTGAAATGACTGTGTAAGGATTAGGAAAACGGTTAAGGTTAATTTTCATATCAGAACGTCACAACTTTATTCTGTATCATAAGGTTGTCACGTTCCCATGAAATAATGTGTATAAACAAAAGGCTTTTCAGTGTTAGAACTGGATGGTTTATTTCATAGGTAACGATGTTATATAATGTTAGATTTTCCCAACTTGTACGAACACCATCTTTGTTTATATAATTAAACACTTCACTTTGCATGAGTAAAAATTTACTCGTGATGTCATTTATAATAGTAGTGGAATCATAACGAGGTAAGTAATCTCCTCATTACGTAAAATAATGCGAGAACTATCGTAATGTATCACACATTCTTTCAAGTCCTTACATCTTTGTAATTGAAACAGTCTTCTCTAAACAGTAACATTGTTTTATGTAACTTGTTTAACTCCAGGTGTGTTTAAAATCATGTAATGAATATTGTCTGTGATCCATGACTTCAAACTTAAAACAATTTGCTGTGCACATTTTGCTTCAGGAAAAGTATGAAATTTACAGACAGTAATACATTTAGGTAGAATATTTAAATTAGGACAATTGAAATCAAACAGATCGTAGAACTCGACAGACGGAATAATGTTTTGTAGAAATTGTTTCTTCTGAAGACCTTTCACAAATACATGATCACAATCGATGAAAACGTGTTTTACAATATTTTCCATATGAACATAATCTACAAATCCAAGATCGTATTGTAATCCATGATGAAAATGTTCTAAGTAATGTTTTGTCACCTCGTTTACAACACGGTCTTCAGGACTGTTGAATAATATATGTACACTGTTTTCACCTTTCAAATCACAAGAAAAAAATTCTTTTACAAAAAATAGCCCTGATGCTGCGTCGACATAACCCTGTACATCAGCAACGCGACCATTCCTAGATCAAAAGAAAATAATATGTTGCTATCAAAGATCAGACGTTTACGCAAACATAAAATAAATAATTATGTTTTTCTTTGTCATTTAGATCTGTTCTTTCTTCCCTAAATTAGCGTTGTTGAACACTGTTTCAATAATTATAGTTTTTTTTTCTTCATGAAGCGTTAACCAGACTTAAATTGTATGCTTTAGATCCGTCGAAATATCCTTTATACACTAGCCCTAATTTACATATGCCTGTGTTTATAGAATGAAAATCTTTCGCCTCAAACTGTTCAGAATACTTCTTCGGTAGAAAAACAGACAGAACTTCCTCCTTCTTTGAGGTTTGTAATTCCAACAACACAGAGTCCCCATACTTAGTGTGCTTTAATTCAGCTGCTAGAACATTATATGTTTGCCCTATGACTAATTGCGAAATGGAAACGCACTTTGCTCCGTATGTGGCCTTGTTGAATTTTTCGATTATTGAAGCCATCTGAAAAGCAAGAAAAAAGTTTTTAGTATATAAATTATGTTAACATTAATCTGTAGCACGTATTTATGTAAAAAATGAACAATCGGAGGACCAACAAGTAATTAACAAAGCTAGTAAAAAAAATCTAATCTTTTAGAAATAGGAAAACAAACAAGAAGTTAATAATATTTTTAAACAAAGAAACAAAACACGACGTCACTTACCTCTATAGTTTGTAGGAGAAAAGACCAGGATGATGGAAGAAGAACAGATGTAGATGCTGACGTCAACTATGTAGTCTTCACTATTCACAGAACGATGAAACAATGTTTCAAGACTGAACTGTCAGGCCTTTTATACGTATATTAAGTAACGGGTTTCCCCCCTCCTCATTTGAACTTATACAAGTTTCTTGTTTGAAATAGAATTAGATGCCGGAACCGGATTTCTTATAAGGATGTACTTTCAAAACTTGTTATGACACGTTTCTACATATAGAATTATATACCTGAACAGGATCTCGTCAGAGTACTGTTATGTTAAGTAACGGATTTCCCTCTTTGAACTTTCTTGTTTGAAAACAGAATTAAATACCAGAACCGAATGTTGTACAAGGATGTACTTTCAAAACTTGTTATGACACGTTTCTACATTTAAAACATAATTAGAATTATATACACAAACAGGATCTCGTGTGACTAAGTGTTTGTTTACCGACCTAATTACTTCAAACTTGTTGTGATATGTTCGTAAGACCCTAACAGGATGTTTGTGTGACGTGACCCTGTTTAACATCCTGCTTACAAATATTCAGATCCTGTTGTAACATATTCGGACGATAGATATTTTAGAAAATCTGATAACTTACAGAGTTATTCAGTTACACCTTTCCTCGTCCTTGTATATCGTCACAGCTATCCACCAACATTGCCACACTATAAGAAACTACATCATGCATGTGTTGGTAAATAAAGAAACAAGTCACATGCTATGAACTGAATTTATTCAATGTGCTGAGTACAGAAATCTCATAAAGAGTTTTCACAAAATTCGTTGGTGTTCCATCTTCTGTCTTTGTAATAGGCAACCTTTTCATACTGTAAAACACAACTTGTGATTTAAAAAAAACTATATAAAGTATTTAAATGTAGAAATTATTACTAACATGTACCAAATTAATTTGAAAATGTCGTCCTTCTACACTTAAGTCGCTATGAAAACTAAATTATTTATACAAATCACGCTAGAAAACTGACAAAGCATGCCTTTCATACTGTAAAACACAACTTGTAATTACAGAAAAAAAAAAGTATTTAAATGTAGGAATTGCATTGTACATCTACTGTTCAAAAGTCCTAAACACATTGTTGTAGACGAGATGTCTACATTTCATCACGGGTTAAATTATGAACAAGGATTTATAGCTTTTGTATTCAGATGTTGGAAATAATAATGTTATTACATCCCCACATGTGCCAAAATAATTTGAAAATGTCATACTTGCTATGAAAACTAAAATATTTATACAACTCACGGTTGAAAACTTACAATGCTTGGCTTTTCATCTGTATAAAACACAACTTGTGATTAAAATCGCTATGAAAACTATAATATTTATACAAGTCAAGGTAGAAAACTGACAAAGCGTGTCTTTTCATACAGTATAAAACACAACTTGTGATTGAAAACGTACAATTGTATTCAGATGTCGGAAATAATAATAATGTTATAACAACACAACATATCCCAGATTAATTGAAAATGTCTTACATGTACACTTCACTTGCTATGAAAACTAAAATATTCATACAGCTCACGGTTGAAAACTTACAATGCGCGGCTTTTCATCTGTATAAAACACAACTTGTGATTAAAATCGCTATGAAAACTATAATATTTATACAAGTCCGAAAACGTACAATTGTATTCAGATGTAAATAATAATGTTATTACAACCCAACATGTCGTAGATTAATTGAAAATGGCATACATGTACACTTCACTTGCTATGAAAACTAAAATAATTATACAACTCACGGTTGAAAACTTACAATGCGTGGCTTTCATTTGTATAAAACACAACTTGTTATTAAAATCGCCATGAAAAACTATATTATTTATACAAGAACTGTATAAAACACAACTTGTGATTGAAATTACGCGCGACGAGTTTTTCTTCAATTTCCTCCGAGATAACCTAACCTAACATACCGTAGCCTAACCTAACCTAACCTTTCCTAACCTAACCTAACCTAACCAAAGCGGTGATATAATAAATCGTACACTATAAGTTGGGTTATGCGACGATTTTTTTTCTTTCCTCCGAGATAACCTAACATACCGTAACCTAACATACCGTAACCTAACATTTCCTAACCTATCCTAACCTAACCAAAGCTGTGAACATACCCTAACCTAACTTTTCCTAACCTAACATAGCCTAACCAAAGCTGTGATATAATAAATCTTACACTCTAAAGTGGGTTCAAGCTTTAAGTGTATGTGAGCCATCTGTTTTCTGTAGTTTCTCGTTATAAAATAAATTGTACATTTTCAATTCCAAGTTGTGTGTTTATACAGTATGAAGAGGCAAGCATTGTTAGTTTTCAATCATTAGTTGTTTCATTGTTATGTGTTTATACGGTATGAAGAGGCAAGCATTGTTAGTTTTTCAATCATTAGTTGTATAAACCACATATTGGGTTGTAATAACATTGTTATTTACAACATCTGAATACAATTGTACGTTTTGAATCACAAGTTGTGTTTTATACAGTTCTTGTATAAATAATATAGTTTTCATGGCGATTTTAATAACAAGTTGTGTTTTATACAGATGAAAGCCACGCATTGTAAGTTTTCAACCGTGAGTTGTATAATTATTTTTGTTTTCATAGAGGGTGAAGTGTACAAGGTAAACATTTTTTCAAATTAATTAACAATAGTTGCATGAAGTTAAAACTAAAGATGTTACCTATTTATACTCAACAGTAAACTTTCTCATTTATAGTTGTGATCAGAAGGTGGTTGGTAGTGTCCTTAGTCAGGTAAAATAGAACGGCACTAGTATTTTACAGTTCACACAGTCTATGAATACACCTGAAAATATTATCAAACGAAATATGTGGTTAAAACGTAACTAGCTGTGATGTAAAATGTACTGGAGTGTGCCATCAGATAATTATTATATTATTATTATCACATTTTTTTTCTAAAGTTTTTTTAGTTGTCTGTAACATAATGTTTTGTTCCTTGAACAAGTAATGTAGTAATTCGAAAATGTTTTCTTTGTACACTTCAGTCGTTTACAACTCATGGCTTGTGGATAAACAATCTGTATAATATTATCTAAAAGTTGAAAATATTACTAACTGTACCTAACTAATTTGGAAATGTTAGAAGAAAACTTACCACTTCTGCACTCACGTTAATACGAAAACTAAATTATTTTGCACAACTTGTGATTAAAGAGTGTATAGTACTATTAATATGTAGAAAGTATTACTATCACGAACCTAATTATGTTCAAAACTGTTCTTTCATTTATTAAAGCTCTATGTGAAACACTATAGATAAACCTGTACATTTATTATTCAAAATAAGTAGAAGAAGCGTTTTCATCATGATGAGTGTGAAATGTAACTATTAGTGTTTACAGAATGTTGTAACAATGACCTTTTAGAGAAATCCATGACGTAACAGTCTTTACGGAGAAAATAAAAAACAGATCACAACAACAAACATCTTCAGAACATAACATATTTCTCATGCCTTTTAGCCATGTAGTATAAAATAGATAGCGGTTTCATCATGATGACTGTGACAATGTAAGTATTACTGGAGAGAACTTTCACATCAGGAATAAACCATCAATCACAAGTTGTGTTTTATACAGTATGAAAAGACATGTTTTGTCAGTTTTCAAACTAGACTTGTATAAATATTATAGCTTTATTAGCGATTTTTATCACAAGTTGTGTTTTATACAGTATGAAAAGGCACGCATTGTAAGTTTTCAACCGTGAGTTGCATAAATATTTTAGCTTTCATAGCAAATGAAGTGCACATGTATGAGATTTTCAAATTAATTTGGCACATGTTAGTAATCATTTCTACATTTAAATAATGTTATACGTTTTTATCACAAGCTCTGTTTTTCCGTATAGGAGCAGGTCGTAACAAGTTAAAGAAAAACCCGTTATCTGATATCCGCAACATGTCTGAATAAGCTTGAAAACTATAACGTAATTGCTGTCAGTAAACAGCGTGTATGAAATCCGGTTCCCCCACCTAATTCTATTTTTGAATACGAAACTTGTGAAAGTTCTAAGAAATACGGTTCCGGTTTCTAATTAACTATGTATCTATCTATTTTCGAACAAGGACGTACTAGCGTAAGAACGTGTTGACTCATATAATTCTAAATAGGATTTCCTTATAGGAACAGGTCGTAACAAGTTAAGGAAAAACCCTTTATCTGATATCCTCATAAAGGTCATTGTATCTAGGTCTGTAAACAAGGATGTACTCTTATAAGATCCGGTTGAGTCATATAATTCTAAATACGACTAAAGTATAAGAGCAGGTCGTAACAGTTTTTGAACTACATCCTGCATATAATTCTATTTTCGAACAAAGTTCCGGGTTGACGAAACCGTTACTCATTCCAATCTATATAAACTGCCGGACAGTTCCGTCTTGAATCATTGTTTCATAGCTGTGTGAATAGTGAAGACTACATAGTTGACGTCAGCATCTACATCTGTTCTTCTATCATTGTCTTTTCTCCTACAAACTATAGAGGTAAGTGACGTCATGTTTGTTTGTTTGTTTAAAAAATATAATTAACTTCTTGCTTGTTTTCCTATTTCTAATAGATTCTATTTTTTTACTAGTTTTGTTAATTATTTGTATTTCCTTCGATTGTTCATTTTTACATAAACACGTGCTACAGTTTAATGTTAACATAATTTATATACTAAAAAACTCTTTTCTTGCTTTTCAGATGGTTTCAATAATCGAAAAATTCAACAAGACCACTTACGGAGCAAGGTGCGTTTCCATTTCGCAACTAGTCATAGGGCAAACATATAATGTTCTATCAGCTGAATTAAAACACACTAAGTATGGGGACTCTGTGATGTTGGAATTACAAACGTCAAACAAGGAGGAACTTCTGGCTGTTTTTCTACCAAAGAAGTATTCTGAACAGTTTGAGGCGAAAGATTTTGATTCTATAAACACAGGCATATGCAAATTAGGGCTAGTGTATAAAGGACATTTCGACGGATCTAATGCATACAATTTAAGTCTGGTTAACGGTTCATGAAAAAAAAACAGTGTTCAACAACGCTATTTTTAAAAGGAAGAAAGAACAGATCTTAATGACAAAGAAACACATCATTATTTATTTTATATTTGCGTAAACGTCTGAATTTTGATAGTAATATATTATTTTCTTTTGATCCAGGAATGGTCGCGTTGTTGATGTACAGGGTTATGTCGACGCAGCATCAGCGGTATTTTTTGTAAAAGAATTTTTTTCTTGTGATTTGAAAGGTGAAAACAGTGTACATATATTATTCAACAGTCCTGAAGACAGTGTTGTAAACGAGATGACAAAACATTACTTAGAACATTTTCATCATGGATTACAATACGATCTTGGGTTTGTAGATTATGTTCATATGGAAAATATTGTGAGAAACATTTTCAACAATTGTGATCATGTATTTGTGAAAGGTTGTCAGAAGAAACAATTTCTACAAAACATTATTCCGTCTGTTGAGGTCTACGATCTATTTGATTTCAATTGTCCAAATTTAAATATTCTACCTAAATGTATTACTGTCTGTAAATTTCATACTTTTCCTGAAGCAAAATGTGCACAACAAATTGTTTTAAGTTTAAAGTCATGGATCATAGACAATATTCATTACGTGTTTTTAAACAAACCTGAAGTTAAACAAGTTACATAAAACAACGTTACTGTTTAGAGAAGACTATTTCAATTACAGAGATGTAAGGACTTGAAAGAATGTGTGATACATTACGATAGTTCTCGCATTATTTTACGTAATAAGGAGATTACTTACCTCTTTATGATTCCACTACTATTATAAAGGACATCACGAGTAAATTTGTACTCATGCAAAGTGAAGTGTTTAATTATATAAACATAGATGGTGTTCGTACAAGTTGGGAAAAAATCTATCATTATATGACATCGTTACCTATGAAAATAAACCATCCAGTTCTACTACTGTGAAGCCCTTTGTTTAAACACATTATTTCATGGGAACGTGACAACCTTATGATACAGAATAAAGTTGTGACGTTCTGATATGAAAATTCACCTTAACCGTATTCCTAATCCTTTCACAGTCATTTCAATTAGTTGATAGTAATACTAACACTGTTCATCTGGAAGGAGAAAAGAAAAAGTTATGTAAGTATAAATTTATTTATTTATCTTTCAATTTCTATGCAGTGGGAAAACATAAACAGCTTTCGCAAATGGTATAAGTAATTCTGTAACTTTTTTTATTATTATTATTATCACTTTCACTACTGACATTCACATAGCCTGGGGTTGTGTAGAGATAAACATATTTTGATGACCTCTGTAATATTGTTTAGGAGAAATTTGACTATACTGGAGGAACGTGTCATATTGATGATCTACAATTAGCATGCAGGATGTTTGTATGTATGTGTATTTTCAGTCACTTCCGTGTCGGCAGGGGTGACCCGGAACTATTCAGGATGTAACGGTTGATCTTTACATGTACATGATGTATTTTCATTCAGTTCCGTGTATAAGATCCGCGTCGGCTTGGGGTGACTAAGAAATTTTAACGGTTGATTTTATCTGTAATAAGGAATTCCTCCCATCTATTATTGATTTGTATGTACCACTTTGCTGTACTATAATAATATTTCTTGTGAAAATAAATAAGGTACATTTAAATGTTGTTTTTATTTTACCTCTGAAAAAGAAAGTCTTATCCAAAAATCAGATGTAGAGGGTGTACATTGCCAGATCGTAAGATCATTCTGCTGTTCATACATTGATAACTGTTTTCATAAGAATTCTTGTAATTAACAATATTTTTAAAATATATATATATATATATATATATATATAACAGCTACAAACTTGAAAATTAAAAGGTTTTGCACTTACAGGGTAACAGATGATTGTTCAAATTTTGAATTAAATCGCTTCGGTAGAAAAAAAGTTTTTGCTGTAAATTATTTCATTCCACTTGTGAGTCATACATAACAAATTAGTACAAATTCCTTCGCGTTAATATATAACTTATTTTTTAAAAAATATTCAGTGAAGTATAGCAGCTACAACCTTGATTTTTAAAAGGTTTTGCACTTACAGCGTAACAGATGATTGTTCAAATTTTGAATTAAATCGCTTCGCTAGAAAAAAAGTTTTTGTTGTAAATTATTTCATTCCACTTCTGAATCATAGATATCAAGTTAGCACGAATTCCTTCGAGCTAATATATAACTTATTTTAAAAAAATATTCAGGGAAATATTACAGCTACAACCTTGATTTTTAAAAGGTTTTGCACTTACAACGTAACATGTGATTGTTCAAATTTTGAATTAAATCGCTTCGGTAGAAAAAAAGTTTTTGCTGTAAATTATTTCATTCCACTTGTGAGTCATACATAACAAATTAGTACAAATTCCTTCGCGTTAATATATAACTTATTTTTAAAAAAATATTCAGTGAAGTATAGCAGCTACAACCTTGATTTTTAAAAGGTTTTGCACTTACAGCGTAACAGATGATTGTTCAAATTTTGAATTAAATCGCTTCGCTAGAAAAAAAGTTTTCATATACAATAGTTTAGTCCACTTATGATTCATCTGTACTAAGTGGGATGACTTCTACACGAAATCAAAACTTTAGATTGATAAAATCTTTAAGTAATATTTTTGTATTATGTATTCTGTGAAATATAATAGTTACAGGCATGAAATTTTAAAGGTTTCTTTCTAACACTATAATACGCTTATGTACTAATTTTGAAATAAATCGGGTCGGTAGAAAAAAAGTTTATTGTATAAATTATTTTCGCTAGTTGTGACTCATTAAGGTAAATGAGTGTTTCAAGTCCAGAACTTGGTAAGATTGTTATCAAGAAAACTGATCCATACAGTGTCCTGATGATATCATTTGTAAACGGGATAATTTTAATTATAGGCATGATTTATTCTCATTGTATCATATGATGTTTCAATTTACCATTAGAACAAAATTTTTATGTAACGCATTTAAGTCTGCAACAATATTATAGGACCAGTTCATAGTTTTACAGAAATTACGTCTTTTGTGTCTAGTTAAAAACATTGTTTTAAAACATTAATTCAGAATAGTCTACCATACACGAAATTCCGAATTCGTAATGGGAATTGGTTATCAGTTTTGGCACTACATCCATAAAAGAAGTTCGACTACCATACACAAAATACGGAATTTAAAAAGTAGCCTTTGTATTCGTAATGGAGCTGGTTAACCGTTTTTTGGGACTTGTTTAACAGTTTTGGCTCTGCATCCATAAAAAAAAGAAGCTGTCCTACCGTACGCAACATTCGGAATTTAAAAAGTAGTCGCTGTATTCGTAATGGTGGTTTAGGCGCTGCATCCATAAAAAGAAATCGGTCTACCGTTCACAAAATTCTGAATTTAAAAGTAGTCGCTGTATTCGTAAGGGGGACTTGGTTAACAGATTTGGCGCTGCATCCATAAAAAGAAATTGGCCTACCGTACACAAAATTCAGAATTTTTAAAAATAGTCGCTGTATTCTTAAGGGGGGACTTGGTTAACAGTTTTGGCGCTGCATCCATAAAAATAAGATGGTCTACCGTCCACAAAATTTCAGAATTTAAAAAGTAGTTGCAACTATATAATACAATAGTAGGAGTATTTTTACCTGTTTTTGTCGCCATCTTCCTTCCTCACTTTAAAAATACATATTTCATATATCTCTCCCAATCCCTCAACGCCATCTTGGTAACAATTTTGAATTTTCAAATATCCCACCATTTTTAAAATCAAAATTCGACTTAGCTCACTTTCGCATTGAATACAAAATTTCGACTTAGCACACTCTTGCATTTTCGAATTTTGAATTTGGCGCTAGCCGCCATTTTGAATCCGCCATTTTGTAGCCGCCATTTTGTTTCCGCCATTTTGTAGCCGCCATTTTGTTTCCGCCATTTTGTTTCCGCCATTTTGTAGCCACGCCCCCTTTAGCCCCTCCCCTTAGCCCCGCCCCTATGACGTCATAAGCCACGCCCCTTTTACCCCCTCCCCCTTAGCCCCGCCCCTATGACGTCATAAGCCACGCCCCTTTTACCCCCACCCCAATAAGCCACGCCCACTTCCCCTACCCCCACTCCTATGACGTCATCACCCCCCACCCCATTTCCCCTACCGGGCCATATCTATTCCTATACTACTCAGGAGACTTGCTAGAAGGTGTATAAACATCTTGTTATATTGTCTTTAAGTTCTTCTAATGTATGGGAAATTGGCCTATACACTTTATTTTTCAAGTTTCCCCATAAATAATATCCACATACTGTTAGAAGAACTTAAAGACAATATCACATAGGCCTATCACAGGAGAAATTAACTCTGTCTCGGAAGCTGAACTTATGTGCGTGAAAGAAAATTTCCTAAAAAGGTGCCACTATTGTGTGGATGCAAGAGGAGAACATTTCCAACATCTCTTGTGAAGAGGTTCGTGGTTATTTTCATTGCAATTTTAACTGTAAATGTCAGAACCTGAATCATTACACCGATCACGGCTTTATATGCGTAGATTTTTCACACGATCGCTCGGAAGTAGGAGCTGTGCCCGCCGCGACCCAGAAATTGGCCAACTCTTGCGTGGGACTCACTGTATATACACAATTGGAAAGAATGCAGAACGTCTTTCTGATGCTTGCAGGAAAGTTGGATTGGAAATTAATACAGAAAAAACAAAGTATATCGTAATGAAACATCATAGTAATGCGCTACAAAATAATAAAATAGCAGATAGGCCTAAATCATTCGATCTAGTGGAAAAATTCAAATATCTGGGAGCAATTATTACATATATACAAATAATATTAAGGTAGAAGTTAAGTTTCGACTAAAGTAAGGAAATGCTTGATGTTATGCAATTCAGACACTTCTATCTACACGTTTTCTGTCCAGAAATCTAAAAACAAAAGTGTATAAGACAATTACCCTTCCGTTTACATTACATGAATGTGTGACATGGTCTCTTACTCTTCGGGAAGAACATAATCTGAGTGTCAGAGTGTGTTTAAAAACAGGGTGCTTAGGAAAATATTCGAACTTAAGAGAGATGAAAAGGGAGACTGGAGAAAACTGAATATTGACGAGCTTCAGAACCTGTACTTCCGTCGATTATAGTGAGTGTAATTAAATCACGGAGAATGAAATGGACTGGAGGAGGAAAAAAATATCTAAAATATGTTGACTTGGAAGGACGAAGGTAAAAGACCACTTGGAAAACCTAAACGTAGTGAGAAGATTAAATTAGAATAGATTTAAGTGAAGCAGGATTTGAGAGGGATAGTTGGATGGAGTTAGCACAGAATAGGGTTGAATGGTGAGCTCATGCCTCATGTAAGCGCGGCAATGGACCTCTAGGTTCTATAAGACAGATAATATTTCTCTAGCTTGCTTAGGAATTGTCTATTGCCATTGAGTAAATAAGTAAGTAAGCTCAAAATATTCTCGTGCAGAATACACCACTTCACGCGCTTCTCCGCGAATCGGAGCACCCTTCACCATTTTCGACACTTTTGTGTGATTCATCTTTGCAAAACTCACTCGTCCCATATTGTTGAGGTAGCATTAAACAATCTGTGTACAGTAATATGTCTATCAATCAATCTTTATTTGGTTCTTTAACTTAACTTTATGCCTCGTACATTTATTGGATACTGTCAATACAAGTACACAAACGAAGACTAACTGCAAAATACCAGTTAAATGTAAATATAAGTAGGGGGATTTCTATTACCTAAAAAAATAGGATATATGCATGCATATATGACCTAAAAAACATTTAAACATGACCAATAACATTTAAAATATGACTTGACCACTTACACATTGTGTATATCTTTTTTAAGTTTCATTACAATTCATTTTATTAAAATATAATGTCAATTATCTAAAATATCTGTAAATTCTCAAGAAGTATCATTATAATGCAAAATTTACAAAATATGATATGAAACTTCAAAACTTCTTTAATATGCACACAAATATGCCAAAAATATGACCTAAAATGCATATTCATACTAAATATACTACAATAGTTGAAAATTTCCTAAATATGCAGTTATATGCACAATAAAAGCCATTCCATTTTCACCAGGATGCTTGGAATCGGGTTTAAATTAGTCGGAAACCTGAAATAATGCAAAGGGGAAAAATATGACATGTCATAGAAATGCTAACATTTTTCCACAACAAGCGAATTGCTCGTGTGTTTCTTAAGGAAGGCATTTCTTCTCCTCGAAAACATTTTACTTTTTGCATTAAAATTATAAATTTTGCTAAATCCTTTCTTAGTGAGCACTCACATTACGAAACGAAGGTAGCCTACTGTCAAAATTCCAAGTCTCTATCTATTGTAGATTAGGCTCTACGTTCAGTGGCGCCAACTTTTGGAAACCATTAGATGGGCTCAAAAGATTGTAAAATTTCCATACTCCCACCCCTTATTTTGTTCATGAAATGAACTTATGTAGTATTGATATAATTAGAGATGAATATAGAATTGCACTAGAAACGATTTCCTTGTTTGTAATAACTAAAACAATCAGGAAAGTGTTGTGTAGCCTAGTTAACGGAAATTCCTTAAAGCTTATAATATTACATAAGTAACATTTTTACTTCGTCTGCCCGTTACCACAGGTACTGTAGGTACATGAAGTATTGTGTTCGACCCTGAAATTCGAAGTCGAGTTTTAACATAAATACAGGTTGTGAGGACCCCTGAATCCAAAAAATGATATTTTCCGAAACGTGTCTGTGTGAGTGTCTGTGAAAAGCGTAGTTCGAGAACGAAAAATCGTATATAAACAAAAGTTTATATTTGCGTTAAGTATCTTTCGGGGATACGACACGAAGACTGGTGACGACTTTCTCCTACTCTGAGCGCCACTTTACATTAAGAAAATTAAGTTTTTATTTGCAATTTTTTCGAAAACGGCTATAATAATAATTTGTTTAGATTTTGTACATGAGGTGTTTATACCAATATAAGAGCCAGAAATTCTATTTGAAATTTTTTTCTAAAAAATTCTCTGTTGTTCGAGACATGAATAAAATATTGAGTACTGTAGAAACTCAGTCTTGTTTGCTTTGCGTCAGGTTGAAATAACTGAATACGCACTGCTTGCAATACGGTCTCTTATTCTACATCAGAATGTGAAATGGGAAAGGTGTATTGCCCATACTTGGGGTAAAGAAAGTTACGTATGTGGATTACATAAGATTCCATTTGGGTTTAGTATCCTGCGAGGATGCGATAAGGATTCTCTAAAAAATCTCTAAGAATTTTGTTTAGATTTCCTATCTGAACACCATAATGTGCATAATGCATTATATTATATGGTATATTATGTATCACAATGTATTAAACTAATTCCCAAAACTTTTATTTGAGTATAGGAAGTTATGATCCATATCAGATAAAAAAATTGTTTAAGGTAACTATGAAAACAAAATAAAGTAATACGTCGTGTTCAAAATGTTTCTCCTGACAGGAGTTCACCCAAGAAATTCTTTACAAGCATCATATATTTTTCTTTCCCTAGACCAGTAGCCTGTTCTCCCTATCACAACATCTTTTCTTTCCTTCTGGTTTATTATCCCTTGCTGATTTAACCACTTTTTCTTAATTCATTACCTTTCCATATTAGTTTCACTCTGACTTTTTGTTTTGTACCCCACACTCTTATCTTATATCACAGTTTCTTGCCTTTCCCAATAGTGTCCTTCATGTGATTTTTCTTAAACACATTCATCGTCTAAATTCTAGATCTAACTTTTCCGCGCTTTCCTTGTGTACATTTAGAACAGCAATGTGATGAAGTTCTTTCTGAACGAAAAAAATGTATTTAGTCGTTTGAAAGCGTAATAAGATACTTAGGCTGTGGAAACTGTATTGGGATATATACATTTTAATGAATTTAGGAACGATTTCATACGATCGTGATTGAATTATGGAGCAAGAGGAGAAAGTAGGCCTACTACTGTACTATGTTAACAACAGGGAGTGATCCAGAACTTATGGAAGGGAGGGGCCGACATAAACGAAAGTTTGCAATTACTAGAGGAATATCCCAAAAACAGGGAAATCTGGGGGTCTTCCCCGTAAATTAAAATAAATGAAGTGCTAAATAATGCCATTTTAGGTCCTCTGAGTGATTTCTTCAAATTTCTCCATCAGGCTAAAACTTTTTTTTATCCAGAATTTTAGTTGTGTTGAACAATTTGTCGGCTTTCTAATCTGTATTTAAAATTGAAAGTGCGTGTGTCTGTTTGTTCCCTACACAAATCTACATGCTTCGAACAATTTGCACACAGTGGGCAGGAAAGTGTGAAGGTGACATTGATTTTCTTTTTGATTTCAGTCCCGAAACGGTTGTATGGGAACAAGAAAGTGGGAAATATAATATCACGTAAAGTTTATAAAATTTTATGTTATCGGAATTTCTGTTTCTTCTTATTTCACGATCTATCAGGCATGGTGTGTAGAAGCAACGGGTTGCAAAATATTTCTCAGTCTTCTATGAGCGATAAAAAGCTATATCAAACGACATTTTCTAGATACCAGGCCTTTTAAGCTAGTTCTACATAAAATGCTTTAGTTGCATTCTGTTCCACTATTACCCAGGGCGAGTTTCTTAGACTCAATAGTGTTATTCTTTCTTCTTGCTGCATTTCCCATTCTTGATTGAACACAATTTCGGATCATAATTCGTTATTAAATGCGGCAAAAACAATCCTATACTTAGAAATTAAAGATAAAGCAAATTGCGATGGTAGTTTTTATTTTTGTAACGATAATTACCGGCAACTGTAACAGTTTAATTAATTCTGAAAATAGTATCTAATTGTACAAAAATGAATTTCACCTGTTTCTCATAACCGGTATCCAAACCTGTATGTCTCTCCTTAAGTGAATATTCGGGCTTGATGTTACATCACAGCCATTTCATAAAATATGGGAATTTTTCTCTCAAAGACAAGTTATAAAACTATTGTAATTGGGTGGTCAAAAATAAGTTTAAAACCTCAAATTCTCTGAATATTAAGGACTTAGGTCTAGCAGAAGTGGTTTCATGAGGAAAATCTGTCGATTTACTTATTTATTGCGTTGAGTTACTTTTTTTTTTGCCATTTTTAGCAAGATTTTAACACTCTTTAATACCAAGTAGTCGAGAGTAATCAGCTATGTCCATTTTAATTTGAGAAAATATACATCTTAAGGTACAATTTGGTATAAGATTAACTTAAAAAAATATGTGGTTAATTATTATGTAAAATAACAAACAAGTGATTTTTTGTCCCACTCGTAATGGTAATAGTTTTGTTAAATTATTATTGATGAGTTAAATAAATTTTCTGACAACCTGGAAGCAGTATATAATTTGTATTTAATCCCTGATACCTTCATTAATAACAACATTAAGACCCTAACAGTAATAGCTGAACAGCAAATGAACTCTTTTTGTGCATCATTAAAATTAGTGTCCAAATTATGTCCCACCCGTAATATATTTTGAAAAACAAATTTAAAATATCTATATTAATAAAAGGAAGTGTCTGTCCTCCGTCTGTCTGTCCTCCGTCTGTCTGTCCTCCGTCTGTCTGTCCGCGATGCCCAGCGAAATCGACTCAACGCAGAGATCTGAAATTTTATACATAGGCGGACTAAAGGGTCGGAATGTGCACCTCGAAGCCGGAATTTTAATTTTCGCTTTCGTTTGTGAGTTATGAGTAAAAAACTGGCAGAAAACGTGCATTTTTTTGCGTTTTAGAAGCATCAGTTTCAGTAATAAATTTCAATATCAAATCACTTACAGATGGCTTTGGCTATTTTTGTCATCATACCTCATACCTTGGAAATAAAAGCAACGCGATCGCTTGATTTTGTTAGTCCATCCTAGACGATTCAATTGTTTAGAGTGTCAAGGCCCACAGACATATGACATTTTCAACCTACACGGAAGAAGGATAATCAACCCTAAATATGGTCAAACATTGTTCGATTTGAACGAAACTCACTATACAGGGGTTTTCTGGGCCAAGGAACTCGAATCTGAGGTCGCTTTTACCAGGGGACGCTACCTAATCGTGGAATGCACTCCACGTGATTTAGGTGTTAATAATTATAATTTGAAATAATTATCGCGGGGGAAGCCGCGGGCACATGCGGGCACATGCTGTTTGTCTGTCTGTCCACGATGCCCATCGAAATCTACTGAACGCAGAGATCTGAAATTTTAAACATAGATTCACTGAAAGGTGGGCGAATGCACCTCAAAGCCGAATTTTTAATTTTAGCTTTCGATCGCGAGTTATGAGTGAAAAACTGGCAGAAAACGTGATTTTAGCGCTGTCGAAGCATCAGATTTCAGTAAGACATTTCAATGTCAAATCAATTGCAGTTGGCTTTGGCTATTTTTGTCATACCGTGGAAATAAAAGCATCGCGATCGCTTGAATGTTGTAAGCCCACGCTGGTCGATTCATTTGTTTAGAATGTCAAGGCCCGTAGACATATGACATTTTCAACCTACACGGAAGAGGGATAATCAACATAGACCTAAATATGGTTAAACATCGTTCGATTTGGCCGAAACTCACTATATAGGGATTTTCTGGGCCAAGGAACTCGAATCTGAGATCGCTTTTACCAGGCGACGCTATCTAATCGTGGTATATAATTCACGTGATTTAGGTGTTAATAAATATGATTTAACAATTATGCTCTTAATTTTTAATTCTTGAAATAATTATCGCGGGCGATCGCTTGATTTTGTAAGTCCATCCTGGACGATTCATTTGTTTAGAATATCAAGGCCCGAAGACATATGAAATTTTCAACCTACACGGAAGAGGGATAATCAATATAGACCTAAATATGGTCAAACATTGTTCGATTTGGACGAAACTCACTGTACAGGGGTATTCTGGGCCAAGGAACTCGAATCTGAGGTCGCTTTTACCAGGCGAGGCTATCTAATCGTGGTATGTAGTCCACGTGATTTAGGTGTTAATAAATATAATGATTTAACTATTATGCTCTTAATTTTTAATTTTTGAAATAATTATCGCGGGCGAAGCCGCGGGCACATGCTAGTTTAAAATAAATTGGAGTAGTGGAGAAGGTATTGTAAATTTTACAGAATGTGAAGAACCAATTCTAATTTTATTATTTATAATATGTAATAAACAAAAATAGTGTTTATAATTTGCTAGAATGTCCCATCCGTAATTATGAAATGGCTGATCAGGTACAAAAAGCCTGGGCTGGACTGTTGGTAACTTACTAATATTGCATCATACCTCCAGATTTACTCCCATAACTTATTACTTCAGTACCACATATTTTCCTTGGACAGATTGCAAACTGTACTACTCACCAGCACATCAGGTATTTTCGTCCTGGAGACCTGGACTCTGCTTCTGACTTCTGGGACAGTCCACTTTGTCCAGCCATGATAACATCTTACACATTGCCTTCACACTTTCGTCTGTCGCTTACTGTTGAACGTACTGGCATCCATCCGACACACGCTTGATAATACTGATAACCAGGTAATATCCCGTGCGTTATTAAAAAGAAATTACAATTCCCAAACGAAACACTAGACGTAATATACAAACTTATCACTCCTGTCTGAAAAAGACGTGCACTACAGGTTTTTAAAAATGGCGAACTCATCTCAATCGATAATCGATAGTTTTGTGTACTGCATTCTCTCGGCCTGGAAGAAGCGATCGAAACTATTTGTAGAAGCAGCAATCGATCCCTAGCAGACATTTGTGGAACTTCTAAGACCGTGCCCGTGGTATTTTGTCATATTCCTATTTCTTTCTCTTACTAACAAATTTACAGACAAATTAATTACCGAACAGTCCGCTCCGCTCGGTTAATTAAAAACAAAAGGATGGCATTCAAGCACTTTACGTAAAAACAATGTTAGTGTTATTAAATATAATGTTTTAGTTATTTTGTTGTTAAATAAATTGTTTTTAAAATCTAGCGGTTGAATTATATGAATAAAAATTAAAGTCATTAATCAAAACTAAACTTTTAACTGTTAACTTGAATTAAATGCTAGTCTGAAATAGTTCACAAGAAATCAATAATTTAATACAGTAATAAATAAATAAATAAATAAACAAATAAATAAATAAAAGATAAGAAATTCGAACAACTGCTGTCTTCTGGGTTGTCATGGCTATCTATGCATTTGACACAAGGCGTCTAAAATATAGGCCTAAATACTATTAAACTTGAATTTTACAATCTTCAGGTTGAAATAGGACGTGTACATAAATACTATTATTTTTATTTTGTATTTAATTAAATTTTAATGTTAATTTGAAAGGTAATCATTTTGGACAAATAATAAATAAATCAAATCAACGTAAAATAAATACCAAAGAGGCTAATGTATCCGTATTCACTAGAAGCAAGTTACAAGCAAACTTGGCAATATAAAGACAGGCGGTCTACCTAACCAACTATAAACATATCTTCACTATCTGTAATGTTTCTCTGCCACCCGAAAAATTATTCCTAATTGCATTACAGAGTGAAGTTGTGGGTATCAGAACATCAATACAGAAAGCTACAGAACACAGAACTAGATGAAAATGTGTGTATTACTCACGATAACGAACTAGACCGGTGTTGTCAAGACGTAATCACCAGAAGAGAAGCCAGTCCGGCTAATTCAATCATATCGAGTGAAATATGAAGACAGAATAATAACAAACCTTTCAGTTTTACCACTGTCACTATTGAATATATCACATAGAATATAACTTTCTTAAGTTATAGATTTCATTGTAACCCTTTTTTATTCAGCTGTATTTATACTCCTTTCAGCTTCGAGGCCATATCAGGAGTTCAGGATCTGTCTGCACAGAAGGCTATGAAACTATCGATTGTTAATTATTTTCTATTGTTGGCGTATTTTATGGAGTAAATTTCAACTGATATTATTTTAAATGAATATGATATAAGATGAAATAGGGAGTATGAATCACGGTATGTAAATATCCAATTCGGCAATTGTCTTTACGACTAGAAAACCATGAAAAAAATATTTCGAATTTCCCGCCTTGTACGACTTTGTTGTAACCAAAGTGTTGTAGTCAGAGACTACTACAATCTTGTGTTTTAGAAGAATATAAAAAAATTCAAACATAAGCAAAAGAGCCTGTTCTTCTCATGGGTGAGAGTGACGTTCAGTTGCCTCCATTTTCAGAAAAAATTACATTTTCTCATGGGTAACTTGATAGGACACCAAGACATTTTATTGTATAACTAGCATTCGTACACCAAAAAAAGTATTTTGCACGGTTCTTAGCGAAATGCGAGAAATACCAGTGGCGCCAAATCATATGGGCCCGTGGGGCTCAAACCCACCCAACAGTTGACGCGTATTATTATCATAATTATTTATTGCTATTACTAAAAATTATGTTTCTTTGTTCAATCCCTGTAAAGTGAAAGTCAGGCTATTGTTGACCAATGGCGGAGCCATGGTTCGTACACGGTCTGCAGTAAAGTACAGTCAAGGCCCTCTTCATTTAGTAACGTCTCTATCATATTATCCTGTGTTCAGTGACCCGAAACATTTGGCTCTCGAGGACATAGGTTACATGGTTACTGTTATGACGGAAAATGATCTCCATTTGTCAGTACAGCTTTATAATTCCTAAGAAAAATCTATGCAAGTTAAAATAGAAGTTTGTGTCAATATTAGTGACATTAAAATATGCATATTCTATGATTACAGATAAATCAGGTCGTAAAAAAGATTTTGGTATCAATGCTAATCTGACTATCCTTTGAAATGAAAGCACTGTTCTAAAATATTTTTAACTAGCAGGTGGCCGCGATTATATACTCAACTGCTAGATGTTTTATTTAAATAATTTATTTAACAGAAAAATAATTAAAACATTACGTTTATTATCACTTACATAGTTTTCACCCAAAATGCATGAATTAATAATTTTATTCTCAATTATACTGTTGTCGTATAATTAAAGGTGTTTCCCGTCCGGTTGGACGAGTTGCTCCAATAATACACGCCAATGTGTATGCTGGTAGCTGATGATGTTAATTCTACAGATGTAGAGTTGAACCTGCAATCTGTAGGAAGGCTTGCACACACGTAAATCGTAGGTTTATTTCCTCAGAAATAATACAAGTACTGTTGAAGTGTAGAATAGTGATTTATTGTATAGCACAAGTTACAAGTTGATGCCGTTGTTGACCACGATGAAATCCACTAAATTTACATTAATCTGCGTATTTATAACTTCGTAAGGAGGAGGAGCTAGATCAAAGTTATTATGGTTATTATCCAAGAGTTTAATAAAAATTGGTGTTGACTCGACAATAGTAATTATATTATGTTCTACATATGACTAACTCAGCAATCCTCGCATATGACTGCTCCTCCGTCATCATTCTATCGTTTATTGAACTTCAAGACTAAACAATTTAGCTTCCGTGTACACAGCAATTCATTTCCTTGTTTTCAAACAATACAGTTTATTAACTTTTAATCTAACTTCTCTTCCTCTTTAGTTCATTGCCTTTCTTTTACTTAAATTTACACAACATCCCTCTTATTTTCGTAATATAATAATAATTATACAACATCCCCTCCCTTATTTTTTAAAAAGCTGGGGTTTACACCACAGATTTTTAAACCTTAATTTGTGTCCAGTGAGTTTTTCCTGAAATAGAACTACTTTCTTCTATCTCTGTTTCTGGTACTATGTTTAAACTACTTTTTACTTCTTTTACACTTTCTTTCCTTGTACCTGAATGACTATTACATACTAATACTTCACTTGACTTTTCTAAGCCTTCAGTTTGTATTTCTATAGTTCTAACCCTTTTTTCTAATTTATTAGTTAACTCTATTTCACCATTGTTTATGTTATTATGGCTTTGCTTATATTTACAGCATCCAAAATTTACAACAATTAATTTACAAAATTGATACATACATAATTTAATTTTCTGTACATGAGTCAGACAACAGCAGGATATCATTCCTCCTATCCATAAAAATATTACTAAAAATACAACATGATACCACTGAAAATTATCATCATTTTCATTTTTTATAAAATTTACTTTCTTCTTTTCCTCATTAATAAACCTTTTAACTTCATCTAAATGATAGCCTGTTCTTCGTAATTCATCTATATTAGACAAAATATTGTGAAAAGGTAACTCCATTTTAACTTCAGCAAAATCTTTCTGAGTTTGAAAATCCATACAACATGGATTGTTGAAACTAGCAAGTGGTATTACGTCAAACTGAAAATTATTGTAAGTTTTCTTTTGTAACGGATAAATGACTCCTGTGGTTGTGATACCCTTACAATGTTCTCCTAAGTTTAATTTACCTCGACCTATGACTTTCTTGGTATATTTATTCTTAAAACAAATACCTGTAAAAATTTCGGTTTTAGGGGAAATATAAAGCCATTCATTGCTTCCAGATAAAGGTATCCATAACGTCTTTTGACTATTTAAAAACACAACAGATTTTAAACAACTCGTCGGTATTACCTGTGTTGTGGGGTGCAAAACGGTGGAAATACAATCTTGCCCCGGTATATAATTAGATATTAAAACATTTTCTTTACACACATAAGTTAAATCATTTGGTTTCTTACAGTCTCCCATTTCCTTTTGTGATAAATAAGCATACTTTGTCTTATATTTATCAATAGCTATATATTCCTGTTTTGTTTGTATGTATTGTACAGTCATATTGTTTTCCATGACTATCGGAAAAGGTATTACATGATATACATTGAATTTTTGTTGATAAAGTAACGGAACTCGTATTACATACACTAATAAATTATTTTGAACATAAATTACTGGTTCTAATAATTTCATAGCTTGGCTAGTTACAAAAGGAGGAATCACATTCTCTTGTGACTCAATTTCCTTTAAAATGTTCTTTATTTGGCTGTAAGTGATGATTTGAGGTTGAATTACTCCTGACTGTGCATGAAGAAACGTTTCAATTAATAATTCATAACTATGTTGACATTCATACAACCCGATCTCAATGTGTCTATTTAAATTAGTTAACATTATTGCTATTTCAGCTTCATATTTCTGATTAATTAATTCCACACTGAAATTCGTTGTAATATCATTAAGTTGCTGTGTAAGCTTTTTCTCATTGCTTACGATATTTACTAGAGTAGAATTTATGCTGACTAACATAGATTTCACAACTGACATTTGTTCTTCATCAATTCTTAATAAATCATTCTCTGAATCTTTTAACTTGTTAATCTGTCTATCATAATTTTTTAATTCGTTTTCAGTTGCTGTTCCAAACAAAATACGAGAAATTTCTCCTATAAAATTAAAAATAGCTCTTTTCTTCCTACTATTATTAGTTTCTGTTCTTCTGAAAGTTATTACCTCACCAGTTCCTAATCCTGATACTTCTTTGAACACATTTTCTAATCTCAAAACCCTATTTGACTTTGATTCAAAATATCTTAGACTTGAAGCACAATCTGTGACTTCATACCATGATTTACTTGAAATACTCCTACAAATTTTCTGAAACTGTTCTAACTGTCTCTTTACACTTAACCATACTTTATTTATTTCATTGCTATCCACATAAGTTACAATTTCCCACTGTGTTGGAGAGAACCATAACTCTCCTAGCTCATCAAAATAAATTCCAGCTTCTTTTATTTCACTTATCTCTACCCCTTCTTTCTGATTGGTACTCTTATAATCTGTTTCTCTTAATATTACCTCTTGCATTGCAATCAATTGCACTAACATTATTATCCACATCTTAAACATCCTCTGCGAACAAATCTGAAACACATGGTTTCGTTCTGTTAATATGGGTATACATTTTTTTCTTTCCACTTGTTCCTACCTTTCTTAACTCTAGGTTTTTACCTTTGATTTCCTCAATTTGCCATGGGCCACTATACAAACTATCTAATTTTCTCCTTTGTTCATTTCGAACAAACACATAATCTCCTCTCTTATACTGAGGTTCTCGTGCACATTTATCTCTTTTTTCTATTTCGGCTTCCTTACTTTTCACTAAGTTAAGTCTAGCCTCCTCCCATGTTCTCTGGAACCGTTGCTTGATACCCAATATGAAGTCGTCATAATTATATAACACTTCCGCTCTTCTCTGTAACGCGCCCGGCAAGTTTGCCTGTCTCCCATATAAAACTTCATATGGCGTAAACTTAAGCTTTGTGTAGGGAGTAATGTTGTATGTAAACACAGCAAATTGGATCCATTTGTCCCATTCCTCCTGTTTATTTTGACAAAAACATCTTAAATATTCCACCAAAACTTTATGGGATCGTTCTAAACTGCCGTTACTTTCCGGATGATATACACTCGATTTTTAACAATTTACACAATCTTTTCATTACATTACCCATAAATTGTGTGCCCTGATCTGTAAGGATCGCATTTGAAATACCGTATTTCAAAACTACTTCGTTTACAAATGCCTCTGCTACTGTTTCTGCAGTTTGATTTGGAATGGGGATACCTATCACATATTTGCTTAGATTGTCTTGGCAAGTTAACAAGTATTTATTTCCTTTTTCTGACATAGTAAAAGGACCTACTATGTCTAAATAAATTTTATCCCATGTACTTTGACTAGTGTCTGTTTGTTCAAAAGCTGCTTTTACGGGTGGTACTATATCCTTATTTCTTTGACAAATTTGACATTTTCGAATATAGTTTTCGACATCACGAAATAAATTTGGCCAGTTACAGTGCATCTTTATTCTTTCGTACGTTCTCTGAATTCCTGAATGTCCACCGATTGGGGAATCGTGCATTTCTTTTAATATCTTTTGTTTCTTTTCATTAGTCAAAGAATCAGTTACAAAAGCTACTGCTGGATAACGCGATAAGGCATCCGCGTTGACCAAGCTCTTTCCAGGCCGATGAACTACTTCGTAATCAAATTCCTCTAACAATAATCTCCATCTTAAAATTCTTGATCCTGGATCTTTTACTTCTACCATCCACTTTAAAGCTTTATGATCGGTGACGATAGTAAACTTTCTACCTAATAAATAATTTCTAAAATGCTTGCATGACCATACTATAGCTAATAATTCTTTGTCTGTTATTCCATAATTTATTTCATGTTTATTTAAAATACGGCTAGCGTATGCTATAGGTTTATCTTTCCCTAATTCACCTTGACTCAGTATGCTTCCAATAGCAAAATTGCTAGAGTCCGTGGTCAGCAGAAAAGGTTGGCTAAAGTCCGGAAATTGAAGTACGGGTACTGACATCAAACACTGTTTTAATACATTAAAAGCTTCTTCCTGTTTTTCAGTCCATTCCCACTTAATTTCTTTCCGTAACAACTCATTTAATTGTTTTGCCTTTTTGCTAAAATCAGGTATAAACTTTCTATAGTAACCCACTAACCCCAAAAATGATTTAACATCTTTTACTGTTTTAGGTTTAGGAAAATCTTGTATTGCTCTGACCTTTTCTGGGTCTGGATACACTCCTTCAGCTGTTACTACATGCCCCAGATAATTTAATTCATTTTTTAAAAATTCGCATTTATCCGGTTCCAACTGCACATTAAATTCTCTCATTTTCTCAAATACTTCCCTTAGTTTATCATTATGTTCTCTCAGATCAGCCCCAAATAAAATAATATCATCTAAATAAACAAAAACCCTTGACCCTATCAGTCCTGAAAGAATCATATTCATGGTTCTCTGAAAAGATGAAGGTCCGTTCTTCAACCCGAATGGTAATCGTTGAAAATAAAATTTTCCTTTTTGAGTGCTAAATGATGCTTTACATTTATCTTCCTCAGCTAACGGTATTTGCCAATATCCACTAGCACAGTCTAATGCAGAGAAAAATCTAGCTCTACCTAATTTATCAAGAATCTCTTGTATATTTGGCAAAGGGTAGCTATCTCCGATTGTTGATTCATTTAATTTCCGAAAATCTATACTGTTCCGTTTAGCATTCCGTGTCTGGCCGGAATTGAGGCATCAGCTGTTTTTGCGAGGTCATTCGCCGTGTTGCCATGGCAACAAGTGTATTTGACTGCGTTTCTTTTATTTTTGTGCTTTCAATATAATTTTAAATATGTTTATTATCTGGTTTGTTCTTTCTTCCCATCAATTCTCATCAGAAATGACAATTGACTGTCTTCTTTCATTTTCGGATAGTCATGTATAATCTCCAACCCAAAGTTTCAGTCTGATTATTTTTTAGTATATTTTAATCATAATTTTGTGTTTTTAAGGAAACAATTCAGTTTTAAAGTAATGCTAATTAATTCTCTTATTTATGTTTTAGTATTTTAATGTAACTTAATTGATTTATTTCCAAGATTAATTATTTATTGTTTTTCTTGGCCAATGGGATTCTTGCTTTACGTCACATGTCGTGACGTCTGTCATTCTTTTCCTTCTTTCTTATTCTCTCATTCGAAGCCTTCGCCAGGCTAGTTTTATTCAGTTCAGAATACTGAATCTAGTTATTATTGTCGAGCTGGGAATTGAAGTTTCCCAGCCCTAGTTGTTGCAGAGACGCAATTTAATACCTTCATCAAAGTAATTTGTTTTGTGATTCAATTACAAACGTGTGAATCCAAGTCTTTTCACTTCCCTGATCAAACCGTATGGACTTGAATGTGCAACTCATTAAGTAAAAAGGATTTACTGTAAGTACTGCTGTGAATTTAATATTTCAGAGTGCTTTAATATTAGTTGCAGTGTCGAAGCAACATTTAAAGGTTCTTTTCTCGGTCGAAGCAGCAAGTCGACCTTAAAATAATTGCTGAAAGTGCGCATTCATTTTCAAGAATAGTGAAATTCTTATTCAGTCGTTTGAGCAAGCGCGACTATAAAAAATTGCTCTGGTCCTCCGAGCTATTCATCAGTCTCATAAGGAAAGCATACCTTATTATCCAGAAGGAGCTTGCTAAGTCGTCTCCCCTTGACGTCATCAACATTTCTTCTTCTTCGGCACCGCTAGGAAGAGGAATTCATTTGTAAAGCAAGATATCAAAATTTCATCTTGTATTTAAATAGGGTCTATTTCTCATTCTTGTCCATTGTGCTCTTTGTGTCTTTCAAGGGGCTCAATAAATATATTTTAAACTTGACTTAGTGTAGCATCCTTCAAACCGGGGAGATTTACCCGTGTCCCTATTTCGCCTGCGAGCTACCGTGGGAGCGGGTACATCTCTTTGTGGTTCCTCCGGGCCTAGATATGACCCAGAGGCCTATGGTTGAAGATGCATTGATAGTTAGTGACCTATAATTAACATAAAGTAACTATTCAATTCACAGTTTGAATTTGTCTTGGTCACTTATTTCAGAGACCTCAGTGATTAGCCACAATTCTAGTCATTCTTATATATCAATCTTGTTCTCCCGGTATAGTTTGCCGCCGGTGTGAGACGCTACCATCAGTAGCCATCAGTAATAAGTAGTTTAAAGTCAGTTGCTATAAGTATCTGTGGTTCTCCTCCGCATTGCGTTTGAGGGAGGTCTCTGACAGATTTCAATTAAGTTTTCTGTACATTCTTGTAAAGTGTAAACATTTACATCTGTGTACTTACACCTGTACAGCTACACACTATTTCTTTGTCTACTCGTATGCTCCTATGCGGGCAACTCACTCCATTCTTATAAGCAAACTTTAATTTGTTATTGTTGCACCGGCTCTAGGCGGGCAACCTATTTAATTCAGACATTGCATAATCAAGTCACTATTTGTATAAGCAAGCCGCTATGTCGAGTCCAGACGGTTTGACGGCTCTTAAGGCCAAGCGAGTTCCCATTAAGGCCCAGATTACGCGGCAGGTTAATGTCATTAGTAATTTAGCCATTGAGGATATCCCATATCCTGAACTCAAAAAGTATGAGTCCAAGTTAGACGAACTTGCAGCTAAGTTCGACCATGTGCAGACTGAAATCGACGGTGTGGATTATTCTGATGCTGAAGATGCCTATAGGGCAGAAGTCGACGCCGTCATTTCCAGAGGCAACTCTCAGTTGTGTAAATTTCTTCAGGCCTTATCTGACAAGGAGGCCCAGGCCCAGCTCGCCCTGGCCCGTGAGGAAGCCGAAGCTAAGAGAGCGGAGGCCCAGGCCCAGCTCGCCCTGGCCCGTGAGGAAGCCGAAGCTAAGAGAGCGGAGGTCCTGGCCCAGCAGGCCCTTGCAGAAAGGCAGGCTCAGGCCCAGCTGGCTTTAGCCGAAAAGGAAGCTGAGGCTAAGAGAGCCGAAGCCCAGGCCCAGCTCGCCCTGGCCCGTGAGGAAGCCGAAGCTAAGAGAGCGGAGGCCCTGGCCCAGCAGGCCCTTGCAGAAAGGCAGGCTCAGGCCCAGCTCGCCCTGGCCCGTGAGGAAGCTGAGGCTAAGAGAGCCGAAGCCCACGCCCAGGCCGAAGCTGCCCAAAAGGCTAAAATAAAACGTTTCGAGTACTTGCAGTCGCAATTTCTGCGTCAAATGCAGATTATGCGAGAGTACGAAATCGCTTCATGAGGCGCGCATTCGCCGCTCTGAATTCGTAGAGATCTTCAAGGCCTATAAGTCAGATTATGCTCAGGTGGCCATTGACAAGGCCTACCAGGATCATGAATTCGACTTTCACGCAGTGGAATCTGATTATTATAAAGTCATCAGTTTCTTTGACTCCATGATAGCTGAAAAGAAACAGCTATATGAACCCGAGCAGGCGCAGATTGCCAGTCAGCGCTCCTCGCTCGACCTTGTCACGCCGTTGTTACCGAAGCTCCCCGAAATCCGTCTTCCTCAGTTCAATGGGAACCCCTCTGAGTGGATCGAGTTTCGTGACACTTTCTCGTCATTGGTAATTCAACACAGGCACATTTCGGACATGGACAAGTATCAGTACTTGAAGTCCTGCCTGTCATCAGAGGTTAGTACGGTCATTCAGAATATTCCTGTCTCTGCTGCGACTTTCCAGGTGGCGTGGCAGACTTTGATTGATAGGTTTGATAACGACCGGCTAATCGCCAACACCCATCTGGACAATCTCTTCTCTCCCCCTCAGATTGAGAGGTATTCTGCAGAATCCCTGCAGAAATACCTGGATCATTTTATAAGCACGGTGCATGCACTGAATTCCCTTAATACAGAAGTGGAGTTGTCAGATCTGATTATTACCAGAATTATCATCGACAAGCTTCCGATGAACCTCATCAGAGAATGGGAGTCATCTGTCAAAATAGGGAAGCTCCCTACTCTCAAGGAGTTATTTGTCTTCTTGGAAAGCCGAGTTCGCATACTGCAGATGACTGATGCTGCCACGAAAAGTCAGGCTGCTAAGTCAGTTCCGAGCTCTCCGGCTCCTTCCAAGTCAAAGTCTTCTTCTTCGAGGCCTAAATGTCTCTGTTGTCGTACTGCTGTGCATGACCTGTTTTCATGCAGCGACTTCAGGAGCATGACTTTCGCTCAAAGAGACCAGTTTGTTAGAGACCGCAAACTGTGTCGCGTATGCCTGTTTAGTCAAGAGCATGCCAACAATTGTAGGACTTTTCAGTGCAGGAGATGTGCTGGGAGACATAGCACATTCCTCCACGACCCGACTAGCGATAGTCACCAGGCTGCCAACACTACAGGTGTTATGGCTTCTAGTCAGACCCAGCAGCGCTGCTTGCTTCCTACTGCTACTGTCCGCATCCTGGACTCAGACGGCTCGCCTGTCGAGGCCACAGCCCTCCTGGATAGCGGTTCAGACTGCAATCTTATTAGCAACAGGCTGTTTAGGCGTCTTGGACTAGCTCCTCATGCGCAGCGGACTACGCTAGCGGGAATTTTGTCCACTAATGTTAGCACACATAAGCTAACCAGCATCACGATTCAGTCGCGAGTGACTTCATGGCGCTACAATGCACAGGCCATTGTCGTTCCGGAGATTTCGGAGAAAAGGTTCCCGAGCTCTTTCATTGAGACGAAGGAATGGAACATTCCTCCGAATCTTCCCTTGGCTGACCCAGTCTTTAGTCGTCCTAAGTGTGTCGATCTACTTCTTGGAGTGGAGATTTGCGCCCAAGTGGTGTGTCCAGGGCAAATTTCCACCTGTGAGTTACCTACAATTCAGAACTCGCACCTTGGTTGGTACTTCGCCGGGAAACTGCCCTCTGCGCCTTTCCCTTCACAGCGTTGCCATACTTCCAATGGTCATCGACGCCGATCCACGGCTAAGCGTTATCTTGAAGCAAGCCCCAATGAGCCTGAATGCTCGGAGGCTATGTCTGTCAATTACTCAGCCTTCCTAACTGCTGACCAGTTAGTAAGTAACCAGCTTTCCCGGTTCTGGGAGTTAGAACGAGTGTCTAACCCAGCCCCCTTCCCTGACGAGTCAGTTTGTGAACAGCATTTTGCTGCCAATACTCAGCGTGACTCCGATGGTCGATACATTGATAAGTTGCCCTTTGTATCGGCTCCAGAATCCCATTCACCTTCTAAACTTAAGACTTTCGTGGCTAACAGAGTCGCGGACGTCCAAGAATTCACTGCCATTGAATCTTGTTCGCATGTGTCATCTAAGGACAATCCGCTGATCTCATCTCTAGGGGAGCCACCCCTTCTGACCTACTTAACAACTCTCTGTGGTGGTCAGGCCCTTCTTGGCTTACTGCCGACTCCACTCAGTGGCCCAGTTTGCCCACTGAGCTCGAGTCTTCGTCTCTCCCAGAGGTGAAGATAGCAGCGCTAGTCACCATCGAAACCTCTAGCTTAAGCCCATGGCTGACTAAGTTTTCACATTTGAAAACAATCAGGGGCATGGCTTATGTGCGACGTTTCATTAATAATTACTTGAAACTCAAGTCACCCATCAATGGCCCTTTGTTGCCGTCAGAGCTTACTGAAGCTTTGCATTCTTGCATCAGAATCATTCAAAGGAATGCTTTCAGAAAGGAAATTCAAGCATTGTCTTCCTCGCAAGATTTGCCTTCTTCTAGTAAGATCCGGCAGCTATGCCCCTTTATTCAGGATAACATCCTGCGTGTAGGTGGACGTCTAAGTCGGTCCAACCTACCCTTTGACAACAAGCATCAGATATTACTTCCTGCAGAGCATGCTTTCACCAGGCAGTTGGTTCTCCATGTGCACTTGCATCTAGGTCATGCAGGACCTCAGCTAGTCATTTCGCACTTGCGAGAGTCGTATTGGATCCCTTGCATTCGCAAGCTGGTTCGCAGTGTACGGAGGCGCTGTAGTGTTTGCTTCCGCTTTGAGGCTCAGGCTTTTCAGCAAAAGATGGCTGATCTGCCTCCTGAGAGAGTAAATCCGCTCCCTCCTTTCACAAACTCTAGTGTGGACTACGCCGGTCCATTCTCTCTCAAGTTTGGTGGCCCGCGGTCCAAGGTGACTACTAAAGCCTATGTTGCTATTTTTGTCTGCATGTCCACGAAGGCCGAACACGTTGAGCTAGTGACTTCGCTCACCTCACGTGCCTTCCTGGCGGCATTGTCAAGGTTCACAAGTCGTCGTGGAATCCCAAGTTCAATCACTTCTGATAATGGTACAAACTTTGTTGGAGCCCATGCCGACCTGCAGAACCTCTCTAGGTTTTTGATGTCATCAGAACATCACTCCGCAGTGCAAGACGCCACTGCGCATTTGAACATTCATTGGCATTTCTTGCCTCCTCACTCTCCACACATGGGAGGGCTTCATGAGGCGGCAGTACGCTCTTTGAAGTTCCACTTAAAGAGGATGTCTTCGTCCTGTAAGTACACTTACGAGGAGATGTCTACTGTTCTCACACAAATTGAGTCATTCTTGAATTCACGTCCTTTGATGTCGTTATCTGAGGACGTGGATGACTTTGGATATTTGTCTCCCGGCCACTTTCATATTGGCAAGCCCATTGTATCGGTGCCCAGTCCTGACCTCTCTGGTGGGTACAGCCTGCGTTCCCGTTGGAACCATCTTCAGCAGATGGTCTCTTGCATTTGGAAGAAGTGGTCCGTGGATTATCTCCACACGCTACAGCGTCGTGCAAGGTGGCACAAGGTACTGCCGGACGTTCCTTTGGGTACCCCTGTATTGGTTCTCGAGGACAATGTACCTCCTCATAGGTGGGTGCTTGGTCTGGTGCACCAAGTACACCCAGGCCCAGACGGCCTTGTCAGAGTTGTCACTGTTCGCACTGTCTCAGGCACTTATAAGAGGCCCCTTATCAAGTTGGCTCCTCTGCCTGTCAGTGAAGAGGGACAGTGACACCTGTTTCATTCAGAGTGCTGATGCCAGACGCATCCCACTCCACCGATTTTGACTTTCTTGCAACTTGATAGTTGTTTTGGCCTCAAATCCGTGCATTCACGAATTTGCTTGACGTCACATTCTGTTAGATAATTTCACGAGTGAAATTATCGCGGGCAATATGTTCCGTTTAGCATTCCGTGTATGGCCGGATTTGAGGCATCAGCTGTTTTTGCGAGGTCATTCGCCGTGTTGCCATGGCAACAAGTGTATTTGACTGCGTTTCTTTTATTTTTGTGCTTTCAATATAATTTTAAATATGTTTATTATCTGGTTTGTTCTTTCTTACCATCAATTCTCATCAGAAATGACAATTGACTGTCTTCTTTCATTTTCGGATAGTCATGTATAATCTCCAACCCAAAGTTTCAGTCTGATTATTTTTTAGTATATTTTAATCATAATTTTGTGTTTTTAAGGAAAAAATTCAGTTTTAAAGTAATGCTAATTAATTCTCTTATTTATGTTTTAGTATTTTAATGTAACTTAATTGATTTATTTCCAAGATTAATTATTTATTGTTTTTCTTGGCCAATGGGATTCTTGCTTTACGTCACATGTCGTGACGTCTGTCATTCTTTTCCTTCTTTCTTATTCTCTCATTCGAAGCCTTCGCCAGGCTAGTTTTATTCAGTTCAGAATACTGAATCTAGTTATTATTGTCGAGCTGGGAATTGAAGTTTCCCAGCCCTAATGTTGCAGAGACGCAATTTAATACCTTCATCAAAGTAATTTGTTTTGTGATTCAATTACAAACGTGTGAATCCAAGTCTTTTCACTTCCCTGATCAAACCGTATGGACTTGAATGTGCAACTCATTAAGTAAAAAGGATTTACTGTAAGTACTGCTGTGAATTTAATATTTCAGAGTGCTTTAATATTAGTTGCAGTGTCGAAGCAACATTTAAAGGTTCTTTTCTCGGTCGAAGCAGCAAGTCGACCTTAAAATAATTGCTGAAAGTGCGCATTCATTTTCAAGAATAGTGAAATTCTTATTCAGTCGTTTGAGCAAGCGCGACTATAAAAAATTGCTCTGGTCCTCCGAGCTATTCATCAGTCTCATAAGGCAAGCATGCCTTATTATCCAGAAGGAGCTTGCTAAGTCGTCTCCCCTTGACGTCATCAACATTTCTTCTTCTTCGGCACCGCTAGGAAGAGGAATTCATTTGTAAAGCAAGATATCAAAATTCCATCTTGTATTTAAATAGGGTCTATTTCTCATTCTTGTCCATTGTGCTCTTTGTGTCTTTCAAGGGGCTCAATAAATATATTTTAAACTTGACTTAGTGTAGCATCCTTCAAACCGGGGAGATTTACCCGTGTCCCTATTTCGCCTGCGAGCTACCGTGGGAGCGGGTACATATACAAATGCGCCATTTCTTTTTCCCTGAAGCGTCTATTTTTTTAGGTACGACTAAAAGTGGAAAATTCCAAGATGATTCACTGGGTCTGATAATATCTTGTGCTAACATATCATCAACTTGTTTATTTACTTCCTCCTGATAATGATGTGGTATTCGATATGGTTTTACTGCAATCGGTCTTACGTTGTCAGCTGTTGGTGTGGGAATATAATGCTTAGCATGCTTTATTTCTGTTAAGCGATCTCCCGGTAATCGAAAAATATCATTGTATTCTAAACAAATTTCTTTAATTGAATCTGCTCCTTCCTTAATATGTGATAATCTCAATTTTTCTTGCAATACTCGCTTCCTTTCTCGACCATCTCTCATTATTTTATTTTCTTTAAAAGAAAAATTCTCTAATTGTGGAATATTTTCAATGTCATATTCATCCTCATTTAAAATAATAATTAAACAGCAAAATTGGTTTTCTTTACACAATACTACTCCCTCACAACAATAAACATTTGACCCTAACATTTGTTTATTACAATATTTTACTCCGTTTTCCGTGGTGGGAAAAGCTACTAATGTTTCTGAACAAGCGGGTATCCTTGTATTTACTTTTACATGTCTTGGTAATGTTACTTTTACTTCATTTTCTCTCACCCAGTCTTGCCCTAAAATTATATCATATTGCTCTGGTAAATTTTCCATTACATAAAATTTACATGGCTGACTGCCTTGTAATTCCATCATTATACTTCCTAATACTGTGAAATTTTCTCCAGTTACTGATTTAAATTGCAATCTGTTTTGACAATCTATTTTATTATATTCTTTTAAACTTGTTTTCTTTACTAGCGATACAGAGGAGCCAGTATCAAGCAACACCAATCCAATTCCTTCATGCAAATCCTCAGATGTTGCATAAAATGAAAAAGGATTATATATGCAGTCTTTACTGCCAGAGGTTGTACCCGACTGCTCGGTCATACCCTCTATTCGTTTCCCTGGGAGGTTCTACGCAATCCATTGTCAGAGCCGAGTCGAGACCCTGCAATCCTTTGCTACGTGCCCTAACTTATTACAAGTTATGCATCTAATTACACTTCGGCAATCTTTTCTGATATGCCCTTCTTTATGACAATTATAACATGTCATCCTCGTTACAGAGTTTACACTCTCACTTTTTACTTGTGGATTTCCCATATTCTTGTATTGTGGTTTATTACTTGATGTTCTCGCATTAGATTTCCGATCACATTCCTCAGCTGCGGCTTTGTCGATCGTTTCCTTCATTGACAATTCCTCTGAATTAATCCTAACCGCTTCACGTACTGCTTCATCAAAAATCCCGTTTATGAATACGGTACGACCTAATCTTACTATGATTTTACGTCCTCCTGATCTCTCTTCCTCAGACCAGTTTTGCGTAAATTTCCTTGTACTCTCAATAGCATTACCAGTCAACTGCTCTATTCTAGTACCCCACTGTGTCACTCCTTCGTTAGGTTTCTGTTTAACTTGACATAGTTGATTACAATAATAATTGAACGTTCTTTGTACTGAATAATGAACCTCTAGTTTCTGTTTTACCTCTTCCCATTTTAAACCTGCTTGATCTCTAATGCTTAAAGTTCTTTTTGCTTCCCCCGTGATCTTGGCTAAAACATAACGAAATAAAATAGCATGATGAGTTGGATCTACTAAAGTGTATGCAGCTTCTACGTTATCAATGAAATCTTGCAATTCTTTAGGTTCTCCTGTAAATCCGCGTTCAAACAATTTGGCTGCAGCCGTTATCGTTAATGATCCATGTTGCATGTTTGCTCTTAACAAAGTTTGAATCTGCTCTTCTAATATCTCGATTCTAGCTCGTGCTTCATTGTTTGCTACTTGTTCTACTTCTTCCTGCCCTTCCATTATGTAAAATTATCTCAATTTATTTTTTAACTTAACTTCATTAATTAATTAATTAACTTTCTTAATTACTCTTTTAATTAATTATTATTTAATTGATTTAATTACTTATTTATTTATTTGCATTAGCGGCAACTGAGGATGTTCGAATATCTAATGGGGATTTCTACAACTTTCACAACTCTGTACTTACAATTTGAAGATATGTGAAGGGAAGATACTATTCCTCGGAACTCGCGGCGTTGCTCCTCCCGAACCCAAGACAGAGAGTTCGTTGACGAAGTGGCCTCCACCCTGGGGATAGTCCTCGGACCTCAGGCTGGCTTCGTCTGGAAGAGGCACTGCTGGGAGTATCTTCGACGGGAAGTACCGGAATTCGGGCACTCCTTAGTGGAAGGAAGACTGGTGCTGTCCGTTCCCTCGGGCTGCGACGTCACCAGTTAGAAAAGAAGATGAAGAAGAAGATGATGCTGCCGTTATCCTTTCCCTAGAGGTCTCTTGTCCAAATTATTGTCGTTGCAACTTCTTTTTGAATTCGTTTATTTAAATTCCAAAATATCCTCTAGTTCTTGGGATTCTTGCAGTGAAGAATGTAGACCAGTACTTATATCTTTATCCCACCGCTGCCACCATGTCGTATAATTAAAGGTGTTTCCCGTCCGGTTGGACGAGTTGCTCCAATAATACACGCCAATGTGTATGCTGGTAGCTGATGATGTTAATTCTACAGATGTAGAGTTGAACCTGCAATCTGTAGGAAGGCTTGCACACACGTAAATCGTAGGTTTATTTCCTCAGAAATAATACAAGTACTGTTGAAGTGTAGAATAGTGATTTATTGTATAGCACAAGTTACAAGTTGATGCCGTTGTTGACCACGATGAAATCCACTAAATTTACATTAATCTGCGTATTTATAACTTCGTAAGGAGGAGGAGCTAGATCAAAGTTATTATGGTTATTATCCAAGAGTTTAATAAAAATTGGTGTTGACTCGACAATAGTAATTATATTATGTTCTACATATGACTAACTCAGCAATCCTCGCATATGACTGCTCCTCCGTCATCATTCTATCGTTTATTGAACTTCAAGACTAAACAATTTAGCTTCCGTGTACACAGCAATTCATTTCCTTGTTTTCAAACAATACAGTTTATTAACTTTTAATCTAACTTCTCTTCCTCTTTAGTTCATTGCCTTTCTTTTACTTAAATTTACACAACATCCCTCTTATTTTCGTAATATAATAATAATTATACAACACTGTTTTATGTAATAAATATAATTAAACTAGTAGAACGAATCTTGTGCTTCCGTAAGGGCATACAGACTCCAAATGAAACGGTTAAAACGTAACACAGATACATAAACCTTACCCAAATCATGCATAAACAATTAAAACGACTGATAATTAAAAAGCATGAGCATTTCACGAATTACGTGCGATGCCCGGAAAAAACGATCACGGATTCGAGTTCCCTAGCCCAAAAAAACCGCATAGTGTGTTTCGTCCAAATCATTCAATTATCTTTTTTCCCGGTTGCTATGGCAAACCGAGCAACGCCACCTTCAATTAATTTCACAATGGAATACCGTCTTGTTAATAGATGGCTTTGGATGTACAGGTAGCGGCATTCACAGAATAGCAGGGAATGTATTGAAATTTGTTCTGCAGCCGATAAATTGCTTGAATTGAGAAATAATTTCACGTAATTTGCATTACTTGTGAAAACAAACGTTTCCGTTAGATCTCTTAAATTAATTTATGTATCACAAGGCTCTGAAATCAGCTACAAGAGTCGGTCCGCTTTTTTTCCTCTACCTGTACACGGAAACACGGGTTCAAATATTGGCGAAACGGTAATTTATGCCGCGCACACGTTTTCCTTCCACTGAATAATAAAAGTCCCTTCCACCAAACATAATATGTCACAACTATAAAAAACAAAATAATATTTCATAATAAAAAAAAACCCTTGCACCAAAAATCATATTTCACAATTATAGGAGTGGGAGTGGAAAACTCGTGCGCGGCATAAAATACCCTTTTCCCCAAATATTATATCAGATTCGTGGGGAAGACTATTGTACAATTTGATGCTGTATCAAAGAAGTTTCCAAGGACTCTTCCGTTTTCACTGCTGCGGGTGACAAACTTCACGATGTGTATAAGCTGATGTGGCGGAACATTTTCACGGGTCCTATTCGTGTTCATTTTCTCGAGGAACTCCCATTCTCACTGCTGTTAACAATCACCCCCGCTGTGTGTACAGGGAAGCATATTATTTATTGCCCGCATGTAGCTACAGTCGATATGGCGGAACATTTTAACGAGCTCCACTCAAGTTCGGTTCGTTTTCTCCTTTGCATCATTAACGTTTTTCCTTCTCCTCCTTCATACTTAGGCGAGCCGGAAATTCTCCCCAGCGTAATGATATTCAATTTAATATCACCCACATCAGCTGTCGTTCCTACATTTTAAATGAATTTATGTAATGATTATCATTTGTCTGACCCTAATATACGAGGCCCATTCAATAATTAAAGAGACAGACTGACCTGGAGAAAAAACAGTTTATTTTTACAAAACAAGACTTTTCCTACTTTTCAATATAATCCCCATCAACATTTATGCACTTGTCCCAATGGGTTACTAGCTTTTTATACCAGCTACAAATAACTCTTTGTCTTGGTGTCGGAGCCAATTTCCCATAAATTTCTTGACATCCTCGTTATCCTGGAACTTCTTCCCACTTAATGCCTCCATGAATAAAGTCATCAATTCGAGTTTCATGTGAGGAAGTGGCAACTTCAACAGGCCGGCCAGAACGGTGTTCGTCAGTCACTGATTCTCGACCACTTTTGAACTGCTCTACCCACTTGTAAAAATTTCCATGGTTCATACAACTTTCACCATACACTTTAATCATTCTAGAGTACCGGTATATATGAGCTGGGTTTTCACCTTCAGCAATCAAAAAACGAATCACCGAACGTTGTTCAACCAATGTGGAATTTTCAAGAAGACCCGACATCGTTAAATTTAATTTTGAGGTTATAAGCAGAGCAGTGTTGATCCATCAGCTGATTAGAATTCATTCAAGTGATGCCAATTTAAAATCCTAAATGTATCAAATTTGTACTACCAACCGTCTTTTCCTCAAACCAATTTGTCTCTTTAATTATTGAATGACCCTCGTAGTAGTAGTAAGTGTACCTGGCAGCGTTATGGCCATAAGGCCTTCTCTTCCACTCAACCATTTGTTTCTCTAAACACTGTTATTTAAGATAATGAAACAGAATTTATTTTACAACATAGCTGATAACTTAGCTATTTCTCTACATAGTTGTCGTTCAAATTTAAACATCTGTTGTCAGTGGTGGACGCAGAGGGGGGATAGGAGGGTTAGATCCCCCCCCCCCGAAATTTGAAAAAAGGGTATATATTATATATGTAAGTTAATTTTTTTTTTGTATTCTTTCTACCTATTCAAATCCCCCCCCCCGGAAAAAATTCTGCTTCCGCCACTGTCTGTTGTAGCGTTTCACCAGCTTTTCAATGCCTTCTGCATACTCGGTTACCGGCAAGTCTCTAACCCCCTCTTTCAGTTTGTCACTTTCATAGTGGTTTCCGCACAAAAAATGCTTCTATTTGGGGAAAAGATTGGGCTAAGTCCGAGCTGTAAGGCGGATGTTCAAAAACTTCCCACTTAACCTGCTGAAGCCAGTTCTTCGTCAACTCAGCAGCATGCAGACATGCATAAACGTGAAGAAGCACAAAGCTGCTGGACAACATTACATGCCATGTGTTTTGAATGGCATGGCATAGTGTCTGACAGTAGACCACTGCATTTATGGTTTCCCTTCTATGCATGTATTGATGAGTAGAACGCCCTTTCAATTCCAAAACACTGTAGCCATAACCTTTTTGGTGCTCACAATTTGTTTGGCTTTTTATTGTTTTGATAGGGATCGGGAATGTCGCCATTCCATTGACTAGCACTTTGTTTCTGGAATTTTATGAGAGATCCAGGTCTCCTCACCATCCTTGTTGTACTGACTGAGAAGATTCAGTACAGCTTTCATTCGTTTTTAATTGAGTTCATCTGTCAAAACTTGAGGAACCCACCTAGCACACAATTTTTGTAGCCATAATCACCATTAACAATTTCGTTCAGAACTGTTCTTGAAATTTCAGGAAAGAACGAACTCAGTCCATCAATAGTGAAACATCTATCCTGTTAAATCTTTTCCTCAATCCTTGATTTGAGTTTGTCAGTCACAACTAAAGATTGGCCCAAGCGTTCTTCATCATGAATATTTTTCTGTCCACCATTACACATGTAGTACATTCACATGCGGGATTCAGACTGATCTGAGTCCGATCCCAATGTTGAAATCATCATGTAAATGCACTCAGTCTGGAATGAAGTTTCGATCCGATCCTCTGCAAATGGATGAACAGATCAGATTAAAGTCGTATTCAATTCCATGTATACGCTAGCAAACTCAATCTTGTGTGAGTGCATACACTCGCATGCCATTCGTCATTTGTTCTGTCAGATGATCATCAATTTAATAAAAAACATTCATACTATAATATTAATATTGTTGATACTCTTTTATGCCATACCATAATTTGTTTATGGCAACTAGAAATTATTGAAATAATCATGGAATAAACATGGCAATTGTTTAAACAGGTTATCCACAAAAATAGCCAAATATAACCATGTTAGCCAATAGTACAACAAATCTTAATCCACTCCTAGAACTTTCCATGTAAACAGGGAACATATTGAGTTGGGATCAGATTCAGATATATTTCAATCCCGCATGTAAACGCGGTGAACCATAAATCTCGGTTATCTGTCTGTAAATTTCGAGAGGGAGGGCCTTTTTGGCATTCAAAAAGCATATTATACTAAGAACCTCACACTTGGCGGAATCGTTAATTTTGTCACACATTTTAAAGTCTCACAATTACACAGTAAATGGCTCACTGTTTATGTCAGACTGATGTAAAGGAATGGGAAGGCCAATGACACTGCAGCGGTGGTTGTGGAAGAACTATGCGGCTCAACAGATTAAAACATTCTTTACTTTTCGAATGACCCTTGTATCAAATGAAACAGGTCATTTTAATTTTAACGACCAAATTTTAATTAAATATTTTAGCCAAGTATTTTATTAAAACACAGCATGTAAATTCTTTCAACTGAATTGGAAACATATTTCGACTGATTCCTATGTAACATCACAGTTATTGCTTAGAAAAAAGGGACACTGACAACAGAAATAATTCTTGAAAATGCGATATTAATATAGAGATTCAACATTTTCAGGTACTGTATTTTTAACAAATAATTTTTGAAAATTCAATTCTTCTGTTTAAACATAAAGAGGCTTTTTTTTTTCTTTCTTTGAAAATAAGGAATTTTTGTGAAATGTCATCTATCCCCATGACATATTCACCAAATTTAGTGTAAACAATTAAATCCAGGTCAATTAATCAACACTTTCACTTACCTTAGCCAGACTGAGCTCACAGTCCAAGGGTTCGTGTTAGTGACTACAATAACATATGGGGAGAGAGGGATAGGTTAATCCTGGCACCTCCCTAGACTTTTGGTGATCTGGAGCAAAGGCATTTTCAGCGTTGTGAAGACACTGAAGAGCTATTTAAATAAAGAAGTGGCAGGAAGACTGCTAACTTACTTATACGTTATGAATTATAGACAGGGTTCAAATTAACGGGGAGGATGGGGGGCGGGGGGGGAGGAATTTTCCCATCTCATCAAAAAATTTCCCTGGCTTGTAAAATAAAAATGCCTTCCTTGCCAGGGATATATTGTTCTACATTAGGTAAACTTCAGTTTGAAATTCCAAAGCAATTACCAGAAACATGCACTTATGTTTCTTCATAATGCCACAGCACAGCACAGCAGTGCACAAGAACGACAATAGACATAAGGTTTAAATAACTGCTTTATGTTTTTTTTTTTCAACAATATGGTTAAAGAATGTTTGCCATACCAATGAGTACAATAGTGATTGGTATTCCACGGTAGTCTGTCAGGTATGTCTTTTACAGAGAGTGGATGTTCTGGTTAATAATAATTAATACATTTTATTTATAAAAAAAAAGTGTAAAGTAACAGAGTCTGATACGTAGGTAATAGGGCTATGTCTTCTACTGAATACGGCAGGGACAAATGTCAGTAGTGGAAATTGTGATATTAAGTGTGGTAGCCTAATTTAAGAATCCTATAGATGAAGTGAAGTTCGAGAAATGAATGGAAAAAAAAATGATGAAAAAAACAAAAAAAATTTACCACGACTTTCAGCAAACAGTTCCAGAAGAGCTTAGTACAGCTTAGTACAAGCTGTCAGGTATTACTACATTTATTTTTATATGGGGATAAATGTAGTTATGTAAGTAGGCTACATTTATTTCCCCCCTCATCAAAATATTTGGTTCGAACTATCCTAAACCAAAGCCTTTCCAATTGCACAGATCCATCTCATCTCAGACATCACATCACCTATTCTGGTCCAGAGAGAGCAGGACTGAGCATGACTTTTCAAGTGCTACTTCAGGAGTTCAGTGACAGCCCCCACAGCCAATAACGTGCTACTGGTGAACTTCACACTGACATGGCCAGTGAAAGCATAAGCCACCAGTACTATGAGATTCGAGATTTCGCTTACATACATTATACCATAAGTGAGCAGTAACTTTTGAATCACCGAGGAAAATTTCAGTACAGCAATTGTGGTTCATGAATTGTGTTTCTTTAATACATGGATAAAATTCTGCAGCTATTAACGTAAAATATTGAAATGTAATTAAATTTTGAAAGTTTCACCCCCTATGAAGGCATATTCAAGCAAATCACATTAATGGCAATAGCAGTTAAAGGGTTAATGGCTGAGGGAGCAACATGCTGATCATGCTCCAATAAAATACATCCACGAATAAATTGTCAATTACAAACGGTTTACTGTTCATAAATAATACACACTGTTAAGAAGGAGGTTAAGTGAAGGAGAAGGAAAGCATAAAAAACGTTAGAATATGTAAAAATAGCTTACAATAATGTGGCATTTAAATGAGGACTGGGACACGATTGGAAGAGAGCAGTACAATAATTAGAAAGTATTTTCTCCATTTACTACAATATTAGCAGCACTTGAGAAGGAATTCAAGCAAAATGAGAGCACTCAAGTCAGCTGTTGGTCTAATGTCAATTTATGGGGAGGAAGTTAAAAGAAAAGGCATTAATTCAAATAACAACGGGAGTTCAGAAAACTGGTTACTTCTGTCAAAATTCCAAATACTCTAATCATGATCTTAGAGAAATTCTGCACATCTCTACAAACATATAGTTCATAGCATTCTCCTTGACCTCCTATGAAAGTACTGCACAGTAGTAACACTTAAGGAATTTCCCAAGGAACAACACACGTCACATTTGCACGAGATACACTGAACGAGTACTTATAATAATGATCAAATCAGTACTTACTCTTCATATATCACAAAACTATTCGCAATTTCTTTAATGTAACAAACAGATATAAATAAACTGTCTTCTTATAATGCACTAGTACTGCAAACTTCGCTTCGTCTGAATGTCATCCAGTATCTGCCGCAGTTCCTCATCCTCAAACCTTCCTTCCAAACTGCAAACACAAACAGAGATCAATTTTAGTACATACTTATCAATGAAGGACAAATAGGATAAAATTAAAGTAGGCCTACATAAGAATCTTGAAACATTTATTACATTAATTTAGATGTTACTTCAAATTTAAATCACAGATTGAATATAGAATAAATAAATTTAAATAATAATTAGGCTATATAGTAAAGCAAACTCTTATTTAAAATAGAAACTTGTATTAAATGGAAATATTTTCAGTTTCCGCACTTCCGGATTGAAAAGAAAGAAAGAAAAGAAGAAAGAAAAAAACATGCTAAGTTCCCTCAGTTGTTGATGCAGGAAAGAGTTAACAAAACATATTCCATGTAAGTGTATATTCATAACAGTGAAGATAGAGCGGTAATTCAATTCAATCTACATGTTGTGAAATGCATGACTTCCTCTATCCTATTATATTTTGTAAATAGGAAGTGTTTTGCCCATCTTTTGCTTTAATATGCAGACCAGTCAAAGTTGTACAATATTGCCAAACTGTATTCCTGCAGTGAAGCTGTAATACCGTGCAGGGAGAATTCAGACTTTGAAATACAACAGGTGGAAATATTGTAATTTCACTTCAGAGTCTCGGTTAAGGGGAAAGAGGGCACATTTCTGGATACGTACTCCCAAAAATAAAATTTTTAACTTGTCTAGTTCCTAATTTACTATCAAATAAATGTTTGCATGCATTAGCATTACAGCAAGAGCTGAGTTACAATATGATAGATACTCAAATCTAATTTATATGTCCTGTGTACATACATACATACATACATAAACAATAATCAACACAGACTCTATAACATATTCATCCTAGGAAAGAGATTTGGAACAGCTCTGTACAATGCAGCGTCTTCAGCCCCTCTTCATAAAGCAAATTTTTATTCCTACAATTTCTATTATTAATTCAAATTTCAAGACAAAACTATTTTCTTATGAACACCTTCCCAGTACAGTCGGTCAAATAAAAAACGTTGGGTGGTATTTAAGTATCACGAACGAGCATATGCGCATGTACAGGAAGACTTAAGGTTAGGTTCACGCCTGCCTCTTGTCTCTCCATGTATTTTCTTGATTATTTAGTCAGTTTTGTTCCAAAATGAACATGTATAGAAAGCTGTGGCTATATGTCTCATATCCGCCATATTCTTGGTTGCAAAATCTTATAATATTAATAATTAATAAATTTGCAAGGAATATGATTATTCAAGGAGCATTTTTTAAAGATTTAATTTTATAATACCGGTACTTGTAGTGCAAAATCAATAACTTACGTTCAACTTCTGCAACCAATCTAGCATCAAAATACGTGGCCGGCCAGATCCACGTTTCCTATGAAAACTTCCGGTCGCATTAAGAAATATGGTCTTTAAGAAATATGGAATCTTCTCGATGCTTCAGAGGTCGAAAAATGCAGGTCAATTACAGCCCTAACTACACTTTCTCTCAAGCTAGCATTTGTATGTGGCGCGATGACACAAAGCAAAATGAATTATGACAATACATTAAGTTGAATATCATGTGTTGCGCTTTCCGCGTAGTTCATTTTTTCCCTCCTGTCGCATGGCCTCATATGTTCCGAGAATGAACTGTATTTTATGTTTTTTTATAGGAAACTTGTGAACTAATGCGTTAAAACTTTAATTTTAACTGCATACTAGTCCCGACGTTTTTTATTTGACCGACTGTACATATCCATGAAGCATGTTTTTATATACACAAAGCTGTATTCATTATTTCTCTAACCAAACATGACCAGTTCTTTCCTTTTTCTCTCTCTCAAGAAGTAGATTTTCCCCAATGGTATTTTTATAACCCTTAAGGAGCTGTGACACCATAAAACTCCCTGTCGTAGACAGGACAGGCAGATTCACTGCTACCCACTCCTTCCTACCGTAATCTGCACTTCCTCAGGCCTCAAGTTGTCTGGAATCGGAGGCAAAGTCACTTTAATCCCAACAAAGCTATGCCGCAAACAATAAGTTTGCTCTTCTGAATATTGTTATTTGTACCGATAGCAAGATTAAGTTTTTGAACCGAACAGTGAGAGCTTGTAGATTTATCTATGTGCCTTGTGTTGTGATCAATTATTCTTGATACAATATGTTTAAAAGGCAAAGAACTTACAGTTTTAACAGTGATTGGGAGGAGCAGTATTGTTTTATTGTGTAAGAGGAGTGTCTCTGTTCCTAAAAAGAGTAATGTAAAACGTCATTTTTTGACAAACCTCACAAATTTCAATAGTGAATTTCCTGTTAATTCCAAATTATGAACACTCAAAGTTAAGGATTTAAAATCTAAATTAACATTATAGTAATGTATGTTTACAAAGCCAGTTTAGCAAAATAATAAAGTAACAATGATCTCTTAAAAAGTCTGTTATGTTTTAGCTAAAAAAGGAAAAAAAAAACCTTTCAGTGATGGGGAAGTACGGTAGTTAAAGAAGCAATGATGTGCCGCGGAATCTTTGTTTGACTGTCACAAAGATAAAAATTGCACTTATGTCTTCCATAAAGGAGTACAATTGTCTCCTGCAACTGTTGACGGGCTGAACAGATTTTTTAATAATTTAGAGTCTCAATTACATCAGGACCTGCAATCGAGTGAATTTCGCTTCAGTATGATGAAACTTCTGATATTGGATTCTTGTGTATATTTACTAGAATGGTCTTTCATGGTTTCATGGTTACAAAAAGGGTTTGTAAAAGTGCTGCCACTTCATGAACATACTAGCGGAGAAGACATGTTTAATGCATTCCTAAAATTTGTGAAAGATGGTTACATTCCACTCTCAAACTTGTTGCTATAAGCAGTGAAGGAAGTGGAAAAAATTCAGATCCCCATGCTAATGCTTTCCAAGCTTAATGCTTTCCCAAAATTTTTCCCTATCATACCTCCAATTAAAAAAAGCATACCCCTTCCCAGTGGCAGCTCTTGTATAGGCACTGTGGAACTGCAGTACCCCCTATTTCCAGTCGATATTGTCGATAACATTTAATATAATGAGTCCTTTTTTCTATAATTCTTTCTTTATACTTGTACAATATATAATCCTTAAGCTTACTGTCAGAAGCCATCCCCCAGTTTATTAAAAAGGTAAAAGAAAACTGTGCGCTTCACAGTTCCAGTGGCGTAGTCTTTGCCTGTTGTGTGCATGCCCACATAGGAAGGTGCACACCGCAGCCGGCATGAGAGACAGTTGCTTCCACAGTGCCAACCCTGGCGTATTGGGGGAAGTTGTTGTTGTTGTTGTTTTTTTGCTCCTTGTGTTTTGTGCTTAAAAACCATCATATTTTTGAATGTGATAAAGTGTAGAATTAGATTAATATCTTGTTTCCAGCTAATGTATTTGATTTATATTTTTGGTTCTTTTATTTAACAGAAGCTAGACTTTGACCATGGCAGATCAAGAAGAAAATTACTGATCTTTTTGCAGAAATTAAAACAAGAAGGATGGATTTAATTTTTAAACGAACAGATCAAGCTTGAATTGTAACAATTTACATTAAAGTAATAATGTTTTAGGGTTTTATCAAGTTTCTGAATAAATTTTCTTTTTATGTGTTTCCTTTTACACAATTTTAAAATAAAGGCTGAAAATTTTCTGGAGCAGCACCCCCACTAATTTTAGCTATGAGCAGCTGTCCCTCTCTTACAACACAATTATTATGTAGTATGCAGGAAATTGTTCTTTACATTGAGCTTGTGTTTTTAATTAACTTCCTCTATGAGTAACAAATCCTGCTTTAGGCCTATAGATGATCACCAAGCAGGAGCATAAATGTCTCGAACATCTTGTATTGTCAATTAAGATACCATTACTTATTTAAATAAAGATATTTCAACAATATATTTATATTTAATCAAAATTAAAGTTACAACATTTTGTTACCAAGAAATATTTTTAAAACAACGGATCTAGTTGTAGTCATTAGAATGGCAACAAAGGCCTTCTATACTGGCAATGGCTACCAGTGAAAGTGTAGGCCTACGTTGAATGAATGATCATGAAAAGTAATATTATTACAACTCAAACAGATAATAGGATCTACTCTTTGCTAGAAAGGAATTTCTTTTAATTTCCAGTGATTTCAGTGACGATATGATATTTCACCCTTGAAACCAGTGCAGGTATGCCACTGGGACTTTGAAACCAGTGCCGGTATTGACAAATTTCAACACTTCCCTTCCAACCCACATCCTAGTACTACAGTGGACAAGGATAAAGTCCACCAAAACATTAGACTCTGCCACTGTCTCCATTTTGGCAAAAGGACTGAACTTTGACCCCACACCTAGAAGCATTCCAGTTAAAGATATCGTCTGTGGCATTGAACAGGCTGTCTGCAGCCTACCGCCGGACACAACTGAAGAAATTCTCAAAAAGGCTTGTATGGCCCTGAAAAGGATCGTTTTTCCCGAGCCTAGCCTCACCAAACAAGAACTTCACTCCCTCAGAGCTCTAAGAGAAGAACAAGATCTAATAGTACCGGTACTGCATGCAGGCAAAGGCAATGCAACCATTGTCAGGGATGTCTTAGCATACCAGCAGAAAATGTCAGACCTGCTAGCTGACAAATCCTACAAAATCATCAGTAAGGATCCCACCACCAAGATCAAGAGACCTATAGGGCCACTACTAAAGCACCCCAAGCTGCCTCCTGAAGTAATGAGAGCTCTCATGCCTTATTATTCTGTGCCTCCTAGATTGTATGGCTTGCCTAAAATACATAAGGCGAATATCCCACTATGTCCGATCGTCAGTGCCATTGGGTCTCCAACCTACGCTATTGCCAAACACTTAACTTCACTTCTACAACCACTTGTGGGGATGTGTGAATATCATGTGACTAGTTCAGCCAGCTTTGTAAACATTCTCAAGAATATCAAACTTGACCCCCACGACATCTTGGTCAGATTTGATGCTGAGTCTGTGTTCACACGAGTACCATTGATCACCACAATTTCTCTATTGGGACCACATTTCTAACTTAATATGATCGAGCTGTTTAGGTACGCTCTGATGTCACCTATTTCCTGTACTGGCAGTACTATGAGCAGCATGATGGTGTAGCCATGGGTTCTCCACTCTACCCAGCAATAACCAACTTCTACATGGAGTCTTTTGAACATCATGCCCTCGAAAAGACTGTCTACAAGCCGAAGCATTTTTTTGGTACATAGACAACACATTTGATTTCTTTAGTTCCTTAACATTCTTCATGACAACATCCGCTTCACCAAGGAAACGGATATACTCATCAGTAGGCTGCCTGATGGTACCTTGGCACACAGCATCTGCCAGAAAGCAATGCATACTGATCTGTATCTCAATGCCCACAGCCACCACCATCCGGCACAGAAACGAGGAACACACAGAATCCTCGTCCATACAGGCAAAGCAGTTTTTCTCCATCAGCTTGCAAACAGAAATCAGCCACCTGAAAACCATCTTCTGCCAGAATTCTTGCAGCCAGAGGGACATCCAATGGGCCCTAAAACAGACCACTGACACTCAACCGCCAACCACTAAATCCACATCTCGCTGAGCCTACGTTCCTTTCTTTCCTCCCATTTCAAACAAAATATCCAGGCTTCTAGCGAAGCACATTATCAAAACCGTCCATCAACCCCCCTCCGAAATTTACAGGAAATAATACGTCCCTTTGCACTTCAGGCGTCTACCAAATTCCCTGCGAATGCAGAGATGTTTACACTGAACAGATGGGAAAGATGCAAAAAAAAAAATCTTAGATACGTCAGGCTGCATTACCCAGACAAGTCCGCAGTAGCCCAGCACTGTGTCGACACTGGCCACAAAATTCAATTCGACCAGGCCAGAGTCCTAGGGAGGCAGAGATTCTACTGGGGTTGCATTGTTGCAGAGGCCTTGGAAACCCAGATCCAAAGGCAAAACTTCAATAGGGATGGCGGTCTACAACTTAGGCAGGCCTGGAAGCCAATATTGGCAATTTTTACTCCAAAATAAATTAGAGGTCCTGAGAAGAACCAAATTCACATCCGACAACATCATTAAACTCTATTTTTCTCCCCCATCAATCAGAACTCTCCATTTAATTATTCCTATGGCCTATTGGCCACCCCACCCATTCTAGCAAATCTAGTCTTTTCCTATACATGAAGCAGATATTTCCCAATCCAGCTCACTTCTCCCTGAAGATGGCAGCGAAGATAGCTGCCGAAAGCTTGGAACCAAACCTCCAACTCACCTGGTTGGAAGCCCGAGAAACAATAATACTTCGAAATCATGTTATGCAACTTCAAGCAATTTCTGGACTCTGGTTGAAAGGAGTAAATATTCCATGGTCCGTACTGTTGCTTTGAAAACTTACTCTTGTTCAAAATATCTTTGCAAGGTCACATTTTCATCTATGATCATCATCAAGAATAGATACCGATCCAGCTGATATACTCAAATCTACATGACACATTAAGAGCAGTTTGTTCCAGCTACACACCAGATCTGAACTTGCAGTGAATATGCAGTGCTAAACTTCCCACTAATTATGTAAGTGGTAAATCTAAGTAATTATAAGTATAATTGTTTTATAATATTTTTACAGCGTTACATTTTTGTTAGTAATTGTTAGTAGTAATAGTAGTAGTTGTAGTAATAATAATAATAATAATAATAATAATAATAACAATAACAACAATAATCAAATAGTGGTTGTGATAGCAACTGACATATGCAGTTGCATATGTCTGCATGCAGATAACTGTACTTCTTGTAACTTCCTGACATAGCTTGAGACAAATTAATTTAAAAATAAAAAATAAAGTAAGATAAATCAATTTAAAAATGAAAACTCTGAGAAAACCAGAATATATTCTTGTGAACATTCTTCCCGGACCCCTTTCAATGTTCCCATATTCAGGGGACCCATAACACCAACCACTATACACTGGAAAACAGAGTTGTTAGAATTTAAATTCTGACAATTTAAAGTAAATTAAGTAAAATATATATTTTTTTCAAAAATACTTAATAAATGAAAATAGTTCTGCTGGAAAAACTGCAAGTGTCTGCCTTTCTTATCAAAATGCTGAAATTTTAACACCTCAATGAATGAGCAGAAGAAAAATGTTAAACTGCTCTCAAATGTTATAGGATTATGGGCAATAGCCAATCAGAGGAGGGGAAAAGCAAGAGAGAAAATTAAAATTTCAGATCTCTGAGTGGACTAGATTTCACTGAGCACTGTGCACGGACAGACAGATAAACACTTCCTCTTATTCTACAAATGTATGGGAAAATGAAATGAAATATGGGTTTACCTTTTTCTGGTATGGCTGGTAGAAAACAATTTTCCCATCAATAAAGAAGTCCTATTTCCAAACCACTCTCTAAGACAGTTGCCAACCTATCGCAAATGCACATTGGCTTGTGCTACATGCTGAACAAACCTACCAGTTGAGCAGTCATTGTGCAGGAGCTTGTAGAGGGAGCAAGGGGAGTTGAAACCAGCTCAGTGGTCTATCAGTACAATCATTCAAGTGTTCTCTGTATCCCATACGCTTAAATACTCTTATATCCTGCTAGTCATGCATAATTCCATGTGTTTTGTTTACAATATACTCATTTCACCTAAAACTTACATAAGTTAAGACATGCAATCATTAATTTCCTCTGGCAAATCAGTAACCAATTAAATGTGCTGAAATCAGTCATATTTCACTGAGTTTACCAACCGATCTTGTTCCTCATGATAGAAGTTATGTTAGATTCTTCAATTTTAAGTTCAGTATTAAAGTGTTCCGTTTTTAACAAATGTATACTAAAATTTAAAATGCGAATAATGGCTACAAATATGAAAACTAATTAAATGTAATAAATTATATTTAATAATTCTCAATCAATTTACAGCATATGTAAAGAGTATTGTTTTCTTTCAGACTTTATTACAAACATGTTTTTTTCTTTAAACTTAATAAACTTTAAAACATTCAACTTTACACATTAATGTAAGTAAATACTCACTAATCAGGATGCACGTTTCGATGGCCTTCCCATCACCCTCAGCCAGTTCCACCGGCGTCCACCAGATTGTATGAATTTAGAGTTAGTTCCACTGACGTCCACCAAATGTCCTCCCGGTTTTATGAATTCGGATTTGAGGTCATTGTCCTTAGGGATATCAAAATTTAGAAGCCTAAGTTTGTTTTTCTGGATGTGTAATTTTTCCCAAGCAGCTAAGTCTGAACACATTTTAGTAATTTTGCCTCACTATTGACCATAAATGGCAAGGCCATCGAAACGTGCATCCTGATTTAGTGAGTATTTACTTACAGTAATGTGTGAAGTTGAATGTTTTAAAGTTTATGTTGACACTGCACAATGTTTCCCGATTAATTTAATCATTTTTTCCCCCCTAGAAACCATAGTACCTGGCATATGAGCTTAATTAAACTTACATCCAGATAACAAATTACAAAGCAACCAAAGCTAATAACTATTGTGTAGTGCAGGATGAGAGTAATTCTTTTTCTCCCTTATATTTCTCAAAATCATTTGAAAGATGGGAAACACAATGCAGTTGTAGGCTGCAGAACTTTACAATCAAACCAAACACATGGGACTTCCCTTTTTTCAGTAATTAGAAAAGACTTCCCATAATAAATTCAATGGTCCTGATGACTTAAGGGATGTAATTTCCTTTGACTTGTCTGGTCTGCCACTGTGTACTGCCAAGAACGAATTGGTTACATGCAGATGCACAGACAACTCTACACAGCAGTCGTGACATTAAACATAACTTGTGCCATGGCCAGTTGATGATGCCTGCTTTATGAAGTGTAACTTTCAAAGATTTATTCTTTGGCATTTTTATTATGATGTTGTACACAGTACAAGTATAACAGGCTGGATGACAACTCGTGGTTCTCGGTAGAAAGTTGATGGAATGACTATGCAGCAATGTAATTTCTATTCACCAAGAGGTAGCCTACATAACTACCGGTAAATTATTTTTCCTATAGCTCATTTTTACTGACACGACCTATGAAGACACAAATCTAAGATGGAGGCATTCTTCAGGAAAAAATAAATAAAGAGTACACTTGTTGAAAAACTGAAATCTTCATAAAAAAAATTATTGCTAAAATACACATCTCAGGAGGGAATGTGGTTTTAAGCATTTATAGGTATTGTTGGTTAAATTAGGTATTTTAAGGCCTACAGGGGGAAATTCTTTTAGGATACCTACCTTAAATTAAGGGTGCCAATAGGACATAGGCAAATCAAAACAATTCTAAGAACTATTTGATTAGAGTGTATAAGGAGAAAAAACTATTTGGAATAAATTCACCCTCTTTGGTCAAAATGAAATTTATCAATTAAGAACTATATTTTTTAAGATAATTTTTTTCTGTAATTTTCAATATTCTTATATTTTATATTACATGTTAAAGGAGCTATCAATAAATCAATAAAAGACTTCCTTTCATCAGAAGGCTCCTGTATACATGACATTCAATTATGTTCTTTAAGTAGAATAGAATAGAATAGAATTTTATTTATACATACTTTTACATACATAGTTAACTACATCCGCTTTATACGTCTCTTATCTATAAGTCTAGCACTACCCATTAAGAATCCCCTCATACTATAACCCCTAGGTTTTATGTATGAGTGGGGATTCTGGTTAACTTCCCAAACCTTTTGTGATTATTTTGCTCTTGATCTATTTCTTAATTTTTCTCATCCACTCCTCTCTCATCTTTCCCAAATACTCCCCTATATTCCTAGTCTTTTCTTCTCCTCTGAATTTCAACATCTTGATGAATATTATCTCCTTATGAAATTTATCCCACTTTGTCTCCCATATTTCTTCTCTCCACCTTCTTACCCTTTCACTTTCCGTTAAGTAGTGTAATATTCCTTCCTCTTTACTACATAGTACACAACCTTCCTCTCTGTCCTTCCTTAACCCTTTTAGATATATCACCCCTGTTCTCTTCCATGCATATCCCTTTCTTATCACAACAATCCACATATTTCTCCCTTCCCCACTCTGTTTTGATTACTCTGTATAATCTCAAAGAACTTTTGTTTACAAAGCTTGCCCAGATCTCTTGTCTTTCCATGTCCTCTACTCTTTTTCTTACTTCCCTCCAAAATCCTATTTTATTACATTCTCCTCGTTGCCAAGTATCCCCCTTTCCAACTTCTTCCAGTATCCTTTTAATTTTTTCCACCCAATTATCATGCCTCCTACCTTTATTTAAATACTTCATACATTCTTTCAATGCGTTCTCCTCATCCACATTTATATTGCGATACCAATATTTCAAAATTCTTTCTACTATCATTCCTTTCCTTCCTACCCTTCCTAGCTCTGCTAATGCAACTCCCATTGGTGATCCCCTAGGTAGGCCTAGCACTTCTCTACAAAACATCCTATGTGCAGTCGGTCAAATAAAAAACGTCGGGACTCGTATGCTGTTAAAATTAAAGTTTTGACGCATTAGTTCACAAGTTTCCTATAAAAAACACAAAATACAGGTCATTTTCGGAACATATGAGGCCATGCGGCAGGAGGGAAAATTTTGAACAAGGAGGGAAAAAATGAACAACGCGGAAAGCGCAACACACGTAATTCAACTTAATGCATTGTCATAATTCATTTTGCTTTGTGTCATCGCCACATACAAATGCTAAAGTGAGAGAAAGTGTAGTTAGGGCTGTAATTGACCTGCATTTTTCGGTCTCTGAAGCAGCGAGAAGGTTCCATATTTATGAAAGAGCAGCTAAGAGGTGGGAACTTTACTATAATGCAACTGGAAGTTTTCATAGCAAACGTTGATCTGGCCGGACGCGTATTTCGATGCTAAGATTGGTTGCAGAAGTTGAGCGTAAGTTATTGATTTTGCACTAGAAGTACCGGTATTATAAAATAAAATCTTAAAAAAATGCTCCTTGAATAAACATATTCCTCGCGAATCTATTAATTATTAATATTATAAAAATTTGCAACCAAGAATATGGCGGATTTGAGGCATAAAGCCACAGCCTTCTATACATTTTGGAACAAAACTGACTAAATAATCAAGAAAATACATGGATAGACAAGAGGCGTGTGTGAACCTAACCTTAAGTCTTCCTATACATGCGCATATGCTCGTTCGTGATACTTAATCAAATACCGCCCGACGTTTTTTATTTCACCGACTGTACAAGGTTTCTTTAAGTAACAAATGTCTGGGCCATAGCAAACAAAAATAATATAGAACGAGAAATTGTTTTTCTATAGTAAATGAAACATCAGAAAACTATCCTGATTAAAAATGCCCATGGCAATGAAGCACACAAAAATCCAGGCATATGTTGTTTATGTTAGTGGTTGTTAGATGAAATGACAAGCAAGGTTCCTGGTTACAAAGCCAGAGATCTTTTGCTGCTAGTGTTATGCATACCTTGGTATGAGAGACTTTGCTTCTTCAGGAGTCTCAGGACAAAGATTTGCTAGGGATGCCAATTCAAACTTGTGCAATTTCTTCTGCATCAGCAAACTGAAAACAGAAAAAAAAAAAATGTAGGCATTTCAGAATTAACATTGACCTTACTTTGATATGTAAGTATTTTTTTTTTTTTTTTTTTTTTTGTTCTTACGAGGTTTACATTTTATAAAAATACATACTCACTTTCGCACAGAGGAAATGGTTTCTTTGTTCTTAAACTTGCGAAAGCGGTTTGTGTATGTGAGTGTCTTCATGAACACCTCCGAGAACTCCTGCTCTTCCTCTGCACTCTCGTTCTGAGCCTTCCGATGCTCCAGGAGCATGTGGACTTCCGAGATGAGCAGCGTCTCTGCATTCTCAAACTCTGTAAAGGACAACATTTTCTTATGTAATTTCAACCGAGAGACGGTGAGAAAGCTATTGTTATTATCATTACTGGTTTTATTATTTTGGGGCTCAATGGACAACTGATACAGACACTGTGCTACAAAATGAATGTGCTCTTGATCTAATCCTGTTGGCAGCAGAATGAATTTGGTGTTGCATCAGCATCTAACAAATTTGTCTGACTTTTAAATCATTTCAGGGGACAATTTCAATAAAACCCACACAAGAAGGTATCTTCTGTTATAAATATTACTACCTAATGGGATTGTGTTCTCTGAACAAATTTTTCCACTAATTGTCGCTATTGAATGTATACTAACTATCCAATAATTGTTGCTAGAGTATGAGGTTAAAATATTGTCGTATCACCTGACATTTTGCATTACAGTGAACTCTCGATAAACCGGAGTAAAGTGGGCAGGGGTCTGTCCGAGTTGTGAAATGTCCGGCTTATGGAGGGGAAATGAGGAAATGGTATATTGAAATTTCGTGTTTCAGCTACAAGAAAAATGTAGCTGAATAGGCAGAATATGGGCAACTTACAGTTGGAACAAAAACAAATAACACTTCATTACTGCCTTAAAATTTCTAGGAGGTCTGAAATACACACTGTTACATTATTAGGACTCGATGATGATTGGTGTGGGCACTTTGAACATATTTTTCTGAGGAGATTTAGGCTGGGAAAATTGTAAATGTTCTTCTGTGTACACTTTTTATGTTGCTTTGGAATAATTACTTCTCTCGCAGTCCTGAAGTGGCCATAGAATGACTGTAGATCTGGGTTTGTGTCCAGTGGCGGACGCAGGGGGGGGGATAGGGGGGTTACATCCCCCCCCGAAATTTGAAAAAAAGTACTCTAAGTGGCCAGTTTTATAAACTAATTGTATATGTAAGTTGATTAATTTTTTAAAGTATTTTTTCTACCTATTCAAATCCCCCCCCGAAAAAAATTTCTGCGTCCGCCACTGTTTGTGTCATCAAGAATCTGTCCGAGTTATCCGAAGTCCGCCATATTGAGAGTTCACTGTATATGAAGTATAATGAATGATCCTCCGAATGTGATGTAAGGGTTGTATGGTTACGCAGTATCAATGTATTTTCTGTAATGTTTATGAACAGGCAAAATGTGAAATTTCATGTTCTAAACCATGGCTGCTAGCACCTGGAAAGTAGCATATTTATGAACTGTGTAGTTTAGATGTCAATGCAAGGAAAGAAAATTTCATATTTCAATATATTTTAGTAAAATTTTCATATTTTATGAACATTTTTATATTGTTTCATATTTTACAAATTTACAAATTTCCCCTCTGTTAATATTTTTATTAACAACAAACTAGGTTTCCACAAATACTATCGATACACTTTTCCAGGAAACACAACTGAAACTCCCAAGCCACACATTCCACGCATTTCAACATCTTAGCAATCTGGAAAACACCTTTATATTTGCAAGCATTCCCTGAAGATAATGCACATGTTCGCCTCTTGGGTTTTTCATTAAGACAGTAGGCTAACATGGAGTGAACACATAGAGATAGTGTGCACAAAATTGTCACCTGTGTTATATTTATTTTGAAAACTTAAGTCCCATGCGCCTGATTGTTATCTTCGCAAGGCATACTTTGCATTTATTCACTCCCATATTGAATATGGTGAAGATTGAAATTTTGTGGGGCCATGCAACCTTTGTTAATAAGATACTATTGTTGCAGAAGAAGGCCAATTAGAATACTGGCAAGGACGGGCCACGTGATCATTGCAAACAGAGTTTTGTATCATTGAAAATACCAACAGTTGTTAACTTATTTATACTCAGGGCTCTTCTGGGTATAAACAAAAAGGCTCTGTCATTTCCACTAAGAAGTGATGTTTTAATTATAGCACATGTAATGCCAAGAAGATTGACTTTCATTCTGTCGTTTAGGTAAGCTCAAAAACTGTTACCCAGCAATTGGTATACATCTCTTTAATTGTCTGTCATTTCTGTTCTAAAGCATTTTTCGAAGTTATCTCACATAAAAATTATAACATTATCCGTGATTGCATTAAGCAGTGTTCACTGTATTCATCTTATCTTAATTTTAAGTATTTATCTTATCTTAACTTTTTTTAAATGTTTTAATCATTTTCAGTTTTTAACTTCTTATTTAGCCATTTTCAGGTACTTTATAATTGGACTACGTGTCTGTCATGACAATGAAATGGATAATTAATTATGTCGAAATGTCATATTTAGCTAGCAAGAAACAAAATATTTTAAAGCCTAAGAATCTAGGCCCTAGATATGACACTCAATTGTTGATTTTTTATTAAAACAGATGGGAAGATTGTTATGGACACATATTGGAACAAACGTGTAAGTAAGAAATATACAGTGCTTTCTATAACACAGGTCTACAAAACAATTTTTTTTCTTATTTTTTTAGTGCCGGGGATTTTGGAACTGATTTTAGCTATATTTGAGTCGCTAAATCTAAATATGAAATCAGTTTTTCTCTATCAGCTCTACTTTTTTAGATCAGTTATTTTTTTTATCATGCAGTTTTCTACACGAAATGTACAGATCTTACTCCATTTTTGCCATTCTAAATCACATATACAAGGATTGGTTCCTGTATATTTGCCCTATTTTCAGTCTGCGGCTTAATTGAATGAGAGAAAATCATCTTTCCTCCACTGCATATCAAGCTGGGCTTTATGAAGCAGTTCGTAAAGGCTCTTGATAAGTGCAGATGAGCACAGAAAAAATTAAAGCAGGAATATTTGACGGCCTACAAATAAGGCAACTCATTAAGGATTCTGACTTCGTAAATTCGATGAATGAGGCTGAGTGAAAAGCCTGGACTTCATTTGTTGCAGTTGTCGGAAATTTTCTGGGCAAACACAAAGCTGAAAACTATTTTGAACTGGTAAACGAAATGCTTAACAGTTTCAAATATCTTGGGTGTAACATGAGTATTAAGGTGCACTATTTACACAGCCACTTAGACCGGTTTCCTGAAAATTTAGGAGACATCAGTGAGAAACAAGGTGAAAGATTGAGAAACAAGGTGAAAGATTTCACCAGGATATTAAAACTATGGAGGAACACTACCAAGGAAGATGGGATGCGCACATGATGGCAGATTACTGCTATATAAGTAAAGATAATTTAAATAATTTTCTTAAAAATATGAAAATATTTTATTCTTTTATTTATGTTTTCAACAAATATCAAAATGAAATACATTTTCTTATATTTATGAAAATACAGTAAAAGCATTTTCAGAACATCTATTAACTATGTAATATTTACTTCATAAACCTAATAAGGGGACCTTACGGGTTGTCATGTCGAAACTTACCCTCATATTTTGCACAACGGTAGGTCTTCATCGCACATAGGAACAATTGAATCTTGTAAATTTGAAATATTGAGTAGCCTTCATACAGCTGTTGGCGGGAGGGGGTAGCGGCCTTCCCCATCTAGCGCACACTTGGCATCGCCTTATCTCTCCTTTTGTTACCACCATGGGAGGGAATAATATTATAAATAATGAATCTAACATCTTCCTCTGATACATACGCTTGTATTCCAGTAGTTGTGAAGTAATTAGTACCTGTTTAAATTTCTAGGATTAGCAGAGTAAATCTTGTGTGCTGTTTACATTAGTTCATTTTTTTTTAAATTATGGCCTACAATGACGAGCACAATTATTAAGTAGTATGTTAGTCTGATAACATGGGCTATACATGGTGCAGCTAAGCAAGCTTTGGGCTCGAAAGAAATTAATAATGCAAGAGTACCCTATTGGTGGAATCAGGAAATATAAAAGAAAATAGAAATAGAAAAAAATATATATTTACAACATGTAAGTAGTAAAACAGACATAAATAAGATACAAGCAATTATTAAAGGGAAAAAATTGTCAAACAGTAAATAGTTACATTGGAGGAAGAGCAAGTTCAGAAGAATGGAAAGTTTTAAAGAATTTGAGAAAATCAATTGGAAAACAGACCATGGAGAATATCTCAGCATTGGAATGGTTCAAATGATATTACAAGGAACTAATGACAGAAAATAGAGAAGAATCTCTTCAAGAATCTGAATATCAACAAACACTAACACAGAATAACATAGAAGTCATTACAAAAGAAGAGGTGAAGAAAGCAGTTGTTAGGATAAGGAATGGGAAAGCCTGTGGACCAGGAAATATCCCAGGGGAACTGGTAAAATATGGAACAGAAAAATTCCAAGAACATTTGGCAAATTTATTCACAAAATATATTCAGGGAGAAGATACACCAAGTGACTGGAACGTAGCATATATATCAAGCTTTTATAAAAAAGGTAATAAGAAAGAACCTACAAATTATAGATCAATTTCAGTCGTTAGTATGTTAGGAAGATTGTATGGAAAAATATTGAAAAACAGATTGGAAAAGGAATATTCTAGAAAGGAAGCAGAAGAACAGGCCCATTTTAGAGCAGGAAGAAGTACTCTGGATAATGTCATCTGTTTGACACAGTTGATAAAGAAAAAATTGATGGTTAACCAAGAGATGCACATAGTATTTATAGAACTAACAAAAGCATATGATAGTATTCTATTAGTGAAACTATGACAGGCTTAGATGAAACAATTGATAATCAAGCTTTAATACAACCAATCAAACAAATATACAAAGAAATGACCTCATGCATTAAAATAAAAAATAAAATAACAGAAAGACTTGATGTGAATAAAGGTTTGAGATATGGATGCACTCTTTCTCCTACATTATTCAAAATCTATTTAGAGTAACCTACATATTAAAACCTTGGAAAAACAGTTCTAAACCCATGGGAATACTGATGATCTATATATTAAATTTAGCTGATGACCAAAAAATAATCGCACAAGATTATGAAGAAACTGAATTCATGACAAGGAAATTGATTTCAGAGTATAAAAAGGGTGGCTTGACAATCAACCAGCAAAAAACAAAATATATGTGCATAATAGGTATTCAACCAGATTTAACGTTAACGAAAATCACAGAGAACTACAAATATTGTAGGCATAATGATTCACAAAGATGGTGGAATGGAGAAAGAAATTCAGAATAGAAACACTCTGGGAAGAAAAGCAATATCCATATTAAATGGACGATTGTGGGACAGACATAGTCACAAGAAGGAAAAAACAGAATATTTATGATTCAACCGTTAAGAAAATAGTACAATATGGTTCAGAAATTTGGGCAAATAAAAAAAAAATAATAATAACAAAAAAAAGAGGAAAGAAAATTATTAGCAACAGAAATGGATTTCTGGAGATCAAATAGAACTTGCAGGATGGAAAGAATTAGAAACGATGAAATTCAGGAACAAATGGAAGTATAACACACCATAATAGATGAAATTAAAGAAAAGCAACTCGCTTGGTATGGTCATGTGAGAAGGATGGGGGAGGAGAGATTACCAGAGAAGATCTTCAAATGGAATCCTCCGGGCTGAAAAAAGAGAGACAGACCAAAGAAGACGTGGTTTAATGGGGTACAAGACATGAAGGAGAAAAACATTCCTGAGAATCTACGGGAGGATAAAGAGACTTGGAGATTGAGAATATGGAAGATGTAGACATAAACTAAACTCCGTGGCGCTACATCCCTGGTGGGACTTGGCCTACCACCCGACCGCTGCGTCATCTCCCGTAGGCAGATGGCAGGATTGGGGGCATGTGGTCAGCATACCGACACCCACGGCTGTTAATGGTGGTTTTCTTGACCGGAGCCGCTACCTCTCTATCAAGTAGCTCCTCAGTTTGAATCACGAGACTGAGTGCACCCCTACCAGACCTCCCTACCTCTGAAAAATCCAAGGAGGTACCGGGAATCGAACCCGGGCCGACAGATCTGTAGTCAGCGAGGCTAACCACAAGACCACGCCGGAGGACAAGATGTAGACATACATAAAGAAAATTGTGACGATATTAGTCGAGTACTAGGCCTAATACATAAAGACTTTTGTCTAGATAATATGGTTGATTGAAGCACTGGTATGTGATTTGAGGTGCATAGGAAATATCATGCAAACTGAGCAATCACACTTCTATAACACCTACACACACACTAACAATCATAAGCAACCCCTCAATGTCTGTACAGATTATGTAGTTTCAAAATGTGGAAATGATAAGAACAAGTGATTATCTAAAAATTATCTAGTGGAACACATTCAGCGAGTAACAAGGTAACTCCACCCCTCTGTTGCAAACCCTGCTGTCGCTGCTCCCAGCATGCAGGCTACTCAAGCGAGCTTTACAAGTACCTACAATTGTTTACTTATAGAACAAAACAAACATGTTTTCACACATTTATAGTTTGTATGAGCAGCTAATTATTTGTATGTGTCCATCTGTAATGAAGACCTATTGATGTGCAAAATTTGAGGGTAGGTTTCGAAATGACAACCCATATGGTTCCCTAGTAAGATCCACAGATTGGTAGGGGAATGGATAGTTAGTCAACATTTCTATTTTAAGCATTACTTCTATGAATTAATCAGAACATCCAGAAAATAAACATTTTAATTGCTGAAGATAGCATTTGGATTATGTAGATGAAACAACCGACCGCTGGCGTGGTCTTGTGGTTAGCATCCCTGACTACAGATCTGTCAGCCCGGGTTTGATCCCCGGTACCTACTCAGATTTTTCTGAGGTAGCGAGGACTGGTAGGGGTGCACTCAGCCTCGTGATTCAAATTGAGGAGCTACTTAATAAGGAAGTAGTGGCTCCAGTCATGGAAACCACCATTAACGGCCATGGGTATCGACATGTTGACCACATGACCCAAACCTGCCATCTGCCTATGGTAGATGACACAGCTGTCGGGTGGTAGGCCTTGTCCCTTCAGGGATGTAGCGCCACGGAGTTAGTTAGTTAGTTAGTTTAGATGAATCAACCGATGCCTTGGGGAGGTATGTGTGCAATTCCATTTTTGGTAATCTATCAGCAGAGAAAATGTGGTGATAGATATCTACTATGTTTGAAAATGCTGGATAAAAAAGCCAATAAAGAAACATTGGCTCATTTCTGTAACAGATTACTCTGTAGGTATTAATTTAATGATTTCTTCTTTTTTTGTGGGCTTTTCTTAATATGCTTTATTCTGTTTTCAAACAGAATTTAAATATGAGGGCTATTTTTTTTTCAAGTTCCGATTGGTCGTGAAATGAAAACCACAGTGAAAAACAAAACTGTTTTAAGTGGAACATTTAGGTACACCTTCTAGCTACTTCTTTACATAGTCATGCTCCGATTGAGACATTTGTCGAATCGTGCTGCTACTTTCAAATACCCTCTTCATAGAAGCTTGCCGCCAGTGTACTGAGAAGGGTCTTCACGATATTTTGAAGTATTTTGAAATTCTTCATTGGTGAGGAAGCCAGATCTTGGGTTTTTTTCGGGAAATTTGTGTGCAACCATTGTTTGGATTGTTCTTTTGATTCTGGACTGCCGTAACGAATCCACATCTCATCCCCTGTCATGATGGATTTAAAAAACTCGTTCTGTGCCGAATGACTTTCATCTTTTACAGCAGCTGAAGAAAGATCTGGGAGGACAGAGCTTCCACACCAACCAAGAATTTCAAAACCCTTCAAAATATTGTAAAGACCCTTCTCAGTACACAGTTTTGATTTTCTCTGTGGTTTTCAATTAGCAACCGATCGGACCTTGAAAAAAAAATAGCCCTTGTACATGGATAGCTAATAACTAGGGACCGGATTCTTAGGTTTTTACCTATTTTTTTCCTTACTTCCAAAACAAAAAGCGCTCATACACTTTTTCGAATCATGTCCATAGGATTTACCCACATTAATTCTGTGGCACCTAGAAATACCTAAATGGGATATAAAAACCTAAATATACCTAAAGAGGATATAACACCTAAAATATCTAATTTAGGCTACTTTTTTGTCTTTTTTATTTGTCAGTTGAGAAATCGATATTTTGCTGAGAGAAAATAATTTTTGTCAGGTTGAAATTAATACCACCAGCGTTTCGTTCAACCCATTGTCGTCTAGGATGGACAGTATCAAGAGAGGAAGCGTAGAGTACCAGCGTAATCCTTTTAAAAATATTCGTACGAACAACCATTGTTGCTCTGTATAAGCAAGGATATAGATTTCTGTGTTTTAAAGCCCTTTTTTGCATTTAGTACTGTCCTGTTATTCATACTGAGTGGCCACACTGTGAGTTTTAAGAAGTCATGTTAATTATGCCGAAACAAATTAAATCGAGTTTATTACGGCAGTGAATTGGCGACGACCTGAATTTCACTACAGATGGCAAAGTAATATTTTGTCAAGCCTGCCAGAAATACGTAAGTATTATTTACCTTTCTAGAAAAGGGGGAAGTTTTCATCCGATTCGAAACTGCCGCAATTGTTTCGATGAAATTCGCATCTATGACGTCATGTGAGGTTGAAAAGACATTTTTGACTTCAAATGTATTCTAAGAGATAATAGGAAGAACTTCACAGTTGAGAATTTTGAAAGATATTTAGTGATATAGGCCTACTGTAACCAGAAAATGTGAGGCAATCTTATTTTCACTGCTTCTTTTGATTGTTTATGCTTTCTTTCTTCAATTGTCTATAATATTGTCCTAAAGCAAGATTACACAAATTTAAGTCAATATTGTTACGTTAAACTTTACAAGTATTATGTATTGAATCCTATGTAGCACATTCAAATTTATTAAACCAATTATTCTACCCAAAAACGATATTTTGGACAAAAAACCTAAAAAAAACTATTTCACATGATGGAAAACCTAAAACAGTGTTTTTAAAAACCTAAAATTCCAGTCCCTACTAATAACTAATTAATTACATTTTTATAAACATTAATAGGGCATTTTTTATAAAGCAGATATTTTGTTGTGCATTAATAATATAGATTTTAAAAATATACATATCTGCAAAGAATATTTTATTTTTTCATATAATTTATTTATGGTGAAGAGAAGAAGTTGCTTCTGATGATCAACAATGCTGCACCATACATGGTGAAAGCCAGGAAAAATCTAAGAGATACTGCATGTGACATGTGTTACACATGCAATTCATCAGGCTGCAGAAAAATTTAGAGAATAATTCCCTGTTGTTGTTGATTCACTGATCAAGCAAACCAAGAATAGCTATTTAAGTAACAAGTACCCAAAGCAAGGCTTTTGTGGACGAATCTAGTATTTTGGACGAGGCATGGCCGAGTCTGAAATATGTGATGAGTCCGCTAAAGTTTTTGCATATGTGGTGCATACAATAGTTTTTAGCAAAAGTTCTCTAATTTTACAATGAACTCAGTTTTTCCTTCATTTTATATGACTCTGCGTATAGAAAGCAAAGATAATGGCGCTTGTATTAGTAGTACATGATAAATATTGGATTGCTGTGGATTTTCCTTTTCCTTTAAAAAACTTTTAGAGACATTGTTAACAAAATAAAGTTGATTAATTAAACTAAATATATTTACTTCAATTGAAATGAAATGTAATTTCTATCACATTTTCCACAACAAAACTTATTATGCCTTGTTAAAAAGAAGCAATTATACAAAAGGCTGATCTGAATTTGATTGTCTCAGCATGGTATGCAAACTTCAAGCGTTCGCGCCCTCCCCTAGTCATAAAAAATATAAACTGTTATTATTATTGAATTTACTTATTAAATTCAAGACTTCTAAATGACAAGGTTTATGCTTGTTAATAGAGAATGAACAATAAAATCCCTTTACATATAAAACTGAACTTACACTGGCTAATAAAACTACTTTAGCGGCCTAGGCTGATTAAGTACTATTTTACGGCATGTTAACAGTCCAAGAAGCAGCCCCTTTAGAGAGAATCTACTAAAAAGTTTTATTTTTTTTTTTAAATAAATCATCGAGAGTTCAAGTGTATAACAATCCTGCTTTCCTACCTCAACCAGTCCTCACAAGAGAGGGAATTTGGAATAATGCAGCCCTATTTTATGCTGCCAACTCTGTGACACCATTAAATCTGCAAGTAAAAGTTTTCTTTATTGTCACTTTTCCTACATTGTCAAAGAACTAAATGATGGAAATCTGGAAGATTTTGTTATATTTTTTTGTGATTTCATTTATTTATTTTTGCAGTGATTGTAGTCTAGACCAGGGATGGGAAGGAAAGCACTGGAAGTGTGAAGTTACCCCCCCTCTCATCCCTACTTCTGTCTTTAGGTTACAGGTAGAAATAACTAAACCAGTTCATTCTGGGATTAGTCGCATGGCAGATAGAAAGAATAAGGAAGGGGCAAATGAGGGGTAGATTATTTCGCACATCCAGTGCATTGCTTCCCGAGCCTGGTCTAGACTCTGTGGCAAGCACCAGTAATTGTGTATAACTTTGAACAAAGACATTTCTCACTAAAAACCCAACAGGCGACCTAGCATTCTGGTACATACATGCACATTTTGTCTCTACTGTGCTGGACAAGTTGGATGCAAACAAGTTGCCACTGAGATCAGTCCAGTAGAAAGCCAGAGAAAGCATTGGTTCAAATTCCATGGGTACCTGGAAAAGCAGTTTTTACAACAACAAATTTATTGCTGAAATGCATCCTTACAGCATATAACCTATAAATTAATAAGTGCTTGAAGGTAAGAGCAGTGAAATGATCATACATCATATGATGTGCAGCGATCTTTCTCATTGTACAAAACAATATTTACTGACAGAAGAAACAAGCTTTGTCCGAAAATATTGAAAAGATGCTGGTATCATACTGTAGCCAGCTAATACCTAAGACAGCAGAGAATACTACAGTTATGAGGCAAATCCATAAAGTAAATTTCCTGGGGACTGTTTACAGAAATAGCCGCAGGCGTGGTCTTGTGGTTAGCGTTGCTGACTACAGATCCGTCGGCCCGGGTTCAATTCCCGGTACCTCCTCGGATTTTTCTGAGGTAGGGAGGTCTGGTAGGGGTGCACTCAGCCTCGTGATTCCAAACTGAGGAGCTACTTGATAGAGAAGTAGCGGCTCCGGTCCAGAAAACCACCATTAATGGCCGTGGGTGTCGGCATGCTGACCACATGCCCCCCAATCCTGCCATCTGCCTACGGGAGATGATGCAGCGGTCGGGTGGTAGGCCAAGTCCTTCCGGGGATGTAGCGCCACGGAGTTTAGTTTTTACAGAAATAAAACACAATTTCATGGAAATGTTTATTGCAACAGATACTGCAAGTGTTCAACTATTTTTCAAAATATTAGCTACCAAAATTGGCAAATGTTTCATACCGTGGGACCAACTTTTGAATATCTGTGTCATAGAAAACTCTGCCGCCTGGGATTTGAACCATTGTGTGACAACCACCTCCAGTAGCGAATATTTTGAAAAATAGCTGAATACTTGCAGTATCTGTTGCAATAAACATTTCCATGAAGTTGTTTTTTGTTTCTGTAAACAGCCCCTGGGAAACTTACTTGATGGATGCGCTGTAAAAGCTTTAAAATGATCATCCCAGTCATATGCCACATGTTTGATATGGACCAATAATGTTTTGCAATTCCTCAGATATAGGCCAATCACAGTCATTTATCCTATAATATCCTTCCTCAGATCGCAAGGATGCAATTTTATCTGATTAAATGTTAGCTCGCTACTGGACACATAAAGCATCAACATGCGGTGATTAATATGTCAAGGGGGGTTAAAGCCAAAGTCGTGTAAGTCATCTTTTATGTTTAACCTAAGCATTACAATGCAATGTTGAGGTATAGATCTGTTAAAAGGAAGAGTGGCATAACTCCTAGTTATGTTCATACACTTACACATGGCAGCAAAAGTTTCACTGGTGAATGAAACAGCTGCTTTGTTAACAACCATAGTGGTGCAAGTCAGACTTACATCAGTATTCCTGTAAGTGTTTGTGAAGTGTGAGTTGCTACATCCACAGTTTTATAAACTTTGCACTGTATCCTATGAAACTGCTTCAAAGCATTGATAACATCGACATTATTGATCATAAATTTACAGTAAGTGGCCATTCGTATCTCCCTAATGATTCCGATTTTGGATCCAAAGAATCCTATGCAAGAGGTAAGACCGTTTTTGTTCCTGCTGACGGGCGATCAATAATCACAAAGTCAAGAAAGAAGAAAGCTTTTTTCTGTAGCAGAAATATCAGTTCAAGACTTCAAGTTTATAAAGAATCTTGAACAAGCCATTACAAAGAGAGCAAAAATGTCACAAATGAATCGGTGTCATGGCTCAAAATGTAATGGATTCGTTTAGTGAAGAAATAACCGATTATGCTATATTACAAGGAAACTCTTAATGAGGACTTGCTCTCAAAAATTAGCTAAACCAGGAAGGCTAATCTCACTCGAACGTATTGCTCTGGAAAATCTATACTGGAACAAGATTTGTTGAATAAAATTGGCTATTTTTTACTTTCAGCCATCTTAGCAACTTGTTTATTATTTCAAAGCCCAATATGACCGACATACAAAATACAAATTATTACCAACATATAAATTACATATTAAATTTCCCTAACATACCGCCCCACCAAAAGGCAACTGCCTTTTGCAAAACATATCTGGGCACAAAATTAAAGATTTGTGACGCGTAAAAAGTCAATGTGTTTAATTGTTGTAATCACTGTTAATGAAATTCTGGTAAAACACACAGTTTCTTAATCGGACGCATTATAAAGCCGGTGCCAGTCTTGACTGTAGCAATCTGGCAAGACCGTCGTCACCAAGATGTACCGATTCTATTACTCGTCTTCTCCACTGAAGAGGAGGAGGAAGGTTATCTTCCTTTATGATCACAAGATCACCAAGATGCAGATTGGGATGTAGTTCTGTCCACTTGTGACGTTGCTGAAGTGTGTTGAGGTAGTCTGTGTGCCATATTTTCCAGAAGTCTTGTGTCATTTTCTGGATATGTTTCCATCTAGAAAGACTACTGACAGGACAGTCTTCAAGGTCATAATCAGGAAGGGCTGTCAGAGGCTCACCAACCAAGAAGTGGGATCGAGTAAGGTAGGATGAATCTGTTGGATCATCACTGATTCTGGATAGAGGGCGGCTATTCAAACAGGCTTCGATCAGGGAAGCAAGTGTGGCCAACTCTTCAAAGGTGAGAATTGTTGATCCCATTGTTCGTCGAAGGTGATACTTGAATGCCTTTATCATACTTTCCCAGACACCTCCAAAATGAGGACTAGAGGGAGGGATGAAGTGCCAGGCGATGCCCATTCTTCCTGCTGCTTCTATTATCTCCCTCTCTTGTAAGAACTCTTGAATCTCCCTTAGTTCCCTTGATGCGCCGATGAAGTTGGTGCCGTTATCACTGTAGATATTGGCAGGGCAACCTTGACGAGAAGTGAATCGACGAAGTGCTGCTATGAGTGCACTTGTTGAAAGATCTGAAATTATTTCTATGTGCACAGCTCTGGTTGCAAGACATGTGAAGATTCCAGCATATGCCTTCGCAGTAACTCTGCTACGCTGGTTACCTATTCGTATCACAAATGGACCAGCATAATCTACTCCCACGTTGGTGAAAGGTCTAGAAGGAGTGATTCTGGGTCTTGGAAGATTTGCCATTTTCTGTTGAGCTGCTGCTTTCTTCAGTTTGTAGCATGTGAGACAGGAGTGAGTACATTTTTTCACGACTTGTCGAATCCTGGGAACCCAGTATTTCTGGCATAGTGATGATATGAGAAGTTGAGATCCAGTGTGTAGTAATCTTAGATGTTCTCTCAGGACAACAAGTTTGGTAAAGTGGTGTTGAGGAGAAAGTATGAGCTGATGCTTGACTTCATAGGCAACTAGTGCGTTTTGTAGTCTTCCCCAACTCGAAGATAGCCATTTTGATCCAAAATTGGACTCAAACTCTTTAGCTTACTGTTCGCATCAATAGGCTTACCTTGGGTGATGCACTGTATTTCCCTTTGATAAGAGACAGACTGCACGATTTTTAGGCAAACATTGAAGGCATTATTTACCTCATGCGGTTTCAATGAGGAAGTATCACAGTCTTTGCGAGTTTTCTTACAGTTGGAAGAGAATCTCAGACAATAAGCAATCGTTCTAAGTACAGTCAACTCCCGATTATCCGGGTGTGGATCAACCGGTTTGTGGATTAACCGTTGAGCTATTCCTTACAAAAATCTTTAAAAAATATTCACTCAGTTCACTTAGTGATAAGTTGATGTTACACAGGCTAAATTCCGATATTCGCAAGAAGGAAAATGCGGTCAAAAAACAAAAAGTGTTAATAAACTATTTCAGCAAAGTGTAAAAATTCCTTGAAAGTGTCAAAACCAAACTGTTAATAGAGTAGTCTTAGTGTTTTATTGTTGTGCTGAAACAGTTTGTGACCTCTGATGGTGAATGATTCTAGCACTGCAAGACGTTTCCACATAGGTCTATGTAGAGTTTTAAATAAGTTTTCAATTACAGTATGTTTAGGTATAATTTTGTTTTAACCGTGTTTTCGTTTATCCGTGAGGTGGCAACCACCCATTATCCCGGATAATCGGGAGTTGACTGTAGTCTGTTTAAGGATGGAAAAGCGATCTAAGAATTCGTCATTATGTTGCATGACAATAAGTGATACCACAGTTCTTTGATCTGGAATTTTCGAAGTGTTGCACCTTTCTTGTAATGGCCATGAAGAGGGATCTAGACGCAGCCAACTGGGGCCTTCCCACCATAGCTGACAGTCTCTGAGAAGCATTGGTTGTACTCCACATGAAGCAAAGTCTGCTGGGTTGTCTTGTGACCTTACATGCCGCCAGTGGGAGGCCGGAACAATGTCTTCAATGTCTTGTATTTCCGCTACTCTGTTGGCCACGAACGTCTTTCATTTTGTGGGGCATGCATGTAGCCAAGCCAGTACAATTTTTTAGTCAGTCCAAAGGTATACACTGAACGGGTTGTGCGCAGCGTTCTAAGGTTTTCTTGACGAGACGAGCCAAGATCAGAGCACCACACAACTCGAGGCGAGGAATTGAAATTTGCTTAAGAGGCGCCACTCTTGATTTTGCACATAGGATCCTCGTGAGAACTTCTCCCTTGTCGTTCATGGATCTTACCTATATTGAAGTTCCATAAGCAGTCTGTGAGGCATCGCAGAAACCATGTATCTCAATGCTATTCACGTTTCCTTCAATGAGAACAAATCGTGGAATTTTAATGTCATTAAGCATGGGTATTTGCTTATATAAATCAATCCAAGCTTCAAGTAAGCTCTCCAACAATTGGCCATCCCATCCTGATCCTTCTTGCCACAGGCGCTGCATGAAGACCTTGCAGAGAATGACCACGGGAGTTACCAGACCTAAAAAAAACTCCGTGGCGCTACATCCCTGGAGGGACTTGGCCTACCACCAGAACCGCTGCATCATCTCCCGTAGGCAGATGGCAGGATTGGGGGCATATGGTCAGCATGCCGACACCTACGGCCGTTAATGGTGGTTTTCTGGACCGGAGCCGCTACTTCTCTATCAAGTAGCTCCTCAATTTGGAATCACGAGGCTGAGTGCACCCCTACCAGACCTCCCTACCTCAGAAAAATCGGAGGGATCGGGAATCGAACCCGGGCCAACGAATCTGTAGTCAGCGACGCTAACCACAAGACCACGCCGGCGGACAGTTACCAGACCTAGTGGGTCGAATATCGAAGATATGGTGGAGAGTAGCCTACCATGCGTTTATTTGCGTCGTTTGAATTCAATCCACAGTTGATTTGGAATACGTCAGACGAAGGATGCCAAGTCAAACCTAGCGTCTTAACCAAACGGCTGTCATTATCAGTTAATGAATGCTTGTGCTCTCTTAAGTTTTCTGGGATTGATTCTAATAGTTCTGGACTATTCGTGCACCATTTTCGCAGTGGGAATCCTCCAAGCTGAAGGTCTTGAAGTTCAACATGCAATTTTAGGGCTTCTTCTAGAGTCTCTGTTCCCGAGATACAGTCATCCACGTAAAAATCATTTCGGAGGACTGAAGCCGCTCGAGGAAATCTTGTAGCTTCATGTGTTGCTAGCTGTTGAAGACACCTTGTAGCCAGGAAGGATGCTGATGCAGTTCCATAGGTGACTGTCGTAAGAGCGTAAGTTTGAGCTCTTCATCAGGGTTTTCCCGCCATAATATGCATTGCAATGGTTGATGCTTTGGGTGTACCTTCACTTGCCGGTACATTTTCTCCACGTCAGCCGTAAAGGCTATTCTATGCATGCGACAGCGCATGACCAATCAGCATAAGTCGTCTTGCACAGTGGGTCCCACCATCAAAATGTCATTCAGGGCCACACCATTTTCGGTTCTTGCAGAGGCATCAAAAACCACTCTCGTTTTGGTTGTGCTGCTCGAATGCTTATGGACGGCGTGATGAGGCATGTAGTTTTCGTGTTCTCCACGTGCAGATTCTGATTGAAATTTGACCATATGTCCAAGTGCCTCGTATTCCTTCATAAATTCTACGTAGTCTTGACGAAGCTTGCTCTGTACTTGAAGTTTTCTCTCTAGAAAATGAAAGCGTTTGCTAGCCATGTCTTTGGAGTTTCCTAAATTGATTTCTTTCTTGATGGGAAGTTCTACAATGTACCTGCCACTTTCGTCACGTACAGTTGTATCCTTGAAATGCTTCTCACACTCTTTGTGTTCTGGTGAATGCGTTATATGATCTATTTCTTCTAAAGCCCAAAACCGTTGAATCTGGTTCTCTAGGCTGAGTTCAGATCTAATGAAAAGTGACTTTCGTTCCCGATCTCCAGCTTCAATCGGTTGCTGCGGATACTCTCCACTTAGAATCCACCCTAGATGAGTGTCCTGAAGAGTAGGATATCCTTCTCGGGTTTTCTTTCTCTCCTTCATAAGTTGCAAGAAGAATTGAGCTCCGATTAACAGATGAGTACTCTGAGTAAAGTGGAAGTCTGGATCGGCGAGAATGACATCATTCGGAATATTCCAGTCCTTGTAATTAATATTGAATGTAGGAATATGGCCAGTTATCCTAGATAGTACTACACATTCCATATTGAAGTGGAAGTCGCTGACCGTCGAGTGTACATCTATATTTACTGATGAATCAGCCTCGGATGTCAGATCACCAAACGATTGCAGAGCTATGGTCGTGGTTTTTCTCTTCTTAAGCTTGAGCAGGTGCACTGCTTGCTCAGAGATGAAATTGCTCTGGGATCCGCTGTCTAACACGGCACGTAGGCGGTGATATCTTCCATTTGAGTCCTTTACTTTAACTAAGGCTGTACTTAGAAGTACCTGTGAATTCGGAACGTTTTTCAGTGAATGGTATGTTGATCGACGTGAATTACTGCCTTGTGAGTTTTGTGTCGTAGAGTCATTGGGCCGTATTCATAACAACGAAGGATATCCTCCCAAGCATAAGGTAGAAGTGTAAGGATATGATTTAAAGTAAAAGGTAGAAGTATAAGCATATCCGTCTTTCCATATTCATAATGATTACCTTATACTTGCGAGGATATCCTCCGAGCACAAGTAAAAGGTTGGCTCGTGTAAGCCCTGAGCGACAAGCTAGCACGTGGTTTTACTTACTGTAATAATAATAATAATAATAATAATAATAATAATAATAATAATAGTTTATTTAACCTGGAGAAAGTTAAGACCGTAAGGTCTTTTCTTCCACTTCACCAGGGACAAAAAGTACATTAGTTGTTACATTATAGCATAATAAATAACATAAAATACGTTAAATGACACTACATGACTCATTAAATGATTTAGGATACATTAAATGACACACAAATGATATGAAAGAAATTAAGTGGTACAAAAATAATATAATTTAATAAGATAGTATGTAAAACTATCTGGGTGGGCTGAACTAAATATTGTAACAATGCTGTGGAAATAGGTTTTTTTTTGTCTCTCTTGAAACTTTGGTTTTCTGACTTATTCGCTTTTTTCCTATCATGCTAGAATTCGCAAAGTGTACGACGATTTTAACTAGCATACGACTATTTTCAATTGTTGGTACAACTGTTTTACTTTTCTCATTTGGCAACCCTATGTTAGAAAAACACAATTTTTTTCCCTAAACTTGTGTATTTTTGTAATTTCGAAAATGTGTAATTGGTTAACCAAGACATTTTAACACAATTTTGTTTTCTAAGCTTGTAAACTTAATAATCATTAAAATTATTTATTACAATACTCAAGTTTCTTCTGATTTCTTGTCCATGACGGCGAAGAGGTAGTTCATCATTATTAATAATGTCATGGCTTTCTTCATCTTCTTCTGGTGCTTCTTCTGCAGGTTCGAAATCATGATCGCCCAAAGTTTTTGCAACGTTATGGAGCACAACGCAGGTAACGATTATTTTTGGAACATTTTCCAATTTCACGCGACATTGTAAGATATGAAACCGGCGTTTCAGTTGGCCAAAACATCGTTCAATTATTACTCTTTCTTTTTTCAAAAGCTTGTTATAATTTACCTCTGTCCCAGGAGTGGGATTTCTAAATGGTGTCATGAGGCATGGTTCTATCCCATATCCGTCATCACCAAGTAGCACAACATTGCCTTTATTTATTATTTGTAATGCCACTTGTGATTTTTTCCATATCCTGGAGTCATGCACGGATCCAGGCCAACTAACGTCGACACTAGTGAACATTTCTCTGGCGTCACAAGTGGCTTGAACATTCAGAGTAGGCTTACCTTTTCGATTAATGTATTCATCTCCATGGAGTTTTGGTTTTAATACCTCTATGTGGGTACAATCAACAACACCAATAGCTGTTGGAAACCTGTATTTAGTTTGCCACAACTGTTTTGCCTCTGTTATTTCAGTGTTGGTAGTTGGAAACTTTATCCATTCATTTGAATTTGCAATTATCCTCTCAACTACAGCCGAGACACCATAGCTTGACTAACACCAAGTTCTTGACCGATACCCTTTTGATAGCCCGGATCACTGAGATAACATAAGCATACTTTCATTCTAAGAACAGAGGACAACGCACCTCCCCGAGTTTCTTCACTTTCACCTAAAAATCTGTCCGCAAGCCGTTGTACATTTTCTTCTTCAAAACGGTATAACATTTTAAAATCTCGAACTAGTGTAGGTAAGCGGGGTTTGTAATGTTTCACACCCATCACATCCACAACATCTGCCATCGCACTGAAAATCTCAGAAACTACCTTTTACTACAGAGGTGAGTCTGATACTGACCAAACTCAGTTTTTTTTAAGGATATCCTTTTTATTTAAAGTAAAAGGTCAAGATTATGTATACCCATTTACTTTTATATGATTATAAGGATATGCTTGTACTCTACAAGTAGAAGGTTCTGTTTGAATTTATTATGAATAGAAGCAGAAGGATTTCCTTCATATTTTGCTAGTATAAGCATATCCTTTTCTTTATGAATACGGCCCATTAGCTTGTCTTGTGTTTGATGTGTTCTCATCTTCTTGATGTAGTAGCGTGTGGTGATATTTATTGCACATTTTGCATGCAGTCTTAGAATTGCACTCTCTCCATGTGTGTAATGAGCTCAGGCAATTGGTACAATGTTTGTTTTCCTTTATCAACTTGAATCTTTCGTGGCAACTTAATTTCAGGAAATCCGGACATTTGTACATTTTATGTTGTTCTGAACAGATAAAACATCTTGCTGATGTTGAAATGTAAGTTTGCTGCTGTGGAGCAATGGGTTTGCTCTGATGACTCTGGCTACTGACAGCTGGTTGGTTCAAGGAGCAGAGTTGCAGTGTCTGGCAACGTCTTTCCAAGAAACTAATGAGTTCCTTGAACCCCCCCCCCCATCGAGTTGTGCATGTTGAGTTTCAAATTCTAGCCTCAATTTTTTATCTAAACGGGAGAGTAGTAACTCATTAAGGAGTAAGTCTAGGTTGCTTGGTTGGGCATCCAGCGCACCTATACTGTCTTGGAATGTATTTATAAGATGGCGTATTTCGGTCTCACTTGAACATAGTTTCTGAGGTATCTCCATGATTTGCCTGACATATTCGGCTGCTATCAGCTTGGGCAAATGATAGCGATTGACCAAAATGTTGTATGCTACAGGGAAGTTTGCTTCAGATACGCTGATATTTCTTATGCTCTCCTTTGCTTCGCCTCTAAGAGAAGAGAGTAAATAGTGAATTTTTTCTATATTTGAGAGCTCCTTGTTATTCACGACTAGGCCTTCAAAGCTATCCTTGAAGTGTAACCAGGTGGTTAGACCACCACTGAAGTGGGAAGGTTTATTTTAGGAAGCTTTACATATGTGGATCTGCCATGAGATGACTGGGTGATTACGTCATCATTTTCATGCACAATTTGTGCAACCGTTGCCTTTCTGAGTTTAGCTTCTAGACGGTCAACAATGTCTTCAAATTCCTGTCTATACGCAGCGTGACCTTCTGCGTTGTCTTCATCATTCAGTTCTAGTTCACTCTGAACTTGCTTGAACTCTTCATTAGTAGAGAGCAATCTATTTAATTTTACTTGACTAAGGCTAACATCAGCAGAATCTAGTTCTGTGTTCACGAAGTGCTGAATGCGAGTTATGCTTCCCTTTAGTGTAGCTCGTTTTTTGGTTAGCGTTCGTTTGTCGGTTTCATCCATATTATGCAATTATTGTAACATGAATATAAATACCTGGTATTTAGGAAGCTGGCTTCTTGTAGTTCATATGTAGAACGTCCGGGCTGCGAGGACCATAAATAAAATTGGCTATTTTTAACTTTCAGCCATCTTAGCAACTTGTTTATTATTTATTATTATGCATGACCAACATACAAAATACAAATTATTACCAACATATAAAGTACATATTAAATTTCCCTAACATCTGTGTCTAAAGAAAAGAAGAGAGACATGCTAAAGGGCATGTCCATGGTAACTCACGTTACAAATTGACTCATTTTTGCTTGTTAAACTCTTATTAAATAATTTCCAGAAAATACCTAAGCAGCCAAAAATGCATGAGTGAAACCTCTAATAAATAAAGCACATGTTGCATGCTTTGTGTAAATTCTGGATCACAAATGCAAAGATTATTGAGATTCAAACGTTGGTAACTCACGTTACAGAAATTGGACATGGTATTTGAAACTCAGATTTCAGTAAGCATTTTCTGCTCGTTTAATGGCTCAATAAATACATGTTTTGCTGTACTGGTAGGTTAACATGTTGGAAATATGAATATTAAAACAATTTGTAATTTTTAAAAATTAAATACAGTTTATCTGACATAAAACAACTGCCTGTTGGTAACTCACGTTACGGTAACTCACGTTACGGTAACTCACGTTACAATTTGTCCATTATACACTAAATCAAAACAGTTTGCTTGTAAAATAATCAAACATTTTTAAACATAAATATAACACAATAAAAAAGAAGTTTTATAGACAGTGGAGTATACTGATAATTACTATTGATAAAAACCTAAATTCTGAATTATAACAACACTTTATTCTCCACTTACTTTCACTTTTAATTACACAGGACTAGTTTCAAGAGCATTTATTCGCTCCCATTAACCGGCTGGTGGTCGACTGTTATTCTGGTTGCCATGTTGGTTTGTATATATGCATTGTTCTGTGCTGCCCTCTCGTTCAGTTTTTGTAAGTCGCACTATGTCGTCTATAGGTGGTATTTCAAAGTTCATAACCTTGTCTTCTTTCTTAGTGATGAATATTTTCTCCCATACGTTCAGTTCGGATGGTTTCTTAACGTGTTTTAATAGTTTGATCTCCTTTTTAACACTGTGATTTTTTGTCCAGCAATGGTATGCAACTGCTGATCTTTCGGTCTGCATTAGTTTTATGTTTCTTAAGTGTTCCTTCATTCTTATTTCCAAACTCCTCCTGGTTTGTCCAATGTAGACCTGATCACAATCTGCGCATTCTATTTGGTAGATACCAGATAGTTTAGTTTTTGGTGTACTATTCTTCAGTGGGTGGTTGAGCAAGTTCCTAATGGTATAATTATTCTTTGGTGCCAATTTTATATTGTGGTTTTTAAACACTTTTTCAAATTTATTAAAGAATTTAGGGTGGTAAGTAAATTTTTTGTAATGTTGCTGTGTTTTTTCTAAAGTATCCAATGTACTAATTTCTCTGATCTTGTTTTTCTTAGTGTGTCTTCTAATCATTTTGTCTATGAAATTTGTCTTAAACCCATTAATCGTTGCCACTTCTAGTATATGTTTATATTCTTTATTATACTCTGTCTTTGTCATTGGAATATTAATTAATCTATGAACTAGGCTATGAAAAACAGCAAACTGGCGAAATGGATAGTGGAAGAATTTAAGACATTAAACAAATTTGACACTTTGAGCATAAAAAATTCCATAGAATTGGTAAACAAAATAAAGAACATAACCATACAACCAGACGAGGTATTAGTGTCGTTTGACGTGAGCGCATTGTTCACAAGCATTCCTACAGATAAACTTCCGGATCTCGTTAAACAATGGCTAACTTTAAATGAAATAACTGTTGAGCTAATTGAAGAATACATGAAAATTATAGTACATTGCATTAAACAAAATAGTTTTATGTTTAATCAAGAATATTATCAACAAACTACGGGACTAGCTATGGGTAGCCCAATTTCACCGATGTTGGCTGACCTATACATGAGTAACCTTGAACTAGAGGTCACCAGGGCATTCCCACATATTTTTAAAAACTGGTTCAGGTATGTCGATGATATTTTCGCTATCATCCCAAAAAGATTTGTAGAAGATGCATTAAAATTTTTAAATGCACAAGACCAATCGATAAAGTTTACCATTGAAATGGAAGAAGACGGATGTTTGCCTTTCCTAGATTTAAAAATCATGAGGAAGCATGGAAAACTGGAATTCGGAATTTACAGAAAAATTACACATGTGGACAACTACATTAAATGCAATAACAACAACCCAAAAGCTCACCAATTTGCTGTTTTTCATAGCCTAGTTCATAGATTAATTAATATTCCAATGACAAAGACAGAGTATAATAAAGAATATAAACATATACTAGAAGTGGCAACGATTAATGGGTTTAAGACAAATTTCATAGACAAAATGATTAGAAGACCCACTAAGAAAAACAAGATCAGAGAAATTAGTACATTGGATACTTTAGAAAAAACACAGCAACATTACAAAAAATTTACTTACCACCCTAAATTCTTTAATAAATTTGAAAAAGTGTTTAAAAACCACAATATAAAATTGGCACCAAAGAATAATTATACCATTAGGAACTTGCTCAACCACCCACTGAAGAATAGTACACCAAAAACTAAACTATCTGGTATCTACCAAATAGAATGCGCAGATTGTGATCAGGTCTACATTGGACAAACCAGGAGGAGTTTGGAAATAAGAATGAAGGAACACTTAAGAAACATAAAACTAATGCAGACCGAAAGATCAGCAGTTGCATACCATTGCTGGACAAAAAATCACAGTGTTAAAAAGGAGATCAAACTATTAAAACACGTTAAGAAACCATCCGAACTGAACGTATGGGAGAAAATATTCATCACTAAGAAAGAAGACAAGGTTATGAACTTTGAAATACCACCTATAGACGACATAGTGCGACTTACAAAAACTGAACGAGAGGGCAGCACAGAACAATGCATATATACAAACCAACATGGCAACCAGAATAACAGTCGACCACCAGCCGATGATGGGAGCGAATAAATGCTCTTGAAACTAGTCCTGTGTAATTAAAAGTGAAAGTAAGTGGAGAATAAAGTGTTATTATCATTCAGAATTTAGGTTTTTATCAATAGTAATTATCAGTATACTCCACTGTCTATAAAACTTCTTTTTTATTGTGTTATATCATATGGTGTACAAGCCAAAGAAGTGAAGGTCAGACAAAGGTTAAGATTATTATGGAAGCCATGGTGGTAAGGAACATCATTCAGTCTTTTAACACAGAATTTTACGGACAGAAGAAAGATATTAAGGATTTTATAAAATTACATACTAAAAGAAGACATACTGCAGCTGACATAAAATTTCTCAATATATGTTTGAAAGAAAATTTGTCCCCAATTTTTCTTAAGAGAATGCTAAAACAAATGGATAATATTAAACACAAAAAAAGTTTAGAAAGGAAAGCAATGACATTAGAAAAGTCAAAACATTACGCTACATTAGAAAGGATAGATCTTCAATTATATGAATTACACTTGAGATTGGGGAAAAACCTAGGTGACACCATATGGAAAGATTTTGAATCAAACTTATATAATAAACTAAATACGATTATGTCAGTAAAAACACAAAAATTAAAGAAAAAAGCAGATAACTTACGTAAGAAAAACACACTGCCATCACAAAGGTGGGGGAACAAAAAGGATATATTGACACCAAACACTGTTGTCAATTTGTCAACAGAAACATTTACACAAGGGGAAATGACTTTTCTTAACCAAGGTTTAAAAACCTGTGTAAACACTTCAAATGAGTTGGACGAATACATCGCAGATGTTGAAATCACTTCAAATATGTTAAAAGAAGGAGGAGTTAACGCAAAAATTGCAGCTCAAACAAACTGCTCACAAATTTTAAAACAGATACCAAATAATAAAAACTACACAGATTTCAAACAAAAGGTTAAGCAGTTAAGTAAAAAACCAGTCTTCTATTTGAAGGCAGATAAGGGTAATAAAACAGTAATCATGAACCAAGATGATTATGTAAGGAGAACAAATATGATGTTAAAGAAACCAGAATATGGAAAATTGTTAAAAAATCCTTTAACAACCATTACAGACAAAACAAAAAAGATAATTAAAAACAGTAAGGTCATTCCAGAAGAAGAAAAAAAGAAATTAATAGTACATAACCCTTTTCTTCCGAAATTATATTGTTTACCAAAGATTCACAAAAATGATAATAGCATGAGACCAATAATAAACAACATAGATTCTCCGACGTACAAACTGGCGAAATGGATAGTGGAAGAATTTAAGACATTAAACAAATTTGACACTTTGAGCATAAAAAATTCCATAGAATTGGTAAACAAAATAAAGAACATAACCATACAACCAGACGAGGTATTAGTGTCGTTTGACGTGAGCGCATTGTTCACAAGCATTCCTACAGATAAACTTCCGGATCTCGTTAAACAATGGCTAACTTTAAATGAAATAACTGTTGAGCTAATTGAAGAATACGTGAAAATTATAGTACATTGCATTAAACAAAATAGTTTTATGTTTAATCAAGAATATTATCAACAAACTACGGGACTAGCTATGGGTAGCCCAATTTCACCGATGTTGGCTGACCTATACATGAGTAACCTTGAACTAGAGGTCACCAGGGCATTCCCACATATTTTTAAAAACTGGTTCAGGTATGTCGATGATATTTTCGCTATCATCCCAAAAAGATTTGTAGAAGATGCATTAAAATTGTTAAATGCACAAGACCAATCGATAAAGTTTACCATTGAAATGGAAGAAGACGGATGTTTGCCTTTCCTAGATTTAAAAATCATGAGGAAGCATGGAAAACTGGAATTCGGAATTTACAGAAAAATTACACATGTGGACAACTACATTAAATGCAATAACAACAACCCAAAAGCTCACCAATTTGCTGTTTTTCATAGCCTAGTTCATAGATTAATTAATATTCCAATGACAAAGACAGAGTATAATAAAGAATATAAACATATACTAGAAGTGGCAACGATTAATGGGTTTAAGACAAATTTCATAGACAAAATGATTAGAAGACACACTAAGAAAAACAAGATCAGAGAAATTAGTACATTGGATACTTTAGAAAAAACACAGCAACATTACAAAAAATTTACTTACCACCCTAAATTCTTTAATAAATTTGAAAAAGTGTTTAAAAACCACAATATAAAATTGGCACCAAAGAATAATTATACCATTAGGAACTTGCTCAACCACCCACTGAAGAATAGTACACCAAAAACTAAACTATCTGGTATCTACCAAATAGAATGCGCAGATTGTGATCAGGTCTACATTGGACAAACCAGGAGGAGTTTGGAAATAAGAATGAAGGAACACTTAAGAAACATAAAACTAATGCAGACCGAAAGATCAGCAGTTGCATACCATTGCTGGACAAAAAATCACAGTGTTAAAAAGGAGATCAAACTATTAAAACACGTTAAGAAACCATCCGAACTGAACGTATGGGAGAAAATATTCATCACTAAGAAAGAAGACAAGGTTATGAACTTTGAAATACCACCTATAGACGACATAGTGCGACTTACAAAAACTGAACGAGAGGGCAGCACAGAACAATGCATATATACAAACCAACATGGCAACCAGAATAACAGTCGACCACCAGCCGATGATGGGAGCGAATAAATGCTCTTGAAACTAGTCCTGTGTAATTAAAAGTGAAAGTAAGTGGAGAATAAAGTGTTGTTATAATTCAGAATTTAGGTTTTTATCAATAGTAATTATTTTTAAACATGTAACCTACATTTCTCCAGTAGTAAATAGAAAAAAAAAAACATTATTTCATAGAATCATGTTTAATTTAAACTAAGTTATATCAGTTCCCTTACTGAATTCGATTTCCTTTCATTTTATCTTGAGGAACAAGAAAAATCTCAATTTTCTGTTTGAAATTAATGAAAGCTGTTCTTTTTCATCTGTTTTGAACATTGCGTTCAACACTTTCTTATATTCTTCACTAGCAGGTGCCTGCAGCTTCGGCCACGGTAATTAAATCTAAAAATTAAAAATTAAGAGCTAAATAATTAAAATATCATGCACAGACAGACAAACAAACATTTTGTAATATTACTAAAAACCTAAAATAATAATAAAATAAAAAAAATAAAATTTTAAAAACTAAGGATTTTGTCCTGATTCTCATGGACATGCCCTAAAGCTTCTAAGTTACATTCCACTCATCAACCATGGTTACTTCCAATAACTTACAACAGCCGAAACATCAGATATGAACGATAAAGGCCCACTGGTTGTTGTTGAAATTGAACATGTTTGAGATTGTTCAGTGCAAAGAAAGCATGACTTTATTCAAACATCAAGATTCTTCATTGTATTAGTTTTAGCTCTATTAGTAAAATGTAATTTGATACTAAAAATGTTTCGTTTTTATTTCAGTTTGTTCAAAGGCAAAGTGGTGTAAGTCACCTGAGCCCTTTAAAAAAAATACAAAAAACTACTTAAATTACTTTCAGTGATAATCACAATGATATAATGACACCTTCTGGCAATGTACAACACACAAAAAGCAAGTAGTTGTGTAATAAATTTATCATAATACATCTAGCAAAACCTTCTGTTTCTCAAAATGCATGAAACATGACTTACACCACTTTGGCTTTAATCCCCATTTGTGCTGCCATGAGCAAAATGAAAACACATTATTTAATAAAATAATATAAATGTCCATTGATTAAAAACCCAAATTCAATTTGGTGCAAGCCAGTTCATGTGCTTTTATAGTGTTTTGATGTAAGCAACTACCACAATGCCCTCAATCTTGTGATGTGCGCTACTGATAGCATTGGGAACTCGGATCAATTCATCAAATCGATTCATGGACTATTCATTCATCTAGTATGCTGTGATCTTACGGCTGACAGAATATTGACAACAAAGTAAGAAAATGATTATTATTTACGAATTCCGTTCTTATCATACTTTCTCAAGAAACTATGGTCTATTACCTGATTTTATTCGTTTTACTTTCACCCTTTTTTATGTAGGGAGAGTGGGCCACAATGAGACAAAAATCACTTTAACAATTTGCATTTTTTTTCCCCAGTGTATAGAATGTTTTAAAGTATGCCAGTAACTTTGTTACTTTCTGCACATTTTACTTTAATTTCAAAGATCTCTTATCAGTGTAAATTACTCTAAAGTCATTTCCCAAATATACATAAATTTTATAAGCTATTAATTGTACATTTTTATAAATGAAACAACTTAATTTTACTAAAAACTTTTTCATTAATAAGGATAAATGCGCACAATGTGCAAAGATGCAGCTTTCCCTAGACTTGAGCACAAAAGCTAGTCAGAGATGAACCTCTGTTTCTGCAGGCCTTCGCATGGTATGTGCCTCCATCTATATTAGAGGTTTCTTTATTCTAGTGAGAAGGAAGTTTTTTGGTCATTTTAGAGCATGCATGATTGAGAAAGCCTTTTTACATATATAGGGTAGAGGCACCAGACGTGTTACAATACACAATGCATAATACACAAAAGTCTCTGCTACAGACTGTCTCTGCTGTAACTCTTCGAATTGAGTTTTCGATTCGGAATCAGCGAAGAAACCGATTTTTCCATGTTTTGCTATTCTGTAACTCCATATTGATTTCGAGCAGTAGAAATGATTCCGATAGTAATGGCGGCTGATCGGAATCCTTGTCAAGAGGTCTCTCGCATGAGATTGGGAATTTCAAAGTCAAATAAATAACGAAAGAAAGTAGTTTATATTGTTGTTTTATTAAATTAGTTTTATTTATCCATAAACATAACTAATTAAAATATTTGAAACTTAATAGACTAATGAAAACATATTAAAATAATATGTAAAAATGTAGGGTTATGTTTGCCTTACAAATCATAGTTGTAGTAAAAATGTATGTAGCCTTTAATTGTAATATAATTTATTCGTTAATAACACCGTCAACCCTGATTCACTACCAGTATAATATTCTTGCCATAATTATGAACATTAAGTACAGAAAACAAATTATGAATAAAACAAACAGCAGATGATATTGTATTCATGGCTAAAATGTACTGTACATGTACTTAACCTATGCAAACTAAACTCCGAAATAAAGAAAAAATTAATATAAGCCAAGGATGCCCAAACGTTTTATAAGAAGGGTCAGTAACCATTTGAATTGTTTATGGCGTGTCATATCCTACTAGCAGTAATTTATGTTAAAAAAACTAGACCTACCTCAAAGCAAACTTATATCATATTAACACAATAAAAAAGAAGTTTTATAGACAGTGGAGTATACTGATAATTACTATTGATAAAAACCTAAATTCTGAATTATAACAACACTTTATTCTCCACTTACTTTCACTTTTAATAACACAGGACTAGTTTCAAGAGCATTTATTCGCTCCCATCATCGGCTGGTGGTCGACTGTTATTCTGGTTGCCATGTTGGTTTGTATATATGCATTGTTCTGTGCTGCCCTTTCGTTCCGTTTTTATATACAAACCAACATGGCAACCAGAATAACAGTCGACCACCAGTCGATGATGGGAGCGAATAAATGCTCTTGAAACTAGTCCTGTGTTATTAAAAGTGAAAGTAAGTGGAGAATAAAGTGTTGTTATCATTCAGAATTTAGGTTTTTATCAATAGTAATTATATCATATTTTTAATCATTTCTGTAATCACTGTTTTTGTTAAATTAAATGCAGAACTATAAACAAATACTGTAATAAATAGAACAGATGTAGTACGATAAAAGACTACTTTAGCAAATATTACCCAATAAAAGTCATTCAGTATAATACTTTTAATTAGGCATATATATAGTGTACAATGTAGTCAGCTTGTGCAAAAATAGTTAGGAAAATGCATGCGTAATTGCCCAAAGCCCTATGTGAAGACTGTAAACAATACACTGTTGTCATGACAACTGAATTGCATTTAATTCTTTCAGTATAATATTCTCAGAAATTACATAAATTTCCAAGGGAAGGGAGTGGTTTGTTTGAATTTTAATGTTGACCACATTACTTCCTGGGCTTAACTGGGTATGTGTGCAAAATTTCGTACAAATTGGTCAAGAAATGTAAATTTGTATAGGGAACATACATACTACACGTTCACTTTAATTTTGCAGACGGCAGAAAGAGGAACTACTATTGTTTTGAATAAACACAGCCGAGTGTACAGTCGACAATGCACGAATAATACCGAACTGCAAGCAGTACGTCAAGTGATACGGTACAAGCGTCTCACGTCCCGCCTTGCAAGCGGTAGCGCCAATAGGAACCAATGTATACAGTTCTCAGCGCTCCATCACAATCTGCAAATTTAAAGTGAACGCGTAGTACACACATATCCACAAACACAACATTTGATTTTATATATTAGATGTGAGATATTATCAAGTCTCATGAATTTATAATAATATTATAATAACATAAAGGTGCACTCAAGTTGAGCATATTTTAAAACTGTGTTCCCTACACTTGGGACTGAAGAGGCAAAACTATAAACTGACATGGTTATGTGAGGAGTGCTGGCCAAATATAAAGAAAATAGAGGAATATCAAGCAACGATAAGAAGTATAACAGACAAGCTGGATGAAATGACCACCAACACATGAACCAAAATATGGATGAAATAGTGAGGAAGGCGGTGGCAGAGGAAATGCAGAGAATAGTTATCAGCAATGAAGAAGTGAACAGGAACTACAAAAAGCAGAGCAGCGGTTCGATAATAAATGAGACAACAGTAATGGAGCGGCAGACGCCCACTCAAGGACACATAGGGGAAAGGCAACAACCGAAGTCCAACAGGGTGGAAAACAAGAAGAGAAGCAAGAAAGGGAGGAAGAAATTACAAGGGAAAAGGAAGATGACCAACATGAAGGTGAATGGATTGAGACAAGAGCAATGGAGCGGAAGACGGCCACGCAAGAACCCATAGGGGAAATGCAACAACCCAAAGCCCATCAGGTGGGAAGACAAGAGGAGAAGCAAGAAAGGGAAGAAGAAATTACAAGGGAAAAGGAAGATGACCAACATGAAGGTGAATGGATTGAGACAAGAGCAATGGAGCAGAAGACGGCCACGCAAGAACCCATAGGGGAAATGCAACAACCCAAAGCCCATCAGGTGGGAAGACAAGAGGAGAAGCAAGAAAGGGAGGAAGAAATCACAAGGGAAAAGGAAAATGACAAACATGAAGGTGAATGGATTGAAGTGGTGAAGCGTAAAAGACAAAACAGCAGACAGGAAGAAAGAACCCCAACAATAATAGGAGTGAGTCAAAACAAGGGGGGAGACGAACTACAAGCATGCACCTGGCGGGCATGGCTGTTCATTGGTCACCTACACCAAAACACGACAGGGAGAAAGATCAAAGACCACTTACGGAATCTACTGGTAACGGAAGTGGTAGAATGCGAAGAGCTCCAAGTGAGTAGTAGTAGTAGTAAGTATTCTGCCTTCCGGCAGGTTTTCAAACTTGGTACGCGAATTTTGTTTTCCAAAACTGTCTATCCTCTGCTTCCTCCTTCAGCATCCAAATATTTCCGCTTTTCTCTTAAATCGTCCAACAGCTGAATTCTTCTTCTTCCAAGTCCAGTTGTTCCCTCCAGTCTTCCTTCTATGACATCATGTAATAAGCAGTTCCTTCTGAGAATGTGCCCACTCCAGTTTGCTTTCCTCTGACGAATTGTGTGTATGATTGACTTCTTCTCACCCACTCTACTCAGAACCTCTTCGTTTGTCACCATGTCCATCCACTTTATATTTTCTATCCGTCTATCTTCTAAATATTTCTTCTCTAATTTCCTCAAAGTCCATGTCTCTGATCCATACAAAGCAATACTTCAAATATAACACTTCACCAGGTTTTTACGTAGCTCTAGGTTCAGACTACTAGTTAGCAGAGTTCTCTTCTTCATAAATGCTTTCTTGGCCATGGCAATTCTCGATCTTATCTCCTTGGTGCAATAGGCATCTTTCGTCAGTACACTTCCTTAGTATTTGAACTGGTTCACGTTCTCTAATTCTTGATTTCCCATGATAATTTGAAGCGGCTCTTCTCTCTTCGATATCCTCATCACCTTCGATTTACCTATGTTGATTTCCATTCCATACTTTCTTCCTGTTTCCACCAGCCTGTTAATCATTCCTTGCAATATTTCTTGTTTCTTTGCCAGAATCACCAGGTCGTCCGCATATTTGATGGTGTTAACAGCGTATCCTCCTATCACAAAATCCCTAACTCCTTCTAAGGCTTCTTTTGCTAGCCAGTCTCCATAAAGGTTGAACAAGATGGGTGACATACAACATCCTTGACGCACACCTCTTCCTATTTCTACACTGTTGGTCACTCCATGTTCTAGACGCACTTTCACTTTTTGTCCCAGGTACAAATTGCGGATTAGTCTCCTGTCCTTCCAGTCAATGCCTATTTTTTTTAGTATGTCCATTAACTTTTCCCAGTTCACTCGGTCAAAAGCTTTTTGCCAATCAATAAATCAGACACACACTTCTTCGTTGACCGCTAAAACTCTCTCTGATATAATCCTTAGCATTCCAATTGAGAGGACCAAGTGAGAGGACCACATAAAGCGTACAAAGTGGGAATACCGCTGGAAGAACTGGGGAAAATAACATCACCAGAAGCATGGCCAAAGGGAGTATTCGTGAAAAGATACAGTTTCTTTTGGCCCCGACACGAAGGAGCCAATTTTGACAAGTACAACTACTAGCATCAAAATAATGCTATGGAACGTAGAAGGACTGAAATCGGCTCTGAAATACTCAGCACAGGAAACAATAATACAGAATGATGTACTACAGAGTGGCGCATGAAATGTCATACACTGACAATATGTAATAAAACGTTTAATTTTGGGTTTAGAACTTTCAAATTTTATGACGATTAGCCTTCTTCCATGCATGGTTTGTTAGAAGGCAATCCATGTCAATGCCGCGCATGCGTGGTGTCACCCGATTCGATTTGTGAAACATTGCGCATTGTGCGCATTTAACATTGTTATTATTTGTGAAACATGGCGGACAAGGGCCGGTTGAAGCTCGAACAGAAAGTGAAAACGGTGTTGTTTTACGCGGAAACAAAGAGTGTAGCCGCGACTCAGGAACGTTTTCGTGTTTATTTTCGTACGAGGTGGGCTCCCTGCAGACTAGCCGCAAAATTTGAAGCAGATGGTACTGTTTTAGAGAAGAAAAGACCTCGACGCGTAAAACAACACAGTCTTCACTTTCTGTTTGAGCGTCAACCGGCCCTTGTCCGCCATGTTTCACTATTAATAACAATGTTAAATGCGCACAATGCGCAATGTTTCACAAATCGAATCGGGTGACACCACGCATGCGCGGCATTGATAAGTGCTGCCTTCTAACGAACCATGCATGGACTAAGGCTAATCGTCATAAAATTTGAAAGTTCTAAACCCAAAATTAAACATTTTATTACATATTTTCAGCGTATGACATTTCATGCGCCACCCTGTAGTTCTAACAGAGACTTTTGCCACAGAGGACACGCATATACCAGGATTCTACGGAGAACACATACCAGCAACCCAAGGGAAAAGAGGAAGACCAACAGGAGGGATATCCTGCTACTTCAAACCAGTGTTGGGAAGGATCACAAGGGTCCTCAGGATGGAGGATACGTTAACAATAATCTCGGATAATAGGGGTTTACATTACACCGCTTACTCCAGTGGAAGGTATAATAGATACAATTATGTCCACACTCTTGCACATTGCTCCAAACAAAAACATAATAATAGCAAGGGATGCTAACTGTAGAATAGATATAAAAGACAGCAGAAGTGAAGAGTTTCTAAGCCTAATGGCAGAAGAAGGCTTCATCCTCATCAACAGGCCAGACAACCGCACATACTTTGCACACAATGGCAGTAGCACAATTGATTTGATATTTTACAAAGGGGAAGACCTGAAGACAGTGAATTACAAGGTTCTGTATGCAGCAGAAGAAACTCCACTGAAAAAGCATTGCCCGGTAACAGCGGAATTTGAGCTAAAGGGAAACACACAAAGGAAGGAGGATCGACATCAGGCAGTATCCCGCTGGCTGGACAGAAGTAAACTAGGGATGGAACCAGTGAGTAAAGAGGGCTTCAAAAAACAAATGGAGCAGAATTTTAGGGTTATTTAAACCATTTTCATTATGGTAGGAGTGCAGTTTCAGACGACAAATCTTCACAGTTGAGATGACATCACTTAAAACCCTTGTCTCTCATTGGTTAACATCACCTGCACGTCACTAATGCTTCGGCTACCTTCGGGACAGCTTACCGAATTCGACTAGAGATATCCACCGGAAGTGGATGATCTCTATTGATGTTACAGAATAAGAATACCAAAAAAGCCAATATTTCGATCGACTCGGAATCTGGAGACAGCAAAAACTAATGCAAATTTGTGCACTATTCTCATTATTATTATAATGCAGCACAAAATATGTAAACAAAACTAAACAATAATAAAACATTATAATTGTACATTCTCCATAGCAAAGTATTCCCATACATCATAAAAGGGGTGAAGCGCTAGCCAATCATATAATTTCTTCTTAAATGTATTAGGCCTGTATGTTAAAGAGTGAGATATATTATTCAGTTTGTTGTAGAATTTTATGCCCATGGAAGTAAAAGCTATTTACACTTGTACTAAGTCTACAATATGGGGTGTCCAGAAGAGACTGGTTTCTCGTATTATAGGAGTGAATATAGCTGTTTAAGTTTCTTTTTACATGGAGTAAACATTGCAATATGTACAAATTTGTTATAGAACACGATTTCTTATGAACAGTGGTTTGCAATGTTCTCTCATGGGAGATCTCGTTATAATCCTTAGTGCTTTCTTTTGCAGTATAAGCACATCTTTTACACAACTACTGTTACACCAAAAACTCAGAATGAACAGAATGAAAAAATGCGAGATAGGCCGTGCGCAAGAATGTAGCTGGAACAACTCCTAAAAGATTTTTGAGATAGTCTAGTGCAAACTGCTTTTACATGAGGAACCCATATCAGATTACTGTCTATTAATATTCCCAACACACTTATATCACTTCCATCAAATTCACTTTTTGTACAGCAAACTAGATATTTAGGATGAGACTATAGGTTTGTTCGCAAAGCAGTCAGAAACCAGGAACATATCGTTCGCGCATGCGCTCTTTCTCCACACGCGTTCGCAAAGCGAAAATAATCTTCTGTTCGCAAAGCTCTCACGGACAGTTTCTGTACTATAAGAAAAGTTTGCAGGCTCTAGCATGAATTGTTATCAGAGACATGCGCAGTAACCTATTTTCACGCGCCTGACTCCTCCCTCCTATAACATTGCGCCAGATTTATAAACATAGGCTACTTAAACTAAACTAAACTCCGTGGCGCTACATCCCTGGAGGGACTTGGCCTACCACCCGACCGCTGCGTCATCTCCCGTAGGCAGATGGCAGAATTGGGGGGCATGTGGTCAGCACGCCGACACCCACGGCCGTTATTGGTGGTTTTCATGACCGGAGCCGCTACTTCTCTATCAAGTAGCTCCTCAATTTGGAATCACGAGGCTGAGTGCACCCCTACCAGACCTCCCTACCCCAGAAAAATCCGAGGAGGTACCGGGAATCGAACCCGGGCCGACAGATCTGTAGTCAGCTACGCTAACCACAAGACCACGCCGGCAGACTATAGGCTACTTATATGTATGAATAATGGAAGATAATTAAAAGTTCCCCAAAATATAGATTATATTGTCGATGTATATTGCATTTATAACATGTCAAAGGGAAATATATATTTTATTTGCATATCATATCGATTAAACGCAGAAACTATCGATTCCAAATTCTTGTAACCGTTCGCAAAGTGCAAATCACGGGTAAGTTACAGACTGGACATGCACAGTACAACAAATTCTCAAGCGGTCACGGATTTGCTTTGCGAACAAACCTTATTACTTCTGAACCAAAGACATGCTTCTTCCATGGTTTGCACAGTGATTTGCTTTAGTTCATTCCAATCTACATGAGTACTTAGGAAGGTAGTGTCATCGGCGAACATGGCCGTATTAAGAGTGCTTTATATTGTACGGAAGTTCATTCATTACAATTAAAAATAAAAATGGGCCCTGTTGGGATTCGAAAAGAACTTAGTACAAGCCATCCCAACATTAGCTCAATACATGTGTCTAGAGACGGCATGGTATCTAAAGTTGTAAAAAGGGTTGCTACTCAGAAAAATGTATGTAAGGAAATGTATCATCCAGTATGCAGTGTGTGATGTCAATGGAACTTTTCGAGTAATAGGCTAGCTGCGCGCATGCGCAAATTCAAACTAAAAATCCGTTGCTTTATAGTGGGGGGACCACGAGCTTTCGTAATGAGCTTCACAACTTTTTATGTAGATTCCTGTGTGCGTGCTTGAGAGTGAAACATCTGGGGAGATCTTCGACCGGTAGAGGCTGTTTTTGGACTGATGGATTTAAGGTAAGTTTTAAATATATCTTCACTCTGATCGGTCTACAGATGTACGTATTCTGGTTATATCTGTGGACTGATCGGAGTGTGATTGTTTGAAGCTTAGCTTGTCCTGATGTCGTTTTTATTTTGTTAGTTTCAGATATTTTTCATTAAATAGTTTTTGGGTAAAGTTCAGTTAATTACTTCTTCTCAGTGATTTAAAGTTGTTTAGGTTCAGTTAAATAAATTCTTGGTTAAATAAAGTAATTTTCAATTTGGTAAGTTCAGTCATAAATTTTATTTTTAGTAAAAGTTTTCATTTAGTAATTTTGAAGTATGGCCGCTACCCTTGTCGAAGATCGTTCCAGAATTCCCGGGAAAGAATGTGTGTGTTAAGTTAAATGGTGTGTGCGTGTGTAATGAATTTTAGCGACGGCAAACATTGAAAGGCCAAAGAGACTTTTGTTTAAGTTGTATCTTAATTTGTATTTATTATTCACCGGCCTGTAAGATAGAAGAAATTTTTTTTTATAATTTTAGCCGTCACAGCTGTAAATAATTTTATGTGAATGGAAGGAATCTTTTTAATGTGTTAAAAATCGAAGTAAATTACCAAGGATTGAAAATATTGTAATTAAATGCTGTACCGGTATTAATTTGGTTTTGAAAAAATATAAGTATAGATGTAATCAATATAAATTACGTGATTAACCATTATTCCCGGACCTCATTTGCCCTGTAAATAGCACGTTTTCATGGCATGGGTTATTAGCCCTAGATAATTGCCTAGGTAGTGAGGGTGAGGTGGCAATTTAATTAAAGTAACTAAGTTTCACATACATAATTACTAATAAATAAATAAACAACTAAAGGTAACCACCGCCACCGCACCCCTGCAGCCCAGAATGCTGCCCTGGGGCACTCTGTTCATGACCTCAACATTGTTTGATTGTTTTCCTCGTACATTTACAAGCTGAGTTCTTCTGCACAGATATGATTTAAAAATCTTTAGAGGGACGCCAGTAATGCTTTTGTACTCCAACTTGGCTAGCAGAATTCTATGAGCGACACAGTCGAAAGCCTTTCCACTCTCCAATGCTTGCAAAACTGTATAAATCATGCAGTCAATTGCGTCCACAGTAGATTTTTCCTTGCGGAAGCCAAATTGAGCTTGTGTAATTATAGGCTATTGGAAACTTCGAAAAAGTGAACTAAGTTATCTGTGATTTTACAATAGATTCAAATATTTTTCCAATTACTGGGACCAATGAAATTGGGCAATAGTTTTTTGTCTGCGTTCTGTCCCCTTTCTTAAATATAGGAATCACTCTGGCAGTTTTTAGCGTGTTGGAGAAATTTCCTTCCTTCAGACCTAGGCGTTTATGCAGAACATGTTTGTCCTATGTGTATCAAAATTTAGGCTACATAATGTGAGTAAAATACACAAAATTTGCTTGAAATAGAAAAAATCTAACTCAATCTAGGGAATAACCAATCGAGATACGACAAAAAAGTCACAGGGCCAAACTTGTAGATCTCTGAAAATCCATTACTGCTGCTGTAATCAGTTTTTTATATGTCTTAGGCCTATACCATTTAGGTACTATAAGCTCACAAGAAGGTCTACACAGACCTTAAAGTTGCATGTCACCATGACACATTTTTAGATGGCAAACAAGAAAATTAGATGTAGTACAAAAAAATAGTGACATTTATGAAATCAGGAGACCTTATCTAGTTAAAAACACTTATTAGATGCTTTGCTGCAAAATCATGCTGAGTAGTAGCCTACCGGTAGGCCTATTATTTGTCAAAGCACAGTGGGCAAGTTAATACTTTGCGACTCACCCTGTTCCCCTTTCCACTCGCCTGCCATGTTACCTAATATTTCACAATAAAAAAAATGCCCTTGCAACTCCACATAATATTTCATAATTATAAAAACGACCCTTGCAACAAAATAAGCTATTTCGGATTGAGAGTAGGGGGTGGGGGACTCGGGTGAGTCGCAATGTATCATTTTCCCGCACAGTGTATTGCAACTTGCAAAACCCTATGTGAACACTGCAAACAATATTGTTATCATGAGAATGGAATATAAATGCTGATGATTTTATACTAGCAATAATCAAATACTTTGTAAAAATATAAGAACTACAGATTCAGTAACCTAACAGTAACAATGCAAGCAACAAAACTAGGCATAGGCCTACATAACCCAGAAGTAGGCCATAGTACATACACAACATATTGAACATTTGTGCAAATCTTTGAATCACAAAATTAAAAAAGGTCAGGGATAAACTTTGATATAAGTCCCTCGAAAATTTTCTAAGTCCGAAAGTACACATTGATATGCTATGAACTGCGAAGATTCCCGAAGTGCCGAGACTAGGAATGGAGGCAACATCTGAAGTCACTGCTGCCAATATATGCACCAAAACCCCAGACATGTGTTCAGCAGATTGGTTCAAGTCCCAAAATGTGAAACATGTGTTTCGGAAAACCATTGTTTATAGAATGCTGAAAATGATAAATAATAATTTATTTACAAGTAAAGGCGCTAAACCTACTTAATTTTTCATTGTGCTCAAATTTCTTTAGACGTTCCATGAAAGGCGGAGGTGTGAGTATATTCATCAAAAGTAACTTAAATTTTAGTGATATAGACACCAGTTCCTACTGTAAGGAACAGGATTTTGAATGCTGCGCAGCCAGAGTGGAAACGGATAACAGTACATTTGTAATACTGACCATTTACAGAGCACCAACAGGTAATTTCAATTATTTTACAAATCAGTTAGAAAAGGTTCTTAACTATCTGTATAGTAATAATGTAAATATTATACTGTGCGGCGACTTTAATGTAGACTTCTCAATTGATAGTGAAAAAAAGATCAGACTGATATCCCTACTAGGTAGTTATAATTTAGACTCTGTAGTAAATTTTCCAACTAGAATCCAAAACAACTCTCAAACAATAATAGATAATATATTCATAGACATAGAAAAGCACCCTAACTTTAAAATATTACCAATATTAAATGGATTATCGGACCATGATGCACAAATGTTAGTGCTAAACGATAGTAAGGTAAACGCAACTAAAAAACATACCCATATGACTAGAGTAATGAATGATGCTTCAATTTTAAACTTCAAACAAGATCTGAAGAATGAAAACTGGGGATCTATATTTTCCTATGACAAAGTAGACTGTAAATTAAATGAATTCCTAAATATTGTGTTGCGGCATTTTGAAACTAACTTTCCAAAAAAGAAAACTGCTAATTTACCTAATGTAAGGAATAAAACATGGTTAACCACTGGCATTAAAATATCATGTAGAAACAAAAGAGAGCTATATTTAAAATGTAGAACCAGTAACAACCCAGCTCATAAAGAACACTATAAAATGTACTGCCATACACTGAAGAAAGTAATTAAAGAGGCAAAGAGTAGGCATTTCTCACAAATAATTAATAAATCAGACAATAAAATTAAAACTATATGGAATATAATTAAAAACGAAACAGGGAGATCAAAGGGAAACAATGATTGCATGTCACTAACATACCAGAACAAAAAGCTAGATAATGTATCAGATATCACAAATGCTTTTAATAATCACTTTATAAACATTGCAGAGAAATGTATTCCTACAACTAATATTAGCATTAATGCAGCAGACCTACTTAAAACACCTATAGTCCAGAACCATACATTTCAAATCAAATTAACTTCCTCTAGAGAAATTGAAAATATAATCAAGTCACTCAAAAGCAAAAACTCTTCTGGATGGGATGAGATAAGTAATAAGTTGTTAAAAAGCTGCTCATCTGAAATTAGTAAACCTCTTAGTCATATTTGTAATTGTTCGTTAAAAAGTGGAATATTTCCAATAAGACTAAAGCATGCTATTGTTAAGCCCCTCTTTAAGAAAGGTGACAAAAATATTCCATCAAATTATAGACCTATATCACTCCTAACCTCATTTTCAAAAGTTTTTGAAAAAGTTATGTACAACCGCTTAATACACTATCTTAATTTGAATAACATTCTTACACCATCTCAGTTTGGATTTAGAAGTGGCATGTCCACTGATAATGCTACATTTCAACTCACTACAGAAATATTGGAAGCGTTAGATAAAAAGAAACATGCCCTAGGAATTTTTTGTGACCTAGCTAAGGCGTTTGACTGTATAAATCATGAAATTCTACTTCAAAAACTGAAACACTATAGGTTGGATAATATAACACTAAAGTGGTTCAAATCATACCTGTCTGATAGAACTCAAAAGGTAATAATAAATGGAAATGAATCAAAATTAGGGACTGTTAAAAATGGAGTACCTCAGGGATCGATACTGGGACCTTTGCTCTTTTTAATTTTCATCAATGACTTACCAGATAACTTAAGTGACGAATCAAAGGCATTGCTTTTTGCAGATGATACTAGTGTACTCGTAACAGGAAAGTCACAAGAAGATTTAGCAAGACTAGCTACAAAGACTTTTCACGAATTAAATACTTGGTTTCAAGCTAATAAAATGTCACTTAATATTGATAAGACCCACTTTATTCAATTTAGAACAAAAAATAGATATATCTCAAACATTGTAATCAATTATCAAACACAAATCATAGAGGAAATTAGCAACATAAAATTCTTAGGACTACAAATTGACCAAAATCTTGACTGGAAGAAACACATTGTAATGATAAGTTCTAAGCTAAGTTCAGCAGGGTTGATAAAAAACATGTTTTTTTTAAAAAGAACAAAAAAAACGTTTTTTTTGTTTAAAACATGTTTTATTTGTTTAAAACGTTTTATATGTGAACAATAATATTGGTTGTTTTAAACGTGTTTTTTAAACGTTTTTTTTGTTTAAAACATGTTTTTTTTGTTTAAAACGTTTTATATGTGAACAACAATGTTGGTTGTTTTTAATGTTTTTTATGTTTACAACAATGTTGTTTGTTTAAAAAAGTTTAAATTGTTAATTTTGTTTAAATCAACCAATTTAATGTATAGGGCCTATTATATAATATATATACACACAGTTGAAATGTTTAAAACATTTTAAACAATTTGTTTTAAACATTTTTAGCATATGTTTATAACACTTTTTAATTGGGTGTTAAATTTAATTATGCAGACAATTTACATTTTGTCAATCCAATGACACCCTGTGCTAAGATGTTCAAGATTTACGAGTCGTAGACTTAATAGTATTTGAAAATACATTTTGTGCCAGTATTATTTGTTTATGATTTAATAGTTCATTATTAATCAAAAATAATACAAACTACTGTTTAATTACTGCCTTTACTGCTCAACTGATGATTGACTTTCACCATGTTTTACGTGGTCTTAGCCGCCTTACATTATCGAACTTACAAGGGATATCCTACTACAGTGTTGCCAAATTGACACACTCAATATTTAATATTAATAATCTCTTTCTTTAAAAAGGAAGACCACAAAATAGATGGTAGGATGCAGTCAGAAAAAATTCAAATCAATTATTCGAAATCAGAAACTGGAAGCTGGCGGCAGAGGATAGAGAAGTCTGGAGGAAAAGGATACAAAAGACATCACCTCACATGATTTTCTGGTATTCTGGCCCTAGTTTTTTTGTTGTTTTCTGTTTACAACACTAACAGGGTGTCACTGACTTGACAAAATGTAAATTGTCTTCATAATTAAATATAACACACAATTAAAAAATTATTTAAACACATGCTAAAAAGAACATGTTTAAAACAGATTGTTTAAAACGTTTTAAACAAACTTAAAAAAAACACAAGCCCTTGTTTTAAACATGTTTTAAACACTTGTTTTAAACGTTTTGTTTTAAACGTTCCAACCCTGAAGTTCAGCATGTTTTGCGCTACGAACTTTGAATGATATATTACAACAGGACGCATTACTCACGGTATATTTTGCATATTTTCACTCTGTTATGAGGTACGGAATCATTTTTTGGGGTAACTCGGCACATAGGGAAAAAATATTTAGATTACAGAAGCGAGCAATAAGAATAATATGTGGAAAGAAAAAACGAGAATCTTGTAAACCGCTGTTTGAAAAATTAAAAGTCCTCACTCTCACCGGAGAGTATATATACTCTGTTATGTGTTACATGGTAGATAATATTGATAAATTTCAAAGTAATCACAGTATACACGGGCGTACTACTAGAAACATGAATGATTTACATAGACCAGCTAACTCATTAAAACTTTTTCAGAAAGGTGCTTATTATTCCGCAATACAAATATACAATAACCTTCCAAAAGAGATTAAATCACTATGTATTAAAAGCAAATGCATATCTTTCAAAAGAGCTCTGAAGCAATATTTAGTAACTCACACCTTCTACAATATGGATGATTTCTTTTCAGCTTGAGTAAGTGTGACATAACAATTCTTGTATCATGTTTTTTTTTTTTTTATAACATGCATGTATGTTTTTATCTGACGTGTTCTATATCCTTGAGCCCTGCTCAACACAGGATCTACAGAACGAGACATCTACATCTACATCTACATCTTTAAACTCTAGTCTACAGGATAAACAGTCCTGATAGGCTATCTTCTATCATTTACGAAATGCTGGCTATGGTTTACAGTGAGATGGGCTGCGAACCCTTCACCCAATAAGCCAGATGTTGTTATCATAGGCGTAACGAGGGGGGGGGGGGGGTTTGGGGGTTTGAACCCCCCCCCCCCCATTGATTAAAAAAATGAAAATTGTATAATTTTTTTAAGTCTGCCCATAAATTACTTAATAAAAGTATAAAGCGTCGGAAGCTTAAAACTCGTTATTTTGCGTCTTAATTTTTAAAATTTTCCGGGGGAGTATCCCCGGAAGCTTAAAACTCTTTATTTTGCATCTTAATTTTTAAAATTTTCCGGGGGAGGACCCCCGGACCCCCCGAGGGGTATTCCATATACCCCAGACCCCGCGGATGTTATAACCCCCCCCCATATTGTCAGCCTGGTTACGCCTATGGTTGTTATTATTATTATTATTGTAAATATTGTACTAGTGTTTGAGGTATTGCAGGCCTACTAATTTTAGAATTGCATCCATTCATTTCCATCACAAATAGATCAAACAAACAAACATTTCGGTACATTTAATTTAATTGGAAGTGCTAGCTGCAGCTTCACCCGTAGCGTTACGAAATTGCGCATTAGTCATTGGAAATTGGCAGCGTGACCTAGGGTACACAATTCCAGCAATGTTGGCAGCAGTACATGACGTCTCCAATTCAAAATGGCGCGTGCCTGACAAGTAAAGAATTCGTCGAATGTGCAATTAATCTGTTTATATAAATAAATGATATAAACTTTTGTGTAATTAAAAAAAAAAGACAAAAAAATGTTAATGACGCGTGGGCCTTAAAAATTCTGAAATACAAGAAAAACGCAGGAAATGGAAACTTTTTTTTAAGGGACCTATTCCAAAGTTGAGTCAAAGCCTCTGCTTCTATATTGGAGTCTTTGCCCCCAAACCACACAGGGAGCTACCCCTGGACCTCCCCTTTCAAGCTTCCACCAGACACCCTTCACCAGGAGCTGCGAGAAAAATTTAGGCTCAGCATAAAAGTATGTTAGTAGGCCTACATATTAAATAAACTCATATAGGCTAGCCTATCTTTGTTCATTTGTAATATTTTGTTCTAAAATGTTAGGCCTACATCAGTCACAATAATGAAAGATTATAACCAAACAGTATGCGTTGTCTACATGTGACCTGAAAACATTCTATGATGTCATGTCAAGTAATAGGGTGACTGTACCAGTGGTTGAACACTTAAGATATTCTTCACACTTACATTCTAATAAAAATTAAATGGGTGACCCAAAGTAAAATTGGAAAAAAGGGTCTGAAAGAGCAACTTTTATTCTACAAAAACATGGTACAGGTTGTAAGTCTACAAATATGCATTTACAAATTGTGTCCTGTTATACAAAAAATGGCCCATTTCACCAGTACTTGAACAACCTGTTCCAGTAACTGAACACTAAATGCACCATAGGTTGAACACTAGCCTTTAATAGTACGAAATGTAATCAAAATTCTAGTCTAGCTATCTAGTCAGTAACAAAGGAAATATGGAAAGCCAAATTATTTTGATTGGCCCAAATTTTAAATGTTTCTCATTGTACAAGGTACCTATTTTCATAAGTTGTCACTCTTGCGGTCATTATTTCTGAAACATGTCTTCAGTTTTTTCTTCTTTCATACATTCTGGTGTGAAACTGGTAGGCCTACCTAATCTGCCCTTCTGACCCTGTGATGTTAGGTTCATCTAGTTTCTGTACGATAGACTTCCTTTTAACAAATTCGATAATGACATGTGTGTATTCAGCCTTGATGTGGTATCCCTATATCCAAGTATCCCACGGGCCTTATCTGGCGAGTACCTTTTTCGATGGTTAACCAATGAAGGTGTGGACTCGATTGTGGCAAATGAATATTGTAGATGGTATGCTGCGTGTACTAATTATAATGTCTTCATTTTCGATGGTATAATATACTCCCAGGACGAGGGATTGGCTATGGGCAACCCTGTTTCGGGCTTTGTGTCCGACATATTTATGTACTATCTAGAGAACCCTATTATCACTAAAAATGTGGAAAGTGTGGTTATGTATTTACGATATGTGGATGATGCCCTGGTTATTACTAATTGTGACATTTCGAATGACTTATTAGCTGAGTTCGGAGCTTGTCATGGTCGTATCAAGTTCACTATTGAAAAATCGGTTAACAATTGTCTAAATTTTCTTGACTTACGTATTCGCTTTGTCGCTCCTCGTGTGTTCACCGGTGTGTACAGGAAACCTAACAAATGTGAACAATATATTCATAAAAAATCAGCACATTTTCATGGAACTAAATCTAATGTGTGGAAAAACTTTGTCACTAGAGCCTTAAAAATCTGTAATAATCCTGCAGATCTGTTTGAAGAAAATAAAAACATACCGTAATTAGGCTTGCAAAAATTAATGGGTACACTGGGAAGTTTATTGAAAGGATTTGGAGAAAAGCGGGTGTTGAGCAGACAAGTAAAAAAGAAAAAAACCCCACAGACAAATATGTAAGTGTTACTTATAAACCAGGTGTCAGCCAGAATGTTGGCAAAGTGCTATGTAAATATGGTTTAAAACCTGCTTTTAAAGTAGGGAGTACTTTGGAGAATATTTTCTCACAACATAAAAAAGTTGGTTGCAAAATAAACCTTCTTGACGCCCCAGGGGTTTACTCTGTTCTTTGTGATGACTGTGATGGGGTATGTTATGGCGAAACTGGGAGAGCTTTTAAAATCAGGCTCCAGGAGCATGTTAGGGATATTCGTAATTTGAAGACCAACACTGGATTAAGTCAACATATGGTTTCCTTAAAGCACAGCATTAAAGATATGGAAGTGGTGCAAGTTGAAAGGGACTTAATTAAAAGAAAGATTTGTGAAGCTGTTCATATTGCCAGTAATCAGGACAAATGTGTTAATAACTACGAGGGTGACCTGGGAGACGAATGGATTAGTGTAATTCGTAGAATGGTTCAGGACAATCTTCCCCCTAAAATTAGTTGGCAGATTATTAAAAAATGCCCCGAATCTGACTTTGCAATTCCTACTGAATGGATTAAGAGATTCCAACGTAACACCATGTTTCTTCATGCATCTGAGCGTCCACTTTGTGAATTTACCCACCCACTCCTTACCGATGATGATGGTGACGTAGAGGGGGTTACAACACTCAACCCAGCTGATCTACCAACCAGTACCTGAGGAAAACTAGAAGGATCTAGTTGAAACGTTGTGCTGCTTGTTAGTGTTTGAGTTATCCACTGCTGTTAAAATTTTTAGTCTGTTTGTACAGTATTTTAGACTTCCTTTTGTCTTTGTGAAGCCATTTTTCTGTTTCGTCATCTTCATTTTCAGATGATGGGAGCAAAGTCACATCATCTAAGCTGTCCCCACTTTCTACCTATTTCTCGCTGGGTTCAGAGTATTCTTCCTCAATAGGCCTACTTGTTTTTTGTTTCCTTGCAGGTTTTTAAAATGTCCGCCGGCATGGTCTTGTGGTTAGCATCGCTGACTACAGATCCGTGGGCCCGGGTACGATCCCTGGTACCTCCTCGGATTTTTCTGAGGTAGGGAGGTCTGGTAGGGGTGAACTCAGCCTCGTGATTCAAATTGAGGAGCTACTTGATAGAGAAGTAGCGGCTCCAGTCATGGAAACCACCACTAACGGCCGTGGGTGTCGGAATGCTGACCACATGCCCCCAATCCTGCCATCTGCCTATGGTAGATGACACAGCGGTCAGGTGGTAGGTCTTGTCCCTTCAGGGATGTTGTGCCATGGAGAGGTTTCAAATTTTTTAGATGCTTCTTTAGCTTCCAGTCTTCTTTTCTTTTCATTTTAATTCACAATGTCAGCAACAGTCTCCATCAGTGTTTGGAGTTTCACAGGAAAACCTTTCTTTGCGTTGGCATGGATCCAATTCACCAATAAATTTTCTTCCTCTTTTGAAAGGATGGTTTGAGGCCCCATTTTGCATGCCATCGGCACATTACCGGTAAATTTATTTGAGAGTATGCTCAAAGGAACATTAAAATCTCTAGAAGCTTTTCTAAGACCCAAACCTTTGTTTACAGTCTTTACCGCCTTCATCATTGTCTCTTCTGCTTTACGGCACCTCCTGTTCTGTGTTACGGGCAATATTTTCATTTAATTCTTCCATTTCATTCATCTGCAGGAGAAAAAGGAAACAATAAACTTGCTTCTATTGTTGATTTTCAGGGACGCCAGTGCATGAACACACCAATAGTTGAACACCAAAAGAAGTGTTCAACTACTGGTTCCAAGTAATTAATGTTTATCTTAAATTCATATCATGATTTCCCATAATTTTTCCTAAACAAATACTCAATTTCATTCAAATATAAGCATAATATCAAAAGCACCAGTAGATGAACAGCTGTTCATCTACTAGATTTGGTTGTTTTTGTGTGTTCCAGTAAATGAACACGCTCATTAAACCATAATGCAACAAGAATTCTGTTAATTATGCTGGTATACAAACTTTTCAATCTCTACAATATCCAAAGAAATCAGATTGTTGGCAAAAATGTTACTCAACTGAATATAAAACACTTATAACAACAAGCATGTCACTTACCATTTCTTAATCTCAATCCTTGCTCAGAACATAAGATGATGCATGGTTTCCTTTAAACATCTACCACACTACAACATGGATGACAAAACTTCTGAAAATTGTGGAGCAGGTTGACTAAACCTCAAACCATAAATAGCACTCTTTGGAGAAACAAAAAATTTCCTTCAGACCTTATCAAATGTACCTAAACTCACACTGTTCAACTACTGGTGACTGTTCAACCACTGGTACAGTCACCCTATCATGAAGATAAACGCAATCTATGAAATTACCATTTTTTCCCATCAGATGTCTCCATTATGGTTGTGAGATGTAGCCTTCCTTCATGAGGAAGTCATAAAGCTTTCGAGTTTTGTTCACATCTATTTTTATCAGTGTTCTAGCTTGGGCAAGCTTCAGGCCCTCACTACGCTTGCATTCAGCCATGAGGATGCGCTTGAACTCCAGATACGATTCTGGGACAAGCCTTGCTGATGAGCATAGCTGGCGTTCGGGCGGAGTGAGACGTTCATATCCAGGGAGACCCACTATGTCTAATGGTGGAGCAGGTCTCCTTGTTGGCAAGTTTGGAGGACCAGGGACTTTGTCAGGTACTCCAACAGCAGGCACAGGATCTGCAACTGAGCGCCAGAAATGCGTTGGGCTTGTCTGGTAGAGTCGCATTTCCTTTTTGTGAGCCTCCCTGAGCCGCAGTAACTTCCTGTACAAGCGACAACTATGAAAGCTAGTCAGACCATTCTCTCGCAGTTCTTGCAGGCGCAGAATGTACTGACGTAGTTCACCAGCATGGTGTAGTCCTTCCATCAGGTAATCCAAATCAATTCCTTGCAACAACTGCATGAACAGAAGCAATCGCTCTGATACTGTCCGTGTGATGGTAGTTTCATATCGATGCAACCATGACAAGGTTTTCCGCAAAATAATAAGTCCATGATCTCTTAATATGCGTTTTCGTCTTGCTCTTTCCTTAAGACGCATATTGTACATGCTCACTATTGCAACTTGAACTCCCTGTGCAAGCTCATCAGTAGCTTGGTGCAGGTCAAGCTGTGACACTAGAGTTTCAGCGTAATTGTCATACTCTACTTCAAAATCACTTCTAGCAGCATTATATCCACCAAGAGCTCTGTAGCCACTTGAGCCTGGCAAATATCGAGGGGGTTCATCAGTTTCAACAAGGCGATATTCAAAACAAGTGGCTGACGAAGTAATACGAACATTTGTTTTGAATTTGGGCAGGCTAGGAACTGGATTTTTAATGTAGAATACTGTATAGTGACTTTCGCACTCTTCTGCCGAATGAGTCTGTAAACGTCGAGAAACATCACTCCAGTTTCCCACACCACATTCCATAACGGCATCAAGTAATTCCACTTCTTCCTTTGCAGTCCATGTTGAATTCTCAAAAAGAGAAAACTCGCTTTTCACCACAATATACTGATGGCAATTCTTGTGAGTTTCTCGCTCAGCCCCGACAGAAAAACATGGAGGACACATCTCTACACGAGTAACACAGTCAGCACATCGAATATATGGCTCGTTTAGAACTGAAGAACATATGTAACATACAGAAGTTGCCATACTGTTGCCCTGCCCCACCACACATAGCCAGTCTGTAAACAAGATTATAAAATTCAGCTGTTTTCAGCGATACTGAACACAAACTCAAATTGGAATAGGAATACCCTCCATTTTTGTAAATCCCGATAATATAGGTCTGACTACTGCTATATTTGATAGCTCGCTCATTTGTTACATTCATTTACTACAGTACAAAACCTAGATTACCTTTTGGAAATTGCAAATCTGCTGCATCTTCTTCCACTTGCTCGACTGCAGGAGTGGCCATCTTGAGATTGTAATGGAAAAATATGGTTGAACTTGATTAAATTATTACTTGCGCTATTTATTAAACTATAAAACTCAATTTCACTCAATCACAACAAGAAACATTACTAAATTACACCCTCCATGACATACGCCGCCGGTAATCCCACAGAACAGCCGCGGCCTGTGATCGCCGTACAACTACAGACGAGGCCAAACAAGCCCATCGTCTGCTAATTCCCCCGCAATTTTACGTGCGCCAATCAGATTCATTGGTGGATCCACGCACCACCTCTACAGGCCGGTGGAACCGATGCCAAAGCGCTGTGGAAACTGGTGGCACCGATGACGTCATTACTTATGGCCGTGTGCACCCAAGGTTCTTAAAATACTAAAGGTTAGTCCACTTGCCACCCTGAGCGGTCATTGGCTGCGGGATGTGACGTGGCTAGGATGTCAGACAGCCCCTTTCTCATAAGAAATGAATGGAGAACAGATGGTTTTTAACCTTTATTATTTAATTACAGGCAGCAACTATCAAGTGTTCTAACATGCCAACCCACAGTATAAGAACTGATCTATTAGGCTGTGTGGTAGAAATTGTAAAAATCGATCGGGTTTGGTTTAAAAATCGTAGTTATTGAAGCTGTTTTTACAGGCTAAGATCACATCTGCATGTGATGTTAAGATAATATGAATGTATTGGAGTTTCATGAGACTATAACACAGGACTATTTCTAATGTTCTTATTCGAAATAGGCAGGAAATAAGAACCACATTTTTAAATTAATTTTAATACTTCATATTAAAATACGTCCACCGCTGTGGCTCAGGAGATGCGTTCAATCCTCTCACGCAGCGGGCCCGGGTTCGATTCCTGGTCGGGACAAGTTACCTAGGCGAGGTTTTTTCCGGGGTTTTCCTTCACCTTTGAGACAAATGTCAGGTAACTTTAGGCCCTTGTGGTCCCCGGATATCGTCTGGCCGTCATTATCATCTTCATCCCCATCCACGCCTTGTTCTGCGTGAGTGTGTGTGTGAATGGTGTGTACCGTCCTATGTGTTCGTGTTGTCTCGGAGGTGGCCCCGCGTTGGGCTGATCACTCATCGGGGGAGGCCATCCATGTCCTTGTCTGGTCAAGAAAGTATGTATGTGATTCAAAGATAATCCCTCTCCCGACAGGTCGCGGCCCTGTAAGGCCCGGGCGGCTTGGGTCGCTTAAATCCTAAAAGGGAGAAGTAAAACTACGACAGAGGGAAGAGAGGGAGGGAGGGATTAAAATACGGTAGGCATAAGTTATAACTATTTATAAACTACTTGCAGGAAAAAAATCTATACAGTACTAATTACAATTAGGCCTATATTAGTTACTAAATTGCCATAAGGTAATGTATCTAGTATGTACTCTTTCACTGAACAAGGGAAGTATTTTTATACCACACACCAACTCGTTTAATTTGAAGGTATTTAATGACAGCCATGTAATCTTCGCCGGTGAGCCGGAATTTTCTCCCTCAGTAGAGGGAGCCTGTAAATCTATAGAGACAAAGGTCTGTTTCATTTATGCCATCGACCTGGAACGGGATAGAACCCACGACCATGGGCACATAATTCTCCTCCTAGGCTTACTATGTAGCAATCATTATGATTGTTATATCACTAGGTATCACAGTAATTTATATTGATATATTATAGGTTATAATAAAACATTTGTTGATGTATGACAAGATTTAACGTGACTTTATTCATAGACTACTAAAGACTTGTCATGTCTAAAAATATTTACCCATCCAAACTACACAACTGAAATTTTTAGCAAGATATTACATGACAACCATTATAAAGTTTGCATTAAATTATATTAATTACATTTAAATACATATTACTGATACATGCACACTACTTCCAATAATATATTATATAAATAAATACAGTAAGTTATTAATTACATTAGTTGTGACATTATCTAGAATAAAGGCTTTTAATCACTAAAACAAATACATTACTAAGTAGCAACACCAGGGGCGTATCCAAGATTTATTTTCGGGAGGGGCTGTGATAATCCTAACTTTACTGTCACTAGGGTTCAGAAGTTGATGATCTAAAAACGCCTAAAAATGACCTATAAATTACCTTAAATTTATGAAAATATGACATGAAAATTTTAAAATATGACAATATTTCTAAATATATATCTAAAAAAGGGAATATACAGTAGCATAGTAATATAATAATAAACAAAGGACAATATTTTAAGTATGTTATTTGACTACTTTAATATTATGTTTACTATATTAATGAATTACGAGATTGATTTGTGTACAATGGTGGAAAAGTTCATTCTGAAGACAAAATAGGAAAAAATATAACGAACGATGAAAATTTCCTAAAAATGACTGGTAGCTCTGAGCCCTAATTATCACACACAATTATACTGAACACGTTAGAATAACGCATTTCATCTTTTATAAGTCAAAATGTGCAATTGAACTGTCTACTATCTGAGAAATTAAAGTGCCCTTATGTGCAACATATTAACATGACTTAAGGGTACGTGAATTATTTTGAATTTTTTTTTTTTTTTTTTTTTTTTTTTTGTTTGTTCATAGCACTAAAAAATTGTGCTGAATTTTCTGCATCCATTGATATATAGTTTATGTAGGTTTAGAAATTATTTGTGCCATTTAAATATGTTTACATGCTCTGAGCCACGCCCTTAGAAAGATCAAATGAGAAATTCACTATTAACTTAAAATTGAATTTCCCGGTAACTCTTATTTTACACACATATTGTTAGGTAGCTCCACAACCATTAGAGGTAGAAGGCTGAAATTTTTTACACTAATTTTACATGCATATATCCATAAAGTAGACTACATTGATGCCCATAGGTATAAAATTAAAGAAAATGTGTAATGAAATATTGATCAAATTTCAAGATATTTTATATGCGATATATAAAAAATAATTGCATTAAAAATAATAACTTTAGCTGTATAAAAGTAGTCTACTTTGTAGAAAAATATGTTCATTATATGCATTAAAAAAATAAAAGGCGTCAGAGAAACCAGAAAAATGTTATACCTATAAGGAAGTGATAAGTGCATCTGAATTAATTTTTTTCATGGTCCTATAAAACGTGTAATTTAAAATAAACTTGGTCAATTTTTTATACTTTTATCTGCTAGTTATGTTCTAGTAAGCCTTGTTATAGGATCCTGTAATTTTTGTCCACTTCTGAGTTCATTTTCTTGTAAAATTTTAATATTTTAGAACCTGCATTTTTTTATCTTTTTGTGGTTGTTCACGTATATATACCCTTAACGTTTCGGGGGGGGGGCTGCAGCCCCCTCAGCCCCCCCCCTGAATACGCCCCTGAGCAACACATTACTTCCTGTAAATCATGGAATCTATATTGAAGCCTTCAATATTAATTAGGCCTATATTATTTGTTGAATTGTGAATGGAGGTCAGTAGAATATATAAATTTCTACTTTCTGCAGTAGACCTATTAGAATTAGTCTATAAAACATTTACAGTATTATGATATTAATAACGGTAAAGCTGTAGTTAGTGAAGGATTAAGAAAAAAAATAACATTTCCTCCCTATTTCGAACAACAACGATAGAATAGTCTTGTCTCTTTAAAGTATAATACATTAAGTTAGCTGGACATCATCTGCAGACTCAATCTAAACCTCTAAAAACAGCTTCAAAAGATACAATTTTTAAACCAAACCATAAAGACTTTTACTATTTCTCCCACAAGGCCTAATAGAACAGTTATTATACTTCAGGTTGACATCTTACAACACGAGATACTTGCTGCCTAAAATTAAATATTAATTTTTTTAAATCAGCTGTTTTCCATTCACTCTTACGGGTGAGGGTTGATCTGTCAACCTAATGACGTCACAAGCCAAAACCGCGCGGTTGGAGAAAGTTTGAATACATGGCCAAGTGGCACCCCCGTGGTGTGCACCATTCTCGATCAAAAAACACAATTACCGAAGGTCCTGGGAACACGGTCAAACTGTAGCCATGGTCAAAATATGCTTGCAGTGCATCAACAATAACCGCGGTCCCCCAATCTCCTTCAGGGGCCGTATTCTGTAACTCCACCAACGCTCTCAACTACGATTACACCAATGTAACTAGAAAAAGTTATTCTGTAACTATTGGTGTCAAGTATCGATCTTGAAATCACACCAATATATTGCTGGAAATATTGGTGACACACCGACGGCTCCAAACCCCTCGGTGAGCTCAACAACAACTCGAAAGTACCAAAATATCGCAAAATTTGCAGAAATATCGACATATTTGTGATACAATGGCCGCTTATATCCTAATTGGGCGACTTCGTGATGGTGTCAATAGCTATATTTTCGTAATAACAGAGAAGGTACGGTATATATCCATTAATGAATAGATTCTTAGTATTTGTTAATATGTTTTTATCAATATAAAAACTAAATACATAATTTTATTTTGCAACAAGCATGTTTGAGGTTATGTTTGCATAATTGCACATAATATTAATTATTTTACTTTATCTTGTTTCAGATTTGGAATTGTAATCCATGTGATCTGCATTAAAGAGTGGACAACATAATATGCACCAATAATAAGCTTAACGAACACTTATGGGTGTCACCTCTATGTAGGCCTAAATTTTTTAATGTAGTGTAAAATTTTGTTCAGTTCATTCGAAAGAACAGTGCACAAGTAGGTCATTTGCAATTGAGAAAAACATCCCACTCAAGCAATGCTTCAAGTAGTGAGATGTTGTTGCCTTTTTTTTGTAATTTTCAGGAAATAATGACGAAGACTGTGCTCATTAGAACTGAGCAAAGTGCCATGAACTCATGATACATATTTTTTTGTACCAAAGTTTACTTTGTAAGTGTGTGTGTACTATATCACTCAGCAAAATATGATGTACATTGTCCTTACTTTTAAATATACTGGTAGCCTATATAGAGTTTACTAGTTACAAAACTTTTCACACTTAGAGAAGCATCTGTTTTTAACTGCACAAAAAATATGCCTCCCTGCCAATGTAGCCTATTGTAATTGAAAATATTATTTAAATCTAGCTACAATATTGGCTGTTACCAATTTTTTGTCTAATTTAAACCATCTATTTTATTCCCTCTCATTCCTTTTATAATAATATGAGCTATATTGTATCTTGTGATTTTCCGTCAAGTGGGTGTGGCTTATACTATGTAAGTTGAAATGCATGTTGAATTTTCAGAGCCATTTTCCCATAACTTGATATTTTCAAAACAAAAGGCACAATATCTCTTAAAGTAATGGTCCAAATTGCATGAAACTTTGCACACCCATAGTTTTTTGTGTGTTCTAGAGGATAAACCTAAATAATCTGATGTATTTGCAACACAAGATTATTTCACTTGTGAACATGATGTGAAAAAATTCGTAATAATTTTATATTGAAATTTTAAAATGCCTGAAAATTGTATCAGGCATACCACAGTATATATTGATGGTTTATCCTCGAGATTATAGTGTCAGCTGTGAATAAAAAAAAATATTACACCAATCAGAATGACTTTTGCATGAAATCATGTTACTTAGGCTTAATCGCATGCTGAAAAATAAAAATAAAATAATCTTCTAATATCAACCTTCATATTTGTGACACTGTAATAATTTTTGTGTTCATTTCAACCCCCAAATGTATACTTCTAATGTCCAAAATTTCATTTTATTATTGCAAATAGTGTTGAAGATATCGAACAGTTACTGCAATGCCTGCTTGGGCATGGTCTCTTGGTGTATGAGCCCCTTAAGACACTTTTTCAGTGATATTATGGTGTTATTTAAATTAATATATAATTATGAACAACTATGAGGCCAATTGTAATGTTTCAAAGTACTGTGTAAATTAAATACTAATGAATTCATTTTAAGTTAACCTAAAACGCAATTAATTTATTTCAAGGGTTTTATAAACGTCATAAAAGCAGTAGGCAAGATAGGATACTCTTATTTGCTTAAACTTTACTATTTGCTTTATCTATATAAAAATAATTTTATAATTGGCTTGTGTTCTATAAATTAAGTAAAAACTCCTACTGAATAATTTTTTTACTTTCTCTGCCTGTACCATAGGTAATACAGATAAAGGAAGTATTGTTTTCGACCCCAACTTTGAAGTTGAGTTTTTAGCCCAAATACACATTTTGAGGTATTCTGAATCCCCAAATACTATTTTCGGAAACATGTCTGTGTGGAAGTGTGTCAACAGCCTAGCTCCAGAATGGAAAATGGTAAGAATTTTTTTTTTGTATTTGGGTTGGGTACCTTCTGAAGATGTGACACAAGGATTGGCGACAAGTTTCTCTTATTTTTAAAGGTACTTTACATGAAAAAATGTTCGTTTTTCGCGATTTTATCGATTTGTTTAAATTTTGCACATGGGTTGCTTATAAGTTACTTGGACTTAAAACTTTATTTGAAACTTTTTTCGAAGAAATTCTCTTTAGGTGTAGTTATAAGCCACCCACTCTGAATACGTGCTAAAAGTTTTATTTGAAATATTTTTTCGAAGAAAATCTCTAAAGTGTAGTCTTTATCAGAATGTGAAGTGAGAAAAATGTATTGTGCATGCTTAAAGTAAAGAAAGTTATGAGAGTACAATAAATATATTTTATTTGGGTTGTGTATCCTTCGGGGATGTGATGTGTTAAGGACATTCTCTTTATTTATACAACCAATTTACATTACAAGATTGTCATACACAATAATTATATTATACTGAGAGACTAACTTTTATTTGAACAGAGATTGGAAAGTTCATTCCTTTCACTGAGTATGAATCCAGCAACATTTTGTTAAAATGAGTATTCTGAAAAGGGCTACATCTTACTTTCTGTTAATCGTTAAAATGAATACTTTCACACAAACAAGGTGAGTTGCAATGGAAATATATAACTACTTCGAGATTGCATATTTTTTTATAATCATAATTTAAATCAGACATTGGCAAACTATTGCGGAATTTGCTAATTGGATTCCCCGAGATACCCTCCTTATTATATATATATATATATATATATATATATATATATATGACAGTAAACATTACTAAAAACCATTGGCATTTTGCGAATTTCTCCTATTATTATAAATCCACCTTTTCCCCCTATAAGCGTCTTGCAACATGACAGTACGTGTAATATAAACGCCCACTTTCAAAATATATACATGAAATTAAACTCCCGCCCAGTTTGGAAATTATGAAATCACATTCCCGCACTCCATCAGCCAATGATATTCATTGCAGTTTGTTAAGACAGATTTCTCATAGCTACTTTCATTGCCAACATTCACGAAAATTCACAAAGTTATTGGTGGGCCTCAACAACGCGTTCCGAGATACCAACAGGGAGTTACAGAATCGCTCGCTGTCCGCCCGTTGGTATCTAACTGTCGGTTGTTGAGCTCTCAACAACACCAATGCGTTGGTGGCGAAAGTTACAGAATACGGCCCCAGCTGACCGTCTGCTTGATCCGGGCTAACTCCGAGGTCACACGTTGTGTTTTCAAAGGAAAGCATTCTGTGTAGAGCAAAGAAGAAACAGAACGTACCCAGCTGTTTTGCGCTTAGATTTTGTTTATTCGCTCAGCGTGTTTCATTTGTTACGAAAGTAAAAACAAAGATGGACACTGCTTGCAAGAAGAAACGAACTCCGAATTTTTCGGAGTTCGAAATTGGGATATTATTGGAGCTTGTTGGGGTCCACGCCCATGTAATAGAAAACAAAAAAACTGATGGCTGCTCCCTGAAAGAGAATAATAATAATAATAATAAAGAAAGGAATGCGCACATGTGTGCATGTGATTGTTAAGCATGGAACTACTCTTCACTGTACTCAATCAGCGACTTAGTCGTTTTTGTACACATCAGAATATGATATCTATCACAAGGCTGCTTGCATAGTTCGCACACGCAGTTCTCATTCGGTGAATGGAAGCGTTTAGTAGCGCACACTTTGTGATGAAACCCATGTACAGCTGGGGTCGTATTCTGTAACTCCACCAACGCTCTCAACTACAATTACACCAATGTAACTAGAAAAAGTTATTCTGTAACTATTGGTGTCAAGTATCGATCTTGAAATCACACCAATATATTGCTGGAAATATTGGTGACACACCGACGGCTCCAAACCCCTCGGTGAGCTCAACAACAACTCGAAAGTACCAAAATATCGCAAAATTTGCAGAAATATCGACATATTTGTGATACAATGGCCGCTTATATCCTAATTGGGCGACTTCGTGATGATGTCAATAGCTATATTTTCGTAATAACAGAGAAGGTACAGTATATATCCATTAATGAATAGATTCTTAGTATTTGTTAATATGTTTTTATCAATATAAAAACTAAATACATAATTTTATTTTGCAACAAGCATGTTTGAGGTTATGTTTGCATAATTGCACATAATATTAATTATTTTACTTTATCTTGTTTCAGATTTGGAATTGTAATCCATGTGATCTGCATTAAAGAGTGGACAACATAATATGCACCAGATTAATAGTGACAAACTGGAAATTGTGAAATCAATCAAATATCTTGGTGTTCAAATTGATGAAAAGTTAAATTTTAAAGAACATTATGAAAATACTATACACAAGTTAAAGCAAAAAGTTTCTATATTACGAAGAATAAGATATATTGTGCCTAGAAGAGTTAAACTTAATATCTTCAATGCTATTGTTAAGCCACATATTCAGTACTGTAATTTTGTTTTTGCAAACGCAAATGTTGAAGTTATATCAAGAATACAAGTAATTATTAATTCAGGCCTAAGATCTATTTTAAATCCTACTTATTCTTGGATTTCGATTAAAGATATGCTTCTGGAGCTTGATATGGTATACTTTAAAGATCAAGTGTATATTGACATGATGACTTTTATCTTCAAAATTGAAAACAATTTATTACCAAACACTTTTAGGGAGTGGTTAAAGAAGAATGAAGAAGTTCATTCATACAGCACACGAACAGGAAAAAACTACTTTTTGGATTATGTGAGAAACAGGAAATCTCAATTCATGGAAAGTGTAGGGCCTATCTAAATATAATAAAATTAAGACTCATATCAAATCATCTTCTTCAACATATACATTTAGAAAGAAACTTAAGAGTGCAATCCAACAAGAGTATTAATGTTCATACGAGAAGACTGATTTTTATTGAATAATGATGTTTTTATTATTAGCATTAATCGCTATCTAAAAATACAACAACAACAACCAATAATAAGCTTAACGAACACTTATGGGTGTCACCTCTATGTAGGCCTAAATTTTTTAATGTAGTGTAAAATTTTGTTCAGTTCATTCGAAAGAACAGTGCACAAGTAGGTCATTTGCAATTGAGAAAAACATCCCACTCAAGCAATGCTTCAAGTAGTGAGATGTTGTTGGCTTTTTGTAATTTTCAGGAAATAATGACGAAGACTGTGCTTATTAGAACTGAGCAAAGTGCCATGAACTCATGATACATATAATAGTTTTTTTTTGTACCAAAGTTTACTTTGTAAGTGTGTGTGTACTATATCACTCAGCAAAATATGATGTACATTGTCCTTACTTTTAAATATACTGGTAGCCTATATAGCGTTTACTAGTTTATAAAACTTTTCACACTTAGAGAAGAATCTGTTTTTAACTGCACAAAAAATATGCCTCCCTGCCAATGTAGCCTATTGTAATTGAAAATATTATTTAAATCTAGCTACAATATTGGCTGTTACCAATTTTTTGTCTAATTTAAACCATCTATTTTATTCCCTCTAATTCCTTTTATAATAATATGAGCTATATTGTATCTCGTGATTTTCCGTCAAGTGGGTGTGGCTTATACTATGTAAGTTGAAATGCATGTTGAATTTTCAGAGCCATTTTCCCATAACTTGATATTTTCAACACAAAAGGCACAATATCTCTTAAAGTAATGGTCCAAATTGCATGAAACTTTGCACACCCATAGTTTTTTGTGTGTTCTAGAGGATAAACCTAAATAATCTGATGTATTTGCAACACAAGATTATTTCACTTGTGAACATGATGTGAAAAAATTCGTAATAATTTTATATTGAAATTTTAAAATGCCTGAAAATTGTATCAGGCATACCAGAGTATAAATTGATGGTTTATCCTCGAGATTATAGTGTCAGCTGTGAATAAAAAAAAATATTACACCAATCAGATTGACTTTTGCATGAAATCATGTTACTTAGGCTTAATCGCATGCTGAAAAATAAAAATAAAATAATTTTCTAATATCAACCTTCATATTTGTGACACTGTAATAATTTTTGTGCTCATTTCAACCCCCAAATGTATACCTCTAATGTCCAAAATTTCATTTTATTATTGCAAATAGTGTTGAAGATATCGAACAGTTACTGCAATGCCTGCTTGGGCATGGTCTCTTGGTGTATGAGCCCCTTAAGACACTTTTTCAGTGATATTATGGTGTTATTTAAATTAATATATAATTATGAACAACTATGAGGCCAATTGTAATTTTTCAAAGTACTGTGTAAATTAAATACTAATGAATTCATTTTAAGTTAACCTAAAACGCAATTAATTTATTTCAAGGGTTTTATAAATGTCATAAAAGCAGTAGGCAAGATAAGATACTCTTATTTGCTTAAACTTTACTATTTGCTTTATCTATATAAAAATAATTTTATAATTGGCTTGTGTTCTATAAATTAAGTAAAAACTCCTACTGAATAATTTTGTTACTTTCTCTGCCTGTACCATAGGTAATACAGATAAAGGAAGTATTGTTTTCGACCCCAACTTTGAAGTTGAGTTTTTAGCCCAAATACTTTGAGGTATTCTGAATCCCCAAATACTATTTTCGGAAACATGTCTGTGTGGAAGTGTGTCAACAGCCTAGCTCCAGAATGGAAAATCGTAAGAATTTTTTTTTGTATTTGGGTTGGGTACCTTCTGAAGATGTGACACAAGGATTGGCGACAAGTTTCTCTTATTTTTAAAGGGACTTTACATGAAAAAATGTTCGTTTTTCGCGATTTTATCGATTTGTTTAAATTTTGCACATGGGTTGCTTATAAGTTACTTGGACTTAAAACTTTGTTTGAAACTTTTTTCGAAGAAATTCTCTTTAGGGTAGTTATAAGCTACCCACTCTGAATACGTGCTAAAAGTTTTATTTGAAATATTTTTTCGAACAAAATCTCTAAAGTGTAGTCTTTATCAGAATGTGAAGTGAGAAAAATGTATTGTGCATGCTTAAAGTAAAGAAAGTTATGAGAGTACAATAAATATATTTTATTTGGGTTGTGTATCCTTCGGGGATGTGATGTGTTAAGGACATTCTCTTTATTTATACAACCAATTTACATTACAAGATTGTCATACACAATAATTATATTATACTGAGAGACTAACTTTTATTTGAACAGAGATTGGAAAGTTCATTTCTTTCACTGAGTATGAATCCAGCAACATTTTGTTAAAATGAGTATTCTGAAAAGGGCTACATCTTACTTTCTGTTAATCGTTAAAATGAATACTTTCACACAAACAAGGTGAGTTGCAATGGAAATATATAACTACTTCGAGATTGCATATTTTTTTATAATCATAATTTAAATCAGACATTGGCAAACTATTGCGGAATTTGCTAATTGGATTCCCCGAGATACCCTCATTATATATATATATGACAGTAAACATTACTAAAAACCATTGGCATTTTGCGAATTTCTACTATTATTATAAATCCGCCTTTTCCCCCTATAAGCGTCTTGCAACATGACAGTACGTGTAATATAAACGCCCACTTTCAAAATATATACATGAAATTAAACTCCCGCCCAGTTTGGAAATTATGAAATCACATTCCCGCACTCCATCAGCCAATGATATTCATTGCAGTTTGTTCGGACAGATTTCTCATAGCTACTTCCATTGCCAACATTCACGAAAATTCACAAAGTTATTGGTGGCCTCAACAACGCGTCCCGAGATACCAACAGGGAGTTACAGAATCGCTCACGCTCCGGCCGTTGGTATCTTGCTGTCGGTTGTTGAGCTCTCAACAACACCAATGCGTTGGTGACGAAAGTTACAGAATTCGACCCCTGTTCGTGTCACAAGATGTCTCAACTCATAGTTGGCCTGCATCCAACGATGGTAGACCATAGCTTCCGTTGCGTAGAATTCATCCCAAATCTCTGCCCTCTTCCGCGTCATTTCATCCATTAGGATTTTATACGCCTCTGTGGTCGGTAGCTGCATCCTCAGCCTCAGGTCTTCCACGAAAACCGTCTCTCTCGCCAGAGCGTATGTCAGCCTTGACCATGTATACTTCGAGAGACCCATGATTATTTTCAAGAATCTTGCCTTGATTCCTTCTATTTGCCTCAATTGGCTGACTGAAAGGTGGTCCCAGATCACTTCGAGGCCATATGTCAGTGTCGGGCATATTTTGACCTCAAACTCCCTGAAAGAGAAGCAAGATACTTGGCTCAAGTTGGCTGGCCAGTTCAACATCACACCAGGTGAGTTAATTTACTATGGTTGAAAATTCATAGAGTTTACGGCATTTTTACGTTTAGTGCATGTAACATCCCCACCTAATAATGATTATGGTCGTTTGAGGCCTACATAATTATTGAAGAAGGGGTTCATGTAGGGCTCTTGGGTCTGGATGTCTGGCTCTTGGGTCTGCGTATATTTCACAAGTTTTCAGTCAATATTGTGATCTAGGTAGCAATGAACTAACCAGCATAGCCAACCGAACAGAATACATTACACTAGAAACGCATTCCCTAGCGTAATAAAGGATAAATTGAGTAATTCCCGTTCTACATACAGGTGACAATTTAATTTAGAATAGGCACTTGTAGTTAAAGGTTTAATATCAAAACTAGCGCAACAGCCCGTTCTACTCACGGGTGACAGTTAAATAAATCGTTCTACTCACAGGTGACAGTTTAATTTGGAATAGGGACATGTAGTTAAAGGTTTAATATCAAAACTAGCGCAACAGCCCGTTCTACTCACAGGTGACAGTTTAATTTGGAATAGGGACATGTAGTTAAAGGTTTAATATCGAAACTAGCGCAACAGCCCGTTCTTCTCACGGGTGACAGTTAAATAACCCCGTTCTACTCACAGGTGACAGTTTAATTTGGAATAGGGACATGCAGTTAAAGGTTTAATATCAAAACTAGCGCAACAGCCCGTTCTTCTCACGGGTGACAGTTAAATAACCCAGTTCTACTCACAGGTGACAGTTAAATTTGGAATAGGGACATGTAGTTAAATGTTTAATATCAAAACTAGCGCAACAGCCCATTCTTCTCACGGGTGACAGTTAAATAACCACGTTCTACTCACAGGTGACAGTTTAATTTGGAATAGGGACATGTAGTTAAAGGTTTAATATCAAAACTAGCGCAACAGCCCGTTCTACTCACAGGTGACAGTTTAATTTGGAATAGGGACATGTAGTTAAAGGTTTAATATCGAAACTAGCGCAACAGCCCGTTCTACTCACGGGTGAGAGTTAAAATACCCAATTCTGCTCACGGGTGACAGTTAAATTTGGCATAGGCACTTGTAGTTAAAGGTTTAAAATCAAAACTAGCGCAAGGGCACTTTCTACTCACAAGTGATGGTTAAAAAATCCCGTTCTGCTCACAGGTGAAAATTTATTTTGGCATAGGCACTTGAACATGAATATGACAACGGTAATAATTAGCTCCTTCCGTATTTCGAGAAATTTCCGATTTTCGAACAGTTTATGCAGAAAACGAGGCAACGATAATAAAAAAAAAGTATTTATGTAGAGGAAAAATTTTGTTCTGACTTGACATACACGTGTTACCTATAATTAGATCCTTCTGAACACGAATAGAACAATAATAATAACCAGTTCCTTTCCCACTTCGGGAAAATTCCGATTTTACAATCGTGTCACACAGTTTACGCAAAGAAAGTAGGAATGTTCCAAACAAAAATTCATTACGCGGAGAAAATTTTTTTTCCCACCTAAAATACGTATGTAACCTGTAATGCGACCATAGGCGTAGCGAGGGGGGGGTTTTGGGGGTTGGAACCCCCCCCATTGATTAAAAAAAGGAAAATTGTATAATTTTTTTAAGTCTGCCCATAAATTGCTTAATACAAGTATAAAGCGTGGGAAGCTTAAAACTCGTTATTTTGCGTCTTAATTTTTAAAATTTTCCGGGGAAGGACCCCCGGAAGCTTACAACTTGTTATTTTGCATCTTAATTTTTAAAATTTTCCGTGTTAGAACCCTCGGAAGCTTAAAACTCGTTATTTTGCATCTTAATTTTTAAAATTTTCCGGGGGAGGGCCCCCGGACCCCCCTCTCCTTCCATACTCGCCAGACCCCGCGGATGTTATAACCCCCCCCATATGGTCGGCCTGGTTACGCCTATGAATGCGACCATTCTGAACACGAATATAACAATAATAATAACCAGTTCCTCGACACTTTGAGGAAATTCCGATTTTCCATTAGTGTCACACATCTTACGCAGAAAAAGTATCACCGTTTCAAAACAAAAATTCATTACATGGAGGAAAATTTTTTTTCCGACCTTAGTTACATGTGTTATCTATAATTCCACCCTTCTGAACACGAATATAACAATAATAATAACCAGTTTCTTCCGCACTTCGTGAAAATTCCGGTTTTCCATTAATACCACACATTTTACGCAAAAAAGGTAGGTATTCTTTAAACAAAAATTCATTACATTGAGGGAAAATTTTTTTCCGACCTAAGTTACATGTGTTATCTATAATTCAACCCTTCTGAACACGAATATAACAATAATCGTAACCAGTTCCTTCGACACTTTGAGGAAATTCCAATTTTCCGTTAGTGTCACACAGCTTACGCAGAAAAAGTATCACCGTTTCAAAACAAAAATTCATAACATGGAGGGAATTTTTTTTTCCGACCTAAGTTACATGTGTTATCTATGATTCGACCCTTCTGAACACGAATATAACAATAATAATAACCGGTTTCTTCCGCACTTCGAAAAAATTCCAGTTTTCCATTAATACCACACATTTTACGCAAAAAAGGTAGGTATTCTTTAAACAAAAATTCATTACATTGAAGGAAAATTTTTTTCCGACCTAAGTTACATGTGTTATCTATGATTCGACCCTTCTGAACACGAATATAAAAATAATAATAACCAGTTTCTTCCGCACTTCGAGAAAATTCCTGTTTTCCATTAAAATCACACATTTTTCGCAGAAAAAGTAGAACTATTTAAATAAAAATTGATTACAAAGAGTAAAATTTTTTTCCCGACATGACTTACATGTGTTATCTATAATTCGACCCTTCTGAACACGAATATAACAATAATAATAACCAGTTTCTTCCGCACTTCGAGAAAATTCCGGTTTTCCATTAAAATTACACATTTTTCGCAGAAAAAGTAGAACTATTTAAATAAAAATTGATTACAAAGAGTAAAATTTTTTTCCCGACATGACTTACATGTGTTATCTATAATTCGACCCTTCTGAACACGAATATAACAATAATAATAACCAGTTTCTTCCGCACTTCGAGAAAATTCCGGTTTTCCATTAAAATTACACATTTTTCGCAGAAAAAGTAGAACTATTTAAATAAAAATTGATTACAAAGAGTAAAATTTTTTTCCCGACATAACTTACATGTGTTATCTATAATTCGACCCTTCTGAACACGAATATAACAATAATAATAACCAGTTCCCTACGTACTTCGAGAAAATGCGGAAGAAACTGGTTATTATTATTGTTATATTCGTGTTCAGAAGGGTCGAATTATAGATAACACATGTAAGTCATGTCGGGGAAAAAATTTTACTCTTTGTAATCAATTTTTATTTAAATAGTTCTACTTTTTCTGCGAAAAATGTGTGATTTTAATGGAAAACCGGAATTTTCTCGAAGTGCGGAAGAAACTGGTTATTATTATTGTTATATTCGTGTTCAGAAGGGTCGAATTATTGATAACACATGTAAGTCATGTCGGGAAAAAAATTTTACTCTATGTAATCATTTTTTACTTAAATAGTTCTACTTTTTCTGCGAAAAATGTGTGATTTTAATGGAAAACAGGAATTTTCTCGAAGTGCGGAAGAAACTGGTTATTATTATTGTTATATTCGTGTTCAGAAGGGTCGGATCATAGATAACACATGTAACTTAGGTCGGAAAAAAAATTTCCCTCCATGTAATGAATTTTTGTTTTGAAATGGTGATACTTTTTCTGCGTAAGCTGTGTGACACTAATGGAAAATCGGAATTTCCTCAAAGTGTCGAAGGAACTGGTTACGATTATAGTTATATTCGTGTTCAGAAGGGTTGAATTATAGATAACACATGTATCTTAGGTCGGAAAAAAATTTTCCCTCAATGTAATGAATTTTTGTTTAAAGAATACCTACCTTTTTTGCGTAAAATGTGTGGTATTAATGGAAAACCGGAATTTTCACGAAGTGCGGAAGAAACTGGTTATTATTATTGTTATATTCGTGTTCATAATGGTGGAATTATAGATAACACATATAACTTAGGTCGGAAAAAAAATTTCCCTCCATGTAATGAATTTTTGTTTTGAAACGGTGATACTTTTTCTGCGTAAGCTGTGTGACACTAATGGAAAATCGGAATTTCCTCAAAGTGTCGAGGAACTGGTTATTATTATTGTTATATTCGTGTTCAGAAGGGTCGCATTACAGGTTACATACGTATTTTAGGTGGGAAAAAAAATTTTCCTCCGCGTAATGAATTTTTGTTTGGAACATTCCTACTTTCTTTGCGTAAACTGTGTGACACGATTGGAAAATCGCAATTTTCCCGAAGTGGGAAGGGAACTGGTTATTATTATTGTTATATTCGTGTTCAGAAGGGTCGAATTATAGATAACACATATAAGGCATGACGGAAAAAATTTTTTCCTCCTTAATGAATTTTTGTTTTGAAACGGTCCTACTTTTCTAGCGTAAACTCTGTGACAGTAATGGAAAATGGGAATTTTTTCGAAGTGCGGAAGGAACTGGTTATTATTATTGTTATATTCATGTTTAGAAGGGTCGATGTATTGATAAAACATATAACTCATATCGGGAAAAAAAATTTTGCCTCCATGTAATTAATTTTTGTTTGAAACATTCCTAGTTTTCTTGTGTAAACTGTGTGACGGTAATAGAAAATCTGTTTTTTTCTCGAAGGGCGGAAGGAACTGGTTATTATTATTGTTATATTCGTGTTCAGAAGGATCCAATTATAGGTTACATGCGTATTTTACGTCGAAAAAAAACTTTTCCTCCATGTAATGAATTTTTGTTTGGAACATCCCTACTTCTTTTGCGTAAACTGTGTGACACGAATGGAAAATCGAAATTTCCTCAAAGTGTCGAAGGAAGTGGTTATTATTATTGTTATATTCGTGTTCAGAAGGATGGAATTGTGGGTAACACGTGTATGTCAAGTCAGAACAAAATTCTTCCTCTACATAAATACTTTTTTTTTTATCGTTGCCTCGTTTTCTGCATAAACTGTTCGAAAATCGGAAATTTCTCGAAATACGGAAGGAGCTAATTATTACCGTCATGTTCAAGTGCCTATGCCAAATTAAATTTTCACCTGTGAGCATAACGGGATTTTTTAACCATCACCTGTAAGTAGAACGGGCTGTTGCGCTAGTTTTGATATCAATCCTTTAACTACACGTCCCTATTCCAAATTAAACTGTCACCTGGGTGTAGAACGGGCTGTTGCGCTAGTTTTGGTATTAAACCTTTAACTATATGTCCCTATTCCAAATTAAACTGTCACCTGGGTGTAGAACGGGCTGTTGCGCTAGTTTTGGTATTAAACCTTTAACTACATGTCCCTATTCCAAATTAAACTGTCACCCGTGAGTAGAACGGACTGCTGCACTACTTTTGATATCAATCCTTTAACTACACGTCCCTATTCCAATTTAAACTGTCACCTGTGAGTAGAACGTGTTTTTTTAAAGCGTTTTCCATTCTGATAGGTTGGCTGTATAGTGGCATTTCATTTGTTTTGTTGGCTGTTGTGTTTCACTGCCTCTCGGATGAACATTGACTGATGCACGGTAGAAATAGCGGAGACCAGCTGCTTTCCTGCGTAGACCCAAGAGCCCTACATGTACCATTTTTTTTTTTAATATGGTGCAGGTGAATCAACTTGTGTCAGCTTGTTCTCCTTATCAGAACATAAGAGATCTTATTACACAAAATATGTTTTTCATTTGTATCAAAATTTGTTAGTCCAATCCTTGCATTCTTTTTAAATCTAATGTAAAGTTGCAAGGATTTATTGAATCTAATCATATCTTTATGAATGACCACTATCTGTAAATCACTACAATGTAGGCTATTCGCAAAGACATTATTCCTTTATTCATGTCATTGGTTAATGATAAAAATGTTTACTATAGAAGACCTGACTTGTCAGTATCACAATGGTTTGCTTACCCTTATAAGCCAAAACAAGTATCTCAATCTTGCTACAGATTTCAACACTTCACTGTAAATTTCTATCTAATATTTATATCAAAACAAGTATGTTCAATTCATCCAGTCAAGTCACTGTGTAATGATATTGGATATGTCGAGATATAGGCCTACATGAAAATACATATGTACAATACAAAATTTGTACAAAACATTATGCAAGACAAACTTAACTTATTAAATCAGAATAGGCTCCTAAATAATTACAATACAAAACATATACAACATGTTATAGAAGACAGATTACTTACTGGCCTCTTCACTGCCCCATGTACATATACATAATAGCAAACATTGCACAATGGACAAGAAACAAACTTAATGGTTTAATAAAAGATTTGTGAAAGATATGTATCCACATAACTGAAAATATTTACATTGAGAAGGCCTGAGGTACCCCTTGATGTCAAGATGTATGAGTCATCAGAAACTTGGCACACACACAAAACCAGAAAACTAAACAAAGCTTAAAGGAAAAGTAAACTAAAAATTCAGTATCATTTTCTTCATACGGATTGAAAGAAAATGTTTTTAAGAAATGATATTCACTGATAGAAATGTTTTACACCTTCACATTTAATCACAAATTAATATATTTATTGTAATCTGTAAGCTTTAAATAATCTTTCAGTACCTACTATTTTGACCTACACATTGCACTTTTTATTTATTTATTTATTGTTTTGTAGTGTTGTATTGATCCTGTATTTCTTTGTATTTCTTTGTATCTCTTTATATTTCAATGTATGTATTTCTAATATTATTCTTGTACCCTTGTACTATAATAGTTTGTTATATTGTTGTTATATTGTATCCTATACCGCAGAACTGCGGTCAAAATGGATTAAATAAATATGAAATATGAAATAACGCGGTGGGCGCGTGACGTCATGCTTGATGAGTGCTTGACTCAGTCTCATCCGGTGGAAGATGGCCGCCTTGGGCACGTTTTTAAAGTCATCAGTAAATCCACCGGTGGAAAAGTGCGGTGAAAGTCCGGTGAATGTACGATGAACGTCATCCGCCATTTTTTTCATCTGATGAGCCGTTGAATTTACGAACGGGTTGATGGATTCCAGCGGGAATATTCGAATTGTATAATAATTATTGTATCATGGATTTGCTAGAAATGGAAATAATAATATATGATGGGCAGGGAACTAATAACTGAGTGCTACCATTCTCATAAATAATATTTTGAGCATATTAAAATCCATAAAATATTGCATAGTTAAATGCGGTACCTAACCTCAGTAGCGGACGCAGAATTTTTTTTCGGGGGGGGATTTGAATAGGTAGAAAGACTTACATACATAATTAGTTTATAAAACTGGCCACTTAGAGTGCATATATAGCCCTTTTTCAAATTTCGGGGGGGGGATCTATCCCCCCAATCCTCCCCTCTGCGTCCGCCACTGCCTAACCTCATTATGTATAGCCTGTGCTGTCAGTTTACAATAATGTTTTATTCTACCTGGCAGAGTTAAGGCCTTATCTTCCATTCAATCAGGGGGAAAAAGGATACATACAACTTACAATGTTACACAAAAGAAATAAAATAAGTTTTAAGATGATAGGCCTACTTAACTGTTTACAATTGCATCAAAGACCCTTAAAACTAAAAGTAAATTAAACAATAAATTATATTATATTATGTGATCAATTAAAATACCATATACTTATAAATATTAATCTGGCCTAATTAAAATTGTATGTCCATTCCATGTTTAGGAAATCATTTACATTACAGTATAAAATGCTTTTGATATGAGCCAGCTTTTTAGGACTTTCTTTAGTAGGCACTTCAACAGCAGAAAGGGCAAATTATTATAAAATGTATATTGCTTATATAGATGACTGCCAACACATTTATTTAATCTGAATGACGGAAAATCTAATTTCAAATTATTTCTAGTTCTGTGTTCGTGTATATAAAAGCGTTGTGTGAATTGTTGTAGGTTTTCTTTCACGTGTACTAAATTTATATAAAGACTAGGAACTGTGTTTGTTTTTAATTGACGAAATATCAGGTAGACCTACACAACTATCTCGATGTTTTACTCCTGCTAAAATACCGTACTTATGATTTTTTTTTCTGACATAGGAACACCTTTATTGACCCTGAACTACTGCCCCATAACCGGATGCCATATAGGATACGTGGATGAAAAATACGCTGTTATTAACATATCTTGACTAACTGAGGCTTTTGGCTTAAGGAGTAGAAAAATAAATAACTCGAGACAGCTTAGCAGTAGCATTTGTTTATTTGTTGGTCCCATGAAAGCTTATTATTCGAGATATTTGGAATTAATAGATTTCTTATGTAGAGTATTTTTTTCTTTCTTTTCTCGTCTTCAAACGAAATCAACTCATCACTTTCATTTTCGGAGGACTCACACTCTGTTGAAGAGCAGTTCGTTAGCTTTCGCACGAAAATAAACTCAATGTATTAATGCTAGTGGCAAGTGTCGTCTGCTTCTCTGCTCCGCCATGTTTGTCATCTAAGAAGCATCGTACTTTAAGTTCGGTGAGTCTGGTTGCAATCGGTGACTTCCACCGGACTTTCACCGGTGAGTTTATGAACGGCCTGATGCTTTCCCGGTGGATTGTCCGTTGACTTTACAAACGCCCTGGTGAAAGACCGATGGCACCGGTGGAATCAATCGATGACTTTAAAAACGTGCCCCCATCAATTTCCCAACAGAGATAAGTCACCCGAACGTTATAAGCAATGGCTGATAAAAATAGAAAGAGAACAATTTGTTCCTAGTAAATACAGTACAGTTTGTTCACAACATTTTGAAGAAAATGATACCGAGCTTTCGGTACAGTTACAAAAACAGTTAACTGGAGAAACCCCGCAATCTGTTTAAGTCGTACTTGAGAAAGAAGGAAATGAGAGAGTTGTTGCATGATTCGAACAGTAATCCATCAGTATCCGGGAATGGACAAATCATAAATGTGGAATGTAGTATTTATGACGAAAATTCAGTTTCTAGGCGTTCAGTGTGAACTAGGAAATGAAATTTATGTCAATGTTTGCACAGATACATTGAATGTTTCTTCTAGAAATTGTTATTTAGATAGCTCTTTTAGCATTTCAGACATTTCTACTACTGCAAAAGATGATTCTGAATCTGAAAGTGACTCTGTTCGTATCTTAAAAATATTTTGTTTTTGAACTGTATTAGCTCTAAGTATTAACTGATAACGACTGGCAACTAGTGTATATTTATAATAACGCTACTGAATGAGGCATGTTGTGTTATACAGTCTACAACCCCCCTTCTGTTCAAAAATTACTTCACAGTCCCAACAACACGCACTCTCATGGCCCGTTTCCATATGTATACACAGCCCACATTTATGCCATTCCGTATTTTCTTTTCTTGCAATTCTTTCAATAATACGTTGTCATTTTCTTTTCGTGTGATATTAATTTGTGAATACCAAGATTTATCCTTATAAGGTAACATTGCAGACATCTCTAAAAAAATTGTATTTTTTTAGTTTACCCTTCCTTTAAGCCCGATTAATGAATTTGTACTAAGACTACAAACTTGTTCAATTCCTGTATCCCTGTATTTAAGTGGAGAAATATTCCTTTAATCTATCTCTAATTTCCCTGGCAGATCTGCTGGAAGCATTCACATTTACTTCAGAATTGTGATCATTTGTAAGGGTCACGGAAGGCTTGTGGAGCTTGAAGCTGTTCTTCGTTTCCTTCCCCATCTCTGGCCAGCACCATGTTGTGAAGGACACATGCTGCCTTTATTACCTTGTCCACATTTTCTGGCTTCACTGCTATTGCAGTATGGAAGATGCGGAATTTTGAAGCCAGTAAACCAAAAGCACACTCCACTGTGCTTCTGGCATGGGACAAACGAAAGTTGAAAATCCTCTTATCTTCCGTGAGTCCCCGCCTTGGATACGGCTTCATTACATTAGGCAATAACCTAAATGCCTCATCAGCCACCATTACATGAGGCATAGGCAGTCCTCCATCATGCAGGGGTTTATTTTCCGGAAAATCAATCTGCTTGTTTAGGACTTGTTGTCCAAATGCAGAGTTTGAAAACACTCCACCATCGCTATTCCTTCCATATGCCCCAACGTCAATCACTATGAATTGAAGGTCTGCAGAAACAAGTGCCAGCAGAATAATTGAAGTGAATTTCTTGTAATTGAAATACAGAGAACCACTGTTTCCAGGTTTCTGGACTCTCACATGCTTCCCGTCCAGTGCTCCAACACAATTTGGGAACTGCTTCTTGACTAGAAATTTTTGGGCAATCCTCTCCCAGTCTTCCTTCTTTGGAAATGTGAGGAATTCAGGCTGTAATGCCAAATAAATAGCATCACACATTTCTGGGACGAATCCACTTATTGTGTTGTGTGCCATTCGAAATCTGTATGATGCAGACATATAGGAGTCCCCTGTTGCCAAGAACCTGGAAATAAATTTGCTCATTTTAATTGTATGCTACAAGGTAAGTATCAATATATAAGTTACATATAAAATAAATAAGCATGTAAATTTCCTATTATAAAATTTGTTTTTAATTTATCAGCAGAAAGCTTCATTAAATGAAGTAATAAATATATTGCAGAAGGAAAGTAATATATTAAAAATTACTGGAAACTTAAAGCTTTCAGAAGACACCTAAACAAATAGTGTTTTCTTTAAAGTAGGCCTACCGGTAATAAGAGAATATTATAGGAGAAAAATTCCTCCGACACTGGGACTTGAACCCAGGACCCTGGGTTCAAGTCCCAGTGTCGGAGGAATTTTTCTCCTATAATATTCTCATGTAATGTCCAACAGAGACAATAATCTGTGGTTCATGAAAGCTTACATATCTACCGGTAATAATTCAAAGTGTGGACCCCCAAAATAGTACCGGTATTGCATATGCTATGAATGAGGTTACATTAATTCTTGGACATAAATATTTTAGGTTAAAAATCAAATTATGACAAATACTTCAAAGTTACAATAAAAAAAATTAGGTTAAGTTTTTACGATTTTTTAATTTTAGGTTAAAAATCAAATTATTACAAATACTTACCTCAAAGTTACAGTTAATTTTTCCTCAAGTGATATGCTTTTTCGGAAATTCGTCTGCCTAATATCAACTAGTGGCCTCACTTTGTCCAATAATTCCTTTTAGGAATTCGTTGTCATTCGGTAATAGTTCTTGAACTTTTCCTCATCATCCCACAAAGAAGGAACAAGCTGGTGAAACTCTCCCAAACTCTCGCGTTTAAGGAAGATATTCCTCGTCCACTGCGATCGCTTCGCCTTTTTTCTCTTCATATATTCGCGAATAAGAATGATTTCTTCACCAGAACTGCTATCGCCACTCATTTTCCTCTCCAGCTGTAGCAAGGATCAGCTGTTGTAAATCGCGGGAAAATTTTAGTTGACGTCGATGTCGCTCGATGGTTTAGTGTGACAAGGAAAAGGAATGCAGTCGACAGCGCGAGATGGCAGTCGGTCAGTCTTGAGCGGTCGAAGCTCAGTGTGACAGGCCGCTTAGATTGCAAGTGGGGGTGAAAGCCACCCTCTTGTCATGGATGTTTATAATGTTTTAATCCTATCTCCTATACATTATAATACAGGAATTTAAAAATTATCTAAAGAAAAAAATTATCTTAATTTATCCTTCTTAAAACTACCCCTCTAGTAGGGAAGAAATAATATTTCATAAGGGTCTAACTCTTTGTGTGACATTTCCTTATATTTTATTATAATATTTTGGTTAATTTTGTATTCAGATCTCTTTTTTTACTTATCTAACGTGTATTTTGGGTTTAGTGGTTGCTAGGGGTGCTTGAAATTTACCCTCTCTTTACGGTATGATTGACGGGTGGCTATATGAGTTTAAATATATTGGTGACAGGGAATTTTATTTCCATCAAGTTTTTGACTGTAGGATGGAGGTATTCCCTTGTCTTACTGAATGCACATTCCCGCAATGCGAGTGGGGATTGAGTTTATTTAATTATGATAGGTCCCCGCCTATTATAGACAGGCCTATATGTAACACAATTTATTTTTTAAATAAAATATTATATCTCACAAAATTTTAATAATCAATTTTTTGGGTGGGGGGGTAGTTTATTTAATGATGGCGGGCTAACCTGGTATAGATCCCCGCCATAATCGATAGGCCTATATGGATACACTTTATTTTTGGTAATTATTGGTCATAGCACCTCTCAAAAGTATGAAACTTTTTTTAAGCTTTTTTTCTATTGTTGGGTGATTGGTCTGATGACGTCACCGGTTACAGTCGTGCTATTACTACTCATGTTCATAGCCGATAGGACTACCGATGCGATGTTGCCAGATCTAACAGCATGGCTTGTAAGAAATAAAGAATGCAGTGCCTTTGCCCTTTGGGTGCTATTTCCAATATTAAAACTGCACACTTGTGCGCAATCCATTATAAAACTTCATCCATTGTTGTGATAATGCCATTATTTATATAAAACTGACAGTCAATTTTCGGTTTTTATCTTATAAAATTCGCCGTAAAGTAAATATGTTATGTAATTAACTGAATCCTTACTTGACGAACATGAAGACCGCTGTAAAAAGAAAGATACACAAGAAACCCGTTCTCAAAAAAGTGATAAAAAGTAATATAAGAAATTCTAAGAAACACATAAAACATGTTATCAAAAACCATGTACTTATTGAGATTAACAGGAACCATCCACATCTCCATAGGAAAACTGAAGTAATTGCTGATAAGTATGTAAAGATAAGGAAGAACCAAATAATTAAGAATAAATACAGACTGGATAGAAAACTCGGTAGCGGGATCTCGGCCGAAGTATGGGAGGCAGTGAATTTGGCCGACAAGAAAAAAGTCGCTTTAAAAGTATTGTCGAATGACTATAGCAAATATGCAAATTCAGAGATAAAGATGTTAAAGAAATCTAGGAATGATAACATAGTCAAGTTGTTAGATCATTTCCCAGTGACAGTGGTGAATAAAGATCTTCGCTACATTCTTGTTCTAGAACATTATGATGAGGACCTATTGTCCTATTTAAAAAGGAAAGGAAGAAAAGGATTGCCCTTAGCCACCGTTAGAGATATAACTACACAAATCTTACAAGGGTTAGCCCACTTGCATGAGAAAGCCCGACTTGTCCACACGGATCTCAAACCAGAAAATTGTCTAGTCAAAAAACCTGGGAAAGCGATGTCTAAGAGCAACATCGTGAAAAATGGGAAGAACAAAAGTAAAAAGACAAGGCGAAGTATTTTGAAGGTGGCGGTCAGCGATCTAGGCAATGCAGAAGAAAAAGGGAGGAAGTACTTTGACACAATTCAAACTTTAAATTACCGCTCCCCGGAAGTTGTCATTAGAGCAACGCACGACACCCCGGCTGATCTGTGGTCCTTAGGTTGCATGACATTTGAACTGGCCTGTGGTGTCCTTTTATTCCAGCCAAGAGGAAAGGGCGGCATCGAGCGAAGCCGAAATCATCTCAACTTAATGACCCAGTTATTAGGTAGAATTCCACGCAGGTTCGCTTTGTCCGGAAGGGATTCAAAAGCATTTTTTGATAAGAACGGCGACATGTTAAAGTTAGGCAATCTGAAGCCATTGGGCCTGGACAAGCTGCTGGAAAAGAAGTGCTCCTGGAGTAGTAAAGAATTGAAGCCTTTCTGCCGGTTTCTCAAAAGAATCCTAAAATTCGATCCAAATCTAAGGGCCACAGCAGCCGAGCTTCTTGAAGATGACTGGTTGAAGGAGCCTAAGTAACCTGAGGTAAGAATAGAATATTTAGAGCTTAATTTAAATAAATATAGGTACTGTCTGGTGGTGAGCGGAAGGCCGAGCTGATGGCATAGAGGGGGAAAGACAAAGCATGTAAATGTAATTGCATGGTAAGGTAGTGGAGGAATGTTAGCTCGGCCTTCAGCTAGCAGCTAGACAGTACATGTATTGGGTTAGAAATGGCATAGTCCCAGAACAACTCCCCCCATTGTCGCGATATGGCTACTTCACACGCTTCACACGTCCGGCGCAATGTATTTGTTTCAACCGAGCCAGGGTAACCAACTAATACAACGGGTGCACAGTCACTTACGTGCTTATCTGCATTGATGACAGGATGTTAGGTTAGGAACAGTGATATTAGTGTTAGTGTTACGATGTTAGGTTAGGAACAGTGATATTAGTGTTAGTGATATGTAGAGCTTGATTAGTCGTAGTTGTGTGCATTTCGTTTTGTTATGTTGGTCACAGTTCATCGCTAAACAACGTCACACAGGCAACGTCCAATCATGCGATCTGTACAATTAATATGGCGGAAATATAGCTACTTTTTGTCATTTCGTACTATAAAAGAAAATGTAGTCTTTAGGGCGGGTGGGATGGACTAAATCACTCGTGGAGACAACATCTTCCATAAAACAGTATAAAATACATGGATTTCTACACATATCATTCTCGGGAGAGGAGATGTTGTCTTCACGAGTGATTTAGTCCGACCCGCCCGCCCTAAAGACTACATTTTCTTTTATAGTACGAAATGACAAAAAATAGTTATATTTCCGCCATATTAATTGTACAGATCGCATGATTGGACGTTGCCGGTGTGACGTTGTTTAGCGATGAACTGTGACCAACATAACAAAACGAAATGCACACAACTACCACTAATCAAGCTCTACATATCACTAACACTAATATCACTTTTCCTAACCTAACATCGTAACACTTACACTAATATCATTGTTCCTAACCTAACATCCCAACACTAACACTAATACCACTGTTCCTAACCTAACATCCTGTCACCAATGCAGATAAGCACATAAGTGACTGTGCACCCGTTGTATTAGTTGGTCACCCTGGCTCGGTTGAAACAAATACATTGCGCCGGACGTGTGAAGAAGCCATATCGCGACAATGGGGGGAGTTGTTCTGGGACTATGCCATATATTATAATTGCCACTTACTATAATTAATGTTACAGTATTACAAAAGTACATTACTTTCAAATTAAAATATATGGGTCATTCTCCAGAAAACGGCAGATTTCAATGTTAGAATTTTTTTTAAATATTGTTTATTTTGGATCATGTAATTTTTTTATGTAATATTTCCTTCTGCAGAGTACTACTGAGGTACTTGCCCTACTTACCAAGTGGTATTTTGCATTAAATTAACAAGGTTAGAAAATGGCGCATTCATGGAGGTGAGAAAATAGTATGAAATAGTAATTATAATAGAAATTATGTGAGAATTAGAATTAATTTACTGTATTAAATGTTATCATGAAAATGAACAATATTTATTACCATACAAATGGATTAACACTTTTTATCTATGTTACAATAGATTATCACCTTAAAATCAAAACTTTAAATCAAAACATGATATATTGTCATAAACTATTAGGCTATAGGCCTACCAGTATCTTATTTAAACAAAAATAAAAAATGCAGACAGTTAAATATGTCATCAATTACAACATTAATTACACCTCCATGGATAGGACTTGAGAGTAACAGTAACGGAGGTGAGGGTAACGGAGGTGAGACTTTTCTCTAATTTGTCAAACAGCTTGGGAACATTTGAGGTTAGAAAATCTCAGTTCTAGAGTTTAACTTAGCATTCCCTATTATTATAATTTGTAGCAAAAGTAAATATAAAAACATACAACTTTACCGTTGGGTGTAGGTAACGGAGGTGAGGAAGTCCAATTACCAACTCTGCATTTAGCCCTTTTACACAAACAAAACAACACTTAAAATCACACTAACAGCTTGGCTTTATATAAATGATAAGAAAACTGCCAAAAGTTGTAGTCCAAGGAAAATAAAAAGACTACAGTGCCATATCTGTGGAAATAATTGAACTTTTATATTGTTTCACAGAGGTGAGGTCTCACCTTGGGACAAGCATGTTTAGTGCAAAAAATTGTCTTTACAAAATGATATATTTTATTTTCAGTTATTAATGACTCATTTTTTGAGCTGTTTGTTCTTGTTAAAACACTAAAATGGAATAAAAATTAAAGCCTGTTGAATTATGAAAGAATGAAAATGATAAAGTCAGGCATTGGGACATGACACGGAGGTGAGATCTCACATACTGTGCCCTAAAATGCAGAAAATTGTAACTTTTAATTAAAAAGTGGAATATGGGATCAAATAGACCTTATTTCAATCTAACTTATCATAATATTCATAATCCATAAGTACTTATTTTACACCAGAAAATCAACTGCTACATGAATCTGCCCTTTTCTGGAGAATAACCCACATAATTTTTATAACTGAATCCATATGCATTTTACATTTCTTTCAGTTTTATGTGGTTTAGTGTCTTTTACGATAATATCAATTTTGTCAACAGATGCATTACCAAACTTTCAGCTTACCATTTTTTGTTTTTAATTTAACGCCGACAATGGATGACCTAGCGATATTGTGATGGTTCAATAACGAGCTGACGCTTTATCAGATAAAATCTCATCCTCGTGAATCTTGCAGGGAATTTGTAAGTTAAGCGACCGTGATTGGTCAATATCTGAGGAATTGCTAAATGCTATTGGTCAATATCGAATACGTGGCATATGAATGGAATAGTCACAGTAATTGATGTTTTCAACATATAGGCCATATAGGCTATAATAAAACATTTATTAGTCACTGTAGTATGACACGATTTTGCATGACTTTATCCAGTCTAAAATTCTATAATTTTTTAAAATAATTATAGGCATATTACTAACCATACAAACTACAGTACTTTTAGTAATTTATAACAACATTTTACATTACTTATCCAGGGGAAAGTTAAATCGCATTTAAATAATTATTTTACTAACCATACTCATTACTTTGGGGGTACGCCGTAGCATAGTGGTTGAGGCGCTGCTCTACAAACCAGAAAGTCGCGGGTTCGATCCCCGATGAAGTCAGAGTTTTTCAATTGGCTTAATCCTTCTGGTGGCACTATGGCCCTGGGGTCAACTCAGCCTCTAGAAATGAGTACTAGGAGCAATTCTGGGGGTAAAGGCGGCCGGTGCGTAAGGCTGACAACCTTACCACCTTCTAGATGTAGATGTAGATATCTCGTCCTGTAGATCCTGTGTTGAGCGGGGCTCAAGGATATAGAACACGTCAGATCAAAAAATACATGCATGTTATAACAATAATATAGGCCTACAGAAACTGTAAGCTGCCAAATTTATCCAAGCTGGAAATATTCCTCCAAATTGTAGAAGGTGTGAGTTATTAAAAATTCCTTGACAGCTGTTTTGAAAGGTTTTCTCTTTCTTTGAATACGTAATAATTTAATGTTGTTTGGAAGCTTGTTATATACCTGTACTGCAGAATAATAAGCACCCTTCTGAAAGAGTTTTAACGAGTTATTTGGTCTGTGTAGATCATTCATGTTTCTGGTAGTATGTCCGTGTACACTAAAATTAGTTTGAAATTTATCAATATTATTCACTACATAACACATAACAGAGTATATATACTCCCCTGTAAGAGTGAGGACTTTTAATTTTTCAAATAGTGGTTTACAAGATTCCCTTTTTTTCTTTCCACTTATTATTCTTATTGCCCGCTTTTGTAATCTAAATATTTTCTCCCTATGGGAAGAGTTGCCCCAGAATATGATCCCGTACCTCATTACCGAGTGAAAATATGCAAAATATACCATAAGTAATGCATCCTGTTTTAATATATTATTCAAAATTCTTAAAGCAAAGCACGCTGAACTCAGTTTTGGACTTATCATTTCTATGTGTGTCTTCCAGTCAAGATTTTGGTCAATTTGCAGTCCTAAAAATTTTACATTGCTAATTTCTTGTACGATTTGTGTTCCATAATTAATTTCAAGATTTGAGATACATCTGTTTTTTGTTCTAAATTGTATAAAATGGGTCTTATCAATATTAAGTGTCATTTTATTAGCTAGAAACCATGTGTTTAACTCGTGAAAAGCCTTTGTAGCTATTCTTGATAAATGTTCTTGTGATGTTCCTGTTACAAGTACACTAGTATCATCTGCGAAGAGCAATACCTTTGATTCGTCACTTAAGTTATAGGGCAAGTCATTAATGAAAATTAAAAAGAGCCGATTGTCTAAAATCTGGGAGCCTCAACCTCCTGGAACCCTCTGGGCCTCTATGGCCTGTGTAGTGAACACTTTACTTTTACTCATTACTTCCAGTAATATCTGATATCATTAGTTAGTTGGTACTGACGTAATTGTTTGTCCACAACTTGAAATTTGACTTGATTCTTTAGTCTGTGACCGACGGGAAAGCTCCAAAAAGTTCAAATTTTAATTTTTAACTCTCAATAAAACTTCGAATGGTTTTCAATTACTCAGTGATACGGTTTACCGACTTCAAGATGAACTAGAAACTTGAAATTTGCAAACTCATTTTACAGCCCTTAGCCAAAGAAAAAAATCCAAACAGTTCAAATTTTTAATTTTTTATCCCTGGAAAAATTTAGGGTTTCCAATCACTCACTGCCATAAATGTTTACCCACTTGACCCACTTGTAAAACTCTGTAGCACTCTGTATAATCTTATTCCGATTAGTTATCGGGTCATTTGTTTTGGACTTTAGCTTTTCTGTCCAACATTTGCCTTGACTAGTTTCTTTTCTTGTTTTAATAGATTTTGTGGAGTCCATTGTATCTCTTATTAGACTAAGTTTGTGTTTCCTTATGTCCCTTCTTATGGCTCTCTTTGTAAGTTTATTGATCTCTCTGTATTCTGTTTCGTTGTCTGGGCGTTTATTCTTAAGCCTCTCTCTAGTTTCTAATAATTGTTTTGTTTCTTCACTTAGTTTGGAAGTCTTTAAAGCGTTTCTTCCTTCGAGGATTGCTTCATTTGCCACTTTTGATACACTGTCCTCTATTTTTGAGTAAAGACTCTGTACCTCGCCCAAATCTTTACTATTTATTTCCCGCAAGTACCTGTGTAAGCCGTCAATATACTGGTTTTGTCCCAATTTGACGTTCTGTTTATTTTCCTTTTGTGCCATTTACTTCTGATTAATTTATTATCTAAAATCACGTCTGCACTGATCATTCTGTGATCTGAGTCAAATTTAAGGTGACTTATAACGTTCACATCTGACACCAGGGTTATGTTGTCACTCATGATGTAATCAATCTCATTTTTCGTGTTTCCATCTGGGCTTCGCCATGTCAATTTGTATTTCATGGGTTTATTGAAGAACATATTTATAATCTTCATTTTACTACTCTGAGCGAAATGTATTAATTTTCTTCCCCTGTTATTTCTTTCCCCAAGCCCATAAGGACCAATAACTGATTCGCTGGGGTCGGATTTTTTACCAACCTTACTGTTAAAATCTCCCATTACAAAGTTAATATTAGATCTGTGTTCATGTAGAGCGTCTTCTAATTCGTTGTATAGTTCATCTATTTCTTCTTCTGTGCTGGTTTGTGTAGGTGCATATACTTGTATTACTGTCATTGTTGTTTTTCCGAATTTTAACTTAACTAGTGTTTTAATCGTTCGTTTATTCCTATTATCTCTTCGATATTGTTCTTTATTCTTCTTGAGATGATGAATCCTACTCCTTTCTGACCTCCTTGAACTCCTATATAGTGAAATATGTTGCCATTGATACTTTCTAATATTTTTGTGCCTTCTCTACGTACTTCTCCTAAGCCTAATATATCAGTTTTAACTTCCTTTAGAGCTTCTTCCAATTCCGTTAGTCTCTCTTCGCTGGATAGAGTTCTCACGTTCAGAGATGCTATTTTTATATTTAGTTTGCTTGTTGTTTTGTTACCTTGTTTGTAGTTATTGTCTTTTTTATGGTTCAGGTACAGTTTTGACGGATTCGCCATTTCTGTATTATCTGTAGCTTCTGACAGTGTTCCATTAATCCCGTGCATGCATGATGGCCGTGCCTCTTCTAAGTGACGCACCTTGTGGTTCTTTCCTTGAAAACGAAATCGAAATGGTCTTACCAGGACATTCCTGGGCCAGAAATTTGGGTCGCACACTTTTTCGAGCTTTCTAAAGTCAAAGCCTACTTTAAAAGCACTGCTTCTTCCTCTGGTCTCTAATTTTTTGCAGTCAATTGCTCATTCATTATTCATATCTTTAATGGAAGAAGTTTTCTGTAGAATGAAGGAAGATTATGGAGTAAATATTAATGGAAGAAAGCTGTTCAACCTACACTTTGCAGATGATATTGCTATCATAACTGATACACATAGAGAGGCCATGGAAGTATTAGGAGAACTTTGCAAGCAAATGGGCCTTCAAATCAATGTGACAAAAACGAAAATAATGTCCAACAGTGACGAAATACCCATTCAGATCAACAATAATAAAATTGAGTAGCCTACATTAATGAATACATCTATTTACGCCAAACAGTCTCATTCAAAAATCAAATTCAGAAAGAAATAGAAAGAAGAATCTCGCAGGTATGGAAGAAATTTTGGAGTTTAAAATTTATCTTACTAGACAAATCCATTAATATGAAGGTTAAGAAAGATGTAATGGATATGTGTATATTACCGTTGCTACTATACGGATCGCAGTTATGGTCACTAACTAAAAATGAAGTAACCACAATACAAGTTTGCTAGAGGAAAATGGAAAGGAAGTTACTTAACATCACGCGAAGAGACCGGATAAGAAACGAAGACATACATAAGACAACGAAGTTGAAAGACGCAGCGAGAACAGCAATAAATTCAAAATGTAGTTGGGCAGTTCATGTGCTTAGAATGGACCCCAAAAAATGGACATATGCTATGACTGTGTGGGAACCCAGGTTAGGGAGCAGGAAAGTGGGAAGACAAAGGACGCGATGGTGTGATATTTTTAAGAATCAACTAGGAGGCCAGCAGCAAACAGACAAAAGTGGAAAGAAGCTGCAAGCATTAAGAAACTCGTGTGAAAGTTTTTAGTGTCACGGAAAGGCTGGTCCAAGGCACTTTTTTCTTGTAAGCCACCCTGTAACAGGAGGCCCTAGCCCGCACTGGGATGTTATTGGCTAGTAATAATAATCTATATATATAAAAATGAATGTATGTGTGTGTGTGTGTGTGTGTGTGTGTGTGTGTGTCCTTTATGCATTACTACACCATCCATCCGATCGCCATGAAACTTTGGGAAGTTGATGGGTACATTCCCGGGAAGGTTTCTGTCATACTACATTTTTAATTTTAGCCTTCATTCGCGAGTTATGAGTGAAAAACGGGCAGAAAACGTGTATTTTTTTCGTTTTCGAAGCATCAGTTCTCAGTAATATATTTTAATGTCAAATCAATTACAGTAGGCTTTGGCTATTTTTGTCATAAAGCATGGCCTCCTTTATTGTATAAAACCATCACTATCGCTTGAATGTTGTAGCTCACGCTGGTCGATTCATTTGTTTATAATGTCAAGGCCGCAGATATATTAAATTTTCAACCTACACCGAAGAGGATTATTATTATTATTATAAGAGGGATAGTCAATATAGGCCTAAATATGGTCAAACGTTGTTCGATTTGGACGAAACTCACTATACAGGGGTTTTCTGGGCCAAGGATCTCGAATCTGAGGTCGTTTTTACCAGGCGACGCTATCTAATCGTGGTGATTTAGGTGTTAATAAATATAATGATTTAACTATTATGCTCTTAATTTTTAATTTTTGAAATAATTATCGCGGGCGATCGCTTGATTTTGCAAGTCCATCCTGGACGATTCATTTGTTTAGAATGTCAAGTCCTGTAGACATCTGACATTTACAACCTACACGGAAGAGGGATAATCAATATAGGCCTAAATATGATCAAACATTGTTCGATTTGGAGGGAAATCACGATACAGGGGGTTTCTTGGCCAAGGACCTCGAATCTGAGGTCGCTTTTACCAGGCGATGATATATAATCGTGGTATGTAATTCACGTGATTTAGGTGTTAATAAATAAAATAATTGAACTATTTTGCTCTTAATTTTTAATTTTTGAAATAATTATCGCGGGTGATCGCTTGATTTTGTAAGTACATCCTGGACGATTCATTTGTTTAGAATATCAAGGCCCGCAGACGTATGAAATTTTCAACCTACACGGAACCGGGATATTCAATATAGGCCTCAATATGTTCAAACATTGTTCAACTTGGACGAAACTCGCTATGTAGGGGGTTTCTGGGCCAGGGAACTCGAAACTGAGGTTGCTTTTACCAGGCGACGCTATCTAATCGTGATATGTAGTCCACGTGACTTAGGTGTTAATAAATATAATGATTTAGCAATTATGCTCTTAATTTTTAATTTTTGAAATAATTATCGCGTGCGAAGCCGCGGGCACACGCTAGTATTATTTATAAAATCCATAACATTTTATTAATGGAATAGTCTTAATAAATCCAACCCTGCTGCACAGTTGCGAATCTATCGATAAACTCGTAATCTCTCGTGGGATTACCTATGATAAATAGTAATATTATAATTTTTATCATGGCTAGTTTACGTAGTAGACCTGGGTGGCGTAGTCTGTATGGCACTAGCTTTCTGTGCCCCCGGGTCGCAGGTTCTATTCCGATCAGGATGGATGGCATTTATATGTGCATGAATAAATCATACCTATGTTTCTAGATTTACATGCTCCCTCTACTGAGGAAGAAAATTCCGGCTCACCGGGGACGGTTACAAGGCTAAACTATAGTGCACCCCTGTCATTAAATAGCGTAAAAACGAACGAGTTGGTGTATGGTATAAAAATACTTGGGTTATTCTCCAGAAAAGGGCAGATTCATGTTGCAGTTGATTTTCTGGTGTAAAATAAGTAAAGGGTGCGGCAGAGGAAACGGACGTTTTTCAAATAACCATAACTCAGAAGATTTTCAAGTTAAACAAAATTTAATTGCACAGAAATGTAGCTTGTATAATGCAGTTTCTATTGACTATTTCAGAATTACCTCCGAAAAATAACATCCGTCAGGTGACGACCTTTTTCTGTAACCTTACTTCGAAATTCTGCATTGCTCTTCCCAACATTTCTTCCTCCACATTAGTGATATCTACACGAATGAACTCTTTTAGTTCTTGGATGTTGCGGGGTTTGTTTAAGTAAACGTTTGATTTGAGGTAACCCCACAAATAATAGTCACATATGGACAAGTCAATGTCGCCAAAACGGGAGATCACATGTTGAGGAAACATGTCGCGAACCACTTGCATTGATGCTCTCGCAGTATGCGCTGTGGCACCATCTTATTGGAACCAAATTTGCTGCATGTTTACTCTTCGTCTGCATAGTTCCGGAAGCAGGAACCTGTTGAGCATTTCAATGTAGCGTGCTGAAGTCACTGTCACTGTGGTATTGTCCTCTTCAAAAAAATAAGGACCGATGATTCCAAATTTAGCAACACCACACCACACCACACCACACCACACTGTTACTGGGTATACCCAGGCTACAACATGAGGGCCGAAACGTCGGTTTTAGACATGATGACACGGCGCCACCCGGACATTCAAGGTTATTATTAATGAGATTGAATGTTAGAAAATTCCATTGTTGCGTCACTTGACGGCATTTATTTTTCGGAGGTAAATCTGAAATATTCAACAGAAACTGCATTATTCAAGCTTTATTTCTGTGTAATTAAATTTTGTTTAACTTGAAAATCGTCTGAGTTATAGTCATTTGAAAAACGTCCGTTTCCTCTGCCGCACCTTGTATTTATGGATTATGAATTATTATGATAAGTTAGATTGAAATAAGGTCTATTTGATCCCATATTTCACTTTTTAAACAAAAGTTACAATTTTCAGCATTTTAGGGCACAGTTTGTGAGATCTCACCTTAGCGTCATGTCCCAATGCCTGACTTGTCATTTTCATTCTTTCATAATTCAACAGGCTTTAATTTTTATTCCATTTTAGTGTTTTAACAAGAACAAACAGCTCAAAAAATGAGTCATTAATAACTGAAAATAAAATATATCATTTTGTAAAGACAATTTTTTGCACTAAACATGCCTGTTCCAAGGTGAGACCTCACCTCCGTGAAACAATATAAAAGTTCAATTATTTCCACAGAGATGGCTCTGTAGTCTTTCTATTTTCCTTGGACTCCAACTTTTGGCAGTTTTCTCAACATTTATATAAAGCCAAGCTGTTAGTGTGCTTTTAAGTGCTGTTTTGTTTGTATAAAAGGGCTAAATGCAGAGTTGGTAATTGGACTTCCTCACCTCCGTTACCTACACCCAATGGTAAAGTTGTATGTTTTTATATTTACTTTTGCTAAAAATTATAATAATAAGGAATGCAAAGTTAAAATCTAGAACTGAGATTTTCTAACCTCAAATGTTCCCAAGCTGTTTGACAAATTAGAGAAAAATCTCACCTCCATTACTGTTACTCTCAAGTCCTATCCATGGAGGTGTAATTAATGTTGTAATTGATGACATATTTAACTGTCTGCATTTTTTATTTTTGTTTAAAAAAGATATTGGTATAGCCTAATAGTTTATGACAATATTTCATGTTTTGATTTAAAGTTTTGATTGTAAGGTGATAATCTATTTTAACATAGATAAAAATAAGTAAAAAGTTGTGTGTTAATCCATCTGTATGGTAATAAATATTGTTCTTTTTCATGATAACATTTAATACTGTAAATTAATTCTAATTCTCACATAACTTCTATATAATTACTATTTCTTACTATTTTCTCACCTCCATGAATGCACCATTTTCTAACCTTGTTAATTTAATGCAAAATACCACTCGGTAAGCAGGGCAAGTACCTCAGTTGTACCACAGTATAAGTATTAATACAGTACAGAAACTCAGTCCGTTTTTCTGCCAGACGAGCATGCACGTGCATTTACTAGCGATCGTAGCGGTCTTAAAGTGAGACTACAGAAACTACTCCGGGAAGTACCGGTATGTAAATAAATAGGAGTGTTGTATTTATTAGAACACGCGATATTCGAAAGGACCTTATTATTCTGCTGTAAATTTCAGTAATAATAAAAGACATAATCCTGAATTGCAATTCTTCACTTTCTTGAAACATCCAGAAAGGTAAGAACAAAAATAAGTAATATTTATTGTAGGCCTACTGGCTTACTCGTGATTCTGGTGTGGTTATGTTTCAAGTTACTTTAATGTAATATTTTTATATTTTATTTTGTTGTAATGATTTCTGGTGTATAAAATAGGTCATTAATGGTCGACAAGAAAACCTAGTAACAAAATATGTAAAATATTTGAGTGAAAATTACCGTCTATGCTTGACACACGCCGAAAACAGACAGTTTATGAATTCCTATAAAAACTCGTTAATTAAAACTGCTGTACCAACGGTGTCTTCAATTCTAAATGCTCCAGAATTTTTTGTTTTGTTTTTTGGAGTCCATCCTGCAGTAATTGACGCTACATAGACCTACAATAAATTGAAGTCGTATATTGCCATATAAGGCAAAGAATCAAACAGGGTTGATAAAAAACATGTTTTTTTTAAAAAGAACAAAAAAAAAAGTTTTTTTTTTGTTTAAAACATGTTTTTTTTGTTTAAAACGTTTTATATGTGAACAACAATGTTGGTTGTTTTAAACGTGTTTTTTAACGTTTTTTATGTTTACAACAATCAACCATTTTAATGTATAGGGCCTATTATATACATATATATATATATATATATATGTGTGTGTGTGTGTGTAGCCTATATATATGTTTAAGTTATATACAACAGTTACAACAGTCAACATTACTTATAAACAGTGGATTACTGTAGACAGGTGTAATTTCTAAACATTTAAAAAACCAGTTGAGTTCGTCCAAGAATTTTGCAGTCAATTGAGTAATCTTAAAAAACATGATTTTATTGCAAAACAACAATCATTTTTCTTCTCTGAAACAAAATCCTCATTGGAAGAAAATGAAGCTGTAGTAACTTGTGATTTTGCCGAAAATTATTCATTTGTTCTACAAGATGAGGCTCAAGGGTTTCATTGGAACAATTCTATGGCTACTGTGCACCCTTTTGTAATATATTTCAAGGAAAGAAATCAAGAAACAGGAAAACAAGAGCTAATTACGTCAATTATATTATATTAGGGCCCCTGCTTTTTTTATTGTACATTAATGATCTAGGGGATTTAATGGAGCAAAATAGCAACATAAATATGGGATTATCACTATTTGCTGATGACACCAATATCTTAGTCTCAAGGAATAATATACAAGAATTACAATCAAATACTGATAATGTGACTAAACTGATTACTTCATGGTTTAAAGATAGACCATAATTTGTAACTATAATTTGAAACTATTTGTGTGTATATGTGTCTGTGGGAGATGGATTTTGCCAGAAAAAATATTTAAGCAGAATATTTCATAAAAATGTATTTCCTTTTAAACCAACAGGCATATTTAAACCATGTGTAAGGAGGTTCCTGGTATGGGATGGTATGGGACCTGGGAAGTCGAGGGTGGGGTGATGTCTTCATCCTCACTTGAAGAACTGTCATTCTGGGGTTTGGGCACATTGCATTTCAGCTCAGTTTTGCGGCAGCTGCAGCCCCCAGCGCAGCCATCTTGCACTTGCATGAGATCAGTTGCAGGAAGGGTTTGAGGGGCTGGTTCAACTTCCATTGCAATTGGAGTAAGCCCAACTCGTCCAACTTCCACCCCAGTCCATGAGTTTTCTCCACCCCAACCACTTTTGTACCTGCGAAAAAGTAGAATGAAAATTAGTTATTCTATAATATTTTAAAGCATACACACGGTGTACAATAAAAGTGTATAAGTGAACAATGAAATTTAAGAACATAATGATAGGAAATGTATATGGACATACCTGGTGATACATACAATAAGTATGATATTTTGCAGCATCTGTGGTTGGTGACAAACGGGCGAGATTGACTTTGGCTGACAGGTCGTTGAGGGTGGTGTCAGTCGCTCCTTCATAAACTGCGACGAGATACTTCTCCCCAGCTGCAGCTATTTCATCGTAACTCACATCTGGGTGGAGGAAGACTTCTGCTTGCTTGAATAGTGCTGGGGTCTTGAGGAAGGTTTGACAAATTTGGTTTTCCCCTGCTTGAAAGGGGCACGGGAGAGTAGTAAGAATTCCCGGTGGTGAACGATGTAGATGAATATTGGACGTCTGGCTCATCTCTTCTGAAAGTAGATGTATTTTTTGGAACTCAAACCAACTAATAACACAAGCAGGTCCACATCTTCCACGATGATTACAACCTTCTCAGAAGAGTCAGCTTTGGTGATGGCAGCTCTAACAATGTCAGCGTCCTCTTCTGTCACCTCAACACCGTGCTGCTCAAATCCAGTTTTCAGTAGCTCTATCAGCCTATGCTCAGTAGTGTCATTCAATAAGAACTTCTCTTGCGTGATGTTGATGGTAGTTGAAGCTGATAGGACAATGTAACTGCAGTTGAGGGCGGAATATCATCTGAGACGTTCGGCGCTTTTGGTACTTTTTTTTAGAGGCCTCCTCCGGGTATCCATCGAAGACAATGGGTTGAACTGGCCCAAAATGGTTTTTCACAAAATGAATGTAGCCGTCAATGATGGTCTTCACTGATGCGTTTTGATGCCCCACACATTTGTGGAGCAAGTAGCCACCATCGAGCACGATGTGGATATTGACATCTCGGGAGATGTTGGTAGTGAGGGATGTGAAACACGAATATAGAGCTGCCTTAGTTCCCTTCTTCACTCCAGCTTCGTTGAAAAGAGACATTGGGTAAGGGGGCAATTCATACTTGCAGTGGGCTTTCAACTCTGCGTCGGATTTTTATGGTAATGCTAACTCGCTGAAATATTGTGAGAGGGTCAACTTCAGTCTTCTTAATAGTGACTTGTATGGAATTATTGATGCTTGCCAAGGTAACAACTTGCAACAATGGTAACAACTTTGTCTTTACGTTTGAATCCAACTTTCCCAAATGTGTGGTTTTCTATGTTAACCGCGCCTTCTGTTCCCAGTTCCTTGACAATTTAACAATTGACTTCATAGCCTCCAACAGTCCCACTGCTAATAGAAACTGTTTTGTCAGTAACGGGTAACTGATCTCGTGCAAGTGCAAGATGGCTGCGCTGGGAGCTGCAGCTGCCGCAAAACTGGGCTTAAATGCTCAGTTTTGTGCACTTTCTGCAAGGGAAAAATTCTGCCGCAATGTGCCCACAGTTCTTCAAGTGAAAATGAAGACATCACCCCACCCTCGACCCGGTTGACCGGTACCAGAGTAACGACTAATTAAAGGTCACATGTTTTTTGTCTACTGGTATAATTTGACAGTTAACACTATTCCTTCACTTATGCTTATCAAACGACACCGTCAAACTGACTGAGTTGGCCAAATGGTAACGCCTTGGACTCATATTCTGGAGGTCCCCGGATCAAATCCCGGAGCCGGCCGATTTAACATGGATTTTTTTAATTTTATTTTTTATTTTTATGTGAGTGCGCGATTGTCAAGGTATCACAAATCTGTAGTTCTGCTGACGCTGGTCGATTTTAATCTGATTAGAAAAACTTATTTTTTGCAATTATAATTGATTCAATAAAAACATACTGGCACTTTGTTATATCAGTTTACTTGCTTTTACTGATTTCATCTTGTTCTACCACTATTATCACTGACAAAATGTGTACCTTATTTCAGCAGTTGGAAAATGGGGAAAGAAAAAGAAGCAAGTGAAGATTTAACAACCAAACGAAGGAGGAAAGTGCACCTTTTATTTAAATATGTTGCTAAAATTGTTGGGCTGTGTGAAGCAAATTAGAATTGTTCATATGTAGCGTAAGCTTTTCCAGGCAGCAAGAGCACATCTCCAAATGCTTATTCTTTCCTGTATATTTTTGTCTTATGTATTAGCGTTCCCAGTTTCTATGTAATTGTTATATACCTTAATTGTAAAGAGACTGACATTTTATGAAACTACTCTGGGATGGATTCATACCCATACTTATGTATTTAATCCTTTTTTTTTTTTACAAGAGTTAAAACTCTCTGTACAGTTAAACCCAATATGCGACATTTGGTAGTTTTGAAGTGGCAAATTAAAAGCAACGAGTTCTATGGCCTTCTCTAAATCAGTGAAGAGATCTGATCCAGCAGATGTCTTGTCTTTGGATTTAGCATGAGATTAACAGTTTCATATTTTTTTTTAATAATGAAAGAAAATAAAAAGTGAAATTTTAAATACTGTGTTCATAAAGAGAATTGGAAAGTGTGGTTGTTTGATGCTGTGTTTGTTTGAAGTGCACTGTTTATGTATTTACTTTAAGCAGTCCTGCAAGTTCAGATCAAATTTTTAGAAGTGCATGCAGCTTTCATGTTGTCAAATATTTATTAAACGATTGCTGAGAGATTGTATGCAGGAGGAGGTAATGACAAATAAAGTCAAGATCTTGCTGTCTACTTAATATTATTGAAGGGGAGGGAGAAGGGCAGGGAAGGGGAAGAGAATTTTCATGTTTCACCATCCAATACCTAATAATCATAAAGAGAGCATAACTAATCGTCGTTGCCGGTGAAAAACCTCCTATGTGTCGCGATTGACGAAAATGAGGTTTTGATTCTGTTGGAAAGCTTAGATCGCTCTGTATGTTGTGACAAACGCTCTTATGTGTATCTCTACCACAGAAAATGTTATTTACAAAAATATCAAACCTCCTATGTGTCAGTGCAGTTCTGCTGCCGTGAAAAATATCCTATGTTCCCACATTATACACATGAGAGGTTTGGTACCAATGCATTTTCGCCAGACTGCCGTGAAATAGCCACCTCTGATGTGTTCAACTATGCACATAAGAGGTTTGGTAAGATTACGCTTACATGCACACAATAGATTTATTACAATATTCATTAATTTATAATTCACAAATATTAATTAATATTTACATGCATAGCCTTTGTGATTCGCTGTCTATGTGTTTTACTGTATAGGCTATAATGTAAATTTCAATTTGTAAATTTATTTCATGAATTAAATGTACGAGTATATATGTCTGGCTGACAAGAAACATTTGACGTATTATGGGCTTCAGCGGGGTTTATGAATAGCCAAGGAATATGGTTTGTCAGCCCCCCTCTTTATTACTTTGTTTCGATATTTTTTGCTGGTTCTTGGCCTTCAATGTGTTGAAAAATTCCTCTGACCGCAGGGCCATAAATTTTTTAAAGTGAAGACTAGAGACAAACTCAAAGTAGTGACTGGATTGACTTTATAGGATGTAGGTGTGCTTTTCCGTGATGGTACCGTGGTAAAAAGTAAAAAATTAGCACAATTGGCACTATCGCAAGATTCTTCAGCTGATTAACAGGACAATGGTAAGAAAAATAATTATAACATAATTTATATAATTCAATCAAATTTATCAAAGTTTTTTTCATTGTGAATAGTTTTCCGGATTCTAAATAAGATATTTATAGCTATTATTATTATTATTAATATTATTATTACTGTTACTATTATTATTACATTAATCATTAACTAACGTCATTCGATTTATTTTATTTTACACAAGAGAACTTCATTATTAATGAAGTTGAAAGCACCGAAGAAGTTCCTTCGTATAGTTCTGAACCAATAACAATTAAGAGCTAATTTATCATATAGCAGGCATGCTGAGTTATCATTTTGACAAAATTAATGCTCCTTTTCTAGTAAATTTTACTACTGCTAATAGCCTACTAGTACCACTATTATTATTATTGTTAGTATTATTACTACTACTTATTTACTTACTTGCTCAATGGCAATAGACAATTCCTCAGTAAGCTAAAGGAATATTATCTATTTTATGGAACCCGCAGGTTCATTGCCGCGCTTACCTGAGCCTGCCATTCAACCCTATTCTGTGCTAACTCCATCCAATCATCCCTCGCAAATCCTACTTCCCCCAAATCCATCCTCTTACCTATGTCTAGGTCTTCCATGTGGTCTTTTCCCTTCGGGTCTACTACTACTCCCTAACTCTTAATGCTAGTGCTACAAATTTCTTGTTATTATTACTTTATTACGTATTATGAAATTAATATTTATCCATTTAATTATTTTACACAGAAGACTTTAATATAGGAAAAAGCTGATAGCATTAAGGAAGTTTCTTCGTATAGGCTAATAATAATTCAAATTTAATAATTTTCAAGTGTTAAAACTAGTTATAGGTCGTGATTATCATGCTTTTTAAGACAATTTGAGGGTGAAACCAGACAAAGAGAAATGTTGAAAAGTGTTAATCTGGATGATGTGATTATAGATTTTGTGATCTTGTTATTGACAATGCTTTCAGACACTTTGAGGACTGAATAAAAAACGATTAAATAAATAAAGTTTATTTTAATGTATAAGTTAATTCTCCTTAAATTGTTCTGCGGAATGAACATGTTTTAATATCAGACTTGTTAACATTTCATGGAACAAAATCTCCTATGTGTCACTTTCGTGGAAGGGAAAAATCTCCTATGTGCATGAAAAATAATAAAAAGTCAACAATATTCAAGTAATACACAATTACATCACAGAAGTTTTATAAATGTATATCTAATTATACATTAGAGAAAACTGTTGCAAAATATATCTAAAAAATCCAATTACCTCTGTTGAATACAGTTTTTTATCCCTCCTGTAAAATTTCATTTTTTGCACATAAGAGGTTTTTCACCGGCAACGACGTAATATTCACTTTGTGGTAGTCCATTGCGTGAATGTAAGGTAGTCTATATACACATTTTTTCAATGCATGCCTTAATTCACAGACAAAATAGTTAATAAAGTCAGAACAATATTGCTGGAATATTTGCGAAATAATAGGTCACACCATAAGGAAAAGGGTAAAATGTTAATGTTCTAATCATCTGTACCTAGGAAAGTAAACTTGTCAACAAATGGCACCTTACTTTGTTTATGGTAGGAAGTTCTGTTTTTCCTTGTAAAGTTTGATGATATACTTGTAAATTACATTCAGTACTTCTTCATTATTGTTGAGCTTAAATACAAGAGAAACTTGACTTCGAGGAAGGGACAACTCATTATGGCATGAATTTGAGCGTTGGTATAGCTAGGTTGAGCAATATCCTAAACAAGCCTGGTGCTACCATTCCGAAGTGTTTGATAGTACTTTTGACACAGTCTCTTGTTTATTGCTCCTTTCGAATTTTCAACCTAGAAGCGTGAACTACTTGTTCTATTATTTGTACAGTCTCAATAATATAATATATTTGTTTTTTTAATAATTTAATGTTGACAGGAGTAAAACTTCTTTCTAGCTGTAGTTAAATATTGGTATTAAGTAAATAAAACTTCTGTATAAGTAATTCTAAATTTTGTAGTGAATCACGACAATAGTACTGAGGCATAAAATTAATTTTAAATCTTAAAAATTGTCAACAATATGGTTCATTTGTAATAAATTATACTTGCTACTCATGACCTCTTTTTATTTAAATAATTTAATAACATATATTAGTTAACAGAGTACTGTAGAGGTAACCCCAAGTTCTAAAGTTGATTGCAGGTACTTATTAAAATAATGCAGTCTGCAGAGTCACAAAGTGTGCAAATCTGTAAGTCAGGCTTTTTTTAAACTAAATTTTGTCATCATAATCTACTCAATGGCATTATATCTCAAGAAAGGATTTGCCAATAATTGTCCAATGCTTTTTGGTACTAGGCAATTGATTTCATTTTATGGAGACTAAGGTTTTTGGCAAGTATGGTATTTTATTTTATAGTATGGCAAATTGAACAAGACAGATCTGTTATACTGTAACTCTAAACTCTGACAGGATTTGGATGAATAGGGTCTACCATTCGATCACTGCAACATCTGTTTCCAGCTTTTGACTTTGTTTGTAAGTGGGAGGATTGGGGGTTTGTGTTTAGCCAACTCCCATAGCTCTCATTGATTGTCTTCTTGAACAGAGTTGTTAATTCTTTATTAGCTCACTTCTCTTCATGAGGCTTAGAGCAAGCTATTACAGACCTCCCAACCTCTGAAAATTCTGAGGAAGTACTGGTGATTGGATCTGGGCACCCACATCCATAGTGACCAATGTAAAACACTTCAGAGAAACACACAAGATGGTGAAATTTATGCACAGCTAGTTGGGTCTCTAGGGGCCAATTGTATAAACAGTTTGATCTTAGATCAGAGGTAAAACTGATCTCAGTTCAAGCTGAACTTGGAAATTTTTGTTGTATAAACGTCAATCTGAGTCATTTCGCACTGAACTAGGATCAATTTTGACTAGAGAAATTTCTCCAATCAAATTTATCGATCTTAGTTCAAAGGGTTGCTTTCTTTTTTGAGACAGAAGATCTGCTCATTATAAACATATATTAGGCCTTCCTGTGTGGTTACATACGATAAATACCAAGAACATGCATAAAAGCCTAGCTTCATACATTTCTAGCAACATTTTTCCACACATTTTGATTTTGCACGGATGTTATCACATCCGAACATCCGTCTTTTTGGATTCTATATTTTACCAAGACAATTTCAATCAGGTCATCCTTGTCCTCCTTGTAAAAATTAAGGGAATGATCCTCTTTCTACTTAATTTCGGTCATATTTTCCCTTTCTTTCGCATAACACAGTCTGAATACCAGGGAAAACAGAGTAACAATGCTCTCACCTAGCGAAACTCAGCTGTTTCTGCGATGTTGCCAAGCACTCAAATACAAACTGGGATCAAAATTGAACCTCGAAGTTGACCTTAGATCAGTGTTATACAACACGACTCCCGTCTGAACTTAGATCATAATTGATCTCCACTCAATGATATTTATACAATCGGCTCTAGGTATGTCAGATCATAATTGATTTTTCTGGTAATAAATTTGGCTTAAAGCCTTTAAAATGATAACTGTTCACATGTATGCTGTATGTTATCTTTGTTTATTATAAATATAAAATCTCAAAAGATAAATAGATACAGTAAATTTAACATACAATTCCATAATACACTTCTTAAACTCTTGTATACAATGTCTACACTATGCCATGACCATGCTACCAGCTATATTACTGCTGTCATAGTTTTGACTATAAACTTGCAATGAAGTCCTTCAGCCTTTGCCTATTTCTCTTAGCATGCAGTTGCCGTATTAATGAATCCAGATCTTCTGCTCCTAGCAAGAAATTTGGCATGTTGTAGAAGTTATGCCCCAATTGATGATCGGTGATACGATCTTGATTGAAATTGTAAGTTCTAATCTTTTCAGATCTCATACTCGAACCCACCTGTAATGTAGAAAAGTTCTTTAATTGTCCAATGGCATACTTTAAGTCTCAGTGTGAAAAAAATACTTGGAAAATAAGGATATATATAATCTTGATATAAGATTGATGGGGATATTTGGGTTTTAACATACACTGACAAAATAACAACAGAAGGATACCAGTAGTGGCACTGCAATCTCAAAGAAGGGATAGCTGACAGAAAGCTAGGGAAAACCAGATGCAATTTCTGGCAAATGGTTGGGGGAGGACTAAAAGCAAAGTCTTGTCCAGAAAGAGAACTGTGTAAAGCAAGGTACAGTAGAGTCCCGAAAACTCGGCACTCGATAACCCAGTAGTCTGGATAACTCGGCCACACCCTGGCAGGACTAAAAAAACCCTTTTCCTCTGTCGTCTTCATAGTGAAGCAGCAAAACACAGTGTAGTGTGGAAAACAACAGGATATTACGCATTTCTTTTTAAAAAGTAGCCAGTTTTTGCAGAGTCTGCTACTTAATTAGTAACAGTAGATAAAAAAGTTCTTATATAACTAGCATGTGCCCGTGGCTTCGCCCGCGATAACACATGTCTACAAATTAAATTTTTTTGTGAGCTGTTTTACATTTGAAATGTAATGCTAAATATTTCAGTACCACTGATTTCAAAAATGACCTTTGTTTTTCTCTATCACATCAGGTTCTTTGGCAAATCAAGAATGAAATATCCACATATTTTCTTTTTAAAAAATTACAAAATCATCATTTATATAATAGTTACAAATGCATTTGTGAGTTTTTGTTGCCAAAAATTTCACATTTCCATTCAGTTTATAAACATACATCAGTAAAATCTTGATCGTTTAGTTTCAAATGTTTGTCTCTTGGATTTTCTCTTGTGTTTTTCCGTAGATTACCTACACAGCATCCAGCAGTAATCTGCAATCATTGAAGTATTCCATCGTCCTTGGTATCTCCTCTCCATTTCTCGAAGATCCTGGTGAAATCTCTCACCTTGTTCTTCACTTAATGCCCCCAGGTTGTCAGGAAATACATCCAAATGTGAAAACAGAAAGTGTAATTTGAGACTCGTGTTGCAGCCCAAAGTTCTCAACTCCCGTAGCATGTTGTTCACAATTTTGACATAATCAGGATGTTTATTATTTCCTAGAAAATTGTCCATAACTTCTTTAAATGCATTGCAAGCATTTTTCTCTTTAGAAGCCATATTAGCTTCAAATTCCCTATCTGTAGTTAAAGCTTTGATTTGAGGACCCACAAACATTCCTTCTTTAATTTTTGCTTCAGACAGAGCAGGAAATTTGTGACTGAGATATTTGAAACAATCACCATCTTGGTCAAGAGCTTTCACAAACTGCTTCATTATACCAAGTTTTATATGAAGAGGTGGCAAAATTATTTTCTTAGGATTTACTAGGCTAACCCTTATTATGTTCGTACTTCCTGATGTTAAACTTTCTCTTTTGGGCCATTGTGTTTGTTTCCAATGTTTTTCTCTTGCCTGCTATCCCACTCACACATATAGCATGGATATTTCGTGAATCCTTGTTGTTGCCCTAATATCATACAGATAACTTTCAAATCTCCACAAAATAACCACTGATGCTCATCATACTTAATTTTCTGCAAAACAAACTTCAAACTTTCATAGCTCTCTTTCAGCCGTACTGAGTGTGCTACTGGAACTGAAGAAAGGACATTACCACAGTGTAGCAGCATGCCTTTAAGACTTCTTTTACTCGAATCGATGAATAGCCTGTCATTTGGATCATATTTAACAGAATCCAATTTGTTTATTAAGTCTGGAATGTTATTACAGTAAACTAGATTTTCTTCATCACTGAAGTACTGCAAGAGATCTTTTTCTCTGTTCCTGTAGAAAGTCACTGATGTACCAGCTGCAAGCTAGTTGTTTTCCTGTAGTCTGGAACCTAACAGCTCAGCTGCATCCTTGGGAAGGTTTAAATCCCTTACGATATCATTTAGCTTGGCTTGTGATAATGGTTGTGGCGCATTTGACGTTTCAGGAACGAACTCGTCGGATACAAGTGATGATGATGAATCACTATTACTTCCTGTATCTGAAATGAGTTCTATAGTGTCTGTAGGTGGCTTAGGTATCGGAATACCAGGCCCATGAGCAACTGGTCTCATAGCAGATGGCAAGTTTGGGTATATAATTCCTTTTTTTTTTCTTTGCATTAAAACCCTTCACATTGCATGTACAGAAGTAACAGTCAGTGCTGTGATTCTGAGGTTCACGCCAGACCATTGGTATTGATTGTTTCTTTCTCTTTATCCAATTTCGTAAGTCTTCAACACAAACACTGCACACAGTATGAGGAGCCCAAGGCCTTGACTGATCCCCTAGATGGATTCCGAAGTACGCCTTGTAAGCTTTTGTTACAAATGAGGTTATGTTTCTTCTCTGCTTCTTCACAATAAAACTACCACAAATATAGCAAAATGAATTTGGATTATTTACACAACACCTCCTTTCCATTATTCTGTACGAAATTACATATGATACAAACAAGAAAATGGTAGCACTTAAATGTTAATTTCTTGCTTTATAGAACAACTACTGTATTATGGCCTGTATAGATGAATTCACAACACAAAATGGTGGAAGCAGCTTAGGATGTGCTGCCATCTACCCCCAAAACAGTCAACTAGTTCATTTAAGTAGATTTATTCCAATAGATGTCATTGTTTTAGTGGTGTAATGGGTTATGATCACAAAAAAAAATAGCCTAATAAATAAAAAATGAAGATTTTAATTTTGTAAGAAAATGGTATGTGATAGGACTAAATAGACGTCATTTTTGGAATCAGAACTTGGAATTTACTATAAAAAGACATCAAAACCTAAAACAGCAAAATCACTGTCGACCTGTGTAATTATTTCAAAAATTAAAAGTTAAAAGGATAATAGTTAAATCATTATATTTATTAATACTTAAATCACGTGAATTACATACCATGATTAGATAGCGTCGCCTGGTAAAAGCGACCTCAGATTCGAGGTCCTTGGCCCAGAAAACCCCTATAAAGTGAGTTTCATCCAAATCGAACAACGTTTGACCATATTTAGGCCTATATTGATTATCCCTCTTATAATAATAATGATATCGCATGGCCCACAGTACCTGAACATAACGTATTTTAATGAATTATATCGATACCTGTGATCACAACAAAATTTTCTCAAGCGTGGAAATTATCCTATACCGAATTTTGTATCCTATTGCTTGTACACAGCAAGCCGGGTAGGGGTTCAAATAAGAAGAAACATAAATTCCGGTAACATAAAATTGTATTGTCTTTGCGGAATTTTTTATTTCTCACTCTCATGTTACTATAAAACCGTTTTGGGGATGAAATTAAACAGAAATGTAATATCCCTTTCATACTTCTCTCTCCAAAATCCTGAGATATACTTATATGTATATATTACCATACCTCGTATTGTTTTCTCTATGTCCAGGGTAAAGAAAGTTATGTGACTGCATTATTTTCGTGGATATTGATAGTTCTCTAATTTGTCAAATTCGAGTTTCATTTTTTTCCAAACCCATCTGAGACCCACTGGCAACAATATGCTTTAATGTCAAATGTTACTTGGATTGGATAATTCTGTATAAAAAGGGATTAAGTATTCTCAAAAACATTTGATTTTTGGCATTTAAAATCGAAATTTTTCAAAATCCTTTCTTAGTGAGCACCTACATTATGAAACGAAGGTATTGTCAAAATTCCAAGTCTCTACCTGTTATAGTTTAGGCTGAACGTTGATTCTCTGTCAGTCAGTCAGTCAGTCATTCAGTCAGGACAAAGCCTCTTATATATGAGCCGCTCGGGGGAACAAAATGGTAAGTGCCAAAAGGGGTGTGTTGAAAGAGAGTACAAATAAATTCCTCATTAACCTAGATATCTGAATAATTTTATTTTCAGCTCAATTTTGTACTCAACACGTTTGAACATATAGAGATCAATACCTATCACCTACCATTCTGTTGCACCAAACAAGCTGGAAAGTCAAAAATTACTTGTTTCTTGACAGTGGCAGTTACCATTATGTTCCCCCGAGCAGTTCATATATATAGAGATATATTAGGAATCCACATTTAAGAATCCCAGCCATCTTCCATTACTTTTTTATATAGGATTCAGCATCTGCAGGGGATGTGTGGAGGGCCCGTTTCTTCCTCTTCTTCGTCTTCGTTCATTACTGGTATCTTGTTCAAACAGCTCTCCTGGCAGTTTTAGCATAAAGGGGAACAGTTCAACGAGACTTCCTTGCAGTCATATTTAAGGCTGCTTCAATCCTTCGTGCATTTACAAAAAATATTGCTTGAAATGCCTTGCAGTGCTGCACTGGAGAAAGATGATTTTACTTACGTTACCCCACGACTCTGGGGGTAATTGGTTTCCTAACCAGAGCTGCAACTGGTGGTATGTCCGAAAGGGATGTTCTTTTGTTGCCCCCTTGCTTGGTGGAAGTGACGAGAGATCAGGTTGAACATTGGTCATAGGCTTTGGAAATGAATGAATACGTGAAATTTGTCAAGACCCACTACCCAGGAGGAAGAGGTGATGGAAACATCAACTCACCAAACAGCACTAAGGCGGCCGAACTGGGAAGACGCTAAAGAATGAGAAAGTCCGTAAATATCTATTTCAATATGGGCACCGCAAAAAACAGTTAATGAAGAACTATTCCTCCCAGTCCGCAAAATAAAGACAGAGTGATCAACCTACTGCTACTGAGGTCTAAACTCGAGGAAGAGGCCATTGCAACGCATCAAGCATCAGATGATGCTGACATGCTGATTGTAAGTACAGCTATTGAACAATCGACGATAGAAACATCTAATGTGGCTGTCATTGGAGAAGATGTCGATCTTGCATTGATGTTTACTGCAAATACTCCACCTGATCACAAAATTTACTCACCAAACCAGGGAGCAGAAAAGGTCTAACCAGTGTTTACTGTACCCACCAAATGCAGCAGCTGGGAGTGAAACAAATTCTGTTCCTGCATGCTTTTATGGATGCGATTCAACTTCAGCAACATTCGGAAAGAGTAAACTTGGTTTTATCAAACTTTACCTGAAACACTCATGGCCGATTTCACCGACCTCGGTTAAGGCCGTTTAAATAACACCTAGTAGTTAACCAGGCATTTTCACGAATTTCCATTTCATTGAGCCTGGTTACGAGTTAAACGACACTAACCGGGAGAAATTAGGTAACCGGCCCCGAGCGAACGGTTAAGTTGCTAACCAGGAGCACACCGCATACTAGAGCGCTTACAGCTTTATGTACTCCTATAATATCCATGAGGCGGCGTTTGCTTCTGCAGCATTCAAAATGGAGTTGAATAACTATTTGTTGTACGCTAGGTATCTTGAGCATCATGAGAGAAATCAGGAAGTAGTAAGGGAAAGGCCTGATCCATTTGAAGACCTGACTGAAGAAATATTTCAGAGGAAATATCGTCTGAAAAAGGAGACTGTTTTATCCGTTCTGGAACTTCTTGGAGAAAGATTGGACTTCCCAACAAACAAAAATTTTCCCGTGTCTCCAAGAAATCGACTGCTGACTGCTCTACGGTTCTATGCCACTGGATCTTTCCAGGAAGTAGTTGGTGACATCACTGATATACGAGGCGTGTCCGTAAAATAAGGTCTCCAATATTTTTTCATATAGATAACACGTTTATTGGCAATGGATGTTACATCGATGGAAAGGCTGGACTTTTAGTCATTTTTCAACGTAATCGCTGTTGCGATCGATGCACATTTGCATGCGCTGTGGCATTTTTTGTGTATCCTTGTCATAGTACTCTCCCGCCACATAGCGCAGGTAGCGCTCGACCTCGGTTTTCAACTCATCGTCGGTCTGGAAATGTGTTCCACCCAGGTGGGATTTCAACTCAGGAAACAGATGGAAGTCACTAGGTGCTAAGTCTGGGCTGTAGGGGGGATGGGTAATGATGTCCCATCCGAATTGGGCCATGAGATCGGCAGTTAGATGGGCAGTATGGGGACGAGCGTTGTCGTGATGAAAACACACTCCCTTTGTCAGCATTCCCCTTCTCCGATTTTGAATGGCACGATGCAGTTTTCTTAAGGTCTCACAATAACGATCAGCATTTATTGTTGTGCCGGTAGGCATAAACTCGCACAACAATACACCTTTTCTGTCCCAGAACACTGTGGCCATCACTTTTCTGGCAGACAATGTTTGTTTGAACTTGCGCGGCTTCGGCGAATTCGAATGCCGCCACTGACTAGACTTTTCCTTAGTTTCAGGTGTTGTGTAGTGTACCCAGGTTTTGTCGCCAGTGACAATTGAATCCAAAAATTCCTCGCCATGTTCTGCATAGCGCTCCAGGAATTCGCGGCCCGCTTCAACACGTTGCCGTTTATGGTCTTCAGTGAGCATTTTCGGGACCCACCTCGCACACACCTTGTGATAATGCAAATGGTCTACCAAAATCTTATCAATAGTACTCTTACATGGCTTCCCTTTTGTCATTTCTTTGTTCTGTTTGAATATTGTATCACCGTAGCTCTGCTTACTTCCATAAAATTTAAAAATTGTGCCAGTATTTTACCCGTTTATAATAGAATAGTGAAAATAAACCAGACGTCTAGTTGCTACCGTGAAACTGGAAGCTGAAGTGTAGAAATGACACTCTATATATCCAGTAGTAGCTTTGTAACAATTTTATTACAATCAAACTTCCTTATAACGATATTTGCAGGTCCTAGCAAATCATATTGTTATATGAGAAATATTGTTATATTGAGGGACATTTTAAGAAAACAGCAAGCAAAACAAATAACTTTATTATGTATTTACACAGCCTAACAGACAAATTTATTTAACGTTTACCTTAACAAACAACACTTTCCTCAATTTCTCTTATCTTTTTAAGAAATGTAGCCAACATAGATTGTGAAAGTCTGTAATTTTTTACAACTTATGTCTGCTTTATCAATCATCCAAAATTTTAAAGCCACTAATTTTGTTCTGAGACTTACTGATTTTTGTTGAGAGGAGACCATATCTATTTTTTGCACATTGAAAAATAACTTTAAAGACTGGTTAGCTGTTTAACATTGCCTAGCATATGTCGCAAAAAGTTCAGTCACATGGGGGGCAGAAAGAGGTAAGAAAGAAGAAAGACAGAACAATCATATTGGTCAGTGACCTCGTATTCCACCTTCTACTGAGAATAAAATTTCTCTTCTGGAATTTCTGAAGGTGACTTAAAGGTTTGCACCACCTGGGAAGGACACTAATCTGCTACCTGCTACTGACAGCAGGGCTAAGTTGCTGGTCTAGAATGACGATTTCACTTCAAAATATGTTGTTATAGAAGGGTGTTCACAAAATATCTTATTTGCTATAACGAGGGACAAGTAACATTATTAAGATACGAAATTTGCCAGGACCATAGAAAAATATTGCTTAATGCGGGTTTATCATTATATCGGTCTTTGTTATATGGAGGTTTGACTGTATTATTAGCTTAACAAAGATTATAAAATTGTATATGTATGACATTGACTAGGATCTTGAAATCTGTCCTCAGGAAACAACTTTCTTAAACATAAAATAGTAGATAGTCCTTTTTCCATTGTATGTATATTGAAACAAAAACAGAATTAAAATCACAATGGATATCTTTTTTATTATTAATACAATGTTTTGGCACAATATAAACAGGTTGGCAAATTAAGATCTAAAATGGAGCTACCTGGGATATATTCAATAACTTGCAAAGAGTGCAGGGGTTCTTACATCGGTGAAACCGGGAGGTCTTTCAAGGTGAGAATGAAAGAGCATGAAAGAGATGTACGGCTTGGGAGGCCGGCAACCGGTTTAAGCCAGCATATGATTGATAATAAACACCATATCAATAATCTCAAGATTCTGAAAATTGAACCCGACCCTGTTAAAAGGAAAATCTTGGAAGCGGTGAATATCATTGATAACCAAAATAATATGAATAGATATGATGGAGACCTTGGAGAAGTTTGGTTGAATATGATTAAGAATTTTAAAAACTGTAAACGGTATATTTATTTTCCCTCCCCTCCTGACGTCTGTAATTTGGACACCCCTTATAACATCCCGGATGAGTGGATTAGAAGGTTCGGTAGAACTTCAAGTTTTCACGTCGTTTTTCCAGATATTCCAGAAGGCGGTGTATCCGACATTTCGACTATGTAAACAAGTCATATCCATGGAAACTCTTTGAGTTTGTTTATTTATCAGTTGAATTTTTCTTCTTGCTGTACCTGATGAAGGCCTAATGGTTTGTGCCGGAACGTCGTATTAATAATAAAAAAGATATCCATTGTGATTTTAATTCTGTTTTTGTTTTAACTTTCTTAAAACACAGAGGACTTGTAAAATCAACAGTACGTAGCACATTAATAGTTAGACATGACTGAGTTTGATGGCCATCTATCCTCACAATTACAACATGGAATTTAAAATAACATATCCAAGAATGGAAACTATCAAAACAATGAAAACTGAAAATGTATTGAAAACTGAAGAAGAAGAAAAAAAAATAACCAAGAAACTGGTGGGCCATAGGTTTCCGTGGCTGGAGTCATAACTGCCTAAGTAGCACCGCATCAGGTGCTGGTGTGCCAATGTTTCACAATCCATGTAGCTGTTTTCTTCAGGGCTCATTCGTCAGTGATCAAGGCATTAGAATGATGCAGACAGAGACATTGGAGCTCCTACCAAGCGCTTACACCAGCTGATCAATAACAAATCTTCAGTAATTGTCTTTGTGATTACGTAGGGTTAGGATTTTTAGGTGCGCACCTTTTCTCGTAGGGTAAATTAAAGCTATTCGGAAAGATACCACATAGTGAGATTGTATCTATAGTCGAGAATGGAGACATTTTTGTAGCACCTTTTTTCCCTTTTTTGGTACCTTTTACCCCTTTTTTCTCAACAGTGCCCATAAACCCCTTTCTTCCCCTTTTTCATATACTGTAGCTTATCGATATTCTTCTAGAATGCATTTTATTATTATAAAGCGTTATGAATGACTTGTGAGTTTCATTCCATTTTACTTCCAGTAAAAGCGGGACTGAAAGCACACCTGCAACAACAGAAAATGATACGTGTGTGTGTGCAAACCCTCTTTCTCTCACTTTGCCAAAACAAATAGCTCCCTACAATGGAAATGCATATTTCATTCCATCAACAATAATATTGTGTGTGCGCGCAAATCCTCTTTCACTTTGCCGAAACAAATAGCTTGCTACAATGGAAATGCGTATTTCATTCCACCAAATTATAATTTATTATAAAAAAAATATTGTGTATATGCAAATCCTCTTTCTCTCACTTCCATCTTCTTGACTTCACCAGTCAGTAGTCTGTTGATCATGAGTGCAAATCTGTGATTAAATGAGTGTATTTTTGCCATGCCTAAGGTGTCCAGAGCCCGGTTATTTTCTCTGTCTCAGGAATTCAAACAAGATTCCGTAGAAACAGATGGAACTGTAATACGGTGTAGCATTTGTGATTCAGGAATTTTGTTAGATGAAAAACACCAGCGAGACCGTATCAAACAACACATTTCCACTTCTAAGCATCAAAAGAACAAGACACTTCAAGCAAATAAATCGCGACAACCTTTATTACGGAATGCGATTGAAAAGTGTTCTTCGAAAACTCAAAATTTGAAGAAATTCAACATTGGTTTATGTGCTGCTCTTACACAAGCGGGAATTCCACTCAATAAGGTAAACCATCCGACTTTCAAAGGATTCCTTGAAAAATACACAAAGATGTCAGTGCCTGATGAGAGTATTATAAGAAGAAACTACCTGGAGCCTGTTTACCAAGAAACCATAAAAACCATCAAGGAGAAAGTGACTGATTGTGATGTGGGAATCATATTGGATGAAACTACAGACTCAATGGAACGATATGTTTTGAAGATTTTAGTTTTTCCCCTATCAGGGGAGAACGTTAAGCCCATGTTGTTTAAAATGTACGAACTGGAGAAAGCCAACGCCAGTACAGTAATGCAATTAATCATGGACTTCTGTCAAAACCTGTGGCCAAGTGGTATCGCATTTGAAAAACTTCTTCTGGTGGTTACAGACCAGGTTCCATACATGGTTTCAGCAATTAACCAATTGAAACCTTTGTTCCCTAAGTTAAAGCATGTGACATGCCTAGTCCATGCCCTTCACATGGTTTGTGAATCCATAAGGAATGAATACGACATTGCAAATGAATACATCTCTGCCCTGAAGAAGATTCTACAGAAAGCTCCGAGTCGTGTTGTTGCCTACAAGGAAATCACTGGCCTCCCCCTTCCAAAATTCCCGGTCTTTACTCGCTGGGGATCATTGATTCAGTGTGCTGTTATGTTGTGTGAGAATTTTGACAAGATTAAGGATTTTGTGCTTTCATTGGATCCAGCAGACGCAGGTGCGATTTCCAAGGCCCAACAACTTCTGCTACCGGAAAAAATACAGAATTTGGAGACAGAACTATTTTGTGTCCATGGTTACAAGTACTTGACTGCAGCTATCAAACAATTGGAAGAACAAGGTCTCGAAAAGGAAAAACAATGGGATATTTTCACTTCAGTGAGGGACCAGTTAGAGGGCTTTGCTAAAGACAAACTTGAGTCTAGTCTTCAGAAAAATCCGGATGTGTAGGAATTTGCCACATGTGTAGAGTTGCCATTCCGAGTGAATACAAAGTTTGCCCCACTGGTTTCTGTGGATGTCGAAAGAAGCTTTAGCATGTACAAAGACATTCTATGTCCTAATAGAAACTGGCTTATTTTTAAAAATGTAGAGATGCTCAATGTCTTGAAGTACAACAGCTTCCTGTATTTTACTGTTTCTGGTGAGTGATGATTTGATGTGTTTTTTCGCAACTCAATAACTGTTAATAGAAGATAGATTTTTTTGAATTACTTGAGTAAAATAGCACCTTTTTGTCCCCTTTTTTACCTTATTTTAGAACCTTTTCCCTTCCTTTTTTCATATAAAATTTGCACCTAAAAATCCTAACCACTGATTACCCACCCACTAACATTTAACAGAACACATCGATATATAATGATCACATCCTCAGCTAGATTTCTGACAATGAACCCTGAAGAAGACAGCTACATGGCTGTAGAAACATTGGCACACCAATGCATGTTGCAGTGCCACCCAGACAGCCTAGACAGTTAAAACTAATGTAACTACACATAGCATAATACAATAGAAACGAAAGAAATAATTTAGACCCACCAGAGAGAAGTCAGTCCTCTCTTAAAGCCACTGCATACCTGTAAGCTAATTCCGGAGAATGGAGCTGAAGTTGTTACTTTCAAAACTGTCACAAATTCTTTGCCCGTGGTCTGAGGGAGCTCCGTACTGAAGCAGTACCAGTTGTTGAATGCTGCGAGCCCTAATCTCCTATGGTGGGAGGATGACAAAATGAAGATAATAAGGGTTTGCCGTCACTCGAGAGTAGTCCATTTATCCTAGGTGCTTTAATAGAGTATCATATTACCAACTTTCGGGAAGAAGACAAGTCAACAGCACAAAAGTTGAAGGAGTCCATGTATGTTGACAACTGTGTGACCTCTGTTGCTTCAAGGGAAGAACTTGATACATTTTGAACGGAGAGCATTAAATTTCTGAATGATGCAAAAATGGAACTCAGAAACTAAGAATATTTAACAGAAGGAATATCACTAAAGGAGGACAATGAAATTAAGAAGAGATACAACACAAATGTTCTTGGAAAATTGGACACACTAATGGCCGAGTGCACCAATCTCGCTATTCAGAATACCGCGGTAAGATGCAAACCGGCCGTGAAGGAGCTGTAAAGTGAGAAAACCGCTGTTTTCTTTCCAAGATGGAGATCAGCGTAATGTATCATATTTACGATATCTAGGCCAAAAGCTAATTGAACATAAAGAATAATGAGAGACAGGTGGGGTTTATTTGAAGAATGAACGATGGTACATATCTTTGCAAATACTGTGCTGTAACATCGATTGAAATGACCTTCCTTTCTTACCTCAACCAAACCAGGTCCATCGAGTAGGCTAGTGGGCGTAACCACGATTATTATGATTAGTACAGTATTTATGGTGTTTGAAATCAAAGTTTGGACTCAGACAACATATATACGCAATATAATATTCCATTTTATCCTTATGAACATTTATTACTGAACAATACAGCAACAAATAAATGATATATGGAAAACCAGTGGTCCTAAGCTGCATGCATCACGATGTAGCCTGTGTATCGGTATATAGGGTATGTAAGCAATTTATCATACCTGCACATATACGAACATAATTATAACAGCCCTTTCATGGCTATGCACATGATTTTTACCTAAAATTTCTACTAGTTGTATCATAGTACATAGTAGTTGTATCGAGGCTATGTCGAACTCAGAGCAGAGATTTCGTGGTGTTGCTTTGCCTTGGATTGCACACATGTGAGAATTATTCTTTAAAACATCAGTTATTTTAATGAAATGTACAGACAGGTGGGGTCTATTTGAAGAATGAACGATGGTACATATCTGCAAATACTGTGTTGTAACATCGATTGAAATGACCTTCCTTTCTCACCTCAACCAAACCAGTAGCCGAAATCAAGCCATTTCACGATTGGTATAGTATCTATGGTGCTTGGATTCGAAGTATGAATTCAGACGACATATATACGCAATATAATATTCCCTTTTATCCTTATGAACATCTTTTTATTGAATAATCAGGCGACAAAAAACTGAATTTGGAAAACCAATAGCCTATAGGAGAGCCACCGTGATTGGCAGAAGTGCAGAGAGAGAGAGAGAACCTAGCGGCCATGGAAGAAACCATCAATGAGAAATGGATTCGGAGCAGAGTAACCACAATATTTCCAAGCATTAGCAAACCGCGGTATTTTAGCAATGATGCACAGAGCTTTTGAGAATACCCCGGTATTACATTTACCGCGGTAACGAAACGGCTGAGAAAACCGGAGAATGGTGCACTCTGCCATTAGTGTTGAATTAATTCCGAATTTTCAGCTCTCCCTATGGCATTGACAAAGAGAATCCTACTTTTCGTAATACAGAAGATTTTAGACATCATTGGGTTTCTTACTCCAGCATTTCTCTCATTTAAATTGTTGTTGCAAAAGGCATGGAGCCTAGAAAATGAAACCAAGAAGGTCAAGCTGAAGTGGGACTCTCCATTACCTGAAAGCCTTGCTAATGAATTTCGGAAGCGTTATCAGGAAATAAACTGCTTAAGAGAAGTGAAAGTCCCTTATCTAATCAGAGATGAGGAAGGTTTCATCCGAGTAAAGACAAAGATCGTGATGATAGAGGATTTCATAAGCTTTAGGTAGCCATTGTAGCTGCCTAAGAAACATGGAGTAGTTGAAGCAATGATTATGGAACAACATCGACTCATCTGTCATGCTAGTATGCAGTTTTTAATGACTTGAGGAAAAGTATTGGATAATACAGAGCAGAAGGACTATCAAGAAAGTGATAGCAAGATGTATGCAGTGTAAACACCAAAAAGTGAAGAATGCTGAAATTCAGTCTGCCCCTCTACCTAAGGATCAGGTTAAGGATACCAGTGTTTTTGAAGTGGTTGGCATTGACATGGCAGGACCATTGATTTTGAAAGATAAGTCCAAGATATGGATTGTGATATATATCTGTGCAGTTTTCCAAGCAATCCGTTTGCTTATGATATTTGCATGAGCTCATTGGGACCTTTGTAAAATAAAATAAATAAAATTAACAGAAAAAAAAAATTGTGACTTAAAGTGACTGAAATTATTGTCACAATTTCTGGGTGGGAGGAATGTTAAGAATTTAAGTTTATATATATATTCAGAATTTCTTTTAACTGATGTAGTGTTTCTTCTGTTATTTAAAGATTGACATTGTTGTAGTTTTCGGCTTATTATATAAAAAAAGAATGTCTGCAGATCAAGAAGAGTCTGTATGTAATTTATTGCAAAATAATTGTATTATGTGGTTTGTTCTGTTGATTTTATTAAATACATATGTTTAAGAAGTTATAATGGAGTGAGATTAATACAGTATTTATAACACAAATGACTGTTTGAAACAGTTGAACATACCAAAAATAGAAACATCTGCATGTATTGAATTGTGATCTATAAATAAAATACGAAAGACAAACAATAAATTAATATTTAAAAATCCTTCGCTATGATAAGGAGTTGGAAATTTTGAATGAATGGAGAGGAATGAATTTTGTAAGTAATGTTTTGAGTGAAATTAAATATTGTGTTGGCTGAAGATTGTGCTTTGGAATCAGAAACATAACTGCTGATATCTACGTTATGGACCAAATTTGTATTGTCGAAATAGTTTTTATGTTAAAACGGACGACAAGGAATTTTCTTCCCAGCAGACAGTTTTTAGCAGTGAGTCACCTGAGGAAGGTTTGAGGGCTGAACCGGAACGTCGTGCAGTTACTTATTAAGTGTAGCCATTGTAGATAAAGTGTATTACAATATATTTTTATTATTAGTTTTTATGTGATTTTGAAAATGATTAATAGGTACACAATAATGTAGGAATAATAGTATTTGTAGTGGTTAAAATGAAGAAAATGGGTAATCATTAATTTGTACAAAAAGGAAGGGAATGACAGAGACATCTGGGGATATCCTCTATAATCTGTTTGACATGTTAGCACTTTATTTTTTACGTCAATGGACTCAGCCCATAAAATGAAACTTAGAATTCTGTTAAACGATGTTTATGATTGAAAATGTGACATGTGTTGTATTACCTGAAAAAGATGCTTACCCAAATGTACTATTGATCCTAAAATGTTATTTTGATTTGCTTTAGGATTCTCAAAACATGTATTGATGCTGTAAACTCAGAATCTTAAATTCGAGTCAATAAGGTCAATATTTCCTTCACCTAAATTGGTAGTTTATTTATCTATTTATTTATTTTTACCATCTACCTTGTTGGGTTTGTGGTATTTTTCCCTGGCTTAGTGGAAGTGTAGTCTTGTTTCTTCAGGTGATGCCTAGTAGCCGAGGCTACATTGTCCTAATGATATGTGGGGATGATTTTATGAATGTATGAGGGTCACCTAGAAAGTAATGCACCACATTTTTCTTCAACAATTATTTATTGAACACAATGAAACTTGCACACAAGAAAGAATGATGTTTCTTCTACACTCCCTATTTTTCCATGTAATCTCCAACCCGTTCTATGGCCTTCTTCCAACAAGATACAAGGGCGTGTATACCCTGTCGGTACCACTCCTTGTTCTGATCACGAAGCCATTTCTGCACTGTGCGAATCACCTCTTCGTCATCCTCAAAATGTCTTCCGTGAATGGCATCCTTTAATGGCCCAAACAAGTGGAAGTCTGAGGGAGCTAGGTCAGGGCTGTAGGGTGGATGGGGTAACACTATCCAACCCTGTTCAGTGATGTGTTCCGAAGTCCTCAAACTTGTTTGAGGCCGAGCGTTATGTTGAATCAAACATTCACCTGGGTTGTTATGGCGCCGAAGTCGCTTCTTGAGTTTCGTTAATGTGTTCACATAAGCTTCGGAACAGGGTTGGACAGTGTTACCCGATCCACCCTACAGCCCTGACCTAGCTCCCTCAGACTTCCACTTGTTTGGGCTAATAAAGGATGCCATTCGCAGAAGACATTTTGAGGAAAACAAAGAGGTGATCCGCACAGTGCAGAAATGGCTTCATGACCAGAACAAGGAGTGGTACCGACAGGGCATACACACCCTTGTGTCTCGCTGGAGGAAGACCATAGAACGGGATGGAGATTATATGGAAAAGTAGGGAGTGTAGAAGAAACATTGTGTGTAAGTTTCATTGTGTTCAATAAATAATTGTTGGAGAAAAAAATGTGGTGCATTGCTTTCTGGGTGACCCTTGTATGAATGGGGTCTTTAATCCTAAATCCTTACTTCTTTACCGGACTATGTTAGCTAGTCTATGAAAGATAAAATTTCCCTTAGCTAAACTGGGAATCATATGCAGAACCCCTTGGTTGGAATAAGAAGCTATGACCACTGAACCATGAAACTGGTAGCCTATGGGTAGAGAAAAAGAATACCAAAAAAGGAATAAAATCATTTATTAAGGTGCTAGAGTATTCAGAACTTAACCTGCAGTTATTAATAGATAAGTAAATAAAGCTCAGATGTATATTACATTTTGCAGGAGCTCACCTGCTGATATAGAACTGATAAGACAGTTAAAGCCAAGAGGAGAGTGGGTGTACAGAAGGCACAAGGAGTTGGGCCTGATACGGCACTGGGGACTTCAAGAATCAGTTCTATACCACAGAATGCTTGCAGAGCACAGTGTGCCACTGAGGAAACTGGATGTCAAGATACCAGTTGAGGAGAGGTAAGCTGGGGGTACTTACCTTTAACTAACCTTACTTACATTATAATTAAAATAATGTGTCAATTATTTAAGTTATGGATCAGTGCTGGATTGAAACAGTATGGGAAATTGGAACATAAAAATATGAGACGCAGTGTAAACACCGGAATATCTAGTTACATCTCACTTAAAGGAAAGAACCATATTTTACAACTCCAAATCTAAAGTAGCAGTGGCAGCTCATGTATAGGCACTGTGGAACTGCAGCACCCCGTATTTCCACTTGATATTATTGATAACATTTAATATAATGAGTCCTTTTTTTCTTTCTTTCTTTTATAATTGTACGGTCAAATGAAAAACATTGGGCGTTATTTGATAAAGTACCACGAACAACCCTATGCGCACGTACAGGAAGACTTAAGGTTAGGTTCACACCTGCCTCTTGTCTGTCCATGTATTTTCTTGATTATTTAGTCAGTTTTGTTCCAAAACGAACATATATAGAAGGCTATGGCTATATGCCTCGCATCCGCCATGTTCTTATAATATTAATAATGGATAAATTCGCGAGGAATATGTTTATTCAAGGAGCATTTTTTAAAGATTTTATTTTATAAAACCAGTACTTGTAGAGCAAAATCAATAACTTTGGCTTAAACGTACTTTCAAGCTTGGAAATTACAATCTCATCAGAATTATGTAGGCTATTCTCATCTGTTCGCAGTAGCCTACTGGCCAAGACATCGGAATTGAACGTGTGGGGTCAGGGTTCGATCCTTAGTGGGTTCTTGTATATTTTTATTTTTATTTATGTTTATTTTCTCAAACGCGGCAATGACTGGAATAACATAATAATTACATCTAATGAATTATCATTGTTGGTGCCGAATTTTGGACACACACAAAAAAAAAAGCAAGAAAGCAAGTATGATTTTACAACAAATGCATATCTGTGGCATAAATTAATAAGAAACGTACCCAGTTCCTAATGGTTTGAAGATGGCCAGGGAATTGAGCAGTAGCTTTCATAGATGCAGCAGTATGAAACAGATTACGTTCAACTTCTGTGACCAATCTAGCATCTTGCTCCAGTGTCAAAATACGCGGCCGGTTGGATCCATGTTTCATATGAAAACTTCCGGTCGCATTATAGTGAAGTACCCACCTCTGAGCTGCTCTTTCAGAAATATGGAACCTTCTCGCTGCTTCAGAGGCCGAAAAATGCAGGTCAACTACAGCCCTAACTACACATTCTCTCAAGCTAGCATTTGTATGTGGTGCCTTGACACAAAGAAAAATGAATTATGACAATACTTTAAGTTGAATATCGTGTGTTGCACTTTCCGCATTGTTCCATCCCGTCTCATGGCCTCATATGTTCCGAGAAAGACCTTATTTTACAAGGTCTGATTGGAAAGTTTTAAGAATGGATCCGCCACTGCTTATTGGTTTGGCAGGCAGGTACATCAAAGGTAAGGGGTTAATCACTGACTTGTCCTTGAACACCCTCTGACAGGAAAGTGTGTTTCCTTTAATCAGTTCGTTGTGGTAGCTGATTGAATGAGGGTCTGTTACGACTTGTTGCTGGATTCTGTCTGCGTGAAAATGGATGTAAAAACAGAAAAAACGAGTTTGTGTGAAATATTATCTTAAAGCCGGGAAATCAGTTTCTGAGATGAATCGTGGGTATATGGATGTGATCCAGAAACCAAAGTTCAGTCTTCGAAGTGGAAGAGTCCAGTTTCACCACGGCCGAAAAAAGCACGGCAAAGTCGGTCGAATGTGAAGACAATGTTGGTGATTTTTTTCGATTCTACCGGTATTGTGCATCATGACTTTACCCTTAGAGGACAGACAATTAACCAGGAATACTAAAAATGTGTCCTTGAGCGTTTGTGCGAAAAGGTGCGGAAGAAAACCTCTGCATTGTGGAAAGATAGGAGTTGGGTGCTCCACCACGACAATGCGCCAGCTCATCATGCCTTCTCAATCGTGGAATTCTTGACCAAATTCCAAATTCCTGTGCTTCCAAAACTGCCCTATTCCCCTGATATAGCCCCTGCGGACTTCTACCTGTTTCCTAAACTGAAATTTTCACTGGAAAAGAAGCAATTTGACTCGATTGAAGACATCCAGGCAAATACGAATAGCATCCGTAACACACTTCAGAAAAAAAATTTCCAGGAATGTTTCCAAAAGTGGAAACACCGTTGGAGTCGGTGTGTTCAGTCAGAAGGGGACTATTTTGAAGGAGATGCATCACAGTAGCATGTAAATAACGCCATTGTGAAATTACGAGCCCATTCTTAAAACTTTCCAATCAGACCTCGTATGTCTTATAGGAAACTTGTGAACGAAAGCGTTAAAACTTTAATTTAACTGCATACGAGTCCCAACGTTTTTTATTTGACAGACTGTACAATATATAATTCTTAAGCTTAATGTCAGTAGCCATCCCCCAGTTTATGAAAAAGATACAAAAATCTTTCTGCAGGTACAAAAAATCTGTGCACTTCACAGCATGGTGTTTGGCTGTTCTGTGTATGTCCACATAGGAAGCTACACACAAAGGCTGTGAGGGAGAGAGAGAGCACTGTCGCTCCCCTGGCATGCTGGTGGAAGGTAGTTTTTGTTTTTTTGTTTGTTTGGTTTTTTTTTTTTTTAACTTACTCTGTGTGTGTTTTGCTTAGAAACCGTGTACCATATTATTGATGTGATAAAGTGTAGAATTAGATTATTATCCTGCTTCCAATTATTTGATTCATTTTTTTCGGTTCTTTTATATAAAAGAAATCATGGAGGATGAAATGGGCTGGACAAGTTGTGCGCGTGGGGGATGTATGACTTATCTCAAAAATATTGACTGGGAGACTCAAAGGTTTGAAACTAGGAACACCTTGATTTAGATCGGAGGACAAATATTATTAGAATATGTATGAAACTAGGCTTTCACGGCCGGCGAAAACTAGATGTCCATTTACCGGGCTATGTGGCCGTGGTCGTGTTCCGTCTTGCGGTGTTGCTGACGTTTCGCCTCGATCTGCGTCGGGCATCCTCAGAGCTGTGATCAGCATGTTGGTCAGCTGAGTACTGGTCGCTGTCTCCCTGCCCGCCGATATTTATACTTTTTCCTCCTGCCGCTGATTGGACGGCGCTCAGTTTTATCCTTACCTCCCCCTCTCCGGTACAATTGAAAACACTAGATTTACATTTGGTTCTTGCGATCACTGGGGCCCAACTGCTGTGAATTCTCGTCATTTCTTCTTTGCGATTGAAATTGTCTGTATGTTTCTGTATTTCTATGGCTTCCCGGTAAAGTCTAGGGAACCATTGGGAGGTAGTGCTAAGTACTTCTGTTTTGTGGAAGCTTATGTCATGTCCGGGTAGAAAAGCGTGCTCAGCTACTGCCGAATTCGGATGGAAACCGCCCGTGTTTTGCTAAAAGCAAAGGCCCCAAAACCAAACCTCACCAGTGAAGAAAGGAGAGCTATTCAGTCTTTCAACAATGACAAGTCCATCATCATACTGGACGCAGACAAAGGAAATGCCACAGTGGTACTATCGTCGTTGGACTACAAAATGAAAATCTCAGAACTACTATCAGATAAAGACACTTACAAAGAAATACCAAAGGACCCGACGGGGGCGATACTACGGAAAACCAACCACCTGATAAAAAACTCTTCACTGGCCCAAGACATTCAAAAAACTATACAAATAAGTGAAGCAACTGTACCACGTCTGTATGGATTACCAAAAATCCACAAGAAAGAAGTACCGTTGCGCCCGATTGTGAGTGCCATAGGCTCGCCGTCGTATCTGTTATCCATACATTTGTCAACAATGTTATCTCCACACATAGGGCAGACGGATACTCACGTCAAGGACTCCGCACACTTCATAGAAAAACTAGAGAAAGTGTCGCTCACACCGGAAGATTGTCTGGTAAGCTTCGATGTAGTTTCATTATTCACAAAAGTACCAATTGAAGAGGCCCTGTTACACATTGGGGAGGTGTTCCCGCAGGACATAACTGCCTTGTTCCGCCATTGCCTCACGACCAGCTATTTTAAGTGGGATGGACGTTACTATGAACAAACTGACGGGGTTGCGATGGGGAGTCCCCTGAGCCCGACCATTGCTAACTTCTTTATGGAGAAATTCGAAGCTGTAGCCTTGGAGACAACACCGTTAAAACCTAAAGTATGGTGGAGATATGTCGACGACACGTTCGTCATTTGGCCCCACGGGGACGAAAAACTCAACCAGTTCCTACAGCACCTAAACGGAATCAATGGTAACATTCAATTCACAATGGAAAAAGAGCTAAACAACAAACTCGCCTTCCTAGATGTGTTGGTAATCAGAGACCAGAACCTGAGATTGTTGCATACTGTATACAGAAAGCCGACCCATACAGATAGATACCTACACAAAGAGTCCAACCACCATCCACGCCAAAAATCCGGAATAATTAAGACACTATCACTAAGAGCACGGAAGATCTGCAATCCCCACCTACTTGGTGAGGAGCTGGACCACCTTCACATTGCTTTCCAAGCTAATGGTTACAGTTCAAAAGAAATAACGAGGGCGTCCAAGCCGATTGGCCCGGAAAAGGACCGCATGGCAAAAACACCACCAAGAGCAAAGGCCTTTCTTCCGTATATATGTACGGTCACGGATCTCATTGGGAAAATTCTGGATAAGCACAACATTAGAACAATTTACAAACCCACCACCAAAATAAAACAGCATCTAAACTCCGCCAAGGACAAACAGGAACCCCTGTCAAAAGCGGGTGTATATAGAATACCGTGCAGCTGTGGCAAAGTCTACATTGGTACAACGAAAAGAAGCATTAATACCAGGCTGAAGGAGCACAACAGACAATGTAGACTAGGCAACACGGAAAATTCGGCAGTAGCTGAGCACGCTTTTCTACCCGGACATGACATAAGCTTCCACAAAACAGAAGTACTTAGCACTACCTCCCAATGGTTCCCTAGACTTTACCGGGAAGCCATAGAAATACAGAAACATACAGACAATTTCAATCGCAAAGAAGAAATGACGAGAATTCACAGCAGTTGGGCCCCAGTGATCGCAAGAACCAAATGTAAATCTAGTGTTTTCAATTGTACCGGAGAGGGGGAGGTAAGGATAAAACTGAGCGCCGTCCAATCAGCGGCAGGAGGAAAAAGTATAAATATCGGCAGGCAGGGAGACAGCGACCAGTACTCAGCAGACCACCATGCTGAACACAGCTCTGAGGATGCCCGACGCAGATCGAGGCGAAACGTCAGCAACACCGCAAGACGGAACACGACCACGGCCACATAGCCCGGTAAATGGACATCTAGTATTATTAGAATAGATTTAAGGGAAGTAGAAATTGTGAGGGATGGAAGAAGTTAGCACAGAATAGGTTGAATGGCGGGCTCATGGAAATGTGACAGTGAACCTCCATGTTCCATCAAATAGATTATATTTATTTAGCTTGCTTAGGAATTGTATGTTGCCATTGGGTAATTAAGTACCTACTGCTGGAATGTGTTTTCTTTAGTTTGTTTGGACACCAATATTTTCTACAAAGTGTTAGTAAATTTTAATATTGGTATGTACTGTTATGTCAGTATTGCAGTCTGACGAATTGCGTATCTTTGTAAATATAACTTCAAAGTAAACTTGTAACCTAGAATTCAATATTACAGTTTATTTGTTAGATTCTTTTTTATCACTAATTTTGTGATCTTTCTATATTTTTGGAGCTAAGGATTCCATTCACACATTTAATATTACTATACACCATTTAATAGAGAAAATTTGAAACTCTCTAACCGTATCAGTTAACAGGATATAATATTGAGTTGGGTCTAGCACGTATATGAACACCTGAACTAGTTTCAAAGCCCACTGGCGTTCGTGTTGCCCTCTCGAGGAAGTTTGCCGCATTTGGCGATGAGACCTTTGTCTGATGGAATGTCGAAGTTCATGAGATGTTCTTTATGTTTGTGGATGAATTTCCTCTCCGAAACCGAAAGTTCCTTGTGACCTTGACATATTTAATCAGTGTTGGATCCCGATTGATGTCATGACCTTCATTTCGAAAGTGGGCTGCTACTTCAGATTTGTCTGTATTTCCGTGTTTAAGATGTCTCATATGTTCTTTTGTCCTAACTTCTAATTTCCTCTTTGTTTTCCCCACATACACTTTCTCGCAGTTTGTACAGTTGATTTGGTATATTCCTAATTTCTGGCTATGGAGTCTGCCTTCTAAATTGGTGGAATTTAATAATTTTTTTAATGAGAATCTGTTTACTGGTGCTGTGATGATACCATATTTACTGAAAACTGTCTTGAATTTCTTGTTTGCCCAAGGGTGAAAAGTAATTTCTTGTCTGCCCAAGGGTGAAAAATAATTTTCCTATATTTCTTATTTTCTTCTATGGGTTCTAGGGTGGTTATGTCTGCAGTTAATTTTTTCTTCTGACTTTTTATTTTCTTGGCAGTTGGTGTTACTCTGATGACTATGAATGATGATGGTCTTCAAAGCTTGTTCAGGAATTTATACAAAGAGTGAAGTATACCTGCTAGACCCAACTCAATATTATATCCTGTATAAAATAACTTCATTGTGTTAACTTCAAATACATTTTTGAATTCATATCAGTTAAATTTTTGTATAATTATAAAAACTAAACTAAACTCCATGGCGCGACATCCCTGAAGGGACAAGGCCTACCACCCGAACACTGCGTCATCTACCTATAGGCAGATGGCAGGATTGGGGGGCATGTGGTCAGCATGCCGACACCCATGGCCGTTAACGCATGACCAGAGCCGCTGCTTCTCTATCAAGTAGCTCCTCAATTTGAATCACGAGGCTGAGTGCACCCCTACCAGACCTCCCTATCTCAGAAAAATCCAAGGAGGCACCAGGGATCGAGCCTGAACCGACGGATCCATAGTCAGTGACACTAACCACAAGACCACTTCGGCGGTCTTTGTATAATTATAACTTTTTTCATTTAAGTTTTGAAATATTGCATAATTTGCAAGCATTTTTTGCAAGGCTACTGCAGAATGACTTAGCACAGAAAAGATGGTGGATATTCTACAGCTGTTTTTATTTGAAGTTTTATCTACAGGGAATGTTATTTATGTTGCAGACAGTTGGGTCCTGATCTGTGGAAGGTGTTGCAATCACTGAACAAGGCATACGATGTGATGACGAATACTGTAATAATCACCAGTGATGTCATCACTAAGAATGGATTCAAAATAGAGATCTCTGAAGGTATGTCTATACCCACAAATTCTCTCCCCCTATCTTCTCTTCCTTGTAGCATTAATTCACACCTTTAGTTTTGAGACTTTGAAGAAAGGTAGCTAGATTTTTAAAATCTGATGGATCATTGGAGGAGAAACACTAAGTATAAAATTTGAAAAGAAATGTCTTTGTAAACATTGCTGTCAATCTATTTTTAGCAGTTATTTATCTTTCATATCACTGCATTTATCTGAATATAAGCCACACTTTTTTTTTTGCATAGATTAAGCTCAGCGTACAAGTGTTTTTAGGCAATAATGGTAAAAATGAGCACAATATAGGTGGTTGATCTACCATGGTTGATTCCCCTCCTCCAAGGACCACCGCTTATCAATTATCTCGAATCTCCAGGAATATTGATATATTAATCGATTCCACATCAAAATACATCGATTTTAATTGAAGCATCGTAGAAAATACTTAAAACTGCCTAATCAAGTGATGGTCATTTTATGATATATGTTTTGCGTATTTTGACATTTTTGATAGCGGTATTACGGAATATGCATGTATTATTTGTATTTGTATTTATTTCCTTACACTGCAAATGGGTCAACAACCCGGTGGCAGTGGTGCAATAAATACCAGCCATACATATATACAGAAATGACACTACACATTAAATAAATACCAGCCATACATATATACAAAAAAGACACACTATACATACACTTACACATTAAAATCGCAACATCTATCCACGTACCTGATATTTAAAAAATATATATATATAAATATATTTCCATTTAAAACTATAACATAAAAAAAAAATTGCATACTGTGAATATTTTAGAACAAAAAATTATGAGTTGCTCAGAAGTAAAAAATGCAATAACAAATGGGAATGCAAATAATGGTAATTTTAAACTGATGGTAACTAAAAGTGCAGTTATGAAAAATAGAAAAATTGTGCGAAATTCAACATAGAAAGTGTCAAGTACCAATTTCTGTTTTCTTTTTCATCAGTTTTATTTAATACATTAAATTATAATTTCATAGTTCAAGTCAGCTGATACTCTTTTTTTCCTTATATCAGGCCTATTTCACCTAAGAAATGTGTTACTTTAATATTATGAAAATGAGGCAATTTATTTTTTCACTTTGAGGTTAATTTAATTTTTTTCCTTTGACTTTACTGTTAAAAAGGCAGGTAAATTTAGGGGTGACTTATATTTGGATAAATACAGTAGGCCTATTATACAACATTTTTCATTTCTTTATCATATTGATGTTGGATTTTGAACTAATGTAACTACAAAAATTATCTTTTGTCTTTTGCATGAAATGAATGTATGAATTGATTACAAACAATTGTATCTTCCCACCCTCCCATTCCAAGATATAACAATGATTTCAAGTGAAAGAAACATTTGCTAGGGGTGGATATTCAGTGTTAGCATTGCAAACTCTTCTAAATGGAACTACATTTTCACTGCTGGCCGTGCTAGTGAGAGTGTAGTGTCATCTGTTGTGTACATGTATTGCACCATGCATTAAAGTGCATTATAAAGCTGGGTCCCCACTGCTTAACATTTAACACCAACATGTTGCAGCTAACTTATGTTAAATATTTATCATCAACTTGTTGAAGTATACATGTCAAGTGGTTTGTCAATTAACAACTGTCTCCACTATAGTGTTATAGACTTAAAACATGTTAATTGTTGTGCCATTATTTCAAGATGGATTGTGATGAAGAGAAAATACTAGGCTTACTTATCAACCTTCCTGTTTTTGTCTTTGTACTCCTTTGATGAGACGTCCTAAAGTGAAGGCCTCACCTTAATCTCATTTAGAATTTCAGAGTTGTTTCCTTTGACCATTCCATCTCTATTTGCAAATCAACAAAAAATATAACCTGCTAAGAATAAAAATGGATGCCGGCAATGTTGTTGAGGAAGCTGTCGATCGCTTTTTGTTTAACAAAAATTCCTAAAATAAAGCTGATATCGACCAATTAGTCAGTTGACTTGACATGTTGTCCATTTTCTCCGGAAAACACATTAACATCTGAAAGTGTTAAGTTCAACATGCTGGGTTTGCATGTCAAGTCAATTGGAATGTGAAATTACTATATACATGTTAAAGTTAAGCTGTGGAGACTCAGCTTAACACTGCTGTGTTGTGATGTCATGCAGGCTACCACAGGGCTGCGTAAATCAGTCTAAACTTCAAGAAATACGTGCTATGCTCTTGCTTTTTAGGAAACTGATCAGATTATTAGCAATTGTTTGTCCATTTATGGTTAAAGAAATTTTCAAATTGATTTAGCACTACCAGTTTGCACAGCAAATAATATGTTAGCAGGGAAAGGGTTAATACGAGGGTAAGTCAATAAGTATTCATATTCACTTTTTTAAATTTATTGCAACAACAATACAAAATACAATAAAAAGATTTTTTTTAAATTATTTCAAAACCAGATGAAAATATGATGAGGTGAGATCGGGACTGTATGCAGGATGCTCTTAACACCTCAAACCCAGTGGATGTGGATGGGCGCCCTGTTCTTTGCTCGTCCTTCACACTTGTCCGACCATTTTTTTATATTTTCAATCCATTCATACATGCTTCACCGTGGTAAAACCCCATATTGTGCGGAAAGTTTTCGATGGGTTTTGGCTCCTGGTACACCTTCAGACAACAAAAACCGAATCACTGCACGCTGTTCTTCTTTGGTGCAAACACTGAGCGGTGCAGCCATGTTTAATGTGCAACAGTGCAACCCCCATAACGCTCAACATCCCATAAGCAAAGACAAATGAACAGCATGACATGCATGAGCACAAGCAGTACAGCCAACCTATAAAAGATAAACAAAAAGTGCAGATAATAAGATTAAAACTTTAAAACACTTAAGCACCACTTACGTCAAACATAAAATGAGTAGGACATGTTTCGGGAGACCTTCTCCCATCCTCGGCTACTGGTCTACTGGCGTGTCAGACTCTCGGCTGCTGGTGATACCGCCCTGCGTACTGCTTCCCCCTCTCTCTTCCGGCCGGTAAGCTTGATGACCTCGCTGACAGGTGGGATGTCAGTGTTCATCACCATGTTACCATATTTTGTAATAAAAATTTTTTCCCATGTATTGAGGTCCATTGGATTGCTAACACGTTTCAGTAATGAAATGTCCTTTTTAATGTGATGGCTTTCGGTCCAACAGTGATGATTTATCAATCTCCCCATTTTTTACATTCCTGAGATGTTCCTCCATTCTAGTTTTTAAATTCCTCTTGGTTTGGCCGATATATGATTTGGGGCAACTTCTTCGTAATTTTTTACAATTTTACAATTTTAAAAAGTGCAGATACTTATTGACTTACTCTAGTACAATACAGGAACATTTATCATTATAAATGGTGATATATTTGAAACATTAATTACACTGCATCCAGAAATCCAATCCATCTGCGAGATGTAACTGTAAAAATGTCCAACTCTTCTTCTTTTTATCTTGCTGTTGCTTCATAAATGAAATAAGTCAAGTAAAGTAGTATAACAAAATTGAAGTTCTCAACAATAGGATGGGTTCTCATTGCTCTTGTCTGTATGTTTCCCTTTGACAGTATAATAAGCGATCTCTGAGTTAGCCCAGGTAATGTAAGCAGTCAGCTGATAAAAGCACCATGTACATATTTTGACTAGTAATTGTTTGATCCTGTCCCTGAGATCCAAATTATCATCTTCTTTGATCCAGAATGATGCATGTGGCTACTAGATGTCATTTAGTATGCTTTCCATGAGTGTATCTTTATTTCAATTTCTTTGCGTTGATTATTTAATATTAGATATAATTTTTGGCTCAGGTACATATCTTCATTTATGTACTATAGTAATTAATATTAGTATTGTTTTTTTTTCTCATATTCTTTTGTACCTTCCAGGTCGCTCAACATGTATGATCACTGAAATAGCCAGTACAATGAACTTTTATGGAATTCTTGACTTAAAAGAAGTTCTACGACTTGTGAAGGATCATGGCCCTGACTTGCTGGCCAATTGCAGGACAATGCGAATCATAAGCTACATCAGGGTGAGTAAATAAGTTGTTGAGAGTTTGTCTAAGAATGAATAACAGTTTTAAGTCATGAGGGATTTGCCTTCTTCCGAACTTCATACTCTTTCCTGTATGCACTCATATATATATATATATATACAAATTCAAACTTCATTCTAGCATTCTATATTATTTTATGAGGTGTTTATTTGCATAAATTCCAATGTTCAATTCTTTATTCTTTATTCATCCTCTGGATCATATTACAATGATATGGGAATCGTCAATTTCTTAAACTACTAACTAAATCTAATTAACCATTAGGAAAACTTGCAATTTACTACAATTACAATTTCCTATACACTAAACTATAAGTTTACAATAATATTTTACTATTATACAGGGTGTTAATGATTAACACCGAAATATTTTACCTGTGTATAGAGGGGACATAGACAAGCAACTTTTATTAGGAGATTTTTGCTCTATGGATTCAATTCTTCCTGTTATAACATAAAATCTCCCAAGGATATGCACGCCACTGACTTCTAATACTTGAAATGATGGGAAACAAAGGAACAGTGAATATTGTGTAGTGGTCGGGAAAATCGTAAAAAATGACGATCGATATCTTACAATTCTGAGGGAAAAAAAGACAAACGAAACATTTTTGTTAGGTCTGGAATTAGGAATAAAAACATAATGCAGTGGCGGGCAATCATGTGATTAGTCAGTAAATTTTGCAGATTATGAAAATTCTAAATTATGGTATAGCTGTTGATGAATTATTAAGAATCAGGTTTTTATGAATCACTAGGAAGGCATGAAGTCAACTTAACAAAAATTTTAACCCTATTTCGCCCAATTATTGAGTTATGAGCACCAAATTTTAAGGACTTTAATGCCCTGTAGCATACACATTTTACGTCATAGAGCAAAAATGTCCTAATAAAAGTTGCTTGTCTATGTCCCCTCTATACACAGGTAAAATATTTCGGTGTTATTCATTAACACTCTGTATGTTGTCCTTAATTAGAATTTTATTTACAACTAGCTTAAAAGGCCCGGGTCGCCCGGGTTTTTATTTTGTAATTTGAAATTAACTTATGAAGGACTTTCGATTTGTAGGCCTACATAGAACTTGAAATGAGGAAGAACGACTTATCACACTTAAACTATTTCCTCAGAAAACGCTAGATATAGCCACTACATGCTTGATTTCCTTTTGCCACATTTCTGGCGTCACCATCAATACTGCTCTGTCAAACCGTTTCCTAACATCGCATAATTAAAAAGTTTTGTTATTTCTGGCCACAAACCCTTTGATAAAACTCCATACCAGTTCAATTGGATTCAAATTGCTATGATAAGGGGGCAACCTCAGTACTTGATGGCCCACTTTATTTGCCATATCATCAACCACATATTTATTTTCATCTTTGTCCGCGAATTCCTGTGCTAAGATCACTAACTATGCCTTAACACTTTTATCATTAAATGTTACATTTTTTTCTTGAAGTATTTGGACGCCGATAGTGTTTCACACTGTGGTATGATGCATTGTCCATAACTATTAAACTGTTGGGTTCAAGTTTCGGCAAAACATTAGCAAACCAGTTACGGAATACCTCTCCATTCATGTCTTCGTGGTACTCACCTGTTTTCTTTGACTCAAAAATGAGCAAACCCCCATCTACGAAGCCTGTTTCACTACCTATATGCGTAACTATTAGGCGTTTCCCCTTACCCATAGGATTTTTTAAACCTTGACTTAATCCTGCCCTAAAAGCTTTTTCCTTTGATTCAACAGTAGTGTCATGCCAAATTTTAGGGGTGGTGTGTCCTGCATTTACCCATGTCTCGCCTAAGTAATAAAACTTTCGACCCTCTGCTCGGTATTGCCGTACAGCTCTAAGATATCGTCTTCTCCAAAGTACAATATCATCACGATCTACTATAACATTAACCTCACTTCTTTTCACATATTTCATTCCAATGTCCAACAATAACTTATAAATTGTTGTTCTTTTAAAATTAGGTAGGTCGGAGTCCTCATTGACAGCACAAAGAAGTTTATCCACAGTTGGAGGTATGTTATCAAAAAAGAATTGATGAACTTTTGCTCGAATTGCTCTTTTCACAACGTCATCAATGTTATCTAAAACACTAAGCAGCTTTTCAGTCTTTCTTGGGGGAGTTTTCACTACACCAGAGTCTCTGTATTCACTACGCACTTTCCAGATACTTCTGGTACATATACCGGTGAATTCAGATGTCAATTTTACAACGTCCTCAATTGCAAGGGCTGGATATATATTTTTTAAACCCATTAAACACATTCAATATAATTTCCTTCTGTCCACTTCGCAAAGATTTACCTCTCTTATTTTTAATTATGCCACTTGGGCCTGGTTGAATTTCAGTCATTATGTTTAATGCTTCTCACAGACTGGGTTATAAATTATAAACACCACGTTTCGCTGTTCACTGAAATTTGTATGTTTATATTATTCACAACAATGACTCTCGCAAACTGGAGGGTTATATCACGAATGCCACGTTTCGCAATACGTTGAAACATTTGCAATAAGTTGATATTGTTATCTTAAGAATTTTCGTCACATTTTATGAGCTTTTACTGTTATAAAAATAAAATCTAATACCGCACTATATTGTCTTGTAGCATGATGTGTGGTGTGGTTCAAACCACGTGCATTTGTTTACACGGACTTGCATTCTCAAAAGTCAAAATGAATGGATAACACACTTTCGAATTGGTTTGGTTGCAAGACTCACTTTTGTTTTGTTATGAAAACATGTGAAAGTGGAACTCTCAAACTGTGAATGTCACACTTCTTTTGTCACACTTCAATTTTTTTATGTAAACAATTGACAGCAGAACTCTCTAACTTTGTCTAACTTTGCCTCATTTCATCACATTTCCGACTTTCCCCGTGGATTTTCCAAAAATTTTCTTTCATACAAACCTTCTCCAGACAATTACGATCACAACAAAACAAAAATCAGCCAAATCGGTCGAGCCGTTCTCAAGTGATGCGGCAACAACCCTTTTGTAAATTCATTTTTATTAATATAGATTATCAAGTTAACATTGTGATTTGTTCCCCTTACTGTACCACTACTAGAAATGTACAACTAACATACTACCTTTAATCTATATGTTCCCCGTTCATTCCACAGGTTTCAATAAATTCTTTTATGCTGTAAAAGCAGTGTTTGTACATAAAACGACCTAATTTATTTTTGAACAGGTTGTAGTTTGAAATATTTTTGAAAGTATCTGGTAAACCAGTGGCGATTATTCCATATAGGATGTGAGGATCATCCTACACTTCATAATTCATCTACATAAATGTTTACTAGCATTCATTGTCAAAATTAAAACAATAAAATGACAAAACAGCGTTATTGTAGAGCACTCAGGAAGGAAGTTAGCGGTTCTGTTTTGAGCAGGTTGGTATTTGCGAGGATGTCCTCAGTGTTGGTGTTACGCAGTCCATGCCGTTGTTAGATCTCTGGGGCATGTGAAGGGGGGGGGGGAAGGGAAATGTTGTGAGAAGCCAGTTTCATATGGAGGAAGTTGAGGACGTCTTACAGTACAGTCCTTCCTCACGTTCGATAGCTTGTTTTCTAAGAGGGGAGTGATCATATTTTTATTAATATTTATTTATTTCATTTCTTGGTATATATTATAGGCCTAGCTATTAATAAACTTTACAGTGCTGTTTATATTTCAATATAAGTATTCCTGGAGTAATATCAAGTTTGATATAAACTATGAAAATTATAGTGGAATAGCTGATTTCCGTAAACGACAGTTTTCATACGTGGTTAAATATTTTCATATTTTAGGATAAAGCATTATTGTATTAAATTTACATCTCAGCCTTTATGTATTTTTTACGGCGACGCATATGTACATCAATAGCAGTGAATGGGTTAATTCGCTCTCTCCACACCATCCTACACAACTAAAAAACCAGGAGTCGCCACTGTGGTAAACTATTGTATAATATGATCCTGTTATAGCAAAAGCTCTCCGCAAACAAAGCTGTACTATGAGTGGTTATGGACAATTTGTTTTTATTACGAATGTTATGGCAGTGAACTTGTGAGGAGTCTTGGAATGTATTAATGTTTCTTTTTACATGCAGTAATATCTCATATATGTACAATGAAGGTAGTGGTAGGATAGAGATTTGTTTGAATAATTCCCTACAACTACTGTTACTACTCTTCTTCATCATAAGCCTAATAACCCTTTTCTGAATTTTGAATACAATTTTGCTGTTTACTGCATTTCCCCAAAAAATAATTCCAATCTTTTGGAGCCGATGCGAGACTCCATTGTCTGAATGGAGCATGTCCAAGGAGAATGAAGTGCTGGGACTGAATGGTGTACTTTTTAACTGGGGCAGCTAGGGACATCTGGATTGGAGAGAAATATTGTTGGGAACCAACAATCAGGAATTAGATGTGGACTGAATGAAATGACGGCCAGATAAATGGTCAAATTAGTTGTGGTTATCCGGTTAAAATGTGAAGCAAAGGTTTTTCTCCCCCCTGTAGTTTAGTGAGGGAAAAAACAAAATATATGTGCATAGGAGGTATTCAACAAGATTTAACGTTAAATAATAAAGTGATTATTAAAAAGACAGAGAACTACAAATATTTAGGCATAACGATTCATAAAGATGGTGGAATGGAAAAAGCAATTCAGAAAAGAAACACTTTGGGCAGAAAAGTGATATCCCTATTAAATGGAGTATTGTGGGACAGACATATCATGAGAAGGAAATGCAGGATTCAATACGGTTCAGAATTTTGGCCAATTAAGAAGAGAAACGAAAGAAAATTATTAGCAACGGAAATGGAGTACACAGAACTTCTAGGATGGAAAGAATTAGAAATGAAGAAATTTGGGAACAAATTGTAGTACAACACACTATAATAGATGAAATTAAGGAAAAGCAACTCGTATGGTATGGTAATGTGAGAAGGATGGGGGAGGAGAGATTACCAAAGAACTTCTTCAGATGTAATGCTCTGGGCAGAAAGAAGAGAGGAAGACCAAAGAAGACATGGTTTAATGGGATACAAGAAGACATGAAGGAGAAAAACATTCCTGAGAATCTATGGGAGGATAGAGAGGCTTGGACATTGAGAATACGAAAGATGTAGACATACATAAAAAAACGGATGAATGAATGAATGAGTTTAGTGAGGGGAAATAGGTGGAAATGCAGTTGGCTTGGTTGGTCCTGAGCAAATCAATAACATGGAACTAGGCAGGGCTTACTTGGATACCACTGTCTCTGTTCATGTAGTTGAGTTGCAGGTGGATCTCCACAGCTTCTCTCATCATTCTCTCTTTGACCATTTTTCTACATCCAATCTCCATGTTATCTGGCCGTCATTTATTTCAGTCAATTCCCTCAAATCCAGATGTCTCTAGCCACCCCAGCACTTCATTTTCGTTGACACTTCATGTTGGGGAAACAGGGAGAAATTTTAAGACCAGGCTAAACGAACATGAAAGCGATTTTAAGTACAAGGTGGGGCAGAGCAACTTGCTTATTTAAATTTGGCGCCGTGAACCGATTGTTGCTCCGAGAAGGGTGGGGTTAATCACATTCGAGAGGACACGTCGTCCAGTTTTATCTGAGCTTGGTTTAGTTAGCGTCATGGAGTGGATGAAGCTGTAGCGTGTGTTCGCTGTCAAAGCATACTTTTCAAATGGACGCTCAATGATCGCCACGCAACGTGCATTCCGTAACCATTTCAATATTGCGTCCCGTGGTCATGTTCCTGGCCGGCAGTCGATTAGTTTGTGGGTAAACAACTTCAGGGAAACTAATGATGTGAAGGAAAAAAAAAGAAGCTGGACTTCCACGAACAGCAAGATCACCCCAAAACATTGACATGGTAAGGCTTTCTGTTTTGCGCTCTGCCCGTAAACATGCAGCTGCTGTTTGGGTTGTCTGCTCATTCTGTGAGGCGAATCCTTCATGAAGAGCTGAAATTTCATCAGCAGGACGGTGCCACAGCACTTAGAGCTCATGTGTCAATGACTGTTTTGCGGCTTGACTTCCATCTCCTTGAGGGGCGATCTGCACTGGCCAGCACGGTCCCCTGATTTAGCCCCCTGCGACTATTTTTTATGGGACTACCTAAAATTACTTGTTTACAACGATCGTCCTAGGACCCTGGCTCACCTGAAAAACAAAATTCGTCAAACTATTGCCAACATACCCGTCGATAAGCTGGAAAAAGTTGAACGAAACTTCCTAGTTCGACTAATGTAGTGTATTGAGAATAATGAACGCTATCTGCCTGATATCATTTTCAAAACTGTGTAAACATAAAATTTAAATGTTGTACTTGATGCTGTTCAAAGAATTAAACATATATCTGCATTACTTTTTTTTAAATTGAATTTCTAAATAAGCAAGTTCCTCTGCCCCACCCTGTACAACAAACCTGTGACTGGATTGAGCGAACACATGATTCAAAATAAAGATCACATTGGGAAGCAAATATTGTGAAAGTAGAGTCTAACAAGGTCAAGCAAAAGGTATGCAAGGCATGGAATATTATTGGTAATCAACAAACTAGCATGAACAGATATGATGGGGATTTGAGTGGCTTAATTTGATAAAGATGATGCATAAAAGTAAAACTGAGTTAAAATTTCCCTCGCCTCCCAAAACCTCAATGGAAATCATAGAATACAGTATCCCTAGTGAGTGGATAGATAAACATGCGAGATGTGCAATATTTTTTATCGATAGTAAAAAGCCGATGAGACATATGGATGCTACCTTGTCCAGGAGTACAGTTACTGGTTTGAGTACACCTGATGAACGCTCGAAGGTGGAGCTGAAGTTATTTTAATACATTCACTGTAAATAATTACTTTTAATGAATTTTAGATATAAACTTTAAATTTGGCACACTTATAGCTTTTAGCCTGTAACGATGTGAAAAATCGAAAAAGTTCAGTTTTAAATTTTTACCCGTAGAAAACCCTTTAAAAGGGTGGATGCACTTTAAACTCTCTGCTCAGTTTCCATGACAACATTATGCTCTGCAGTGTTCACGCAGGGCTTTGGAAGTTGCAATCCACTTTGACAAATCATTAGACATGCTAGCGATAGAAATAATTTCCATAAACCGAACGAGGTGTCCGAGATGGTAATGTCTTGGACTTGCATTCTGGAGGTCCCAGGTTCAAATCCCATAGCCGGCCAATTTGACATTTGTTTTTTTTCATGTTTCTCCAGTTGTAATGGCAATTACCAAATTGGATATTTACAATATACCATGATTCATCCTTGCTATTTCATCCTTTAATAACAGTTGAAATTTACTCCATAAAATACACAACTAATGTTTACCCACTTCCAGACGAGCTAGAAACCTGAGATTTGGCAGACTTTTACCTTTTAGCTTGTAACCAACAGTAAACTTTTTTTTTAACCCTGAAAAAATCCTAAAGCCTTCCTATACTTTTTAAGTCTTTAGGCTATAAGACAGTCGGTTCATGTAGGGCTCTTGGGTCTGGATGTCTGGCTCTTGGGTCTGCGTATATTTCACAAGTTTTCAGTCAATATTGTGATCTAGGTAGCAATGAACTAACCAGCATAGCCAACCGAACAGAATACATTACACTAGAAACGCATTCCCTAGCGTAATAAAGGATAAATTGAGTAATTCCCGTTCTACATACAGGTGACAATTTAATTTAGAATAGGCACTTGTAGTTAAAGGTTTAATATCAAAACTAGCGCAACAGCCCGTTCTACTCACGGGTGACAGTTAAATAAATCGTTCTACTCACAGGTGACAGTTTAATTTGGAATAGGGACATGTAGTTAAAGGTTTAATATCAAAACTAGCGCAACAGCCCGTTCTACTCACAGGTGACAGTTTAATTTGGAATAGGGACATGTAGTTAAAGGTTTAATATCGAAACTAGCGCAACAGCCCGTTCTTCTCACGGGTGACAGTTAAATAACCCCGTTCTACTCACAGGTGACAGTTTAATTTGGAATAGGGACATGCAGTTAAAGGTTTAATATCAAAACTAGCGCAACAGCCCGTTCTTCTCACGGGTGACAGTTAAATAACCCAGTTCTACTCACAGGTGACAGTTAAATTTGGAATAGGGACATGTAGTTAAATGTTTAATATCAAAACTAGCGCAACAGCCCATTCTTCTCACGGGTGACAGTTAAATAACCACGTTCTACTCACAGGTGACAGTTTAATTTGGAATAGGGACATGTAGTTAAAGGTTTAATATCAAAACTAGCGCAACAGCCCGTTCTACTCACAGGTGACAGTTTAATTTGGAATAGGGACATGTAGTTAAAGGTTTAATATCGAAACTAGCGCAACAGCCCGTTCTACTCACGGGTGAGAGTTAAAATACCCAATTCTGCTCACGGGTGACAGTTAAATTTGGCATAGGCACTTGTAGTTAAAGGTTTAAAATCAAAACTAGCGCAAGGGCACTTTCTACTCACAAGTGATGGTTAAAAAATCCCGTTCTGCTCACAGGTGAAAATTTATTTTGGCATAGGCACTTGAACATGAATATGACAACGGTAATAATTAGCTCCTTCCGTATTTCGAGAAATTTCCGATTTTCGAACAGTTTATGCAGAAAACGAGGCAACGATAATAAAAAAAAAGTATTTATGTAGAGGAAAAATTTTGTTCTGACTTGACATACACGTGTTACCTATAATTAGATCCTTCTGAACACGAATAGAACAATAATAATAACCAGTTCCTTTCCCACTTCGGGAAAATTCCGATTTTACAATCGTGTCACACAGTTTACGCAAAGAAAGTAGGAATGTTCCAAACAAAAATTCATTACGCGGAGAAAATTTTTTTTCCCACCTAAAATACGTATGTAACCTGTAATGCGACCATTCTGAACACGAATATAACAATAATAATAACCAGTTCCTCGACACTTTGAGGAAATTCCGATTTTCCATTAGTGTCACACATCTTACGCAGAAAAAGTATCACCGTTTCAAAACAAAAATTCATTACATGGAGGGAAATTTTTTTTCCGACCTTAGTTACATGTGTTATCTATAATTCCACCCTTCTGAACACGAATATAACAATAATAATAACCAGTTTCTTCCGCACTTCGTGAAAATTCCGGTTTTCCATTAATACCACACATTTTACGCAAAAAAGGTAGGTATTCTTTAAACAAAAATTCATTACATTGAGGGAAAATTTTTTTCCGACCTAAGTTACATGTGTTATCTATAATTCAACCCTTCTGAACACGAATATAACAATAATCGTAACCAGTTCCTTCGACACTTTGAGGAAATTCCAATTTTCCATTAGTGTCACACAGCTTACGCAGAAAAAGTATCACCGTTTCAAAACAAAAATTCATAACATGGAGGGAAATTTTTTTTCCGACCTAAGTTACATGTGTTATCTATGATTCGACCCTTCTGAACACGAATATAACAATAATAATAACCAGTTTCTTCCGCACTTCGAGAAAATTCCTGTTTTCCATTAAAATCACACATTTTTCGCAGAAAAAGTAGAACTATTTAAATAAAAATTGATTACAAAGAGTAAAAATTTTTTCCCGACATGACTTACATGTGTTATCTATAACTCGACCCTTCTGAACACGAATACAACAATAATAATAACCAGTTTCTTCCGCACTTAGTGAAAATTCCGGTTTTCCATTAATACCACACATTTTACGCAAAAAAGGTAGGTATTCTTTAAACAAAAATTCATTACATTGAGGGAAAATTTTTTTCCGACCTAAGTTACATGTGTTATCTATAATTCAACCCTTCTGAACACGAATATAACAATAATCGTAACCAGTTCCTTCGACACTTTGAGGAAATTCCAATTTTCCATTAGTGTCACACAGCTTACGCAGAAAAAGTATCACCGTTTCAAAACAAAAATTCATAACATGGAGGGAATTTTTTTTTCCGACCTAAGTTACATGTGTTATCTATGATTCGACCCTTCTGAACTCGAATATAACAATAATAATAACCGGTTTCTTCCGCACTTCGAAAAAATTCCAGTTTTCCATTAATACCACACATTTTACGCAAAAAAGGTAGGTATTCTTTAAACAAAAATTCATTACATTGAAGGAAAATTTTTTTCCGACCTAAGTTACATGTGTTATCTATGATTCGACCCTTCTGAACACGAATATAAAAATAATAATAACCAGTTTCTTCCGCACTTCGAGAAAATTCCTGTTTTCCATTAAAATCACACATTTTTCGCAGAAAAAGTAGAACTATTTAAATAAAAATTGATTACAAAGAGTAAAATTTTTTTCCCGACATGACTTACATGTGTTATCTATAATTCGACCCTTCTGAACACGAATATAACAATAATAATAACCAGTTTCTTCCGCACTTCGAGAAAATTCCGGTTTTCCATTAAAATTACACATTTTTCGCAGAAAAAGTAGAACTATTTAAATAAAAATTGATTACAAAGAGTAAAATTTTTTTCCCGACATGACTTACATGTGTTATCTATAATTCGACCCTTCTGAACACGAATATAACAATAATAATAACCAGTTTCTTCCGCACTTCGAGAAAATTCCGGTTTTCCATTAAAATTACACATTTTTCGCAGAAAAAGTAGAACTATTTAAATAAAAATTGATTACAAAGAGTAAAATTTTTTTCCCGACATAACTTACATGTGTTATCTATAATTCGACCCTTCTGAACACGAATATAACAATAATAATAACCAGTTCCCTACGTACTTCGAGAAAATGCGGAAGAAACTGGTTATTATTATTGTTATATTCGTGTTCAGAAGGGTCGAATTATAGATAACACATGTAAGTCATGTCGGGAAAAAAATTTTACTCTTTGTAATCAATTTTTATTTAAATAGTTCTACTTTTTCTGCGAAAAATGTGTGATTTTAATGGAAAACCGGAATTTTCTCGAAGTGCGGAAGAAACTGGTTATTATTATTGTTATATTCGTGTTCAGAAGGGTCGAATTATTGATAACACATGTAAGTCATGTCGGGAAAAAAATTTTACTCTATGTAATCATTTTTTACTTAAATAGTTCTACTTTTTCTGCGAAAAATGTGTGATTTTAATGGAAAACAGGAATTTTCTCGAAGTGCGGAAGAAACTGGTTATTATTATTGTTATATTCGTGTTCAGAAGGGTCGGATCATAGATAACACATGTAACTTAGGTCGGAAAAAAAATTTCCCTCCATGTAATGAATTTTTGTTTTGAAATGGTGATACTTTTTCTGCGTAAGCTGTGTGACACTAATGGAAAATCGGAATTTCCTCAAAGTGTCGAAGGAACTGGTTACGATTATAGTTATATTCGTGTTCAGAAGGGTTGAATTATAGATAACACATGTATCTTAGGTCGGAAAAAAATTTTCCCTCAATGTAATGAATTTTTGTTTAAAGAATACCTACCTTTTTTGCGTAAAATGTGTGGTATTAATGGAAAACCGGAATTTTCACGAAGTGCGGAAGAAACTGGTTATTATTATTGTTATATTCGTGTTCATAATGGTGGAATTATAGATAACACATATAACTTAGGTCGGAAAAAAAATTTCCCTCCATGTAATGAATTTTTGTTTTGAAACGGTGATACTTTTTCTGCGTAAGCTGTGTGACACTAATGGAAAATCGGAATTTCCTCAAAGTGTCGAGGAACTGGTTATTATTATTGTTATATTCGTGTTCAGAAGGGTCGCATTACAGGTTACATACGTATTTTAGGTGGGAAAAAAAATTTTCCTCCGCGTAATGAATTTTTGTTTGGAACATTCCTACTTTCTTTGCGTAAACTGTGTGACACGATTGGAAAATCGCAATTTTCCCGAAGTGGGAAGGGAACTGGTTATTATTATTGTTATATTCGTGTTCAGAAGGGTCGAATTATAGATAACACATATAAGGCATGACGGAAAAATTTTTTCCTCCTTAATGAATTTTTTTTTTGAAACGGTCCTACTTTTCTAGCGTAAACTCTGTGACAGTAATGGAAAATGGGAATTTTTTCGAAGTGCGGAAGGAACTGGTTATTATTATTGTTATATTCATGTTTAGAAGGGTCGATGTATTGATAAAACATATAACTCATATCGGGAAAAAAATTTTGCCTCCATGTAATTAATTTTTGTTTGAAACATTCCTAGTTTTCTTGTGTAAACTGTGTGACGGTAATAGAAAATCTGTTTTTTTCTCGAAGGGCGGAAGGAACTGGTTATTATTATTGTTATATTCGTGTTCAGAAGGATCCAATTATAGGTTACATGCGTATTTTACGTCGAAAAAAAACTTTTCCTCCATGTAATGAATTTTTGTTTGGAACATCCCTACTTCTTTTGCGTAAACTGTGTGACACGAATGGAAAATCGAAATTTCCTCAAAGTGTCGAAGGAAGTGGTTATTATTATTGTTATATTCGTGTTCAGAAGGATGGAATTGTGGGTAACACGTGTATGTCAAGTCAGAACAAAATTCTTCCTCTACATAAATACTTTTTTTTTTATCGTTGCCTCGTTTTCTGCATAAACTGTTCGAAAATCGGAAATTTCTCGAAATACGGAAGGAGCTAATTATTACCGTCATGTTCAAGTGCCTATGCCAAATTAAATTTTCACCTGTGAGCATAACGGGATTTTTTAACCATCACCTGTAAGTAGAACGGGCTGTTGCGCTAGTTTTGATATCAATCCTTTAACTACACGTCCCTATTCCAAATTAAACTGTCACCTGGGTGTAGAACGGGCTGTTGCGCTAGTTTTGGTATTAAACCTTTAACTATATGTCCCTATTCCAAATTAAACTGTCACCTGGGTGTAGAACGGGCTGTTGCGCTAGTTTTGGTATTAAACCTTTAACTACATGTCCCTATTCCAAATTAAACTGTCACCCGTGAGTAGAACGGACTGCTGCACTACTTTTGATATCAATCCTTTAACTACACGTCCCTATTCCAATTTAAACTGTCACCTGTGAGTAGAACGTGTTTTTTTAAAGCGTTTTCCATTCTGATAGGTTGGCTGTATAGTGGCATTTCATTTGTTTTGTTGGCTGTTGTGTTTCACTGCCTCTCGGATGAACATTGACTGATGCACGGTAGAAATAGCGGAGACCAGCTGCTTTCCTGCGTAGACCCAAGAGCCCTACATGTACCAGACAGTCTAAATACTGGACTCTTATCTCCGATATGGTGTGAGTTCAAAAAAAAAATATGGGTGATTCTTCAAATACGAGAAAATTTGTGTTCCAAAGTGATATTTCCCTTCAAATTCAACTTAAAAAAAAAAATTAAAATAAAAGTTTGTTTCTACTACTCCCATACTACAACTATCACTTTGAAATGTCACTAACTTTAAATTCTGATATTCCAAAATCAAATTTAATTCAATGAAATGTCATCCACATGCCCTGGCCCATACCCCGGTTTTGTATATTCTAATGCATTTTTCCACAAAACAAAATGTTATTTCCTTTTCAACTTTTTTCCTGCCAATGAGTATGAATGTGTGAAGAATATTAACCCCTAAAAAATAAAATGAAATAAAATTGTCACCCCACCTAATGAACATAAAGAATGTCCCAAGGGTTTTTGGTCATCCACATGGCTGAAAAGAATGGAATTTTTTCTGCCAAAATGAGAAATTTGTATAACTAGCAACAGTGTTAGAAAGCCAACAGGGCAGCTTGTGGTTGAATTGTAAGGTTGAATTTTGCTAGCTTACAAACAGTTTGGGCTTAACAAAGGACTTTGCATCATTTTCAAGGAAAGCGTTTTTATTCCCCGTCATTAACATGACTTCTAGAAAGTAGGCAAAAAGTGAACATTAATTAAGTTTGATTATGGACTATGACAAACCTACCAATTCAAAGTACCTGACTAAAGGTTGAGCTTACAGAGGTTTAGAAATGGCTTGCTGAGACCACTTAAACTCCTTTTTTGTCATCCACATGCCTCATGATGGGGTATGTGGATGACTCTCAAGTCATGTAGATGATAAATGTAGGGTACTATTGTGTTTATGGTGTCTGTGACCTGTACTTAAAATCTTAAAACTGATTAAATGAATTTCTGCTTGATTTCCCCCCCCCCCCCCCCGAAAACCATAAAAACACAGTCTAGTTAAAATTACATTAATTCCGGAGTATGTACACAAATTTGCAAATTTGGTGCAAAATCAACTGAAGCACACTGAGAAAAATATGAAATCACATGAAGAAAAGCAGATTGTTGCCAAAATTAGTCATTAATGTGGCCTTCTGCCATCCACATGTACACGGATGTCATTCACATGGCTTTAAAAAAATTAAAATAAATAAAAATATAAACATTTAAGCTCTGCTGGTGTCATATTATAATCAAGTAACCCCTGAAGTATTTTTGTAATTTTTTTGAGATTTTTTGAACAAAGTAAAAAAAACTGGATTTTACACACTCCAAATTTTTCCGTATTTGAAGAATCACCCATATATATTTTCCTGAGAACCTCATGGGAGTTTGGGCGTGGAACACCCATTGAGTGAAGCGAGTTGTAACAACAGCCATCTGTCCAGGGTGTCCACTGGTCGGGAAAAGGCCGGGAATTTTGTATGGTCGGGAAAATCCGGGAAAAGTCAATGAATTTGTTAAAATATCCGGGAAAATTCGAAAAATTTGTAGCCCACATAAAACAGATGAAAATGAATACAATTTTATCTTCTGCCACCTTCCAAAAAATCTCAGCTGCTCTTGAAGATAAACTTCTCCTGCCAAAAATTACTTTCTTCTTATCTTTAGCAGAAGATTTACAACCATTTCTAAAAGAGTTTCAAGCTGACACTCCAATGGCCCCTTTCCTACATGGTGACCTCCGGAAAATTGTAAAGAAGCATAATCCATGTCAATTCAAGCAGGGGCTTACCTTCATAGTCTCAGATGTTAATGAATTTAATATATGTTAAAATTCGGGACAAAGTAAGAAAAATTCCTGGGCTGAGATACATGCCACCAAAGATGGCGTCTCAGATGCCATTTCTCGAGTGTGATTTTTGGAAAAACTTTAAAGTGCTCTTTTTCTGGAACGGTTCAAGATATTTTGTTGTTTCTTTTTTATTTGAAAGATAATAATGTTCTGCTTCAAATGATATCCTAAGTTTGGAAATGCATATACAGGATGTTTTGTTTTAGCCTTCTAAATTTTTTGTGATAAATCAAAAATATATAGGCCTATAGCTTATATTTTTTTCAAAAATGCCAATCCCAAAAATTCTGATTTTTTTACTGTTGATCAGTACCAAACAGTAAGTTACTACATTCCCTGAAAAGGAGATCTTCCACTTTTCAGTTTAACAGGTTTTATAAATAATTGAAAATTTTGCCATATAGTAAGAAGTGTATGGAAAAGTTGTGAAAGACGACATTCTAAAAAAGGCTTGTCTTCAAGACATCGACCTCAACAAAATTGAAAATTTAAGAGCCCAAGATGTTGACCTTGGTTATGGCACAAGGTCTGCGTTAAGAAAGTGTCATGGATTTAAGGATTTGGAGGTGTTAATGTTTCAAAGGGAGTGCAGAGACTGTCTGAAATGTGTTGTTGACAAGCTGATGGAGAAGTCACCTTTGAAGTACCCCTTAACTCAAGGTTTGTCTTTTATGAGTCCAGACAAAATGGTCTTCACTCCAGAATAGGCTGTTTCACAGATGGTATCGACAACGGATATTTTGATTCAGTCGAGTTTGATTACTCCCTCAATTGCTCAGAATGCAGATCATGAGTAGGCCTATAGGGATCTTATTTCGAAGGAACTGCAGCAGTTGAGTTCAAATCTTATTTTAAAAACTCAAGGTTGGACAAATTTTGGATGAAAATGCTTGATAGTTATGGCACTCCTAGTTTAAGGAAAGAAGTTTGTTTATTACTTCCAATTTCACATGGAAATGCTTCAGTGGAACATGGCTTCTCTGTGAACAGTGACATTTTGGTGGAAAATCTGAAAGAAGAATCCATAGTTGGTATATGATGCAGTTACTCAAGAAGGAGGTTCAGAGCATCTTTCCATGAATAATGGCATAATTCTCTCTATGAGAAATGCCAAAGCAAGATGCAAAGAAGTACTTCAAAATAATAAGTTGAAACGTACAGAAGACAAGGCGAAAGCAGAAAAAAGGAAAGCAAATTTTCTGGCCAGAGAACTAGAAGAGAAGAAAAGAAAACTACGCTTAGAGTCCGAAAATTCTGCAGCTGCTCTAGATTAACAAATTAAGTTGCTGAAGAAAAATAAGTAGGATCAAAAATACCTCTAGACAATAATAGGCCTATATGAAGGTATATTTAATTTATTTTACTGTTCCTTACTTAATGTATCTCTTATAGCGTAAGTAATTATTGTTTGCAATTACTTTTGTCACTAAAAGTTTTTCTTATTTAAAGTATGTATAATCCTATAATTTTTCTTACACCGGTATTAGAAAGTGCTTCATAATCATATTTTGGACAGGAATTTCTGAAATGATCAGTGAAAATCAGGGAATAAGTTGGGAATTTCTTCAGTATTACTTGGTGGACACTCTGTCTGTCATATCTTGTGATTACTAATAACATCTGGAGGCTCATTGCTAAAATATATTAAAACAATTATTGTCTAAATATGAAATTAATGAATTAGGTTTGGGAAGGGTTAACTTTGCAATAATTTGACTTATCAGTGTATGTCTGTTTTAGGATGAAGCTGTACGTATTGTCCGTCGGTGCTCTGCTTCTTTGGAGAGAGAAACAATGAAGGATCTGATGAATTATTGGCAGGCAAACCTCACACACCTCGGATCTGCATGTTTACACAAGACACCGATCTTCCATCCTCTCAAGGACATGAGTAAGCTGGAGTCATGAGGTATGATTATTGTAAATATGCAGTAAATATTATTTTGTCCAGGTTTTGGGGGAGTAAGATGTGATTTTCTTCTCTCATTTCTTCCCTGAAACTGTTTGGGAATATGAGAGTGGGAAATAAAATATCACATAAACCTGGGCTATTTTATACTATAAGACCCTAAAACTGAAGTAGAAATAATTATAAATGTTGGAACATGTAATATAAATTTGGAATCGAAGGCATCCTCACCATGTTCAGTAGCTGCTGAAAGTGGTCTCCACACTTTCCGGAAATATTATTATTCACATGTAAAGCCAGCGAATTTCAGAGTGGAGCGAAAGGTGTGTATATTCACTGCCCATTTCATCGCACAATACGGAAAATAGCCTGTTATCTAAAGGTCGAGCCTTAATAAAATTAACTAGCTTTACAGCATCATCTAGCACTGTTTTAAATTCTGGTGGCATTTCTTTGAAGTCCAATGTTTCCCTATGTATAAAACAGTGCACCCATTTCATATCTGGAGCTACTTCCTTGACTTTAGAAACAACCCCACTATGTCTGCCTGTAAGGACGCAGGCTCCATCTGAGCATAAACCTACACATTTTCCCATAGGATCCCTTTCTCTCTTATGTAACTATCAAGACAGTGAAATATTTCTTCTCCAGTTCGGGTTGGCAAAGATGTACAAAATAAAATATCGTCCTGTGTGTCATCACTATGTGCATATCTAACGTAGCACATCAGTTGCGCATCATTTGTGACATCAGTAGTTTCGTCAATTTGTAATGCATAATAAGGACTCTGCCACCACCATCGTAATGTACAGGCCAGATGGTAGCTTTCGTGACGTCACGCAAAGAGTCGGGACTCGGTCGCGTTGAATCCATTAACACACCACGATTCTAATGACTATTTCCATTTAATAACAAGTTTAATCACACTTTACAAAGAATAAATCCATGCCACTGGCATAATATAGTTTTAATAAAGTTTTCAGAAGAAGAAAACAAATAGCAATATTCTATCGTATGTCAAGGTACTCGAAATTACGCACGGGTACTGGAAATTAAGAACACTATTCCAGAAAATACAAACATCTGATAACTAGCCTACATGACCATCAAATAATATAATATATTACACAGTAGACAATATTTACAATAGGCCTCAAATAGTTGAAAATTAAATGCAGAAGAAAAATATCTAATTAATCGTCAGAACAGTAGGCCTACCCATTTTCTTCTTACATAAAGATATGCCTATTATGTTGAGAACTATTTGATTATTTTTTCAAAACATTCATCACATAATATATCACAATCTGAATTACTGCCTACATTAACAAACTAGGCCTACTTTACCAAGTAATAGAGACAGAATGTAGGCCTATAGGATACAATACATGGAGAAAATTATATAGGCCTACAGATTGTAACATAAGAATTAGTGTACATGAAAAAAATAGTCATTGAATAACCCATAAGTTATAGGCCTATAGGCTACAATTCATTTATGATAAATACAGTATAAAAGATAGGCTATACATGAAAATAAATACCACAGCAATTTAATGATAGACTTATTAAGTTCAAAACACTTATCGTTGGATTTTTAGGTTCCATGTTTCAGGTTTTTGGTCCAAAACATCGCTTTAGATTACAATATTGCGTTAAAATGAACTTTCATTGCGTTACTTAGGCCTACAATTCAACACATAATATAATATGTATAAAATTCAGCTGAAAATTTAGTTAAATTTGCTGAAACTTGACTGAATACCCTGAAAAAGTAAAACATAAGAGTCAAAATAGTTAATACTGTAGGCTGCCTATTAAAAGCTAGCCTATTTCGGGATTCGAACTCAATTCTTCCAATTGGGCGAACAAAAAATGTTTATGGTTAACTGACAATAATGTGAAACAAATTGTTATAGACTGAACACCGGTAGGCCTATTTAAAAGGAATAGGCCTACACCAGTAATGTTATGTTCATCCCTCCTTGTCTTGGCCTTTTCATGGCAGACACTATGGGTTGAACAAAATTAATTTGAAGGTTTACTTTCAACACTTTTTTGTCTGTCTCTGCAAAATATTGATTTTTCAAGAAAAAATATTTTTTTTGCCAAAACCCTATTAGGCCTAGGCCTTTAAGTAAATGAAGTTTTTGCATCCCATTTAGGCCTAAGTGTTTGTAGGTACTACAGAACTTATGTGTGTGAATCCTATGTAGCCTACATGACACAAGAAAGTATGTGAGGATTTCTGATTTTATATAGCAAGGAAAAAATAAGCAGGCCTAAAAACCTAAGAACCCGGTCCCTAATCATCACGTACCTCATAGTACCATCACAAACCACTTAAAATATGTAGGCCTATCTTTTGACTAGGTGCAGTCATGTGTGACCTTTTGACAGCAGAACTACAGCACAAACAGGAGACAGCAATGACACGGAGACAGGGAGTTGCCGGTACCTACATTCAAAGATTACCTCGCCTAATATATGTCGCTATGAATATGTTTTGAATTAGGCATATTGTACTCACCATCTGGACGAGTGGCTCTAATTTCGATAAGAATTTTCTCTTCGTGAAAGAGTTTGATACAGACTTCACTGTTCTAAGTAACCACTAAATTTTCCTTTGGAATTTTTTTAATCCATAATAATTGTCTTCTCAGCAGGAAAAGAGAACACAGGTGTACATTCACCACTCTAATAACTTGACCTGCATCCAGGTACAACACAACATTTTGGCATTTTTACTGTATTTCTGTTGAATATTCACGAAACACAACTGCGGGGGTTATGCCACATTCGAAGCAATACATGGGTTGTTGATTTGCTAGGTTATGTTGGAACATTTATGGCACAGCACAACACAGCCTGTAGGCTAACACACAGCTTTGCACATTCTGTATAGGCCTATTTATGTTGCACACAGAATATAAATCGGATTTAGAGATTCAGAAAGTGAAATGATAATGATATATCGGGGAGTTACGCCACATGGGTTGGTGATTTGCTAGGTTAGGTTGTAACATTTATAGCATAACACTACACAGCCTATAACGCATGTAAAGTTTTTGCACATTTTTTATATCTGTGATGCTCACAGAATGTACATTATATTTTGAGATTCAGTAATAGAAAGCGTATGATACATCACAAGCAATAAAGAGTTCGTTGGTTAGGGTGTAACATTGCCTTGAGATCTGTAACACGCCGGCTCGTATTTTCACATTTGAAAAAGGTAGTATTACACTATTAATCTTCGGCAATACTTTATAAGACCTACATTACATGAAAAATGCAGAATTTATTGATTAAACAACTGGTAAAAACAAATATCGATGCACTTATGCACTGTCAACATGCACGCACGCTGGCTTGTTACCGACTTCGTTGATCAGCTGATTGTTTTCCCGCGCGCTCTACAATCTGGCCTGTACATTACGATGGCGGTGACTCTGCGTAACCCTTTCGATTAACTGAGATTCTACGCTACCTGCCACATCATTAATTCTCTGACCGACAGTGTCATTTGAAAGAGGAATCAAATCGATATATTTTAGAAATTTGTGGCCAAACATGGTTTTTACAATATCTTTTATAGCTGGAAGAAGTAAATTTTCCCCGATGGAATGAGGTTTCCCTGTTTTGGCTGTGAACAAATTTAAGAAGTAGGATGCTTCCAGTGCCTTGCTATTAATTGAACCCATGGCTGAAACTTTCTCTTTCCCACAATCTAGTTTTTTTAAGCGTCGCTGAAAAATCTCAATTGGTTTGTTTTTTTACATCACAATGCTTTGTTTCTAAATGTCGTCGGAGTTTTGCAGGTTTCATACACTCGTTCGACAACACTTCATAACACAAAACGCACTAATTCCAAGTACGAAATATCATATTTCCTATTGTACTTTTTCTTTGAATTGCTTACTTCAACTTTCATAGCAGAGTCACATTTACTCGCCATAACAACACTCGTTTCACTGTTAGAATTAGTTTTGCTTGCATCACTTTTATTTTCAAAGTCCCTGTTCTAAGCCACTTTTCCATTATTAAAACACTTTTCGAAAAATATTAAAACCGGAGTTAACTGATTGTACACTTTCCACAAATATAACTTAACACGTCTGAAGACCTGCTGAAGAACCAGGATTGCCAGTCCAGAAGCAGGCATAGTGTTTAATTTAAGATTGTCGCAAAATTTTAAAATATTTAATTTGATTGGTTGACCTAAATGTGAGAATCTGGAAATTCATAGGTGACAATTTTTGTGAGAACGGGCTTAAATTCTCATAAGTTACTAGCATAAAGATTATAAACATTAGCATACTCTGAAAGATTACTACCAAGTCATAGCAACTGCACATGCTTAACACAGGTTTACCGGTATCAGACACTCGGGCACCTCCAACAATAAAACCCTTGTTAAGAGAGCGCCTCTAATAACAAATTCCGACAAAGTCTTATTTTTCAGGGGTTTGATTGAAAGAGGGAACCATAGACGTCAGTGCATCAGGGGTTTCAAACTGTGGTTCGTAACTTAAAAAGTAAGGAAACTTCCAATAGGACCTGTATAAAAATACTGTACAAACAGACTAAAACTTTTAACCAGCGGTGGATAACTCAAACACTCACAAGCAGTACAACGTTTCAACTAGACCCTTCTAGTCTTCCTCAGGTACTGGTAGGTCGATCAGCTGGGTTGGGTGTTGTAACCCTCTCTACGTCACCATCATCATCGGTAAGGAGTGGGTGGGTAAATTCACAAAGTGGACGCTCAGATGTATGAAGAAACATGGTGTTGCATTGGAATCTCTTAATCCATTCAGTAGGAATTGCAAAGTCAGATTCGGGGCATTTATTAATAATCTGCAAACTAATTTTAGGGGGAACACTGTCCTGAACCATTCTACGAATTACACTAATCCATTCGTCTCCCAGGTCAAACTACGAGGGTGACCTGGGAGACGAATGGATTAGTGTAATTTGTAGAATGGTTCAGGACAGTGTTCCCCCTAAAATTAGTTTGCAGATTATTAATAAATGCCCCGAATCTGACTTTGCAATTCCTACTGAATGGATTAAGAGATTCCAACGCAACACCATGTTTCTTCATACATCTGAGCGTCCACTTTGTGAATTTACCCACCCACTCCTTACCGATGATGATGGTGACGTAGAGGGGGTTACAACACCCAACCCAGCTGATCGACCTACCAGTACCTGAGGAAGACTAGAAGGGTCTAGTTGAAACATTGTACTACTCGTGAGTGTTTGAGTTATCCACCGCTGTTTAAAAGTTTTAGTCTGTTTGTACAGTATTTTTATATTTCTGACCGGTGGAAAGTTTATGGACTTTGAATTTGCTAAATAGGACCTGTATTTTTGAAGATTTTAAAAACTTTGACATCTAGTGTCCATTTTATGTGAAAAATTTTTACTTCTTTACTTTCCACTTGCTTTATGATATTTTTTAATTATGTCTGTTGACCATCTGCACAATCTTCACGGTTTTCCGCGGACCATAGGTTGAGAGACGCTGCTCTAGCCTACACACACACACGGCAATGATTTTGCTTGGTTGCTGGACAATGGTTACTCCTGTTTTGTCTATATTCCAGACGTCTTGGCAATTTGTATTGTTCATACAATGATGCTTATCAAAAAACTGACTTACATTATGCCTGTTGAATGAGGTCATTCTTCCTAAACTCGTTGGCTCAGGTGTTAATAATAACAACAATGACAATAATAATAATAATTAGGGATGGGTCGATACCAGATTTTCTCGATACTCGATACCGATACATGATTTTTCCTCGATACTCGATACCTTCAACATTTCCAGTTTCAATAAATAGGTAAATTAAAAATTAAAATGTGAGAGAACTAAATTAATTAAGTCTGCATATTTAATGAGACAAAATTTAATATCATCAGTAGCCTATAATTATTTTTAAACTCTACATTAAAACTAAAATTAGTTTTTTAAACAGTCCACTTACAAGTTTTTGTTAAAAAATACTAGCATTCTCACTTAATTGCAGAATTGCAGAATTGCAGAGTTACAAAAGTATCGAAAAAGCATCGAGCGAGTTTTCTGAAGTATCGTTCGATGCCGATACCATGCAAGTATCGAGAGTATCGAGGTATCGAAAGTATCGAGGACCCATCCCTAATAATAATAATAATAATAATAATAATAATAATAATAATAATAATAATAATAATAATAATAATAATAATAATAATAATAATAATAATAATAATAATAATAATAATAATAATAATAATAATAATAATAATAATAATAATAATAATAATAATAATAATAATAATAATAATAATAATAATAATAATAATAATAATAATAATAATAATAATAATAATAATAATAATAATAATAATAATAATAATAATAATAATAATAATAATAATAATAATAATAATAATAATAATAATAATAATAATAATAATAATAATAATAATAATAATAATAATAATAATAATAATAATAATAATAATAATAATAATAATAATAATAATAATAATAATAATAATAATAATAATAATAATAATAATAATAATAATAATAATAATAATAATAATAATAATAATAATAATAATAATAATAATAATAATAATAATAATAATAATAATAATAATAATAATAATAATAATAATAATAATAATAATAATAATAATAATAATAATAATAATAATAATAATAATAATAATAATAATAATAATAATAATAATAATAATAATAATAATAATAATAATAATAATAATAATAATAATAATAATAATAATAATAATAATAATAATAATAATAATAATAATAATAATAATAATAATAATAATAATAATAATAATAATAATAATAATAATAATAATTTTCATTTCATTTCATTTCATTTGTTTATTTAGAGAAGCTACATACAATTTTTACAAATTTTGAACAGTAGGCTTCTTATTTAATAATTGGATGATATACAATAGTAATAGATTACATATACAAACAGGAATTACATAATGATTCTTTATAAGACATATGACTTGTGAATATGTCTAGTCAGCTTTGTAAGCCTCATTGATCAATTAGGTATTTTGTGTGGTCAGCATGTTTAGACTAGTCATCACATTCCAAGTGGTGAAATGTCTCTGTTCAGTTGTTGCAGATTTGCAGATTTGATATGAAATTATTCTGGTTTAAAGAAACCAGGTCAAACACTTATATTTAAAATATTTTAGCATTTTGGAATTTCTTGTTAGCCGAAATACAACAACGGAAAACTGGCAAAGTATATGGTTGTTTTACCAAAAATAATGAATGATTCCTTGTCAGTCTTGTGTGTGGAACTCTAAGTCCAGAGTTTTCAAGAAATGATTTACAATCTATATTACCTCGAAAAACATTTACTATGAAGTTTGCATCGGATGAGTTGCGTCTTTCGTATAGTGATTCCAGTTTTAGAAAAGCGAGAATTTGCTTGTACTGCAGGTCTTGATTTTGGAAAAACTTTCTTCGTATTAATGAAACAAATTTGATTTGTATACGTTCTAATTTGTTGCTGTCAGATATGGTTATACTGTTCCAAGATACACTTGCATAGTCTAAGACACTTAGGACAAGAGATTTATAGAGAGTGATTATTGATTCCAGGCTTTTTAGTTTAGTAGAAATAAAACGGATTAATCCCAGAGTTTTTAGTGCTTGGGTGAATATGTGTTCAATGTGGGCATGAAAATATAGTTTTGAATCTAAATAAACACCCAGGTATCTGATTTTGTCCGAACGTGTGATGGTATCTTGGCCAATAAAATAATTAAATATAATAGGATTAGTTTTTCTACTAAAAATTACATTGTAAGTTTTACTGGAATTAATAATCATTCTATTTGAAGAGGCCCATTGACTTATAAGATCAATATTGCTTTGCAATAATTTACAGTCAGAAACACTTGAAATCTTTTTCCAAATGCATAGATCGTCAGCATACGCTAGGCTATTACATTTTAATATGTTAAATAAATCATTAATGAATACAACGAACAAAAAAGGGCCGATTACTGACCCCTGGGGAACGCCTTGTGGTATATTGAAGGGCTTAGAAAGGCAGTTTGCTATTCTAACACAGGCAGTCCTGTTTTGCAAGTAGCTCGTAAACCAATTTATATAGTTTCCATGTAATCCTAAATTGGTCAGCTTCTGCAATAGTAAATCATGATTTACAACATCGAAAGCTCGACTTAGGTCAAAAAATATGGCGTCTGATTGGGACTGTGTGCAATTTTCTTTAACTATGTCATTAAGGAGGGTAACAATGTTGGTTGTGGTTGATTTATTTTTAGTGAAACCGTGTTGGAAATCATGTAGTTTACTTTTGCAGAAAAATGAAACATGATTATGGATACCGGTAACTGACTCGAAAATTTTACTAAAAGTATTCAATAAAGATATTGGTCGAAAGTTCATTACTTCCTTACTTTTCCCTTTCTTTGGCCTGATAGCACAGTTTTTCCACAGGGATGGAAAAGTTTCTGTTTTAATTGATAAATTAAAGATATATGTCAGGACTGGTGATAATATGGGAGCACATCCCTTCACAATGAAGCTTGGAATTTGATCTGGCCCACTAGTCTTGGATGCTTTGAGTTTTCTTATCGATGACAGGACATCCAGGTTTGAAATAGACGGGACATATAAACAATCTGAAGTGTAAGTTTGGAGTTGAGGTACAGGCTCTGTTAAAATCGGTTTATTCATAGACTCAAAATGCTCTGCAAAAATATTCACTAGAGTCGTAGGCTGAGTGATGATGGAATTGTTTACTTTTACTTGAAGGGAGGGGTCACTTTTATTTCTTAATTTTGAGACATACCCCCAAAATTTAGTTGGGTTTGTCTTTAACTCATTGTCAATTGACTTGTACCATTGTTGTCTATCAGAGTTAATAGTAATTTTAACTAATCTACGATAGTTCGAAAAAATTTGATAGTAATGATCAGAAGAGTGCTTTTTGTAAAGTCGATAAAAATGTTTCTTTTTCCTTATATATAGTTTAAGCTCCCTCGAAAACCAGGCAGGATATTTTGATTTGAAAACAGCGGTTTCAGGAATTGATTTTTTAATAGCATCCTTGACTAAATATGTTAAATTTTCCACCGCAGTGTCAGGTGATGTCTGATTATAGACTATCGACCAGTCTGATTGATCTAAGGTGTTATATAGTTTAAGATAATCTCCTTGATGGTAGCATAAAGTTTTTACTGAAGTTTGTGTGTCTGTGTTTACTTTCCGTTTTATATTTATGATGATGGGGGGATGAGGGATATCAATATTTACCAGGGCATAATCAGCTATTGATACCGTGGTTTCATCCATGTTGGTAAAAACTAAATCTAATAGGTTGTTACTACACACAGTGTCATTAATTTGGTACAGATTTAAGAAGGAACAAGCGTGGTGTACTGTTTCACCTTTAACTTTATGATAGTGGTATAAGTTAGTTGAGTCACCAGAATTCCATTTGAAACCTGGTATATTCAGATCGCCAAGCAATATGGTCTGGTAATTGTTGCAGTCTAGATTGTTTTCTAGAAAAAGGAAATATTGTTGGAATGCAGCAATACTGGTATTAGGTGAGAAATAGTGACAACCAATAAGAATTGGTTGGTCGTTTTTACATGAGATTTCAATCCAGACACATTCTTCAGTTTGTTCTAAATCTGGTCTTCGTTTATGTCTGACACTGTTGCTAATAGCGATTAGGGAGCCACCCCCGCGAGTTTGGTTGACGAGGGAGTAGTTTCTGTCTGATCTATGCACTTGGTACGTATTAGGAAAGTAATTGTGATTATAGTGATCTTCATTTAACCACGTTTCAGTAAGACAAATAATTCTAGGTTCATTTATATGAATGTTATCAAATATTTCTGTGGCTTTAGTTCGTAGACCACGAACGTTTTGGTAATAAAGTTCTAGGCCGAAATGATTGTCACTGAACATGGAGTGATTATTATGATCACAATTATTATTTGCCATATTTTAGGGTTAAGAAGTGGAGCCCCCTCCAAGGCTGCTTTTAGAAGATGTTCTGGCCAAAATAGTATCAAGAATTTTTTTCGGCGAGCTTCTATTATTACTGGGTTTTTCAGGAGTTACCTCCTTAGTGGAGTTGTCTCCCTCACTGTTGGCTTTAATTTGTTCCGGTAAATCAGAATGTATTTGATCTTCTCGTAAGCGGCCTTGGAATGGCAGCAGCAGTACCCCACTAGGCCATATGCCTGTATTATTTATGAGGGGGAAATCCTCCTCACAAACTGATACATGAAAACTAGCATAAGAGTTAAATCTAGTTTTTAACCTTGTCACTTTTACTGATCTTAACTTGACTTGGCTATTTAGTGATTCTGTTATGTCCTCAGGCTTAACTGAGTTCTCGAATCTTGATACGAAAAGTGCCTTGCGTTTCATTGCTTTGTGCACTACCGGTAGTGAGGAGGAATTTCTCACCCCTATTAGTGGGGCCTTCTTAGCCCTTTGCTTTCTCATGACTACAGTAAAATCATTTTCGTGGCTATTTTCTACATGATTGCTGGTTGAGGCAGCACTAGGAATATCTGCACTGTTACCACTAGTATTATTAACTGCACATACAATAGCACTGGCATTAATGCTGCCAGTAGCATTTCCACCACTATTAGCGATTTTGCCACTGGTCACTGTAACACCACTAGCACCACCACTTCCAGTAGCACTTCCAGGGGCCCTGTATTCTCTGATTGTCGAGCTTGTTGTACTTGTTGAAGTTGTAGTTTTCTCCCTGTTAACGGCTGCTACCACTTCAGAAAATTTGGCTGGCTGGATAATGTTGGCCCTTTTCATGTTATGTTGCTGGACTTGACTAGTGCTGGCTTCCTGAGGAGATCGAGGTGGAGATTTTTTAAGAAGTTCCCTGAGTTCATTCACTTCTCTCTTAAGGCTCTTGTTTTCTTCTTTTAAATCCGATACCTCAGTCAGAATCTTCGTCAGCATTTCAGTCATAGCTGACACTGCTACAGCTGATTCCTTGCTGTTCTGAAGGATTTTTTCTAATTTTTCATCAGTTGCCATATTATGCGATAGATCACTTCCTCCGTTATTTGTTGACCTTTTATGCTCTTCTGGCACCGAGTTGGACCTTGATCTTCCTGGTGTGTCATCGTCCCTCATTGTCTTTCTGCGTTGAGAGCACTTAGCACATACATAAGTGCTCTCTCCTTCCTTGAAGTATAAGGTAGCTTCAACATCTGTCATGTTTAAACATGTCAAATGAAAACGGGCATTACAGCCCCCACAGCAATAAAGGTGCTTTTGCCTTCCCTGGAACCCCTTGTTACATAAGGGGCACAGGTCAGCGCTAGGCGCCATTTATGTTTAACAATAGACTGCTGCACAAATTACTTATAGGTAACTAGGTCAGCACTGTAAGTAGAGAGAGCAAGTACACACATCCACTCACTGTGGAGTCTCAGCTACTACAGCTGATAATAATAATAATAATAATAATAATAATAATAATAATAATAATAATAATAATAATAATAATAATAATAATAATAATAATAATAATAATAATAATAATAATAATAATAATAATAATAATAATAATAATAATAATAATAATAATAATAATAATAATAATAATAATAATAATAATAATAATAATAATAATAATAATAATAATAATAATAATAATAATAATAATAATAATAATAATAATAATAATAATAATAATAATAATAATAATAATAATAATAATAATAATAATAATAATAATAATAATAATAATAATAATAATAATAATAATAATAATAATAATAATAATAATAATAATAATAATAATAATAATAATAATAATAATAATAATAATAATAATAATAACAACAATAATAACAACAATAACAATAATAATTTATTGCAGTCAATAGACTTGTATACAAGTTTCTGACATTGTCGATGTGAAGTTTTACATACTACAAATAACTTAATATTACATACTACAAATATTATAGGCCTATTATATTACAGTTACTTATTACTAGGGCTCGGACTTTTAGGTGCTTATAAAAACGAATTTTTTTTTTTTTTTTTGTTAAAAAGTTGAAAATATGTTTAAAAAGTATGAAAATATTTTAATTAACTTATTTAATCAATATTTACAGAAGTACTCACCTAGTCATTCTAGTCAGCAAGTGTAGAACTGTTGCAGTGAACGACAAATGTAGATCTTAAGTTGTGCATCATAATGCTGTGACAATTTTCATGGAACAGAGATTTGTATCTTGAAAATGTACATTCAACATTGCAGGATGTTAATCTTGCATATTTGTAACACACAATGTCACTGACACTCAGATGTTCCATCTGCTCCAAGTTCTCTACACTGTTACCCATTAAAATATCTGAAATCTTGCGCAACACTTGTAACCCTTCATTCTTATTTAAGCATGACAGGAATTTTTCTTTAATTTTGTTTGCTTTTGAACCACTGATTTTGTTAAGTTTGTTTTCAATGTGTTCGATTTCTTTTATTGAATCTGTCAACAATTGTATTGTTGTTTCTAACTTAGTACGTAATGCAGTTTGAGAGGAAACAGAAATTTATTTGCACTAATAAAGGCCAAATCAGCTTTAAGTGCGGTTATTTCTCTCGGAGTCTGAAATATGTCCTGCAGTATTGCAATGGAAGATGCATCTTCTCTGTGGAATTCATTTATCACAGAATAAATCTGTTCAAAATTAGTTGCATAATATGCAACAGCGTCTACCCAAGTACCCCAACAGGTAATGACAGGGGTGGGAGGAAGTGGAGTGTTTGGTGCCCTACTTTGAAATAGTTGTATTTTACTTGGTGATTTCACGAAAACTTTTTTACCATTAGAAATCAATCTATCCACATTCGGATAAAGCACACGATTGGTTTCACAGACTCTGTGCAGAGCATGTGCTACACACGTAACGTGAGCTCACTGAAAGTCCATGTCCAGCTTTAACCATGTAGGAGGCAGCGTCAGTAAGTAGTAACAACACATTGTCGTATTTCACACCCCCTGGCCAGAGAACATGCATAGCATCATTGAAAACACATGCTACAGTTGTGTGATTCACTGCAGAAATTTCTTCACATGCTAAAAGATAAAACTTCTCTGACAGCGCTTCATCGTCTTTCAGAACCCCAATTACAACATTCACAATTTTCTTTCCATTACTGTCAGTTTCGTCAAATGACGCCCATATTTTTTCATTCTCACATAATTTTCTAATTTTATTTAGAGTTTCCTCGTAGCATTTAGGCAGGTAGTACTTACGTATTGTTGATTCATCTGGAGGATCCATCTGTGCATATTTCTGAAGTAACCCCCTATATAGTGGATTATTCAATTTTGAGAATGGAATGACTGCAGAAATAAATGCTTTGCACAAATCTGTTGAATATTATGCAAATTTTGACGGTCCTGAAAAAGAGAAGGAAGAAGAAGCAGATGATTCACCAAGAAGCTTTTGCCTAGTTGACTGATTTTTTAAACGGTTCACTGCAGCTAAATGCTTATGTCCACCTAAGTGCTGAGTCACTTGAAAGAGTTGATTTACGGCTATACTCTTTTCATACGCCTTACAGAAAAGAATTTTGTTATCTGTTGTGAATACGTCTTTATATTCACTTACATATTGCCTTAAACGAACTGCGTCACTACACTTCACTTTTCCCATTGTTCTTATCCAAACCACAACTTAACACAGCTACCTTAATTGTCTGAAGGGAAGGAACTGGAGAACGGGAAACTCACTCGCGACAGAAGATAAACTGCACTGCACACATCCCGAGAATTCATTATCTATAGAAATTGAAGTCATCTAGACTATAAACACTATTCAGAGTTGTTCTGTGTTTACTCTAGACGAGCTGTATGAATGCGTGACATTTCCCAGTGCACTGTGCAAGATGCAGCTGCAGCTGAAACGTGATATCACCTTTGCGACCAGTGCTGTGATTTACTGTCTGACTCAACATAATAACGCAATGCATTAAAAACATGGTGCAATTTTAAAAAAACAGTTAAAATATTTATTTCTAAACATGATATGTGGTAAAATATGTAAAAAAAATTAAGGTACCAAAAATATTTATTCAAATAAGAAATATCGAAAATATTTTTTTTTTATGTGATATGCAACTCAGTATTTTGAATCCAAAGGTCCCACCCGGAACTTTGACAAAGTCCAGAAATCATAAGTAATAGGAAAAAAAATGTATTTATCTAAAAGTCCGAGCCCTACTTATTACTAACTATGTTACTAATTTCTACAGTTCGTCCAGAGTATAAAGGCATTTATTTATTAAAAACTTCCTCAGTTCTCTCTTAAATTCTTGTCCTCTGAGTGATTTTAATGGTGGAGATAGTTTGTTGTTTGAATCTATCTTCTGTTATGTACAAAGTTCCAGTTAATGCCATATTTTAATCACTGTAGGGATCTAAAGTGCATCCAAATGTAACATACGTAACAATGGAATGGCTCTTAACTGTGGGGTGAAACATGTTTTATTACTTAAAAGGAAGAGTTAGGTAATGCCACCCCCTCGATCTAGTCATCCTGTGAACTGGGAACAGTACTGCTACCTCCAGTAGAACACAACAGTTGAGTTAGAAAGAAAACCCTTAAGAATGAAATTCTGAATGATGTACAGTAGGCCTACTTGGAAATAAAGCTGCAAAAAGGAAAATGTGATAACATAAACCAAATCTTTGATCACAATAAACAGTGTTTTTTTTCAATGTATCAGTATTAATCCACACGGGACTTCATAAAAATTATAGCATTACCAGACTGATAACGTTATCTGCGATTACATTAAGCGGCGTTCACTGTAGGCTATAAACAAATAAATCAAGCCGAGTGTGCTAATAAAATCACAGCGAGCAACAAATTGATGCATTATGTTAAAAAAATATAGTTTGGCTAAGCTCTTCTTTCCCAGTTGTTATGGCAGCAAAGTAAGGCCAACTGAAGTTCATTTTACTATTAAAATATTTTAGCAAAAACTGGTAATCTGATAGAGGAAAAAAACTTGTCTGCCATTTTCTCTCATTAACTCTCGAACGAAAGCTAAAATTAAAAATATGGCTTTGCGATGCAATCTGACAACCTTCAGTCAATATGTCAAAAAATATGTCAAAAATTTCAGTTCTCTGCATTCTCAAGATTTAGCTGGGCATCGCACACAGATGGACCAACATTTCTTATACAGATACAGACTGTGAGATTTAACTTGGCAAAAGTAGCTGGCCTTCTGTTTGCGTTGGGAGAGATAGTGTTTCCTTTCAACAACAAAAAACCTTTAAATGGCTAGCAACTTCCTTTTGTTAGCTATTATTGTAAGTATTCTCAGTAAGGAATGTCAGTGCTGCTAGCTCATACAGGAATATTCTTCCACTGATTCTACAGACGACATGGAAGGGATTTTTTTTCTTATTGTTTATAAGATGAATGAATCTATCTATCTCTCTCTAATTTCTATGTGCCTCAATTCATATAAAAATTAATTTTAGTATGAAACCAGAAAAATGCCATCATGAAAATTTGTACACAACTTACTAAAGAGGTTTAGAATAAAATATATTTTTTTCATAAAAATTAAAAATTCCGATTTTAAGTTTTTGATAAAAAAAACTTTTTGAGTTTTTGGAAGAAATATACAGTGATGTGATACAGTCAAGTTACATGTCAAATTAAAGCCCTTGTAATTCTAAAAAGAATGGTACAAATTTGAGCTTTCTAGGACCAACCATTTTTGAGTTACATGCTTTTTAATATATCAAAACGTTTCTAAAAACTGTCATTATGTAAGTTTTCAAAAAATTTTATCTCAAAGACTATAAGTCCAAAAAAGGTAAAAATCTACATTTTGTACCTACTCAGCTAATACTACCTCATATTAAAAAATTGTAACAATCTGATGACGTGATGTTTGGACCATTGGTTGATTTGGTGTGGAATGACCCTATAGTATTGTGCCCATGATAAATACATCTTTATTTGTGGCTGTTTTACTGAATCTAAATCTGTATTCTGGTATTGTAATGGTATATATCGCTGTTTTGTATGATCTGTTTCTCCCTAACAAATAGTATTGCTTTGTAAGTATAAAGGGAATAGATGGTGAATATATTCGTACTTCTAAAAGCAGGTCTACATGAGTCTCTGGTTTGCAAATTATTAATTAATCTGATACTTTTTTTTCTAGAATAAATAATCTATTCATATGTGCTTTAGCTGCGCACCCCATATTTCAATTCCATAGTGCAGATGGGGATAGATAATTCTAATTGACAATGAAGGATTTCGCTTCATAAAGCTTATAAGCCAATCTTTCGTCGCTTTTTTACACTCATACCATTTTTCTGGTATGTTTACATTGTTGGCTAAGGCATATTCGAAAGCAATGGACTTAGCATCCATTGTTGTTAAACCAAAACATATTTTTGCAGAGTGCTATGTTTACATTGTTGGCTAAGGCATATTCGAAAGCAAGGGACTTAGCATCCATTGTTGTTAAAGCAAAACATATTTTGGCAGAGTGCTTCATGTACCTCTAACATATTTATAAATTAAAAAAGATACTGGCTTTCTCAATATCACCTCCTCAGACATATGAATGTTACAAAATGTACTGCCAGGTGTCTTAAAAATTGAGAAAAACTTATCTTTCAATTTATCTTCATGACCATGCCTGTTCAAAAATATGTCACTAGCATACATTAAGTGGGTATTCACAGCATCATTTTTTTAAAACTAGTAAACAAATGGTTTTCTGTAATATTGGATGGGAATAGGCTGGTTTTACAATTTTCACAATCAATTTCAGCTGTTTCTAACAACTGCTTTAGAATGTACCCAGCAACATACACTATAGCTTGCATGCCAAAATCATTTCCTTGATCACCATCAGTACAAATATCAGCTGCATGTGAGGAAAAAGTTCCTTCATTATCTTCTGTCTCCAACCTGTCATCACTATCTTTGTCAGTTTGTAAGAACTGGCACAAATTTGTGAGGGGAGTGCAATTATCATCTTCACAATTAGGCCTACCTACTGACTTAAAGGACACAGACATGTTGTTGATGATAACTGTTTTTAGGGCACCTTTAAACTGGAAGCAAGTCGGATTAGTGTTTGCTATTCCATGCTGTCTTACACAGCAAAAAGTATTTTCAAGCAGGTCTTGGTTGAAAGCCCTTGTGTTAAGAAATGTGAAACCAAGTTTTCTTAACATGTTCCAAATGAACATCACAGACCATATCGTTGTCTGCCATCCACTTATGAAGCTAAATGAGTTAGTTTTGTCCTTTTTTGTTTTAAGTTCTGTTACCTTCCAACTATCCTTTTCCTTCAATACACTATACCACATCTCTATGTGTGGAGAATTTCCAGAGATGGCACACTTAAACTCCTTGCATTCATGTGGGTAGCACTGAGAACTGTTAAGTGAATCAAATAACTTGTCTATTTTCTCCACAAATTCTGCAAAGCCGTATATGAACAGTGTAAAACATATGTTGTCAGGATAACCGATTTGCATTTGTTACATATTTTTGATTTGCATTTGTTACATTCTTTATAATATATTACCATAAAATAGGCACTAAATTGTGTCGTTAATTAACTATGTCGTCAGCCTTTTTTGCAAGCTTTCATATTGCTCTTTAATCTTCACAGCAACAGTCTTCCTGCACATAACTGTTCTGTTTGGAGCTAGTCTCTTTATTAACTTAATACAGGATTCTTCTTCCACAACTGAAAAAGGCTGGACAGAATTGCAGACAGACACTATAACCAGTCTGTTAACAGCGTTCTGACTAGCTGTGTTTGCAGTAAATGACAAAGTTTGTTGTTTTTTCCTTTCTTTCATGTTCTAAATTTCACTGCCAGTCTTCCGTTTCTTTGCCTTTTGTTGCAGTTGTTCCATTTCCACAACTTTAGATGGATGAATCCTCTGAAATCAAATCAAAACGAAACAAAATGAAATAGCCCACGATGTCCCGTAAAGGGCTAGGGCCTCCTTGCTAGATCTACTTATCAGAAAACAAAATTTCCAGTAGGCCTAATTTTCCATTGAACATTTAAAATAATTATAATATTCAGACTTAATGTTTTAGGTGAAATGGAAGAATCTGCTACCAGTAACCCTTGGCCCTCACTCCACTCTCCGTTGCCATGGCAAGCTGCTCAATGCTGGTAATGCAGCTCACTGTTGCCACAAGTTATACTGCACTGTGCACTATTAACTAGACCAACATGAAATAACACCTTTGCACCAAAACGACAATTTTTCATGTATTAAAGCTCTCTAAGAAGCATTAACATAAACTGATACTACCTATTAATCAGAATTACTTCCATCCCCATCTTGCAATCCCTAATTCCTCTTATCAATCATTTTTATGAAGAAGCATTAACAAACTTAAACAGATGAATTTTCCCTTCACCCCTCAGTATTCACTCGTGGTGTAGTGGTTAAGGCTGTTAGCTACGGTGCTAGTAGCCCCGGGTTTGTATGCTGGTTGATGCATAGTTAGAAATAGTATAGATCGTAAGTAGGAAGGGTGAAGAGGTGAGAGAGAGGAGGCGAGAGATTATTTTTTTCCCAGTTTCGCCTTTTACATAATAGATGGCATTGCAAGTAGTTCAAATGTCGCTGCTAGATGTCTCCCAGGCGGGTCCCATTAGTGAGTAGGAGTGGAGAGCTAGGGTGTAGCAGATTCTTCCGTTTTCACATGTTTTATTCCTTATTACTTCCAGTTTAATTAACCATATAATAATATGATGTAGAAATACAAGCGACACACTAGGGCACCTGTACCCTATTCAGAGATTGCTATGTTAGGCCTCTGCTTGCAACTATCAATCAGCAGAACAATGGACATTTTGTAATAATACATTAAGCCATGTGTCATAATCAAAGTTTTAGGGGAATAGAAATGTGTGTATAAATAACTATTAATGCATTATTTTTAATCGTATTTGCATGTGCTTACTGCTATTTGCTTCTGTAAATTGAATACTGTGCTCCATGCAGACTTTAGTATCTTGCTTGCTCCTGAGCAAAGTTTGCATTTCACGCTCATATTATCTTTATTTTGAGAGCCAAATAATTCAAAATATTTACTGAAATAAGGGAACGCAAATACCGCCTTACCCTCATCCTCCCTTAATTCTTCCTCTTCCATTGTCTTGAAGGCCAAGCTAACACGCCACAAACCTTTCACTACAAAGCTGCAAGAAAATGTGATGAACTAACTGACCAGGTCACGAGAGAGTGTGTCCTCTTCCCGCACATTCCAGTGTATCGTTGTGACCACAATGTGCTGTAGAAAACTCTTTGTTACAATATTTTACAACTCGCCTTAAATTTATTTGTGCTGGTCTTAAGCCACAGAAAAAAATCATCTTCTTGCAACCATTGTTCGGGAAATACACAGAGTCTTTTAATCTTTTTATCAGAATTTGCTGGTTTATGTTTTTTATCCTGTTCAGCACATCATCTTACTGTTCCAAACACAACATTTGCTTATGCCAACAGAAAATGTGATGAATGTAGCATAAGAGATTAAAAGGTGCAAAACCGGAAGTCGTAACCATTTCCACCAAGTAGCGGCCATGGAACAAGCAAGTTTATGCATTCTTCCATGGTGGCACTACGTTGAAATGTGGATACAGTTGGATGAAAACTGTAGTTTTGAAATACGAGACAATTGATGTCCCGTGAAAGCATGGGTCATGGGACATTTCGCTCAAATAAGGTACTGTCCTGTAAAATCCGGGAAGCCTGGCAACCATGACCCTAATATTACAAAAAATCCACTATCACTAAAAATTAACTTGAAAACAAAATTAATATTAAAATATGTACATAATAAAGAATTTGATTCATACTCTATTCATCAACCTCATCCTATCTTAACAGGATCACAAATCTCTGCTGGGTATTGTCTATGTCGTGCAGCATACAGTTATCTTCAATCTTAATTGTGTACCAAACACAAGAAGACCAAGAGCTGGGACTGATTATTGCAGCACAAGTTGATTCACAGTAGCACTTAAAGTTGGTGTGGCATTATTTTTATGTACGTATTAAGGATGCAATGATATGGAGGGAGTCGTAGCACTTCATGTCCATAAGAGGCTGCTAGTTCCTGTACAGCATACTTCTTACTAATAGTAACAGGTTTTATTTCTTGTAACAGAATTGCTTTGATTGCTAAGGGGTTAGGTACAGTGATGTAGCTTTAATATTGCTATTCATTGTTGGAACTCGCATCTCCTGCCGCGATTGGTAACTTGCGTTGTCCATGACTACTACGTACTTCTTATCCTGCAGTAGTTTTTCTAGGAAGCAAATTTTGAACCAGTTTTCGAAAACTGGCAATCATTTCGTCATGGCTGTCAGCTTTGCAGTCCCCAATGTTCTTAGCCGACAAATGAAGGCAATTGTCTGCCCACCCCTCACTGCCCCTCGCATGCAACACCATGATGTGCTTGCCTCTCGATGTTGGTGCCGTAAGTAAACAATTACAAGTTCCTTCATCCCAGCCTTTCTTCACAACATAATGAGTGTTGAACCACGTCTCATGTAAATATACAATCCGACACCCCTCGGAACGCAATTTACGGATACGGTCATTTAACTTGTACCACCAGGCCAATATTCTTGTGAATTCTGTCTGTGTTTTCCTTAAAGTATGGAAATAAAATCCAAGCTTTTTTATTAGCTGCTGTAGTGTACTTCTTTCATAAGGAAAATCACACATGCTTTTCAAGTGCTTTAGTAACTTCTCAACAGTAGGCGACTGTCCTTTCAAAAAGAACTTGTACACTTCACGTCTAATCAAATCACAGACGAAGTTATCAAATTTATTGAATTTTATCCTCTTGTTACCCGGTTTTCTTAAGGTTCTCCTGTTCAGTTTCAACATTTTTGTGGTCTCCAAAACATGACCCTTTCCTATATTGTTTGGGGTAACATATTCCTAAGCATTACACACTTGATTCTGGCTTTGTTTACTTAAAGTTCGAGTCACCTTTCTTTTCTTCGTGAAACAGCTTAAGGGCTTCAAATCACTAGTACTAGTGGATTTAGTTCATGATTTTGAGGCAAATTTACTTTCAAGTTTGATTCCCAAGCACCACTATCTTATCCTTAATACTTCGATTCATAGCAAAAACAGGATGATTTCTTTCTGTTGGGAATTGCAGGTTTTCTTGTATCATTTCCTGTACCTGTGAAACTGTTTGTTTAGACAGGAAAAATCTCTCCATGAATTTCCTGTCACAAAGTTCTTCAAAAGGATCTCCTCGCTGCACTATTACATTTCTACGCTCATTTTCAATCCGTTCAATATATTGCTGCAGTCAGAGCTGCTCAAAATATCTATTTTCACGAGCTGAAGTTAACTGCCCTTGCATCCAGCTTATCATTTAATCCTAACATTCGGCGCAAAGTGCTAAACAGCGATTCCACGGGATCACTTGAAAATGATCTCATAAGAACATAGTGGTAACCATTTTGAAGAAGGGGTTTAATACACTGAACCATTGATTTTGTTGTCAGTGTGATTGCCTTGAATTCTCATTAGTAAGAAAATCCTTTCCATGCCTACTACTTGTGTCTTTGATTTGATTAAGGTATTTAAGAAAAGTATGTTCTAACCATTGCAAGCGCTGATCATCTAGAGAAAAAAATGTTTTTGTTGTGATTTCTGCTATCCATGTGGTGATGTGTATTTGAGATTTTATGCATGGTGAACCATTTGTTAATATTAGTCATAAATTCTATTGTTGATTGAGATTGAGAGTAGTTGAACTTGTATGCCTCTGGGTGTACTCTTGGATTATCTTTCATTCCTGATATTGCTGCAATTACTTCTGTGAAAAATATTTCTACAGCTCTCCTGACATTAATTTTCTCAAAACCAGTAGGCTCTGTGTGTTTTTTTGCTAAAAATCTGACTGGTTTTGGAGATGATGTCGAATAAGTTTGCCGTGATATGCATGGGACAACTAGGAGGCTTAAGCGAAAGCTTACTGATTTTGTAGATGATTTCAGTCCACTTGAGACATCCTACGGGAGAGGTTCCTTGTCAGCCGACAACAATTTATTATGCTTTAAAGAAACTTTCATTATGTACCTTAGTTCATATCATTGCGAATCTGATAGAAGTTCCTCAACCCCAGATATATTCTCACCAGATTCGCTGGAATCAGATTCAGAGCTGACATTAATGATTAATGGACGAACAGCAATACCATCTTCATAGTCATCTATTAATCCTTCCCACTCTAAATATTCCATTTTGGTCTGCTGCACCCAATGACATCTTGAAGCCCATTCTTCTGCCCTTATTTGACCAAATTTTTCTTCTGTTAATTTCAGAACGTCGTCCAATTTAAATGAAACATTACAGGAAGCAACCCAATTTTTCACTAGTGCCCTCAATCGCATTTAATTCTGAGTGATAAGGAGGGAGTCTCAGAACAGAACGTCCATGTTCACACATTACTTCATCATCGTGGTAAGAAATGAAGTTAGGTTTATGTTTAAGTACAAGGTCGTACAGTTCAGGTTTGGTAAAGTTTGGTGGAAAATTATTTTTTTCTTGAAGCCATTTTTGCATATCTGCCTTTATTGAATTTGAGGTAGGGGATGGATTTGTCTGAACATTGCGATATGAATCATTGTCTAATAAGATGGTGGTAAATTTGAATGAATTGTTGTGTGAGCCATTTCATGAAATTCTGATGGTTCATGTCATTATGATATTCGCCTGATTTTGTCTGGGATTTGTATATTAAGAAGGCATTTGGAACAAATCCAGTCTCTCCTCCCGCATGAACAATCACTAAACAAATTTTGATGGTGAATTATTAGCTATTTACCATTCGCTCCAGAACATTTTCAACTGGCTCCAGCAATGCAAAAATATAGTTATCTTATCAGATTCTAAAGCATCAATCAAAGCTGTAGTATCATCTTACCCAAAAATGAAAAAAATAATGGAAATGCAAAACATGATCCGTATTATCCAAAAACTTGGTAAACATGTAGTAATACAATGGAATCCTGCACATTGTGGAATACAAGGAAATGAAAGAGCGGATATATTAGCAAAGTAAGGGTGCACAATTAAGCAGAAAGGAACAAACACCTTGTCTTATGAATCAATTAAAAGAATCATCAAAAAGAAAAGGAATGATATGTACAGTGCTAGATTAACTGAAAAAATGGGAAACAGAAATATAAAAATACTATTAGAAAACACCCTAGTAATATTACAAGAAAGATTGCTATGGAGCACTCAACTTCACTAATTTACATGTACTTACACATGACGCGTTTCACAAGCATCTTGCTTGTATCCTCAAATGAGGTCCACTGCCGGGTCCGCTGGTTGTTCGCTAGGTGTCGTTGTAGGTCGAATCAGCCTGGAGATGAGATCATTGTCCTTTGGGATGTCGAAATTTACTAGACTGTATTTATTTTTCTGGATAAAGACTTTTTCCCATATAGTCTAATCTATTGGTTTATTTACTGTTTTTAGTAGTTCAATATCCTCCTCGAACTCATGCTCTGTGGACCAATAGTGATGAGCAACTGCTGATTTTTCTGTTTGTTTGTATTTGATGTTCCTTATGTGTTCTGTATGTCTAACCTTCAAATTCCTTTTTGTTTTTCCAATGTAGCATTTGTCACAGTATTTACATTTCAGCCTATATATACCCGAATTTTTATTGGGGGGAATCTTGTCTCTTTGTTCTGATTGCAGCAACGTTTTGACGTTGCATTTGTTACTGGGTGCCAATCTGATATTAATGTCTTTGAATATTTTGCTGAATTTATCATGTAATTTTGGGTGGTATGTGAACTTCTTGAAAACTTTTCCATCTTGTATTTTATCCAAAATGCAATGTTGTTTTATTAACTTCTGTTTTTCAAATTTACTTATTTTCCTGTTAACTAACTCCGGATTGAACCCATTTGTGCGTGCTGTATTCATTATCTTTAGATATTCCAAATCATACTCATTTTTGTTCATGGGAAACTAGTCTGAATGTGAGGCTGTTTAGAATGGCATGTTTATGTGTTCTTGGATTGTACCCTTCTTGCTTGATGTAATTATCTGTATGTGTATCTTTCCTATCTTGTTCTCCTTTCTTAAGATTTTTAGGTCTAAGAATGGTAAAAAGTTATCTGATTCTAACTCCTCTGTGAATTTTATGGAGCCATCCTGTAGATTTAGTAATTTCAGAGCATCACCAGCTAGTTTCTTGTTTACAATTGTGAAAATGTCATCGACATATCTGTACCAAGTCTTGAAGATGTGTGGGAAGGCCTTAGTGATCTGTACTTCTAGGCTACTCATATATAGGTCCGCTAGGAAGGGGGACAAAGGGTTACCCATCGCTAAGCCCTCTTTCTGTTGATAAAATTTGTTCCTAAACACAAAGAAATTTTGTTCAATACACAATAATAGTGTTAACCCTAGTAATACCAGACCTACAACGAAAATCTGCAGTTGCGAGTATGAGACTTACTACAGGACATGACTGCTTAGGAAAGCACCTACATAGAATTGGAATATTTACTTCTCCAAATTGTATGCTTTGTTGTGAAGAAGTTGAAATGGATAAACAACATCTAGAACATTGTGCAGCTCTTCAAGATTATCAAGACCTGACTTCTAAATATTGGGAAGCAAGAAGGAGAATGACTTCATTGTTAACTCCAAAGCATTAGACACACACACACACACACACACACACACACACACACACACACACACACACACACACACACACATATATATATATATATATATATTGTTATAATCTAATAATAACTACTCATGGGAATGATTCTATAGTAATCAAGAGAATCTTCATAATCGATTAATAGGCATTCTGAATAATTAATAGTTGAATCTATATGTTAATTACGAGTAATATGCCTCAAATAATCCGTTACTAATGCATGTAACAAAAGGACTTGCTCTCTGTAACAATTAACAATTAAAAAATTCAGTATCTCCACCTTGTTAATATTAAAGTCCTTAAAATGTGGAAATCAGATATATTATGACCAACTTGTGGTCATCTCAGTGATAACAGTTTTCAGGATCTTGCGCTAGTTTGTATGACCTGTACCTAATCACAGCAGGTTTCTCTCTTTCTGTTATCATTTCATTATGTTCATCGTTCAGCTCATGATTTAACCTTCTGTAAGGTTTACGATAACTAGCTACAAATTCTGCCAAACAAATATTCTCTAAGCTAATAAACAGTATCTTGGTGGAACTTTTTAACAGTGAAGCACTATACTATGTTTTTAAAAACAAATTGGTTGACTTTACACACTTAAGACTTCACTTTTTACCTGTTTTTTGCAGGACGATCGTTTCGCGGGCTTTTCCCACATTTTCAACTGCCAGTCAACTGTCTGATTTCCGTTTAGAGCATCCCGATGTGCCCTCTGGTGTAGGCTTCACAAACTTCTTGATCAAATTTTCTTCTTCCGGTATTTCAAAGTTCATTAACCTGTCTTCAAATTTTCTCATAAAAATCTTCTCCCAAATCTCCAAATCTTTATGTTTATTAACTGATTTTAATAATTTAGGCTCACTACAAATGTGGTGATTGCTGTTCCAACAGTGGGATGCAACTGCTGACTTTTCTATTTGGCAATTTTTCAAATTTCTCTTGTGTTCCTTGAACCTAATGTCAATATTTCTTTTTGTTTTCCCAATATATGTCTTATTGCATTCTGAACAATTTATCTGGTAAATTCCCGGCTTTTTCCCATTAGGTATTTTATCCATATGTTTGGTTTTTATTAGGTTTTTTATGCTGTACTTATTTTTTGAAGCCAAAGTTATATTGTAGTCTTTGAATATTTTTTGAAATTTTTCTGTAGCCCATGGGTGGTATGTGAAATTTTTGAATTTTGTTCTTTCCTTCCCAGCTGATAAAGTTGTGATTGATTTTAACTCTTTTTGCTTTTTGAAGTTTTTTATTTTCCTGTCAATTAGTTTTTTACTGAAACCATTACTTTCTGCAGTCTTCTGAATTTGTAAATACTCTTGTTCATATGCTTCTTTTGTTAATGGGAGATTGACCAGTCTATGTGTTAGGCTGTTGATTACCGCATGTTTGTGTGGTCTTGGATTGTAACCATCAGCTTTTATGTAGTTGTCTGTATGGAAACAGAAGTTAACAACATATTGAACTACTTAGATCTCAAAATTATCAGAAAGGAACATAAATTGGAATTTGGTATCAGCAGAAAAGAAACACATACAGACAACTACATAAAAGCTGATGGTTACAATCCAAGACCACACAAACATGCAGTAATCAACAGCCTAACACTAGACTGGTCAATCTCCCATTAACAAAAGAAGCATATGAACAAGAGTATTTACAAATTCAGAAGACTGCAGAAAGTAATGGTTTCAGTAAAAAACTAATTGACAGGAAAATAAAAAACTTCAAAAAGCAAAAAGAGTTAAAATCAATCACAACTTTATCAGCTGGGAAGGAAAGAACAAAATTCAAAAATTTCACATACCACCCATGGGCTACAGAAAAATTTCAAAAAATATTCAAAGACTACAATATAACTTTGGCTTCAAAAAATAAGTACAGCATAAAAAACCTAATAAAAACCAAACATATGGATAAAATACCTAATGGGAAAAAGCCGGGAATTTACCAGATAAATTGTTCAGAATGCAATAAGACATATATTGGGAAAACAAAAAGAAATATTGACATTAGGTTCAAGGAACACAAGAGAAATTTGAAAAATTTCCAAATAGAAAAGTCAGCAGTTGCATCCCACTGTTGGAACAGCAATCACCACATTTGTAGTGAGCCTAAATTATTAAAATCAGTTAATAAACATAAAGATTTGGAGATTTGGGAGAAGATTTTTATGAGAAAATTTGAAGACAGGTTAATGAACTTTGAAATACCGGAAGAAGAAAATTTGATCAAGAAGTTTGTGAAGCCTACACCAGAGGGCACATCGGGATGCTCTAAACGGAAATCAGACAGTTGACTGGCAGTTGAAAATGTGGGAAAAGCCCGCGAAACGATCGTCCTGCAAAAAACAGGTAAAAAGTGAAGTCTTAAGTGTGTAAAGTCAACCAATTTGTTTTTAAAAACATTCTCTAAGCTGTTCGGACGTTTGCAATATTTATGTATAACATCTTCTATAAAGGTGTCTTCTAAGTCTGTAGGTAGTCGTTCTAAATCAGTCCCTGCTGTATTGGGCTAGTATTAATGAACATAACCTTTTTGCTGCTCTTTGACAGAGATAGTATGCAGTTTGCAGCTTCCTGAGCTGACATTAAGTTAGAGTTTAGAAATACTCGTACATTGGAAATGTTATGTAATTTGTCTCTTAAGCCTTGGTTTCCAGACTCTACTTCGTTGGCTGCATTGCTCAATGGTTTTGATAATCCTGACTCTACCTTGCTTATGTAGTTGATTATATATTCTTCTAAAACAAATTGAATGTCCATATTAGCCTCAAATAGGTGTAAAATTTCTCTGTTATAGCAATTAATTCCAGCCTCTAAACTGGATCTCCTAAAAAAACCATGTTTGATGCAAAGGTTATTTATATTTAGTCTGTCCAAAACCTTGATGAAGGTTATTAACTCCTGTTTTTTTATATTATGACTTCACTGTGATCTTCCCAATATCAGTTTCTATCCTCTTTTTTTGTTTGTTTGTTTGTTTGTTTGTTTTTTTGTTGTTGTAAAAGTAATGCATGAGATTGTTGATCTTCTTCATGGTGTCTTTCATTTCTACAGTCTTCTCATTACCAGACTGGAGTCAAAATTGTAGTCCTAGGCATCACAGGCAAAGGGAAGTGGAATCTGCAATGTTTTGATTCTTTCTTCCCCTGTAGCAGGTATGTGTATGTTTGTGCTTCTGGATAGCTATATATGGATCATCTTCTCTGTACCTGCAAGATATATATCTGTCTATGAACCTGGTGACTTCGTGTATTGATTCAGGTTCTTCTGGATTGTAGTTTGGTGCATCCCTTAACCATAAAAGCATTTGGCCAGCCTCTTACTTGGAATTCCACTCTCTGGTATGAATCTTCAATCACATGTTCATCAAATATGCTGTATTCTGCACATTACAGCTTCTTGTAGTCTTATTTTATTACCATACTTCAAGTAATGGAGTGCGGCAATCAATTCTGGCCACATCATTTCTACTGCAGATAGAGTTACAAACATACTCTGCTTACCTAGCTACTAAATCCATTTTCTTCTTCTCCCAGAAAGCTGGACTTGAATTTCCTTCATGATAACCACTATCAATTTTAATGAAATTATTAACGAAATCTTTAACTTAATAAACTTTAAAACATTAAACTTCACACATTACTGTAAGTAAATACCGTATTGACCCGAATATAAGACGACCTTGAATATAAGACGGCCCTGGATTTTTGAAGGGTAGTTACAGAAAAATTAATAAAATAGCTTATTTTCAAGACTTTTTTACATTTAATTTTTAGGATTAATTAAATAAGCCTTTAATTAAAACTAGAAACAAAACATTTATTAGAAACACAATTTAAGAGGTACCTACAGGTAATACAAATTATAAAATTAGAACAGCTCACCATGTAGGCGAGTTGGTACTTTATGCCGTGCACATGTCCCCCTTCCACTCGATACCCGCCTGCAGCTCACTGTGTTGAATTGAATGCGAGTTGTATTGAGTACAATTGCAATCACCAGAGCCTCTTTAGCGTTACTCAGGACCTGCCATGTGACGGAAGAGGTTGATTTGGGAAGGAGAGGTTATATTTGTCACGTCACTTCCCCTTGGGTCCCTGTTGGCTCTGAAAAGAGTTGTTTTATGGTGGTCAAGCTACAACTTGCACTGAAGAACTGCAGAACACAGTGACTCACTTTGAAACTTACAAGTAGGCCTACACATAGTTCACACTGAACACAAATTGTTCATGATGCTGCTTCATAACTTACGACAGGTTAACTATTCCCAGTCATCATTCTCTTCCTCTCCCAGGGAATCTTCACTGTCAGTACTGGTGCTGGAGTCAGACTCAGGACTGGAATCTTCCCATAGTGCGTCATCCTCACTTCCATCTATTTTGTTTGAAACACAGCATTTTTAAATGCTTTGACAACCGTCTCGGTCTTGATACTGGCCCAGGCTGAGGTTATCCACTTGGCCAATAGTGGAATGGTTGGTTTCTTCAGCTTGCCTGTTGGCGTCAATGCATGGTCCCCATTAAGTAGCCAGTCATTATATTCTCTTCGAAGCTGGTCCTTGAATGGCTTATTGACAGCAACATCGAGGACTTGGAGCTGTGAAGTCATTCCCCCTGGGATGATGACAAGGTCAGTATTCATTTCAGCAACCTGCTTCTTGATCTTGTCTGTTGTGTGCCCATGAAATGCATCGAGAATCAACATGCCCCTTTGGCGTAACAGAGCACCTGGACAACGTCCCCAAACAACCTTAAGCCAATCGGCTACCAGCTCCTTGGTCATCCATCCCTTTTCCTGTGCTCTAAAGATGATCCCAGGTGGCAGCTGTTCCTTTGGAAGTGTCTTCCGCTTGAGAACTACATAGGGTGGAAGTTTCCTGCCATCTGCAGTAACTGCTAGCATGACAGTGATGCGTGCCTTCTCATTACCAGTGGATCTTACCAACACTGATTTTGCACCCTTCTTGTCTATAGTGACATTGGATGGCATGTCAAAAAATACAGGAGTCTGGTCAGCATTTCCCATCTGGCCAAGGAGATAATTGTGGGCTTTTCTTAGTTTCAAAATATAACGCTGATAGGCGATAAGTTTATCAGCATAATCCCCTGGTAGTCTTTGTGCAAGAGTAGTGCGACGTCGTAAACAGAGTCCCGAACGACATATCATTCTTCTACACCAGCCCACGCTTGCTTTAAATTCGGTGATGGGGATTTTTAGTCCATGTGCTACTTCCAAGGCCTTTGTTCTAATGACTTCTCTGCTAATAGGAAACCCTTCATTTCGCTTTTCTTCCACATAGTTGCAAACAAGCCTATCAATTTCGTGAAATCTTCCGGTCTTGGGGCCTCGGAATGATTTCCGTGTTGTGCCGGCATTCTTCAACTTTTCTTCTTCTTTTCGCCAACGATGAACATTGCATTCGGACACACCAAACTTTTTTGCCGCCTGTACATTGTTAGTACATTTTGCCTCGCGTAAAACTCGAATTTTGAAGTTCATGTCATAACTTCTTCTCTTGCCTTTATTTACGCGTTGAGATAGTGAAGAAGCTTTCTTTTCCACATGGTCCGCCATAACTGTTGGTCAAACAAAGCTTCACTCGGAGAAACGCCAAGCAAGTAACAATGCAGTAGGGATGGGACAAAAATAACAGAACAGTTATTTTAAAACTGTGAATAGTCACTGCTTCTGCCCCTCAAACTGTTTTTTTTTTGTAACTGCTTCGCAGCCTGCTCATTGTCTAGGTTCTTACGGGAGTATGTCTTGTAACTGTGTAACCGCTTCATGCAGCAATCTGTTTTTTTTATTAGTTGCTTAGGTTGCTTTCTGCAGCAATCACTGTTTTTTTTTTTTTTGTAGCTGCTTCTTCTTAGCACAGAGATAAAGAAATAACACCATGGTGGCAAAACAGTTTTTTCAGTCACAACAGAATAGCAGACAGCAGTTATTTTGAAACTGTTTCGTTTGAGAAGCAGTAACAGTTTCACAAAAAGGACAGTTTTCCCCACCACTAGGCAATGCAATCAGAAGCACAAATTCCAAGTTCATGAATCTTCGCATGACTTTCACCTTGGGTCGGACACACGTTGTTGCCTGTCAATTCCCGCCGAAAAGGTGGATTTACAAAAAGGGGTTGTTGAAAACGTTAGGCTGCGCGTATAAGACGAGTATAGATTTTACAAGCACATTTTGAGGGAAAAAACATCGTCTTATATTCGGGCCAATACGGTACTCAACTAAATGAGGACGCACGTTTCGATGGTCTTGCCATCATCCTCAGCTAGTTCCACTGACATCCACCAGATGTCTTACAGGTTGTATGAATTTGGAGTTAGTTCCAATGACGTCCACCAAATGTCCTTCAGGTTTTATGAATTTGGATATGAGGTCATTGTCCTTAGGGATATCTAAATTTAGAAGCCTATGTTTGTTTTTCTGGATGTGTAATTTTTCCCAAACAGTGTAGTTGAATGCTTTAAAGTTTATTAAGTTAATGTTGACACATCACAATGTTTCCCGATTAATTTAATCAAACGAAATGTTTATTCAGGGTATTGGCAGCTGTCACTTTTATGGAAGACTTTTTATTTTTTTTAGACATTCATTGTTTGCTATACATTGTTTTTCAATCGTTTCATTCATTGTGAATTAAAGTCTGCTGGGCACACAAGATCTCCGATCAAACTACCTGCATTCTGTTTTGGCTCTATCACTGTATGTTATATGTTTGTGTACACTGGAACTGTGGCCTACAAATATTTCAAGAAAACAAAGTTCATCAGTCTTCTTGTTTTGCATAATAATGTATAATGTAATAAATGTAGGCTAAACTGCAATAGTGAACTAATAAATCCAAAGAGAATTAACTAATTTATAGTGCTTTTAAAGCTTAAAAATTATGATTTCTAATGATAGGAATTACCAGTACTAATGATTCTATAGTTAGTCTAATTGCTACTCTAATACTAGGATTTAAAGTTAATATAAGTTTAAGAGCTTATAAAATTTAAGGGATTAAGAAGAAACCAAACAGAACTAGACCTTTTATCATGGTTTTCTGACTTCTACAGCATAATAAGGTCACTACTGCATGTCACTTGTCATTTGGTGCTTTGAAGGTTCACGATTATGACACCGTTCTGAGTCCAGCAACTTTTAAGTCCAAATTTTGCGATGGCTTCTCTTAAATTGCTATGATGCACCTGGGTCAAATCTTAGTGGATGACGAGGCCCGAATTTTTTCAGGTTTTTTTTTTCTCTCTCTCTCTTTCTTGGAGAAGACTTCATTACATTTCCTGTACGACAAAAACTTAGCAATAATAGGCCAAGGTCTATTGTTGGTGTTGTCCTGCCTACCGACTCTTTGCCTTCTGTCTATGTCTTGCAGCTGGATGTCAATGCCAATCTAGCTTCCCCACCTCTATGACAATTTTGTCAGTGTCTTCTGACTGCTTTTCCTTGACACCAAAAATCCTGAGGCACTGTCGTCGTTGATTTTAATACAAATCATCTAACTTATGCTCTAGAACCTCAATCTTCTTGTTGCAACACTCTATGGTTGTTAATAAATCACCGATTACCTTGTTGTTTTCTTCTATTGTCTTCTGCAGCTCCGCCACAACTGCAGCAGTAACACTTTTGCGTATTGGGTTGGTAAGGGTCTGTAACATGGCAGCGTCCTGGAGGGAAACCTGAAAAATGCGTTTAACCACTGTTTCCGTTTCATCCATTTTTACACCTTTTTTCTGTCACATGCTTTCCCTGTGATGTACTAACACTAGTGAGGAAAACCAACAGTGATTATTGCTTAAGGATAACTTATTACATGCTGTATTACTTCACCGTCGGGAGCGATCATACAGCATGTCTACTCAGTATCCGCTATGTGCCTTTGTATAGAATAGTGATGTTAGTGTTTGTAACATGTCAATCCAGGCTACAGACAGGTGTGATTTTGTGTGTTTTATGAAGAGAATCATCGAGACTTTACCTAAATTGTACTTTTGAAATAAACAGGTATCAAAGCAGAAGACCTAATCACAACTGAAAGTTTAATCACTGGGGTCCTCTGAGCTGCAATTTATTGATGACTTCTTCAGCAGTACTGAAATTTCCCTGTGGATATTAAGATTCGCTAAACCATTCAGTCTGTTTTCACTCATTGTATTTCTCAGTTGAGACTTAATTCTATGAAGCGTCAAAAATGAACGTTCTGTGGTGCTTGTAGAAACAGGCAAAATGCAAAAGATTTTCAACAACTTGTAAATGTTAGGGAAGCATGTTGTTTACAAGAATTTAGGGTTTCTATAGTACTATTGGGGATGTTTATTCCTTTGAAATTTAAGTTCCATAATTGAAATACAGCTTTATTGCACTGATCAAGATCATCTTGGGAAAAGTAGCCAACTTGATGAACTCGTCCCCCCCCCCCCCATCTTGTTTTCCTGTTGGTAAAAGAGGCTGAAATTTCTCCAAGACATTTCTGTGCTTTGCAAATCTTTTGGCCATGCTTTTCAAGAAGGTATCTATCCAAGGGATAAATCACTGCCGACTTGAAGCACACTGCGCTTCTCTTTACCGGCCTTGACATTGCTGTTCCAGAGGTGTAATGAGAAAGTTTCATAATATCGTTGCATGGTGCTGCCAACCAAGGACTGTGTAGCTCATTGACAGCAGTACATAGCACCATGAAATAAATAAGAAAATCTTGCAAATAAACCAAAAGATGTAGCTAATGACCTAGAAACAATTTTAAAATAATATGTACGAATTCCTTTACCTTTAATTGAGCCCTCCAAGCTTAGTTACTTTCCTGTTCAATAGCTTATAGTGAAGATTCTTTGAGAAAACAAATTTCTCTGTCAGAGTGGTTGCTATATTGTCCAGCAGTGGCCTAACAAATATTTCTGCAATTACAGCTGCAAGTACTTCTCGGCCAGGATTGTCACGAACAGGGCACTGTAAAAGAGGACTTTTAACAAGTAGTGGCACTATTTCCAAGCACAAAATATGCAGGACGTTCTTATTTGGCAGACAAGGCATAGCTTTTTCCACAAAGAGGTGAATCACTGATGACATGGGTAGCGAAGACGTCCAAAGTCTTGATTTGCAATAAGGCTCATCAATGGAGAGCTTGTGGAGTTTTGTGATATACTATCCAGACATCCGATGCAGGAAACTCGTTTTTCCACAGTTCGCACTATATATCCACCGATATATGCCAAACTTGCAGCTTTTATTGTTGGAAAAGGCGATTCTGAAATAAAATAAAATACATGTACTACACAAAATTACAAATAGGCAATAATTACTCAACAATCTATTAAACATTACTTCCTGTGTTACTGACAGGTTTATGATTGATAGCATTCATGATAAAAGTAATAAACTTTTAATAATAATAATAATAGGCAAGAGTACTTGATTGTCTCTTTATGAGTTGTTAAGTTATTGAATAAACAGGTTATTTCAAAATCAGATGTTGTAACACAGCTTACCTTGTTCCTGCAGTAATTGGTATAAGATTTCCAATACTGATTCTGGGATTGTGTGTTGTTCCATGGTGTTCTCTGATACATTCAGTTCTTGCACAGATCCGCTAATGATGTTGGAAGTGACGTTCTCTACATTGCTGCAGTCAGAGCTGCTCAAAATACCTGTTTTCATGATCTTCTGAATCCAGCATATCACTTGATCCTGACATTCGGCGCAAACTTCTAAATAGCAATTCCACGGGGTCACTTGAAAAATGATCTCGTAAGTACATAGTGGTAACCATTTTGGAGAAGGTGTTTAATATACTGAACCATTGATTCTGTTGTCAGTGTGATTGCCTCGAATGTCTCGTTAGTAAGGAAATCCTTTCCATGCCTACTACTTGCATCTTTGATTTGATTAAGGTAATTAAGAAAAGTATGTTCTAACCATTGCAAGCGCTGATCATCTAGAGAAAAAAATGTTTTTGTTGTGATTTCTGCTTTCCATGTGGTGATGTGTATTTGAGATTTTATGCATGGTGAACCATTTGTTAATATTAGTCATAAATTCTATTGTTGATTGAGATTGAGAATCGTTGAACTTGTATGCCTCGGGGTGTGCTCTTGGATTATCTTTCATTGCCGATATTGCTGCAATTACTTCTGTGAAAAATATTTCTACAGCTCTCCTGACATTCATTTTCTCAAAACCAGTAGGCTCTATTTTTTTTTTTTTTTGCTAAAAATCTGACTGGTTTTGGAGGTGATGCCGAATAAGTTTGCCGCGATATGCGTGGGATGACTAGGAGGCGGAGCTATGCAGCGAAAGCTTATGGATTTTGTAGATGATTTCAGTCCACTTGAGACATCCTACGGGAGAGGTTCCTTGTCAGCCGACAACAACAATAATTTATTATGCTTTAAAGAAACTTTCAGTATGTACCTTAGTTCATATCATTGTGAATCTGATAGAAGTTCCTCAACCCCAGACATATCCTCACCAGATTCGCTGGAATCAGATTCAGAACCGACATTAATGATTAATGGACAAACGGCAATACCATCTTCATAGTCGTCTATTAATCCTTCCCACTCTAAATATTCCATTTCGGTCTGCTGCACCCAACGACATCTTGAACCCCATTCTTTTGCCCTTATTTGACCAAATTTTTCTTCTGTTAATTTCAGAACGTCGTCCAATTTAAATGTAACATTACAGGAAGCAACCCAATTTTTCACTAGTGCCCAAATCCCCTCAATCGCATTTAATTTTGAGTGATAAGGAGGGAGTCTCAGAACAGAACGTCCATGTTCACACATTACTTCATTATCGCGGTAAGAAATGAAGTTAGGTTTATGTTTCAGTACAAGGTCGTACATTTCAGGTTTGGTAAAGATTGGTGGAAAATTATTTTTTTGTTGAAGCCATTTTTGCATATCTGCCATTAGTGAATTTGAGATAGGGGAAGGATTTGTCTGAACATTGTGATATGGAGCATTGTCTAATAAGATGGTGGTAAATTTGGAATTAATTGTTGCGTCAGCCATTTCATGAAATTCTGATGGTTCATGTCATTATGATATTTGCCTGATTTTGTCTGGGATTTGAATATTAACAAGGCATGTGGGACAAATCCAGTCTCTCCTCCCGCATGAACAATCACTAAACGTCGCCCTTTAGAAATAGGAACATGAAACCCCCTACCCAAATCATCTGATCATCTGACCCGAATACTATTAGAATAATTTGGTCAATATTTTGTTACAAATTTTGATGGTGAAGTATTAGCTATATACCATTCGCTCCAGAACATTTTCATCTGGCTCCAGTAATGCAAACATATATTTATCTTATCAGATTCTAAAACAGCAATCAAAGCTGTAGTATCATCTTACCCAAAAATGAAAAAAAAAAAAAAAATGGAAATACAATACATGGTCCGTACTATCCATAAACTTGGTAAACATGTAGTAATACAATGGATTCCTGCACATTGTGGAATACAAGGGAATGAAAGACCGGATATATTAGCAAAGAAAGGGTGCACAATTAAGCAGAAAGAAGCAAACACCTTTTCTTATGAATCAATTAAAAGAATCATCAAAAAGAGAATGAATGATACTTACAGTGCTAAATTAACTCATTGAACAAAATGAATAACAAGAGACAGGTGAAGAATGAACGGTGGTACATATCTTTGCAAATACTGTACTGTAACATCGATTGAAATGACCTTCTTTTCTTACTTCAAACAAACTAGGTCCATCCAGTAGTAGCCATAACCAACTCATTTTCACGATTGGTACAGTATCTGTGGTGTTTAAATTCAAAGTCAGCCACATATATATACAATATAATATTCCATTTTATCCTTATTACTGAACAATAAGGCAACAAATAAATTAAATATGGAAAACCAGTGGGCCTAGACCAAATTTACAGCGAAGGACTGCATGCATCACGATATATCCTGTGTATCGGTATATGGGGTATGTAATCAATTTACATACTTGCATGTATACGAACATAATTATAACAGCCCTTTCATGGCTATGTACATGACTTTGCACCTAAAATTTCTACTATTCGAACGGGAATAAAAGTGAGTCTGACTCGGAACAGAGATTTCATGGTGTTGCTTTGCCTTGGATTAAACACGTGTGACAATTATTCTTTAAAACATGAATGTTATTTTATTTAAATGTACAGGTAGGAGAAACAAAGCGTACTGACTCTTGAAGCTGATTTAAGAGCCTTGTTCACACCAGTGTCCATGTGTATTCCTTAGACCTGTGTAGTTGGCAACAGCCACGCAGCTGGTTACTGCTCTCGTCTTACTTGAATAGCTCAGGTGCTTGGGGTGCATAACCTTCATGCGAAAGGTCACAGGTTCGATTTCCGTGTTTCCTTAATGCACATTGTTGTACTTCGTACTTAACCTCTTAAATTAGTGATTGAATAAATACTGAACTCTTGGGTGATCCTGGAACTAATTAATTATCTTATCATAGTGAACTTGTGTGGATTCATTCTTTTATTTTGTGTGTGATCTTGCTACTATTTCTATGATATAAACTTTATTACCTATGGTCGTTCCATAATGATGGTCTGAATCATGAGGGCTTTCCAGTGATAAACTGTTGCTTGAAATCACTTCAAGCACCCTCCTGTCCAGGTCACCTAATTTAGATGGTTGAGGAGCCCAGCTCCCTTTCTTGTACAGCTGAACCTTATCATAAGCGTTAGCTCTCCTTGCTTTTCTTTTTAGGTTCTCGTACACGCTTTTCAAATTCCCAGCTGTCCTCTGTAAGTTAAAGAAAAGATTAGTTTACTTTTATAAAATTACACATACATCAATAGGCATACATCATCTTATCATGAGTTAACTTACCAGGCACACAGCTAAATTCTTGGGCAGTCTTTTCCCAAGTTTTTTTCTTTAGTTTTCAGGCTCACTCCATCTGTTTTTTTGTTTTCAATAATGCCCTTGTACTTTTCTGCCAGATCAAGCAACACAGAATTTTCGTGGGCACTACAGTTTGGGGCCCTTGTTCGTTTTAGTGGTTTGTTTTCTATTGTGTTTTCCATCACAAAACCAGAACACACGATTCACAAAACAAAAATGGTCGGCTGGTGATGTTCATGTGATGTTGGAGGGGATGGTCACGGAGAAAACAATTAATGCAACAGGAACAGCGCACAACCTTGCCACCAATATTCAAAAAATCATATCCTTGCAGGATTGTGTCACCTTTCCCCTCGTACATAAAGAAATCTAATGGTAATCCATCAGGTGAGGTACAGACAAAGTTCTTGAGGCCACATGGATTTGGTTTACCACGAATGTACTGTCTCATCATTGTCTGACCCCAGAATGGTACCAGAATGGACACTTTTTGTGTCCTTGGATTATTTAAGTAGTCTGCTCTGACAGTCTTCAGTAAGGGGCGAATTTTCCAGAATCTGTCAGTGGAGCGTACATCATTGGCTATATCACTGTCTACAACTATCTTCAAGCTGCTTCTTATTGAAAAGAAATGCTTCCTTGACATTTTCGCTACTATTTCAGCCACTTTGGCGCACATTGTCTAATGCACACTTAATCTTTGATATCCAAGATAAGACATTTTTAGAGAAATGCCAAAAAAATCTTTATTTCTTGGGCAGTTGTGTTCAATGACTTGCCTGTGCATGCAAAAGACGACTGGTTAGTACAGGAAGAAATTAGCTCAAAAATCTTATCATCAGTATATTTCAAAAAATACTTCTGTTTTTCATCTTCTTTACCATTCCAAACAGTTTTCCACAAAAGCAGGCGCAGGTAGTAAAGGCTCGAACACATCAGTATGGTGCCAAGGTGGATCACTTCTAGCTTGTGGTATAACGTTTTCTCCATCCAACATACCTGGTTCCTCATCAGTCGATTCATTCACCGCCTCTGACGGAACAAAAGTCTCATCACCCTCATCATCACTTGATAAGCCCTCAAGTTCTGAAAGGTTGCCATAAAATTCCAGAGGCTTTTTTAGTTCTTCAAGAATCTCAGCTTCTGTCACTATAAAAAAAAAGTAAAATTATTTTTCCTATTAAAAATAATAATAATAATTATAAAAATAGTAATAAATGTTATCAATATTATTACTAATTATCAGGGCCCGGATTCTAATGACATGTCATCTTTTTATTGATGCTGATTAGACAATGCCAACTTGTAGATAAATCCTAACCATGGCCTCTAAATTATAGAAATGCATTTTTATTAGGTAATTCTTTGTCATTTTATGCCATTTTATATTTTTAGGGCATTTATTTCGATTTTACTTCATTATTTTGTCATTTTCGTGTCATTTCCTTCCTTATTTAGTCATTTTCATGCATTTACATGGAGTATATTAACGTTTTCTGTCTTTTTTTTCCCCTCACAAGGGTAATACTTAAATAAATTACTAGGTTAGTAGGCCTATAATGCAACATTTTTTGTAGGACCTATTTTAAAAACTACTTTCTTATTTTTCTCCTCAAATGCTCCAATCAAGAACAAAGAACAACGTTTTTAGACCTACAACATCCTTTCTGCGTTCATTTTTTTTTACAATTATGTACAAATTAGTCTATAACTTTGTGTACAATAATAATTTGTTATAAATAAAATATCAGTTTTTAGGTAATTCTTTAGAGTTATTAAGTCATTTTCTTTAAAATTTAGGGTCATTTTATAGGTCATTTTTCAAACAATTATAGGTCATCAGAATCCGGGCCCTGCTAATTATTATTTCTTCCATTATGGTTTATTAAATGAAATGATAAATTCAGAAAACTATGATTTTATGTCTGAATAATTTTTAAGTGAATAAATTCTTTTCCAACAGTCAAGTCCACTTGCGACAGAATGGGTTGCCGCTCCATGGTTGGGCAACAAGTATGATAGGTTCTTTGGGCGCCAGTAAGTATCAAGTCGTACTTACGTAATTTTTTATCTGTCTGCCTCGGCGGTCTGTCGGTCTTCAAACATGAGGGCCTCTTTTCCTCAGGGAGATGACAAAGATCTGCAGAGTTGTATGGACAAAATGCAAGGAGGTACACTGGATAGCCAAGTATGGGTTTATTATACCTCATCCAGAGATATATTTAGCTGATGGTTACAGATGCTACAGGTGATTACAAATACACTTATCCAAAATGCGCTGCTTTGGTGAATCTCTGGCCGCCGGGTCTATGGATGATAATAATTTAGCTAGTTAAGTGCAAGTCCCCTATTCTTGGCTAATGCAAGCCATCTCACTATGCACAAGGCGTGCATTTCTACCATAATTACTCTGGTACAACACCCTGAATGACAGTCATATGTCATTTTGGTTTAGGCTATACTTTTGATCGGTGTTACTATTTATGATCTGATATTTAACCTATACCTATGGATTGCACATTATATATATTTCGCACGCGTTTCGTGCTTATACAAGTAATTTACAAGTGATTCTAAAGATGAGATCACCCAGAGACGTGGCGAGCTGGATCAAGAGTGTTATCATTCTCTTACAACCCAGGAAATCGTTTTTGATACTTTCTTATAAACTCTGCCTATTTCTTTATACTATTATTGGAGAAGGCAAATCATATAGTGTTGTTACATACCGATAGGCTCAACGTCATATGGGCTTCCTCCAATAGGATTTACTTTAACATCGCAGCTACTTTAATGTTTTTTCCCACACAATTAACTAGAGCTTCTTCCTATAATTTCAAAGGGCGGCTTCCCGTTTGTATAGACCAAAAGATTCACCACTTCAGCCAAAAACAAGACCATATACTATTAGCTGTGACAGGCAGGGTAGCAAACCCCGTCTTACACGTGCATAATATTACATCCTGACATTAGACACGGTTCATTTTACAAAAGCACACAACTGCACCCTCTATAAAATGCTATTTCACTTTGTTATTGCTTTACAGAATTTTGTATTAATTTTATGGCATAATTGGGATAGGACCAAATTTAGTTTTACTGTATACTAAGAGAGCTTATTGCAATATAATCATCACCCCTCGTTTTCACAGCTATGTCGGCAACTGCCTATGTCACCCTAAATTTATGCCCGGCCTCGTTCTTTTCATAGCCGAACTTTCTCTTCTCAGAATAACAACAACAAAGCCCTATACTATAAAAGCGTTTAAGTTTCATATTTAACGAGGGTTGTTTTACTACTCACTTAGAATTCTGTTTGAATACTAGTGCAAGATTCATTTATTCTAAATTGTAGAATGCTTACTCTAAACAATTAATGTCATGTATACTTCATGAGTAATTAATAATATGCATAGCTGGAACTGTCTCACACTGTGTCGTAAACGACACACAGATGTAAATCACTTCCTAATACTGTTAAAATAAAATTCAGATACATTAAAGTGTTAATATATAATGTGCATAGTATAAACATTTTTATAACATGAGTTTCTTTATATAAGCAGTACTTATATTGGTAAAATCAGATACTTACGAGCTCTCCGCATTGTTGTGGCTTCTTTCTCCTGCACATGCTCAGGAGAAAATGGCTGTGTTCCCCCGATTTCATCCCAGAAGCTTGAAACTCAATTTAGCATGTAGCTGCCATCTAGCAGCTACCACACATACTATTTCGAACAGAGGTCGCATCCTACACACCGGTTCTCAATGCAAACAAACATGAGTATTTTTATGTGTCACATATGACACATAGCATCTGAAGAGGTCAAGCTAAAAACCATACTATGTTGAGCTGGCTCTAAGATAAGGTTACAGATGCTTTTTCTTTATTAATAAACTTCATTTTTTCTCCAATGAGGGTAGTATTATAATAAAATATAATTTTTCCACCTTATACCCTCATTTGAAATAATTTTTCAATGGTTTTCCTGTAACTCCTCAAGCTTTAATCTTTTTTACAATATTCCTTATACAATATATAAAATACCCTGGATTAAAATTATCAAGGTAGCTTAGGCCTACTTCTCCTTTTTGCGTCAATGATTAAAATTCCAATAACATGTTCCTGTTAAAATGTTATTTGGGCTATATCCTTAATTTTGTATATAAAAATCAAAACTGTAAATGATAATAAAAAACAACCAGTGTGTTAAAAATGTATGTCAATCTTTATGTATTATGTATTATCATTATTACCAATTACCAGTCAGAGTCATGTGTAAAAGAAAGTTGTGTAGTCACTTGGTTATTTACTCACACTGTCTATATAATTCACTCCCCTTGATGCATTCTTGATGTACACTTCTGCTCTTGTAGATGTTGTGAAGTTCTGCTTGTAGGCCTTCAAAAGGCAAAGAGTCCAAGTATTATTTAATATTATTTAATTTCACAGTCGGTTGGTATGCATTTTGACTTGATAAAGCCATCTTCAGTTTTATGTATTTAATCATATGTGCACTAGTTGTTGTGTGGGACGATTTCTTGTTTTGGCTGAGTAAAATTTCAAAGCATAGAAAAAGTAGAAAATCAAATTTGAAATTCTTGTGTTTTGCCCATCTTGTAGTGATGTAATAACTCACTGATTCATTTAGAGCATATAGCTTTTTTCCCTAGATTTCACTATCACTAAATATAATACACAAGAAACATAAATTCAGTATAATACAGAAAGCGCACAATGACAGACACATTAGTTTTCCTAGTATGTCAGTATGCCAGGCTGAATTTTATGCTTTTTCTATGTCGAGAAACGTTGCTACTGTGTGCATTGAAACTCACAGTATAACTCACAGTTATACTATCTACGGTCCTTAATAAAAGGAGGGTTGTGGAATGTTCGCTTTAAATCCAAATTGGTGGGCTGGTATCTTATCGTCTAGGTATGTCGTCATTCTTTTTAGGATGATTCAAGAATTTTTCCCATTACATCAAGGAGACTTATAGGTCTATGATTTTGTGGGAACACGGCGTTCTTGTCCGGTTTTGTAAAGGTCACTATCGTCACCTTCTTAAAGGGGCTTGGGAAATGTGTTAATCGTAAAGACAAATTAAATATTTTTGTCATGTGTGTTAGGGCGTTACGTGGTATTTCACGCAGTGTCTCTGATGTTAATTTATCTGGGCCTGGCGCTTTATGACTGGCTTGTCTTTGTATTTTAACCTTTGTCATTTAACCTCAGTTGGGGTTGCAAATGGCATGATGTATGTCGGGTTTTGTCTCAGGGTGTTCCTGACTCTTCTTCGAACTTCGTTTTGAAATTCTTCATGGTCTATGTCATGTGACCTGTCGTTTGGTCCTTATTAGGTCTAGTAATTCCAGTATCTTATCGCTAGGCTTTTCTACTTGTATGATTGTGGTCGCTGTGCCATAAGCATCTTTAATCGATGATTGAAAGGTCGTTGGTGCCACATCGAGTTCATCTCATGTCTCGATTGTTACGTTGAGGAAAGAAAGGAAAGATGTTTTTAGCAATATTTGTTTCCGTGACGCAAAAATACATTCTCATCTCTAGAGGCATCATCGCATAGAGTCGAGGAGAATCTTGATCTCTCTTTCTTTTGAGTGGACTAAAATTACTTTCCACTCAGTAGGGACATCTCTAGACATTACCCGTTGGCAATATTCTCTGACAGTGATCTCAGGGCGTCTCAAGATCTCTTGCAATAACCTTCTATATAGACAGATCTGACATATGATCTTTCGCAAGAGATAGATTTATCTTCAACTAAAGTGGTAAAGTCATCATGATAGTCAAAATCAAATTCCTGGCTAAATCTTAAGCATGCCCAATGCTCGAGGGGATATTCGGGGGAGTAGAAATTGATAGATGTAGCCTCATCAAGGGTCATGGTCTGTTGAGGAAAGAAAGGAAAGATGTTTTTAGCAATATTTGTTTCCGTGACGCAAAAATACATTCTCATCTCTAGAGGCATCATCTATCAATTTCTACTCCCCCGAATATCCCCTCGATTGTTACATTTCCTGGTATCTTGTCGTATCTTATGACGAAACAGAGCCAAGTTTGTGTGGATTTGTATTAACCACGCTTGTCTCTGCCTATGTGGCATTACGTCTATAGTAGTAGCTACAGGATGGTGTCTGACATAAGATCGTATAGGACCTGCAAGTCCTGTATTTGGGCTGTTGTTTTTGTCAGAAGTATGTCTAGTACATCTGGCTGTGGTTCCAGATTATAAGGCACGTGGGTCGGATTTACCGTCCTGATAACTTAGTACTCACTTCTTTCTGCTTGCCTCCACAGGACTCTGCCTTGCCAAGTAATAATTTGAAAGTGCCAGTCTGTGTGTTTGGCTTTTAAGTCACCAGCTATAGTAAAATTGTCTAAGTCATCATCAGTCATAGTCGCTACCGGAGAGAGGTACACTGCGACAAACACTAATATCTCTCTACCAGTATTAATACTGATAGCTGTAGCCTGTAGATTAATTAGACCGTTTATGTCTATGCGGAAGTGGCATATGGTGGATTTAACCACTATAGCAGTGCCCCCATGGCCAGTCCTCGGGCCTGGAGTCATATATATGGAATAATTTCGAATATTCCACCTCATTCTAGTGGTCGGATGTGTTTCTGACACCAGTGCAATGTATATATCCTCATCAGCGAGTAATTGGACAAATTCGATTTTGTCCCTTTCAATGCCATTTGTGTTCCAAAAGAGGAGTCGAATTGGTCTGCGTACTGGTCGTCTAATGTCCATGGCTGAAAACTGACAAAAGTCCAGTGAAGAAATTCACGAGCTTTGTGACAGGGTCAGCAGGTTCTCTTAAACCCTGCAGCAATGCTGCGAGTTTTGTAACGTAAAATGTTACGTCAGGCGTTCGTAGTATGTCAAGCAGTGTCTCCACAGCATCGCCAGATGGTGTGGCTGGTCCTGAAAAGGGCAGATTTCTGTCAGGTTCTTGTCGTGTGGTCAGCCTGTTCTCAGCTGGCTGGGGGCTTGGCTGCTGAAAGCCAGGAATGGGTCTATTACTAGGAGTCATCCCAGGGAAGTGGGTACTTCCCCCCCCCCACCACCACCCACGGAGATCCTCGACCATAGGCCACACTCCGCTTCCAACAACTATTCGGCATAGCGTTCTATTGCTCTTTTCGTTCTGATGTGTACTTAGCTAGGGGAAATGGTATGTTAGAGTTGGCTGTTTGTTTCAGCACTATAGAACTGTGTAACTTTGTCTGTGTTGTCGTTCTGTCTGTCGGGGGTAGTGTCTCCGATCTGGCATTCACCTATAGAATGAGGAAAACCCCATAAAACCTCACTCGGATCGGCTGCTATGGGTGAGGCCCATAGCAACCCGTGCACTTTAGACTAATTGGTCTTTAATTTTGGTGCTCGGTTAGCCCCCAGGAGCTTGAGCAATCTCCTAGGGTGCTTGTCTCTCTATCGTGTAGTCTCGAAATTGGTTTGTCTAGACATCGTCGAATTCTTGTTGTTTGCGTATACCTATTACGCGAGTTGTATAGTCTTTATATGCTTCGTTTGCTTGTTGTGTGGTCCAGAATGATAATTCTGGCGGCCATCTTTCTCCAGCTTGAGTGGCTATATGTATAAGTTCCCGACTGATTCTCGAAATTGCGGGCACGTATAGAGTGCATGATACATTGTATCTTGTTCACTATCCTCACAGTAGCAGAGGAAGTCTTCTGCTAAATTGAACCTATGGAGGTTTGCTGTAAAGTTCCCATGTCCGGAGTAAAACTGAGTAGTCACGTAATCTACCCATAGGTGTTTTTGTGTGAGCCTAACCCTAACGCTTGGAAAGTAGTCTTTTGTTAGTAGTCCTCGTGGTGTTTCTTTCCATCGCCTTTCCCACACAGCAATTTTGTGTTTTCTGAGTTGGGAGTTAAGCTCCGTTTTGTTTCTAGTTTGGTATATGTGTTCTGTGATTTCAGTGTCTCCTATCCATGTGGGATGGTGTTTCCTTAATTTATAGGAGGTGATCTTTTCCTCTAGTAGGATGTCAATTGGAATTTCTCCAGCGATCACGGCGAGTGCGTCACTTGAAATTGTTGAATATGCTCGCGCTACCTTTAGCAAAGCTTTCCGTTGTGCGGAAAGCAATTTGTTTTTGTGCCTAACTAATAGATATGGTGCTCAACCGTGGGCTGCATACGTTATCAGTGCGACAAATACTGCCTTGTACAATGTTTTGTAACTTGTGTATTTATAACCCCACGTTTGGCCAGATAATTGTCCTAATGCATAAAATAACCTGACTGAGGAGGCACAGATTTTATTTACTCGCGCTTCTAGTCTATTTCGTTCCTGAAGTTCAACTCCTAGGTATCTAATTTGACGGACACACCGTATGGTTTTGCCTTGTGTGCGGATTGTCGGTGGTCTTCTAGGGTGAAGCTTTCCTTTCAAAACAAGAATTTTGGTTTTCTCCGTTGAGAGTTTTAATTTAGCCTTACTACACCAACTGGTGAACTGCAACATAGTTGTGGTCCCCTTTCTTTCTAGCGCTGGTCGACTTTCGGCCTCTATTAGAAATACTGTATCGTCTGCGAACGCTATAGGTTTAGCTTCATTATTTCCCCTTATAGTTGCGATGGCTTCGTCAAAAATTAAGTTCCAAAATTTCGGTCCTAGTACCGATCCCTGAGGGCATCCTTTAGTTACGAATTTCGATTTGCTTGAGGAGTTATTTTTCATAATAACTTAGGGAAGTGGGTACTGCCAGTCATTGGTGGGGGTGGGGTAGTTGTATGTCTTGTCTGCTGCGTGTCTCAGGGTTGGTTTCTACTTGAATTCGCAGCATGCGCACCTCCGCAGTTTGCACACATAGGCGGAGCTAGGGGTGGCTTAACGCATACCCGGGTGGAGTTCCTCCCACTGCACTTCACACACCTTTCTTGCACAGTGCAGAACATGGCACGGTGGCCATAGTCCTGGCATAGGTAGCTCTGTACTGTCCCTTTCTGTGCTTTATACTCTTCTACTGTGACGCAGATGTTCGCCACAGTTTGGAGTTCTCGTAGCTTGCTCGTACCTTGTTCAGACCCTGGGGGTCTTTTGCAAGGGTGAGTACCCGTACAAAAAGCGGTACATGCTCCCGAATGCCATTCTCTATGACCTGGGTCTTCTTAAGTTGCCGTACGTGTAGTATCAGCAGCTATCTGGACTTCAAGTCGTCCAGGACGTCTTGGTCAGTAAAAGAAAGTGGGAGTCCCTTCAGTGTCAGCTAAGTTACTTGTCTTGTCTCAGTTGTATGGGTGTAGTAGCCCAACTTCTTCTGTCTTAGGACGTCCAAGGTTGCTTCGCAGTCGTCACACGTGGTCATCATTATCTCCACTCCTCCTTCTTCTTCCGTAGCACTACAGCCCAAATCGAGCCTTGGCTTCTCTCAATCGTTGCCTCCACTCTTCTCTGTTTGCTGTATCTCTTTCCAGGTTCCTACTATTCAGCAAGCTTCTTCCGTCTTTTCTGACCTCATCCAACCACCTCTTCCTTGGTTTGCCAACTGGCCTGTTTCCATACATCTTTCCTTTTAATGATTTTAAGGGTATACTCTGATCATCCATCCTTAAAACATGCCCTGTCCATTGCAGCCTTCTTAGCTTTACTACCTTTATTATATCCGGTTCATTATATATACCATATATTTCACTGTTGTACCTAATTCTCCAGAATCCGTTTTCATTCATTGGCCCTAGAATTCTTCTAAGTATCTTTCTTTCGAAGGAATTTAACATATTCTCAGTTTTCTGTGTGAGTACCCATGTCTCACAGCCATATGTTAATATTGCTCTTATTATTGTTTTATACAACCTTATCTTTGTTTTCCTGTGTATTACCTTTGATTTGAATACAGATATTAATGCAAAGTAAGCTTTATTTGCTTTAGATAGTCTGTTTTTAATCTCTTGCATTTCATCATTAGTGTTATTAACTATTACACCTAGATATGCAAAATCTTGAACTATTTTGACTTCTGTTTGCTCTGGTTGTTGTGTATTGTTATTCAAGCTGTTTCTACGGGTTTGTATTAGCATTTTAGTTTTCTCCATGTTCGCTTGTAAACCAATATCATTAGAGCATTCTTGGAGATCTTGAAAGGTTTTACTTAAATCCCTTTTTGTTCTTGCCAATATGTTTATGTCATCAGCATAGGCCACCAGTTGCACGGATTTGTGAATTAAGGTACCCTCCGTATTTATTTTTAATTTCCTTATTACATGTTCCAGGGCAATATTGAAGAGAAGTGGGGCCAGCCCATCTCCTTGTTTTAGTCCTTTAGTTGTGTATACCATCTCAGTAAGCTCCTCCTGTATTTTAACTCTGAAGGCTGTATTATCCATTGTTGCTTTAGTCAGTCTCACCAGTTTTTTTGGAATTCCAAAGTTCAGCATGATGCTATACAATCTGTCCCTATTAATAGAGTCATACGCCTGCTTGTAATCCACAAATAGCTGGTATACATCTACATTATATTCCCATAACTTTTCCAGGATTACCTTAACAGTAAATATTTGGTCTATTGTTGATTTATTCTTCCTAAATCCTGCTTGGTATCTGCCTATTATCTGTTCTGTATATGGTTCCAGCCTATTTTTTAATATTGTTGTGAAAACTTTGTAACAATTACACAGTAGGGATATGCCTCTATAATTTGTACATGTCAGCTTATCACCTTTGTTTTTGTATATTGGGCACAGTACACTCTGCTTCCAGTCTTTTGGTAGTTCCTCATTTTCCCATACTTTGGTTATTATTTCATGTAATTGTTTAGTAATGTGACTGCTATTAACTTTAATTAACTCTGATGGTATTCCATCAATCCCTGGCGCTTTATTACTTCTTAGCCTGGATATTGCCATCTCCACATCCAATTCATCAGGGCCCTGCAGTTCTTCTTCATAATCACAATCCCTCATATGCTCTAACTGTTCCATTCTGTCATTGGTATCCTCGTTTGTGTTCAATAATGTGCTAAAATATTCTTTCCATCTATTTTGTATTTCATTAAAATTACTTAAGATCTTTCCATCAGTATCTCTGCACAATATTGTCCTGGGATTATATCCTTCTCTTGTCAGCTTAACTCGTTTAAAACCATCAAATGTTCTATTTTCTTTAAAATCTTCGTCAATACATGTAAAATGCTTATTTAAAGCTATTCTTTTCTTCTTTCTGCAAATTTTGTCTGCGTCTCTTCTTTTGTTTCTATAAAATTCATGTTTTTGGCGGGTAGGTCTAGCCAGGTATTCTTTACATGCCTTATTTCTATCTTCTATCATTGTCCTGCATTCCTCATCAAACCACTCATTTCTCTCTCTCTTAGGTTCAATTCCTAGGACCTCCTGTGCTGTTTCTATTATTTGTCCTTTAAAATACTTCCATGATTCATCTACATCTGTTATATCTTTTATTGTGCCATTGTTCAATTTCTTGTTTATTTCTTCTTTGTATTTACCTAGTATTTTATCATCCTTTAATTTTTGTGTATGTATTCTATCTTGTCTTTTACCTTTTCCTTGTTTCTGATACTTTATTCTGGCCCTATATTTAACTCTAACTAGATAGTGGTCTGAACTACAATGCGCTCCCCTCTTAGATCTTACATCCAATATGTTGGATGCATGTCTTTTATCAACTAATACATGGTCAATCTGATTTCTGGTGTTTTTATCAGGGGATATCCAAGTCTGTTTATGTATGTCAGGATGGATATAACAAGTGGAGCTTATTATCATATTCTTGCTAATAGCAAAATCTATAAGTCTTTCCCCATTTTCATTTGTCTGATCATGTAAACTATGCTTCCCTATTACATCCATATATATTTGCTCCTTCCCGATCTTTGCATTAAAGTCCCCCATAATCAGCTTGACATCATTATCCGGTGCTGAGTTATATACATCTTCCAATTTATAATAGAATTCATCTTTCATTTCTTCTGATTTTTCCTCTGTGGGGGCATGTGCATTTATTATGTATATATTTTGAAATTTAGTTTTTAATCTAAGAGCACACATTCTTTCGTTCACAGGTTTGAAATCAATGATAGCATCTTTAATTTTCTGATTGACTATAAAGGCAGTTCCAAATTCATGTTTCCCATCTTTCTTCCCACTATAGAATACTGTATGTCCCTTGTAATCATAAACCCCATTCCCTATCCAATTTGTCTCTTGGAGCGCAATCAGATCTATTTTGTATTTGTCAATTTCATATAATAGCGCTTGGAGAGCACCCGTTTTATAGAGTGAGCGCACGTTCCATGTTCCAAATTCATTGTCCGTCTGTCGTGCCATGGTCTTTTTCCTTGAGATCCGTCCAATCCGAGGCAACGCTTCGATTTTCTGAGTGACAGGGTTTTACCAGGGGGGACACCAGCCACCCGCCAAACCCCCAACTTGGAGGACCAGGTTATTTTTAGATCAGGGTTTTCTTCCCCTAGCCTTTGAAGAGCCAACTCCTATCTGCAAGGCAGCAGGTTAAGTTAGGTCATCTCTTCCGCCTTCTCTGCCGTTGGGAATCACATTCCTCTTCCGCCTTTGAAGCCGTTGGATGTCCTCTTCTGGATTGCTTCTTCGTCTGATCTCTCGCCTTTAGCCTGTCCAGCATGGGAGGCCCTGCCAGTAGCTACGCTACCGCCGGCATAGCCTAAAGGGTCAACAAGACACGCAAGCACCCCCACCTACATCAAGGTCATGCAATCCCTTATCTCCACTCCACTGGCTGTATATTTCAGCTTATGTCGTGATTTCAAGTGTTCAGTTATGACTCGTAGAAATTGTGGGTGACATTGACATTGTCTGCCACAATTGGTGGTTACTTTCTTGTGAAGGGAGAAGCTGTAGTAGGTGTCTGGTCTATTGGAGCAGTCTCATCATTCATGCCTAGTGCCGTGAAGCAGTTCTGTGTAGTGGTAGGTGTGGTTGTCACTATCAAGGTCGCCACAGTCTTCTTTGGATTTGGGGTAGCAAAACCCTCAGAATCGACCGGCGAGGTCGCCAAGGTCGACTTGCTCTGAGCTCCCGTCCATCCCAGCCATAGATCGGGAGATGAGGGCCCATAGAAAGTCAAGGCCCTCCGTAGGGTTCACAGCGGCCATTCACTCTGACCTGTACCCCGGGATCAGGGCCAGGCTAGGAGCAGATGGAGTATGGATTAGGCTCTACGGTACAGTGAAATGACCAAAGGAATGGTCGCTGTCTATGCTCTCTGGCTGTCAAGTCAGCCAGAAGATTTAATGAAGGTCAGCGGACTGCTGAATGGACCTAAAAGGACCGATTTCAGTCTCCACAGCAGTTTAGTGCTGAAGGCTATGGGGGTCGCAGCATAAGCTGCGGTTAATTAGCTCTTTTGACGACCTTACTCCTCCAGTGCCAAGCAGCAACTGTTGAGCTAGGCAGTAAGTGTCTTGTGTCGGTGATATGGTTCCAGTGCTGTTGCACCAAGACCTGTCTTTAGTATTGTCAGTCGTGTATTATTTCAGTTTGAAGTCCCCATGTCTCCACGGTTGTCTTTCTATGGTAAGTGGCCCTGTCGTACTGTCATAATTATGTCAGTAGGTCATGTGGGTTTCGTCTGTGAACATCCCGTCTCCTTTCCTGGGTGCCTGTAGCCCTGGCTATAGGATTGGGATGTTCGTCTCGTCCGTCTGCTAGTCTTTGAGCTTGTTGTCTGATAACTTCCCTTAAAAATGGAAGTTCTAAGTCCTCGTGCAGTTGCGTATTTCTTGTGTAGAAGTCAGTCACAGCTATCATTCTAGTCGCTCTGTTCTCAACAGCCTGCAACCATTGTAACAGAGTGTCGGGTATATAGCCCCACGCAGGTGAGGCAAATGTCATAATTGGTCTGATGAGTGCGCAGTACAGCATCACCTTTTGTCTTAGTGTCAGTGATGGCAAACTTAGTGCCGGATACAGTCATAGTAGCTGAGTGTAGGTTTTGTTGCGTACACTTGCTACATGTTGTCTCCATGTCAGTGATTTATCTAGAATTACTCCTATATATTTCACATGGTCAGTGTAGTCTATGTCGTGGCCGTCTATAACTATGTTGTCATAGTTACGTGGTCGTCGTCTCATAAACACAATGGCCTGAGTTTTGGCAGAATTAATTTTAATTCTCCAATTATCGGACCACTGTGTTATGCGGTCTAAATGTCTTTTTAGTCATCTCACGGCATAATGTATATTTCTATATGTTGAAAATATATTTCTATATGTCATCTGCGTACTGTCCTAAAAATGTCTGGTCACTGTGTGGTATGTCATGTGTCTTATGGCCGGTTTCTGATACGACTTTTATCTGCTTTCGCAGAGCTACCTGTGGTATAACACGCTGGTATGTGCAAAAGCGGTTTCTGAAACCACATTTATCGTTACAGTTACAGTTACCAGCGCTCGAGCTGATAACTGCGCCAACACGCGTGGTTACCTGGCTGTTAGCTGTGATTCACATGAACGTCACCTGTGGCGCTAGTATAGCCTATGGTCTGCTTGTTTGACTGTGTTTACGTTTGTGTGTTCACATGCAGTATTTTTCAGTAATTTTAAATAGTTTAGCGTGCTTTTTTATTCTCCTTTCGTGCAGTGACCAGTCTCCAAGATAAGTCCAAGGTTTGGCGAGTTCCGTGTGGTGTAAAGAACCGAAATGGAGCTTACATCTTCATCATCATCATCTTCGTCATCCCTTACCTCAGATTCTTGGTCTTCCGATGAAGAAGATTTTGATCTTTTAGGAGCTGTAGCTAGGCCTAAGGTGTTCAGAGCGCCGAAACATCCTTTTGAGGCTTATGATGACCGAGAATTTCAGGTGCGCAACAGGCTAAGGAAAAACACAGTGGCAAAATTATCGGATCACATAGGTCAGAACATTGCACCAGTAACCCATAGAAATCAGTCAATAAGCAGCATAAATCAGATATTAATTACACTTCGATTTCTGGCTACTGGTGCTTTTCAGATTTTGCTGGGCGATGACATGAACATACATAAGTCGACGACATGTCGCATTATTAAAAAAGTCATCCCACAGATTGCTGCTCTTCATGACACGTACATATACATGCCACGAAATGCAATAGAAATTGCAGAAGCAAAAGCATCCTTCCATCTCATTGCAGGGTTTCCATCTGTAATAGGATGCATTGACGGAACCCACATCAAGATCCAGTCTCTGGGAGGAGAAAATGCAGAAAGGTATAGGAACAGAAAACATTACTTTTCCTATAATGTTCAGGCTATATGTGATAAGAACTTGCGCATCATGAGTATCGATGCCCGTTGGCCAGGATCTACACATGACAGCACAGTGTTTAATGCCTCTGCACTGAACTTAAGATTTGTCCAGGGAGAATTTCCTAACTGTTTCCTGCTGGCTGATAGTGCATACCAACAGAAGAAGTTTATCCTCACGCCAATATTAAATCCTCAGAATAATGCAGAGGAAAGATACAACAGATCTCACATAAGCACGAGAAACTGCATTGAACGGTGCTTTGGCGTTCTCAAGAGGAGATTCCCGGTGCTCGCTTTGGGGTTTCGAACCAAGCAGCAAACAACATTAGCAGCAATAGTTGCTGCTGTTGTGCTGCATAACCTGGCTCTGGAAGAAAAGGAGGATGCACCTGAGATGGAAGTAGAGGCTAACTACGTTGATCTAGTGTCAACGCAAGATCTACCAGATAATCATGGGAATGCTGTAAGAGCTGCAGTTGTTGATAGTGTATTTAGATGAGTGGGGACATGCACTCTTGGTACCAAATGGTGCGGCCCAGCAGAGTCTCTGCAGTAGTTGTGTTTTCCAGTTTAACGCTAAAGTCAAATTGGGATCTGTTGAACAGATGCAAGTTGCTAGCAACCCTAAAAGGCTCTTTTAAGAGCCAAAACAGGGGCCTAAGGGGAAGTGAAGTGATGTTAGCAAATTACATATTTTGCTCATTAATATAACCCTATTTTAACCGTATTTTATTTAATCGTGAAATTGGTACTTTCATATTTTTCAATGGTACCGATACAAGGGTTGTGACAATATTTTATTTTTCTGCTGTTTTGGATCACTACTGTCACAAGGGAATTTATTAATATTAAATTTGGGGAAGGAATTTTTTATGTTCACCCCTGTTATAATAAATGGAGAAAGTTTTGTACCTCCCTGAAATTACACATTGTTGTCCGGCTCTGTTACGTCAGAAAGGCTTATTGCGTCAGAGGGTAATGTAGGCCTTGGAATTCTAGTTGCTCTCATACTGTGTTGCGTAACAAAGAAGGACTCATCTATATATGCTATGTTACAACATTTTTCGCCAAATGTAGCATTACATTAATTGGGGATTGGATCAGGCCTACTCGACGCCTTTCATATGAAAGACAAAATATTAAATTTTTTGTCATAAATTACAGCTGTTTGACTCTTATGAACACTGGTATTTTCACAGAATTACAACTTTTTGGAGAAAAAATAAAATAAAAGAATTATAGTACTTTCTTTTAATTTAAAAACTGCATAGTGCAATATTTATTTGTTTTTATGTATGAAGAGTAGATGAAGAATTTTAATATATGACGTATAAGAGGGAGAAGATCACGTTGTACCTAGGTATATAGAAAGAAAATAAGATACTAGAAAATCTTCACTCTTTATGATATACACAAATAACTATTTTACTATTAAATTGTTAATGTACATTCTCAGTCAGCTTCCTTTCAAACCAATATCCACAAAAGTTTCTAGTGCTTCAAGGTTAAAAAATTCCATAGATTCATGAACAAATGTGAAATGTTACCCGAAGAAGCAAACGCTTGTGATCGGGGACTGTTCATTTCAATATAATAAAGTGACTTAGACTAAAATAACTATTTACACTAATTAAAAATTGACTTTCAAAACATTGAAGGGTTTGAGTTTACCATAAGGAAAGAACATGTTATATTTACAACAATGGAAATATACTAATAAATACAATAATACATAATTTTTTGTGTTAAACAGATTTTAAGATAAGACAAAGCATATATCTTAAAATTCAATATGGAAAATGTTATAGAAATGTCATAAGGTAATAAAAGTAATTACATGAATTTCTAATTTTAACCTAACCTGTAGCACACAATTTCTAACTACCCATTGATTTCAGGAAGTACTACACCATAATATTAAAGAAAGAATATTATCTATCCTGAAACACTGTTGCATGAAACAGAAAATGAGAATACTTCATTCAGATAGCTAGTCTCAAAAATGGTTAGTTTTCAGGTTAATTTAATCTAATACAAAAGGTTTAAAAGTAACTCTAACAATTAATCTATTATAAAATAGATATGAATTAACTTATGACTACAAAAAATAAAGATAGGCCTGCAGATGTCAAACTAGCCTACCTCAAATTTTACTGGAAACTAGGCCTACTAGCCTGAAACAAAACTTTACATTGATTCATATTCTTTGAGTTTAATTTTATACTCTAGTTCTTTCAGTTTTAGTTCTGTAATTTTGATCTGCTTTTCAATGTCTAAAATTTCACACTTTTTATTGTGCTGCACTACTTTCATTTCCAGTTCTCTTTTCTTTATGTTGAGTTCTTCCTCCATCAAACTTGTTTTCTTCAAACTCACCTCCTCTTGCATAGAGTTCCTAACTCTTTTTGAGGTTATTATCAATTCAGTAATGGGGTCTAAATAATTTGCCTTCCTCTGTAACTTTTTTGATGGAAGCAGAGTACAGCCCTCATGCTCACTGACATTCCCTCCATTCAGCTCTACTATTGAATCAATGTTACTCTCACCTGGTGTAATTATTTCTACGGCTTGTCCCCCATTACTTGTAGATGGTGTGGCAAGCACAGCATCCAAAACATTATCATTTTCGCAAGCCAGAATAATAGGGATGTCATTGAATAATGAAGCACTAGAGTCGAAAGGGTTCCTATCACACTCAAATTGACTTTTCAAGCCTGCGACAATTTTCTCGTCAATCACATCAGATTTGGGATTGTAGGTACCTCCACCTGTCTGCAGGCACCCAATCTGGAAGGAAAAAATAACTAATTAAATTTTGGGGATACAATAGGCATAAACATAATAAATATTAGCTAGAATTTAATACTAAAAGCTCAATATTTTTTGTACATTATCCCTATAATTATTATGAGTACTTACCCTGTCTTCATTATTATTTTTCCTGGCCTTCCTCTTCAGGACGAAATACAGCTCTTTTAGCTGCTTGGGGGTTCTTTTCCCTGACTGATTAGAGGCATTGAAGGCCTCGCACAAATCTTCCCAAGCATGCTTCTTGTCTGCTACTGTTGCCCCATCAGTCCGTTTATTTTTGAGAATTTCTTTTCTCTGAAGGAATATATCCACCAGAAGACTCTTCTCAAAGGTAGTGAAGTTTTTTGACCTTTTATCGCAGGTATCCATTCTTTAAAAAAATCAGCACGAAGAAAGTACAAGCAAGCTGAAGCAAGTCTGCATAAATAATTGCGTTAATTGCCTGCTTTCCGATAAAACAAAAATGCATTGGTAGCGACAACTGTGGATAAAGCTAGGAACCAGCCGACAGTCAGCTGTTTTGTTTAGTGAGAAACCTTTGCTAGCAAAATAAACTAAAAAAAATAACTAGAAAGTCTACAGTAGTGACATCTGTGAACGTTGTGAAGAAGATGGGCAGAGGTAAATCACGCTGTTAGTAAAAAGCACTGATAACTGGGCGATTTATGTTTCAGAAACTCATGAAAGTTATCTGTGCTGTTAAAATTGAAAGTCCGTGTAGCTAACTCTATGATAACTGCGATGTACCAGAAACCGGTCGATAATGTTATAGAGTGTAGGCGACAGCACGCACCCTTGTGGGACCCCGGCCTGTATAGGCCTCCAGCTTGAAAGTCGCGTGTCCACCTTCACTCTAAACTGTCTATGTCGTAAGTAGCTGTGTACGATGTGTACCAGCGAGTCTGGGACGTCACAGTCTATCAGTTTCCTGATAAGGCCAGTGTGCCAGACTGAGTCGTAGGCCATAATAAGATATAAAATGCTTTGTCCAAACTTTCCACTAAAACTCAATTAAAACTCTATATAAAATTTATATTAAAACACTATTCACTTAGTGGTAAAAACTTTTAAAAAATGGTTTAACAGTTTTTGGACTATTAGTCCCCTGTCAAATGTACATCCGTGTGCTCCTTGATGATGCAAGTGTGGGAGTGGTCTCAATCTCTTCGTTTGACCTTGGAGAAACATAATTTCGATGGTGCCACTCTTGAAAATGGTGCGTTTGAATGGTGGGGGCAAAAAACAAAATGGCCGCCATCGCAAACACGTTTTCCTATTTATATCAGTAACCGTTGGGATTGCAAAAAAAGGTTTGAAACAAGAAACGTAGCTACATAGATTCTGCACAGAAAAGTTTATTACAACTTTTATGTAGGATCAACCGTTTTCTCATAAAAAGTACTTTTATATTTTTCAAAATGAAAAATGATTATGTCTCAGTATGAGGGTTTTGCAAGCGCATATTTACATGCCTGACATTATTTACACGGCCACTGGATACTTCTAACAATAATTAATATGTTAAACACTAATAAATTAAAAAATAATCCCTTTCCCTTATGTTGTGCCGTAGAAAACTGAAAGATAAAAAGTACCACTATAGTTTTAACCTTTAACGAAAAAACTTTGGAAGAAATACAATGTTTGCAGATTTATAGGCCTATAGACAGAGTGGATACACTCCTATAATTACATTTTTAATTATAATCATCGTCACTTTCAATACAAATCTCACTTAGACCTAAATCTTCATCATCGTCCAGCTCGCACTCTCCCATATTGTCACAACAGTTGGGATTACCTTCGCAAGTGCACATTTCAGTACACCGGAGTCCATTTGACTGACATGTAGCCTACATGGAGGAGAGCAACGCCTTTTGGAGCATGAGCAGCGACAAAGTTCCAAGATAAGCTCTGGTGCACAAGGGTTGGTACAAGCAACAGACTCGTATGCACTCCCTACTTTTTTCCATCCAAAATCTGAGGGCGGTGGGTTATTGGGATGCTTATTATGTCCTGATTCCATTCAAAACATTGAAGGTGAGCCCTTAGCCATGCCAGATCCAGTGCAGATCTTGTTGGAGGAACAGCTTGGCATTTTTCTGTGTAAACAACAACCATCGCACAGGACCTAATATGTCGGCCAGTGTAGTTTTGGGGATATAAAGCTGTAAATGAACGCTTCCAAGATAGTCCTGACATCTTCAGTGAGAGAAAGTGTAGTCCCCAATTTAGCCAAGGCTTCTAGCGGCGTATCACTTGCGGAATTAAAAGCTTTCCACCACTTTATTTTACCTTTGCCAGCAAATGATCCTGTTACATCAGCTCCTAAAATTGCGTGTAATCCAGGGAGTGCAGAGGCTTTCAGAGGTCCAAGTGCTCTGTAAATTGAACCTAGTTGAATGAACCTTAGCCAAGGAAAAATGCAAAATCTTTCGAAAGCTGAGGATATCATCTTAGTGCTAAAATCAGGACATCAGTATCGGGGTACAACACATGAGTAGTTTTAATTCCTTTCTGTGCTAAATAAGATGCATGTAATATGATCTTTGTGTTGGCCTCCTCCTGCGTACTTGCAAGACTGGATATATCATCGCCATGTGATGAAGCTGCTTTGTCCCTCCAACTGAGTAAAAACTGGTTACAAAAACTACATGGACCTCACTGTAATTACTGAATTCAGCAATTACAGTGAGGTTATTGTAGTTTTTTACTCTTACCAAGAAAACTCATTGAAGAAAGCGACCTGAGAGATTCGGCAAAAGGGCTCAGATCCAACGCAGTGCAAAATCGGACCAGAAACGAAAATTAGAAGTATACCAATGCACAAATTAGCTATGTGTTGTACCCCGATACTGATGTCCTGATTTTAGCACTAAGATGATATCCTCAGCTTTCGAAAGAATTTGCATTTTTCCTCGGCTAAGGTTCATTCAACTAGGTTCAATTTACAGAGCACTTGGACCTCTGAAAGCCTCTGCACTCCCTGGATTACACGCAATTTTAGGAGCTGATGTAACAGGATCATTTGCTGGCAAAGGTAACATAAAGTGATGGAAAGCTTTTAATTCCGCAAGTGATACGCCGCTAGAAGCCTTGGCTAAATTGTGGACACTACTTTCACTCACTGAAGATGTCAGGACTATCTTGGAAGCGTTCATTTGCAGCTTTATATCCCCAAAACTACACTGACCGACATATTAGGTCCTGTGCGATGGTTGTTGTTTACACAGAAAAATGCCAAGATGTTCCTCCAACAAGATCTGCACTGGATCTGGCATGGCTAAGGGCTCACCTTCAATGTTTTGAATGGAATCAGGACATAATAAGCATCCCAATAACCCACCTCCCTCAGATTTTGGATGGAAAAAAGTAGGGAGTGCATACGAGTCTGTTGCTTGTACCAACCCTTGTGCACCAGAGCTTATCTTGGAACTTTGTCGCTGCTCATGCTCCAAAAGGCGTTGCTCTCCTCCATGTAGGCTACATGCCAGTCAAATGGACTCCGGTGTACTGAAATGTGCACTTGCGAAGGTAATCCCAACTGTTGTGACAATATGGGAGAGTGCGAGCTGGAAGATGATGAAGATTTAGGTCTAAGTGAGATTTGTATTGAAAGTGACGATGATTATAATTAAAAATGTAATTGTAGGAGTGTATCCACTCTATCTATAGGCCTATAAATCTGCAAACATTGTATTTCTTCCACAGTATTTTCGTTAAAGTTTAAAACTATAGTAGTACTTTTTATTTTTCGGTTTCCTACGGCACAACATAAGGGAAAGGGATTATTTTTTAATTCACTAGTGTTTAACATATTAATTATTGTTAGAAGTATCCGGTGGCCGTGTAAATAATGTCAGGCATGTAAATATGCGCTTGCAAAACCCTCATACTGAGACATAATCATTTTTAATTTTGAAAAATATAAAAGTACTTTTTATGAGAAAACGGTTGATCCTACAAAAAAGTCGTAATAATCTTTTCTGTGCAGAATCTATGTAGCTACATTTCTTGTTTCAAACCTTTTTTTGTAATCCCAACGGTTACTGATATAAATAGAAAAACGTGTTTGCGATGGCAGCCATTTTGTTTTTTGCCCCCACCATTCAAACGCACCATTTTCAAGAGTGGCACCATCGAAATTATGTTTCTCCAAGGTCAAACGAAGAGATTGAGACCACTCCCACACTTGCATCATCAAGGAGCACACGGGAGCCTTTTTTTGTACATTTGACAGGGGACTATATTATTTTCTGGATTTCCATAATAAGATATAAAATGCTTTGTCCAAACTTTCCACTAAAAAGTTTTAACCACTAAGTGAATAGTGTTTTAATATAAATTTTATATAGAGTTTTAATTGAGTCGTAGGCTTTTTCAATGTCTAGGAATGTTGCTACGGTGTGTTCTTGGTTTGCGAAAGCAGTAGTGATGTTGTCTACTGTTCGTACCAATAGCAGTGTAGTCAAGTGTTCTGGTTTGAACCCGAACTGATGGTGTGGTATGTGTCGTTCCAAGTAGGGCGTCAGTCTTTTTAGTAGCAGTCGTTCTAGTGTTTTCCCCATAGTGTCCAGTAGGCTTATTGTTCGAGCAAGCAACATGTTTCCACTTTAGAATGTTTCAAACTGTCCGCTTGCAATGGCCCGCTTTGATTGTCTTTTTGTTCCCGCCTCAAGGCATTGTGGGATCATGCATGACTTGCTAATTTTCTTTGTTATATGCGGTGGCTTAGCGTCACCCCAGTCAGTATTGTACGAGACCTCACTCAGATCGCAAGTGTATCTAGTAGGCTCGAATCATTCCCGCTTTTTCTACCAAGTTTCCTTAAACTTGCTCTGGAAGCGGCGAATAGTCACAATTGTGCGCAATTGTGGCTCTCAGTAATTATTCATACATAATTACATATAATTCATAAAGTTCGCGAGTGAATTCTCCGAATTACAAAAGTTTGATATTTCGTAACAGTGGTGCAACATACGCTACCTGTTTCAGTGCTTATATCAGCTTTTACGGCTAAACTACATACAAAAGTTTAGTGTTAACTTCAAGTGCAATTTAATCTACGCATTTTAAGCTATTATTTATCAAGTTTTTCAAGAAATCAATATTTACAGACACGTGTGTAAACGTACTCTTGCATCTTAGTATCAGTGTTTCTTTTTCAATTAGTTTCAATAATTATTGTGTGTGAATTTAGTAAGTTGTGATTATTTCATATTTAATTGTTCTCCTTAAGTAGTCCGTGGATTCCTGATCCCAGAGTCCTGAGGTAACAGTCTATTTGCTCTCAATTTTGATTCATTCGAATCTGGTCCTCATTAGCTATTCAGAGGTGGCTACGCTTTCCTATCTTATGCACTTCCAACTGAAGTCCCTTCCAAACCTAAAACCAACATTTTATTCCTATTTGGGACGTATCTTATCCCGATCCCAAACACTTATAGGCCTGTGATTCTGTGGGAACAATGGGTCTTTTCCCGGCTTGGGGAATGTCACAATTGTAGCCTTTTTAAAGGTCTTTGGTAAGTAATTCAACCGTAGCGACGCATTGAATAGTTTCGTCATGTGTGTGAGGCTATTACGTGGAAGTTCACGTAATGTTTCTGTCGTCAGGTGTTCAGGGCCTGGTGCTTTTCTGGCTGCCTGTCTTTGTAATGTCTTTTTTGTCTCGGTCGGGGATGCAAATGGCACTACGTGTGTCGGTATTTTGTTTAAAAAATCTCGTACCATCCTGCGTACGTTGTCTTGAAAATCATCATCTCCTATATGTGGGGATCTGAATGTATTTTCAAGGTAGTCAGCTAAGGCAGTTGCTTTGTCTTGTGGTTCATGGACAAGTCCATTTAGTCCATGTATAGGGGTGTTGCGCCGCGGTGCTTTGGCCTTAAAAGGCCTAATGGCATTCCATAAGTTGCCGCTTTCCACCGCGGCCTGGACCCGTTTGTCTAGTGTTCTGTCTTTATAGTCTCGTATGAGCGTCTTTATTTTGTTAGACAGTCTGTTAAATTCTGTTTTGTCTTGTATTTGTCTGTGTTGTTGCCAGCGGTGACGATATAGTCGTCTTTGTTGTATTAGGCCTAATAGGCCTGGTATGTCATCGCTGGGTCGCTGTATGTGTTGTATTGTCGTGGCTCTTTCGTAAGCTTCTTTTACAGATACTTGGAAAGTTTGAGTGGCCAAGTCAAGTTCGTCTTGTGTGTTAATTGCTAATTTCCTGGTATCTTTTGTCGCAATATATGGCGAAAGAGAGCCCAGTTCGTGTGCAATTTTCTGTACTGTGTGTTTGGTTGTCTGTGTAATGTGATGTCAAGTGTTGTGACCACCGGATGGTGGTCTGATGTGAGGTCGTGTAATACTTCCAGCTCGTGTATGTGTGCTGTTGTTTTTGCCAGAAGTATGTCCAGTACATCTGGTCTATGTTCCGGATTATACGGAACATGTGTTGGCATCAGTGGTTTGTGTACATCGTAATTGTGTCTGTCTGAGTGGTTTCGTATAATTCTGCCTCTCTTTGTGATGAGACGAGAATACCAGTCTGTGTGTTTTGCATTTGAGTCGCCGCCCACTACAAAGCTGTCTTGTAATGTGGTTATAATGTCTAAGTCTGCATCTAGTACGTCTGCATTAGGAGGTATGTAGGCTGCAATTAATGCGAGCCGTTCCCGTCCAGTGTAGACGGCGACAGCAGTTGCTTGTAAATTTGTCAGTTCGTCTATTGGTAGGTGAGAATGGCATATAGCAGATTTGATAAAAACTGCTGTGCCCTCCACTCCCGCTACAGGTCCTGGTGTCAAATATGTCGTGTAGTTTTGTGTATATATTGTCGTGCGGTCCGACGTACGGGTTCCCCTACTGATGCTACGTCTATGTCTTCTTGTACAAGTATTTGTGCAAAGTCCAGTCTATCCCTAATAATACCATTTGCATTCCAGTAAAGTAGTCTTAAGTGGTCGATTTATGGGATATCTAAGGGCCATTGCTGAACAGTGACAATATTCCTGTGGCAAAGCGCACAAGTTTTGTCACCGGATCAGCCGGTTGTCTTAAGTCTTGTAGCAGCGTCACTATCTGCGTCATGTAATAAGTCACGTCAGTACCTTGTAGCAGCTCGAGAATTTCATCTGCGTTGGAGGATGTCGTCTGTCTTGGTTGTGGCGTATTGTCATTTTGTCGTGGTGCAGAAGTCACTCCTCCTGAAAAGGACCGATTGTCGCTGCGTGCTGTCTGAGTCACGGGCTGGAAGCCTGGGACTGGTCTTGTCTGTGGTGCAGTGCAGGAAATTTCTCCTGTGTCCTCGGTGTTGCCAGTCGCTGCGCCTGTGCAGGTCGTTGAGTCTGTCGGGCTGCCTGTGTCCTCTGTGCGTAGCGTTCGTAGCTAGGGCACTGTCTCAAGCTTGCTGCATGTGCCACTCCGCAGTTAACGCACTTGGGCGGTAAAAGCAGGTCACGAACACACGTGCGTGACGAGTGCGATCCCCCACATCTCACGCATCGCTCTGCTCTAGTGCAATACAGTGCCCTATGTCCAAAGTCCTGGCATCAGTAGCACTGCTGAGTGCCTTTCAGCGGCTTGTAAGCCTCAACAGAGACCCTCAGATTATAAAGGCTTCTGATGCTGCGTACAGCCTCTGCTACCTGTGGGTTTTTGTCATAAGAAAGGATCCACACAGGCAGTTGCACTTTGCCGCGCATGCCGTTGTCTTGAGTGGTCCTCATCAGTTGACGAACTGAAAGGACAGGCAGCTGCCTGACCTTGAGTTCGTTCAGTATGTCAGTCACTGTGAAGGTATTTTTTATACATAGATGAACATTACATTTGTCACAATAAAAATGAGTCTTTTGGTTACACAATAAGTTCTTGCATCGCTTTCTTTCTTTATTGCCAACTAAATGTGGCATGTGGTGAAGCAGATCTTGACGGATTTCAGGAATTGGTCAGTGTTCCTCTTTTGAGCGCTTCAGGTTGCTACGGATTGACTGCCGACACTGCTGGGTCTTCTGTGTTTCCTGGACCCTGATTTTTCAGCCACTACGAGACACACTGCTAAACGCATTCAAAAATGCAACAGATCCAGCACTTCCTTTCTTGGAACTTTCAATTCCAGACAGTTGCGCTTATATTCCAGCTAGCTGCATACAACTGAAGAATCAACAGCATAGAATATCAGCCTTAGGGTCCCCATTGTTGACCATATGTAAATATGGCAGAGAGAAATCAGCTGATCAAGTAAATCAACACCTCCCATTGTGTGATTATATAACCGAACAATCTCTGGTGTTAGGCCTTCTCCATTTTATATATTGTTTGTCAGTTGTTTCTGACCTGTTACTGCTTGAACTGTTCCAATTTGTATCTACTGGAGCTTCCTCTTCTTGTTGAAGTTTGTCTGCACCTTCCCGGATATAAGTGCTGCGTTGAACAGGTTGTTGTACAATGTCGTCATCGCCATCGCTCAGGTCCAGATCAGAAACCTCTAACTTACTGAATTACAGTTCTGGGATCTTCACCAGCCATTCTCACAGAATATTATATAATAATATGTAATATTTTTACATTGTGATTAAAGTAAAATGTATTTACTGTTACTCTGTCAATTTTAAAGAATTATCCATGCCATAAAATCCGCTTTACAATTTTCACAGCCATAAACAGCTTTCTGCATAGCATTGCCATCTATTGGCTGTCTTCTTCCAACACCCTCCTTTGGTTTATATTTATTAGTCATTTCTGGAATAAAATCTGATTTCAAGCATGGCAACATAAGCTGGGGACACATGATCTGGGAACAAGTCTACCTCATAGCTGGGGATCAAGTGTCTCTAATAGATATGAATCATATAGCTTGTGGTTTTAGGGACAATGGAAAGTATTTCAAATCTGTGAAACCTATGAAAATAAAGCTAACAGTTTACAGTTTCTTATAATTACAGTTAGAAAACATATAAAAAATATTATACAGTGGACTCTTAGTAATTCGAACCCCAAGGGGAATCAGAAAAAAATCGAATTACCCAAAACTGTGACTTTTTAAACAAAAATGCCGTAAAAATGTCAAAAAGAAACGCATTTCAATAAATAATAATGATTGTAAAGCGTATCTTACCTATGACTGCCATCCTGTTGTTAGGATGTTAAAAGAAACCATTTTTTTCCACACTAAAACCGTAACCCTAAATTTAATAAAGGAACTGGTGTATGCTCTACGCTTTGACATTTTCAAACACAGTCACACTTGGAGGATAGAATGAACACTAAAATTTTCACAGAAGTGTTGAATCCCTCCAACACTGTAGCGGAGGGGGTGAACTTCGCATTCCATTGAACACCTATTCAGCAGGAGGAAGATAATGGTGGTTAAAAATATACTTTAGTATGGTACCTGCTGGCTGCTACCGCGTACGGTTCTTCAGCGAAATAGAGAATTCTTGTGGAATTCCTGGAAGCAATGAACTCTTGGAATCCTTACAACATTAACTTGAGACAAATGTTGGCTTCGATTTATCCAAATTAAGCTTCAAAAATTCGAATTAATTGCAATTTTTTAACATATATTTATATAGGAATTTCAAGGGGAATGGGTATTTATTCGAATTATACAATATTTCGAATTATCCAACGTCGAATTAACCAAATTCGACTATATTACATTTATAAAAGAATATACTTACCAGGAAAAACTTACAAAACTTGTGCATAATAAATATTCGCACTATGCTGATGCATGTACAAGCCAAGCAGCCGTATGGATTTATTTATTTATTTAATGTCCTTTGGGCAATTTTTGGTTGCACTTGGTCATTTTACAATACAGTAAAGTACAATATTATAAAACACTAACTTTAAAATTATTGTAGGCTAAGTATGATATTTACATTTTTCATAACAACAATGTAACCCTACAGTAAATGATAAAAGAAAATTAAATAAAAATAAAATGTAATTTCAAGAAATTCGTCTACTTTTTTCAGCATCGCAGTACGAATCGCTTAGACATGCCGCCATAGTGTAAGTTTCATATGACACTCACTATAACAGTGCAACCAACATGTCAAGTTCATTACCACATATAAAGGTAAATTTGAATGGGGAACAAATCTTCCAGGGATCAAGTCTATTTTCCTCATCTTCCTTCAAAAGGCCTGTCAAACGATCTTGTAACTCACACCGAATATTTTCTCAGTCTTCAGGCAATCAAGGAAAGCAAACTTAAAGCTAATCTTAGTCTATGAAATGCATGGTGACAGATAAATAAAGCATACTCTTGTAATGGTCTGGCCATAGATCAGTGGTACTTGCAGTTACCGCAGTGAATTGCTTGCAGAATTGCAGGCTACATATTACTACGTACTTTGTCTGTGCAAACTTCATCTTTTCTGCGTACTGTGAATCGTGATGGTAAAATATGGTTAATGTCAATATTTCTTACCTATATTAATTAGTACTTGACCTAAATTAAAAAAAAAAACCTCCCTCAATGGTGCTAAATGGTCTCAGATCTTTCACACATATTTCTACACATTTATCGGCTATTAAAATCTTTATCCTCTTTTAGAATATTTCTGCTGTCGGTTATCTTGTCAAATTTACATACATGAAGGGTCCCCCGAAACAATGTTGTATATCACTTTTCATAACTTTTCACAAACTGAAAGAAACGCGCTGTACCAATTTATACAGTTTAATTCGCCCTATTTTGTGGTAATTGTATTTTTTAGTACTTTATATTATATGTGAGGGGCACTGCACCTTCAGAAAATATCAGTTTTGCTTTACAAGGAGCAAAATCCACATTCTCCATGAAATAATGTTGTATATCAATTCAGTATCAAAACGTTGTATATCAAAACACTAATATTTACTATCACATTAATCAAATTAATACAAGAATATGTGTTGCATGTATAACAACTAGTTGTATTTGACAACACACTTGGCATTTTCCATCACTAAACAATATCATAATCATCCCTCTTGAAACATCCTTTAGGATTGCAAACACGCCCCTAAAACAAGAGAATATTAATAAATAATAATAATAATAATAATAATAATAATAATAATAATAATGTTGATGTTTAAACACGTCTATCCAGCAATATTATGAACGGAAGACACAAACAAGGAAACAAAGAAAGACGGAACATAACCTACATTGACTTAAAATGAATTAACTGTTTCTGACTTTTGTTTTGTAGTCATAGTAGTAGTCACAGTTACATAAATAGAAACACAATCACATAAATGCAGATCCAAGATCCATAAAGAAACAGAGATAAGTCCTTTACAGAGAAAAAATAAAATGAGATATAAAACGCTTATACCATTGTGATTGATATACAACGTTGTTCGACTTACCTCATTGGGATGCAATTTTCCATCAACCTGTCTTCCTCTAGATGAAATATATGGTTTGCCACTATTCCTTAGAACCTTCCTCACATTATTTTTTCACTTATCAGCGTTCACTTTACGTTTCTTTCCTTTATTGTAAGCTTTTTGGCCACTCGGAGATGTAAGGAGGCTATTTACATCCGCCATCTTGGCGTGATATACAACATTCTTTCACGGGAGCTGTTTTTCAAAATTTTACCAAGCTGTCAATAGATGGCATTTAAGTGCAGTTACCTTGTAATTTCATTCCAGTGATGATATACAACATTATGACATGGAAAACTCAACTTGGCCCAAAAGTGATATACAACATTGTTTCGGGGGACCCTTCATATGTCTTAACCAGTGGCGATTTAGACAAAAATGCAAACAGCCCAGAAGGAGTTTGAAATAAATCATGCCTCCTTTATGTTAGACAAGCCCTGTTGTAAAACTAAATTCAGCACATGGGCATAGCAGTGAGTAAACAGAGCTTTTGGATATGCTTCTTGAACTTTTCTTTGGAATCCATTTATATGGCCACTAAGCACTTACATTTTTTTTTTACATTTTACATTTTATTTTATTATATTATACAAATACAATATTATACAAGTGTTAAACACCCGAAAGAGCAGAATGCTCAGGCTCGGGTGCAGTTCAGTCTTAAAACGTACAGCAATATCATACACACACATACATACACATGCAAGCATCACAAAACAAAACTAACATAAATCACAAGAGAACATAAAACGTAAAATTTCATTACTAATAAATAAATAAATTAAATAAATAAATTTTTTATTCACCGTTGGTATTTAAAAAATACATGGTTTCGTCATCATTTCCTAAGATTAAGTCTAAAACTAGTTATAATACAGAGCATAAAATACTACAGGACAAAATATAAATTAGTTATATATGTTGCAACTGTGAAAGAAACTAAAATTAAGTTAGCCTAGAAGATTTTCTGTACATACACTAAATAAAAGAAATATGCGAGAAACAAGGTAATTGAGGTAGAAATGAGATTGAATAGTCACATGGCAGTTTAGGACTATGAATCACAATCACAAGGCATACATAGAGACTAACAAGAGAAATTGGAGTAGAGAGAGAGAAAGAGTGATATCCTGTAACGGAGGAGAAATTAGTCAAATTATAAATCTTTAAAGGAGGACTGAAAAAATTCGTTTACATTAAAGAATGAGAAATCCTTTAATAGGGAACTTACTTTGTGTTTAAATTTCTTAGGATCTAACTTTTTGAATGAGTTGGGCACTTTGTTATACAGTTTAATGCCTTGATGTTCAATGCTTTTTAGGAATTTAGTGGTTCTATGGTTATTGAGATGTATATCATTAGAGATTCTTGTGTTGTACTTATGGAGATCATGGTTATATTTGAAAAGATGTTGATTACAATGAATGAAATGAACAGTCTCCAAAATATATAAACATGGTAAAGGCATTATATTAAGCTTTTTAAAAATTGGTTTACTGCTGGTTCTAGTGGGAACATTAACCATGATTTTTAAAATTTTTTTTTGAATTCTAAAAACCTCGATCATTTTTGGAGAGTTACCCCAAAAAATTATACCATAGTTTAGTACCGATTGAATACAACCGAAATAATATGTTTTAAGTATTCCTATATTTGAGATGTTGCTTAAAATACGAAAGGCATAACATAAAGAAGATAGTTTCCCTTTTAAATAAGAGATATGATCATCCCATGAGAGATTTTTATTTATATAGATACCTAGAAATTTAATTTTGTCAATTTCGGATATCTTTGAGTTTCCAATGCTTACTTCAAGAGAATTATCATTGTCTGTATGACTGTTGAAGTTGATAAAAAAGGTTTTGTCCGAATTTAGAAATAGTTTATTATGGTTAAGCCAATTAAATAGATTTAGATTTGTTTCGTTTATTTCAGCTTTTAGTTGCATTATATGCTTGTTTATGAAAATTACGTTGGTGTCATCTGCATAGAGAATTGTTTTAAAAGGTGACAGACAGGTAAATCATTAATGAAGATTAGGAAAAGAAGGGGTCCGAGAATTGAACCTTGAGGAACACCGTGTTCTAATGTAACTTCGTTTGAATAGGAGGAATTTATTTTGACTACCTGTTTTCTGTTGGTCAAATAAGAGGCAAACCATTTATTAGCATGCCCTCTAATTCCGTACTTATCTAATTTATGTAACAAAATTTTGTGATTGACTGTGTCGAAGGCTTTCCGAAGGTCAAGAAATAGTCCAATTACATTAGACTTTTGATCTTTTGCCGATAAGATATCTGTTAAGAAAGAATATAAGGCTCCATTGATTGACAAACCTTTCCTAAAACCAAACTGTGAGGCAGAGAAAATATCACATTTTTCAAGGAAGGGTACTATCCTGTTATACATTGACTTCTCTAAAACTTTGAAAAAACAGATAAGAGAGAAATTGGTCTGTAATTTTCAATATTATTTCTTTCTCCTTTTTTGAATAAGGGTTTGACTATTGCTTGTTTGAAAATCTCAGGGAAGCAACCCGATGAAAGTGATGAATTACATAATATAGTAACTGTCATTTATTGTCATTACTGTTAACATTTACTTATAAAATACATCAAGAAAATAAGATGAACTTAAACCAACATCATAAGTCTGGCCAGTTAATTTGTTCCTAATATCATATTCTTCCACAACAGTAGTCACATGATTGAATAATGCTCTGGTAAACCCTATGAAAAGTTCACAAGTAACGCCATCCTTCACATAATGCAGCACTGTAGAAAGTTGAGATTTACACATTATGTCTGAAGTCTCATCGCGCATTAAAGATACGAAACTTGGGGCATCAACTTTTTTCTTTATCTCATCTAATAAAACATCCATTAGTTCATCTATTATGTCATTTTGCACAGCAGGAGAAGTGCCATGAAAAACTGTTGCAGTTTTTAGATGATTGTCGAGGAGCAGGTCATAGTCTCTGAGAGCCTCCAAAAATTCTAAATAGTTCCCTCCCTTTAGAGATGTTGCTGATTTGTCATGGCCTCTCAAAGGCAGTTCTTGCTTGGCTAGAAAGCAAATTGCGTCAATCAGCCGTTTGAGAATCCCTCTCCTCCTCTTAACCACTTCATTGAGTTTATTAATAGAAGCCTTATGTTGAGAATTAGTTGTGATATCTATTCTTTGCTTCCCAAATAATTTGCACTTCACAAATGATTCTACGTGAGTTTGAGACCGTTTGTGTCTTTGTTGAGCAGTAGACAAGTGCTTGAGATCACTGAAGCCAGATTTAGTCCACACCCCTTTTTCACTTGAAAAAAGAACTCAAGGCCAACAAAAGAGTTCATTTAATTTTTCACATCCCGTGAGCCAAGGCAATGATTCATACTGTGAGACTGATAAATGTCTTGTATATTCTACATTCTTGCATTTATGTATTGTAGAAAGACTTGGTAACTCAGGGCAAGCCCGTCCAATTGTATCAGAAGATCTTCCAAAATACAGCTGTGCTCTTCCATAATGTTTTCAGAATTAAATACATTAACCCATTAAGTCACAAAATATATTTTTTTTTGAAATTTGAAATTTCTATTCCTTATTATTCTACCATCTGTACTATATGAATCATAATAAATACAAAAATAGCCTATTAATATTTGTACATACTGACATAATGTCCGTCCTCTAAATAGGACACTTTGATATAACAGTATTTGTATAGCATAATACACTGCATTCCAGTTGGAACTGTTTATTTCTTATGATGAGGTACAAAACACTTCATTCGGAGTGTCACAAGGCATTTAACACAATATGTTTTTGGTTTCCCTTTACATTCAGCTCTTACACAACTTGTTTGTGTGTTCTTCTTCGTTTAATTATATGACCAATTACATCAAACCTTATGAAACCATTCAGAAAAATGCTACTTACATAGTCATCCTCCACCCCCTGGGCACGGTTCATAAAGATAGTATCTCTGTGATCCGCATTTTTCCATTCGCTTGGAATTTCATACTCTGAGACCATACCAACGTGCGCAGGTGGGAATTTTGGCTTGGTTGCCCCCTTCAACAACCTCCTGACGATGTTAAGTCACTCGTCGCCAAGGTCTCCTTCATGGTTGTTAAGACAGTTCTCAGTTCTACTAAAGATGAACTGTAGAAATTTATACTTGCATAAATGAACATGCAACACCTTCACCTTACACAGCGGTTTCCTGCAGAGCATTGCCTGCATTGGGCATTGCGTCACTTTCATTGAATTCTTCAGGAAGCTCATCACCTAGATCATTATATAAGTTGTGCAAAATGCATGCAGCATACATAACCCGACTCATAGCATCTACTCGAGACATTTCTAAATCTGTTCTTCAACAGACCTATGGCTTGCTCCACAACAACCCGCACACAAGAGAGCCTGTAATTTAAGTTTTTATGGATTTGAGTCAGATGTCCATTATCTTTATAAGGGCTAAGGACAAATGGCTCCACCTATTACAGTAAATCACCAAAAAATTGGTTCCATAATTCTAGAAAACTTTACAATTCAGTTCCATCAGAAATTAGACTACTGCCGCTATCAAAATTTAAATCTAAAATGAAAGGTATATTGAAAACTGAGTGCTTATATAAAGCCGACGATTTCTACAATAGGCCTATAGATTACAAAAAACATGATCCTTTAAAAACTATTGATGATTGAGTTTTGAAAAATTAGTGTATCACTTTTTAACCCATTATATTGATTGTGTAATTATTGTAAAGCTATTGTCTGTATGTCTGTTTTATTTTTAAGTCTGTAATTTGTATTATTTTTATTTTAACCTTGTAACTAATGACTGTATGTAGGTAATGCCTGTCAAAATGTCAATAAATATGAAAATATAAAATATGAAAATATAAAATATGAAATCACTTGCACGAAATGAAACATTTTGAAGTTTCTCGTACAGCGGTGATCTCTTCCACATCCGTGCATCATTGGTTGAACCAGGCCAACCACAAAAGGCATAAATGAATTTCAAGTCTGAATCACAAACAATTTTGCAGCAAGATGGAATGAAAACCTTTCCTATTATAATAACTTGCCTTGTCATCTTTGGGTGCTGGAATAGGAATGTGCGTTCCATCTATACATCCAATTAATTACTCCTGAAAATGGTCTGTTAGCTCTTAAGTCTTTCAAACTTGCACACTGTATTTGCTGCATTATTTCCTTCTGGGAACACAATGAATCGTGCCCCTAAATCTTGCATGCAGGAAATGAATTGCGCAAAATTTTCAGTAGTTCTTTAGGTAATGAGTAATTAAATAAGGAAATTTAACATTGGCGGAATAGGGCAGTCTATCTCCCCTTAAGCTTATATGTTACTAGAAAGGTTATTATTTAAAAACTTTCTTACAGTGGATGGCAAAACAGAAATAATCATTACCTTTAAAATCACAATGTCTCTGCCTGTCCACCAGGCCTTCCTCAGGTGACATGTGACTGCCCTCATGTTGGTCCTCTATCCTCGCCGAACGATGTTGCTGCTGTCCTCCCGTTTCCATTCAGAAAACTTCTACTTATGCAGTCATCCTCCATCCCCTTGTCACAGTTCATAAAGGTAGTCTCTCTGTGATGCGCATTATTCCATTCGCTTGGAATTTCATACTCTGAGACCATCCCAACGTGCGCAGGCGGGAATTTTGGCTTTGTTACTCCCTTCACCAACCTCCTGACGATGTTAAGCCACTCGTCGCCAAGGTCTCCTTCATAGTTGTTAAGACAGTTCTCAGTTCTACTAAAGATGAACTGTAGAAATTTATACTTGCATAAGTGAACATGCAACACCTTCACCTGACACAAGGTTTCCCTGCAGAGCATTGCCTGCATCGGGCATTGCATCTCTGTCATTGAATTCTTCAGGAAGCTTATCAACTAGATCGTTATATAAGTTGTGCAAAATGCATGCAGCTTACATAACCCAACTCATTGCATCTACTCGAGACATTTCCAGGCATTTCAGCCTTCTAAATCAGTTCTTCAACAGACCTATGGCTTGCTCCACAACAACCCGCACACAAGAGAGCCTGTAATTTAAGTTTTTATGGATTTGAGTCAGATGCCCATTATCTTTATAAGGGCTAAGGACAAATGGCTCCACCTTATATGCACAGTCTCCCAGCAAGTGGTAATCACTTGCACGAAATGAAATATTTTGAAGTTTCTCGTACATCGGTGATCTCTTCCACATCCGTGCATCATTGGTTGAACCAGGCCATCCACAAAAAACTTAATTGAACTTCAAGTCGGAATCACAAACAATTTGCAGCAAGATGGAATGAAAGCCTTTCCTATTATAATAACTTGCCTTGTCATCTTTGGGTGCTGGAATAGGAATGTGCGTTCCGTCTATACAGCCAATTATTCCTGAAAATGGTCTGTTAGCTCTAAGTCTTTCAAACTTGCACACTGTATTTGCTGAATTATTTCCTTCTGGGAACACAATGAATCGTGCCCCTAAATCTTGCATGCAGGAAATGAATTGTGCGAAATTTTCAGTGGTTCTTTAGGTAATGGGTCATTAAGTAAGGAAATTTAACATTGGCGGAATAGGGCAGTCTATCTCCCCTTAAGCTTATATGTTACTAGAAAGTTAATTATGTAAAAACTTTCTAACAGTGGATGGTAAAAGTGGATCTGTGCGGTGCCATGTCAACATTTCTTCCGAACAGGTCATTTGGATTTCTCTTTTGTTTTCGTCAAGCATTCTTGGCACCCAAAGAGCATTCACTTTTGTCATTTTGAGGTCATCTTTAATGATCCTCACTACTGAACCATGAGTAAGGCCTGTCTTAGCACATATTTCCTCTATGGTCAATCGGCAAAGACTCAAAATTAGGTTATTGACACGTTCTGTGCTGGCAGCCGTTCGTGATGAGCAAGGTCTGCCCGACCTCAGCAAATCGGCGCTGTACACTCTTCCTCCATCCGCCTATTCACGTTGCTATAGTCCAGAGCTTCATCCCATAAACTGAGACAAGTTCAAAGTGAATATTGACATAGTTCTCACCTTTAGCACAAAAAAATTTGATGATGGCACACTGTTCTTCTTGTGAAAACTCCAAGATAATCAGTATACAAACAGCCACTTATGGAAACCGCCACTGAACTTTCACCCTTCAAACTTTGAGTCGGACTGATGCTCCACAAGTAGCCCTAGGTTGTCGCCTTCTTCCCCCACCATTGTGTCTGCCGCAGCAGCAATCGTACAGTCACAACAAAAATGCATGCGTTACTTTTGGATTGGACCTCGTACACACAAATCACCCAGCAAGGTGGCTCAGGCACTAGAGCCTGCTATATAGAGTAGAATATGGCAATATAGAGTAGAGCTGGCAGACAGCATAATCCTGTGAAGAAGCTACATAAAAGACTCAAAGAACAAGAGAAGTAGATGAAGATGGTTAGAACATGCACGGACGACCACAACCCTGTAAAGAAGATATATACAAAGGGAGACCTGAAGGACAAGAGAATTAGACAAGGATGGTTAGGACTTACATGAATGACTACAACCCTGAAGATCTTGAGGAGATTCATGGATGACTACAACCCTGGAGAAGATACATACATAGGATGACCGAAGGAAATGGAGACCACAGAAGAGAGAACTGAAAGGTGTGAAGGAAAACCTAAAATGGAGAAAAGCGAAGGTCTATGGGAAAGGAGCAGCTGTCATGGAGGCCAAGGCTATTACTTCTTTGCAATCATGAAAACAAAATTCTGTGAGTTCCTCTTTCGTTGAATGCCAACCTTATTTCATAATTCTGCATACTTTGTAAGTTATGGTTAATTAAAATGTGGGAGGTTTGAATGGGACACTGTTATATTGCATATATAGGCTACTACTAACTAGTGTTTTCTCAACAATAATGTAAGTTACAGCCTCAATAATAAAATATCGCACAAGTCTTATCAGAAATTAAGTGTAAGTGTTTATTATTACTATAATTAACTTTTTACAAATTCCAATGCAAACAATCGTATGGGTCCGGATGGACCGTACATGCTTACGCAAAAACACACAAAAAAAAGAACAAATAATATAAATACAAAATAACACAAACAAACTAAATCTATTCCTCACCCTCCACACCCGCTCTCCAATTTGTCGCTTTTTCAAACCTGAGCTGTCTTGCCTTCATTAAAAACTTCCCAATGCCTTCCTCAACGTTGTTTCCCGTCAATAACTCCAAACATTTCCGTTGCTCCCTATTTGATTCCATAAAAGATAATGGTAAATATTTTTCAATCCAATTTTCCAAACCTTCACATTTAGCCAAAATATCAAACCATGATTCTTCCCCCTTACATAATGGACAAACTCTCATTCCGTTTTCATCTGTGATCTTAATCATTCTCCACGCACCGAGTCTAATCCAAGCGAGGCCTAGTTTACTGACTTTAGATCCTTTTCCTATGTATTGCTCTTTCCCCCACTCCAATTTTAACCGTGATTGTAATTCAAGTAAAACCATACTCTGACATTGTGTATTTGTCTGTTGTCTATCGGTTCTTAACCTTCTTAGATAATTGTATATCAAAGAGTGTTTTTGGACAAATTTTAACAATGAGAAAGTATAATTAAGTTTGTTCTTTTTCCTACGTGTTCATTTTAATACAACTGTAAATGCCTAACTAAAATACAGTATGATGATGATAAGTTTATAGATCGCAAGCAATTCTTAGTGATCTGTGCACGGATATTTTCAGCAGTAAGGTGCCAGCCATGTCACGCTTCAAAATGTCTGGAACGTATTGCTTCTTTTACAAGTTTTTTCCACTCCATTCTGTCTTGTACTCTCTTGTTAATCGTACTCCAAGGTAAATTTAATGGTCTGTTTGATTTCGTCATTCCATCTCCTTCTTGATCTTCCTCTTCTTCTGCTTCCACCTATCTTGCCTAGCATAATGTCTTTTTCTAATGAATTAGATCTTCTCATGATGTTCCCAAAATAAATAAATTCTAGTTTTGTGGCTTGAACTTCAAGCGAGAAGTCTGGTTTTAATTCTTCAAAAATTGACCCATTGGTTCTTTCATCTGTTCATTGTACCTTAAGTAGCTTTCTCCACGTCCACATCTCAAAAACATAGAGTTTCTTCTTTTCCTCACTTCTCGAAGTCCAACTTTTTCATCCATATGACATAATTGGGTATACCATTACTTGAATGATTTTCATTTTTGTTTTAATTGAGATTCCATAATCACTTATGATTCTATGAAGTTTCTTCATTGCTACCTTCCCCAAAGTTATTCTGCACAACTTTGAAATGAGTTTCAAGGGAAGAGCGGGTTATGTCTGTGTCTTCTCTTGCGACGTAGTGGAATTTGTCCTTTTCAATTTTTGTATCACAAACTTCAACAAATGTTTTAGGAGTAGTAATTTGCTTGTCTGAAGACTCTTTTTTAGCCAGATGCTTAGTAGTTCCACCAATACCGCTGCATTCTGACTTGCCATGACTAGCGGCAAAGAAAGACCACTGTGCGTTCATTTGGAAATCTTCCTAATGATGACAGAGATTTCGGTAGTTTGAGTTATTTTTGTGCTGCACAGATCACTGTACCTATGTACCTGTTGGATGTGAGGAAATGTACCGTTTATATACTTCAAAACTATTTCTTGAGTTTTGTATACCATATTCACATCATGCTTTAATTCATTGGAAACAATACAATGGGACAAGATCATCTTCTCTCCGTCAGGACTTTTATAATGCGCTACCACAGGGTGCAAAGTACAAAAATCAGAAGTCCAGTGGTACCCTTGTACCCCATCTTGGATGATGAATGAAAAGTTTTCACTGAAATCTAGTAGAATAATAGCAGTGTTGAATGGAAGGTTTCCTTTTAAATTTTTAAGGAAGGAAGACTGTGACTTTACTATAAAAGAATGAGGAATCAAGCATTGTATTTTGTCTGTTAGATCATTAATGAACTCATCTACTGTGAATCGTATGAGCATTTCACCCTCGTGCCACCTGGAATGTGATAAACACATACGTGCGTTAAGGTGGTATCTCTTATTTTTGTACTTTAAAACTGTCTACTCGCCACACGCACACACCGTACTATGGGACCGCAGCAGCGTTGCACTGACTCGTACACATCCACGGAACACACTACGTGAGTCATTTGTCTCCTGCCCGCACGACACTCCCATCATAGCAGTGTTGCCAGTTTGAGTTAAATGACCCTCGTACGTGGATGACTACAACCCTGAGCTATATAAATTACAAAGGGAGATTTGAAGGATAAGAGAATTAGACAAAGATGTATAAGAAATGCGTGGATGACTACAATTAAAAAAGAACGATTTTAGGAGGATACATGGATGACTACAACCCTGGAGAAGACACATACAAAGGAAGACGGAAGGAAATGGAGACCACAGAAGAGAGAACTGAAAGGTGTGAGGGAAAACCTAAAATGGAGAAAAGCAAAGGTCTATGGGAAAGGAGCACCTGTCATGGAGGCCAGGGCTATTACTTCTTTGCAATCATCTCTCGAATCACACTGGTCAAATCGTCAATCGCCTTAATCTCCTTACTCTCAAGCTCCTCCATCCGCTGCATTCTTGCTTGGTCCATGGTCTCCTGCCTTTCCACATACTCGACAACCCATTTGGGTGGGGGAGAATCACGTTTCCTTTTAAGTTGCCTACTGAGAGTAGCTGAAACACTGGGAGGGATGAGATTAGAAGTAGCTTGTACATGGGATGGAATGGGATTTGGAGTGCCAGAATCAGAGCATGAAGCTAATGATGGTACAATGGTATGATGATTCTGGCACGTATAGATGTGGAAGGAAAATTGAATTTTCGTAAGGAGTTGGAGATGGAATGCTGCTGGAGATTTCTTGTTGGGTGATCGGACTGGAAGGGAATGTATTTGTAGAAAGACTAGACATCTCTTGACAGGAAGGGGATGGATTAGAAGAAACCAAATGGGACTATGGAGGGACTATATTTGGTTTGTTTCCCATCCAGAAAGGAATCCAAAACCTCTTCAAATTCCCAGTATGGCTGTGCCCCTTCTCCACTTTTCTTGGAGGTATCCTTCCTCCTCTTGTAAGTGGCTATACTTGATAACTAGAATTGATGATTTGTGGTGAATAAAAACACAGGATTTCGTCAAATAAAATGCAAAATTTCTACATATATTTCACTATTTAAAAATTGAATTTCGTCATAAAAATGGTAAAAAAAAAAAAACTTGATAATCAGCTTTTAAATCTAACTGCATTTTTTCCATACACTGATAATATATATCAAGCCACATCCAGGAGTGATATGACAATGTCTTGAATTCATATGAAATAAAAATGAAACAGCTTAGCTGATTTACTTGAGGTGCTTGTATTTTAGTTTAAAATTAAATAAACTCCTTACTTGACATTGTGGTTACGACAGTTACAAAAATGCACAAATTCATCCTAAAATATTTTATTCATCAACTTGTAGAACTTAAAAATAGAAGTACCAATAAAGTTAAAATAATCACTCGTCATCATCATCACCATCATCAATGGAAAACAATCTATGTTTCTCCCAGACATTGATGTTTTTGGAGTGATACTTCTTTAGCCGCGGTAGGGGTAAATCGAGATCTTGCGTTACGTTAAAAATCATCACGAAATTAGTGTTACGCTCAAAATCATCACAAAATTAGTGAGGTGTGATAGAACGGTCTGCACAGAAAACAATCAATTCAATGATTAGGCTTACCCAAAATTTAAAAAAATTCAAAATTAAAAAATAAAAAATCCAAAATTTAAAAAATCTAAAAATCCAAGATTAAAAAATTCAAAATAAAAAATTCAAAAATAAAACACTTCAAAGATCCAAAATTTAAAAAAATCCAAAATTACAAAATTAAAATATGTAAAATCCAAAATTAAAAAATTAAAAAATCCAAAATTTAAAAAAATTTAGAATCCAAAATTTAAAAATAAAAAATCCGAAATTAAAAAATCCAAAATTAAAAATCCAGAATTCAAAAATTAGAAATTAAAAGATTAAAAAAATAAAAAATACAAAATCAAAAAAATCCAAAAACATAATATTTAAAAGTTATACAATTGATATAATCGTACCCATGCATATGAAAACATACACAAGGCTACGATAAAATAACAAAATAAATAAATAAGGAATTAATATCACAGCCAGTAATATTAATATTAAAATTAATAATAGGAGAATAAGATAAACATTAATCAACATATAAATCTCAAACAGTATAAAATGTAGAAGAAATAGAATTATGGTATTGAAATATAAAATATAACACGGGCATACAGTACTGCAGTATGGCTCAGACGGAATTCCAAGTAAAAGGCTTTGTGAGTTTGCAAGTACAAGGGGAACACTACGGGAGAGAGGAGACTACTTTTGTTACTCAGTTGCAAGTCCTTTCAGTAAAAACGAATATAATAGCGAGTAAGCTGCACTCAATAGAACTTTCCTAGAAAACTCAACTGGGAAAAGATTCTGAATAGCAAATACTTGGAACTGGACTCTGGTAAGCAGAAAGAGAGATGGTAGGAAATTTCAGAAGGCTAGGCCAAGAGCGTACAGACGCTTAAAAGCTACTAGCCAATCGCTAAAAAGTTAACAAGTGAAATCAAGTGAAAATGGTATAAGGGAAAAGATGATTTGTTTAGGTTAAGAGTGGAAGGGATGGTAGAAGATGTGGATATTACAGAAAGCGGGTAATTGCGAAAACAGTTGTTGCGGACTCGTCGATAGTGACGGACGCGGAATTCACGTCACTCTATAAAGGGTGAAGTGGATATATAAATATTTTTCTAGGACACGGAGCGAGTAACGCACGTGTACCATATATCACTCTACCAAGGGTCGAGTGAATTTATTATTCATTATTTTTGTATTAGTTCGTAAACTAATACAAAGCAGTTGACCTAAATATAAATTCAGTTTAGTACGAGTGTAATTTACGGTACAGCTGATATCTAGCGGAGTACCACATAACTTCAGTGATACAAGTAAGTACTATAACTGTGAAAAGACCGATAACCGATAAAGTCATTAAACTGATAAAGTGTTAACGTCACCGTATTCTGTAATACAGGCATCTGAAAACAGTCTTCCGAATCAGTAAAATACTTCATTAAGAAACTAATTACAGTACTGTACTAATTCCAATAAACTCTGTGTTAAATATTCAATTTGGAAATATTAATTAAAATAGTTATAAGACAGCCCTATTCCTACAGAACCCGAGATTAAATGAAAGAGGATTTCGTAGCTACGACTGAGCAGCCCGAGGCTGATGTGACAGAAGAGGACGCAGTAAGTACTCCAGTATTATTGACGTACCGAGGTCTGCATCACAATCCAAGATTGAAACATACAATAATCCAAAATTGAAAAAATCCAAAAACTAAAACAAGTTTCACTTGTCGCGTGGCGTTCCACGAACACTTTTTTTTAATATTCACAGTTTTTTGCATTAATTTTCATGAATATACATACTGAGTCGGACATTCACGACGTATTGACAAAATTTTCAAAAACATCGATAGTTTTCATGGAAATATTTCAGTCTATTTATGAATGTTGCCTAATTTTCTGAAACCATGCGTTTTTATTTTAAATATACATCGATGTTTTCCGTCAAAATACATCGATATTATCGTCACATCGATGTTTTAACAACAGATGTTCATCCCTACTTCCGTCTCTTTCACGCGGGATTCGGCGGGAAGCATGACGTTACAACACCCACTTCATTAAACACGAGATTGTTGAAATACGTAACTTACAGGTTGTTTTAATTCATTATTAAATTTTTATTATTATTCTGATATTATATAATGACTGGAAGAATAGATCGGCCGTTTGTTTACTTGTTTCGGCCGTGAATTACGCCGCCGACCGCCGACATCTTGGTGCCAGAAACTTCTTCCTCTAAAGTCCCTTCTTCAGTTGACCATGACATCTTCCCGTTTCAAATAAAGCCGATGACCCATGTTTTCATCAACGGCTCACATTTTTAATTTAAATATTTTCCGTGGATAAAAAAAAAACAATATATTCAAATATGAGTTAATTTAAAGTAGAACTTTTACATTTGCCCGTATTTCGCGTAAAAATGGGATAAAACCTTAAAAACCGGGTATTTCGCGAAAAGTATCACATTTCGCGAAACTTCGCGAATGAATAAACACATATTTTGAACAAAAAAAAAAAAAAAAAAAAAAAAAAACACGAGAAACGAATTTATTACAGTAATTTGAACTTCTATTACTAATTTCGTGTTTTGGGGAATAACGAAGTGTGACTATCCCTAGAGATTGGTTTTAACGTCATACAAGTGATGTTGGTCTAGTTGGGTAGTGACTATGGTTTTGAGGTCTCGATGAGGATGAATCAATGTGGGATAGCCATGTGGATATGAAAGTGGAGAGAGTAGCAGAATTAAACTTGCGAGCTCTGTAAGTGGGAGCAAGGTCCCTAAGATGGTGGAAGCATTATTTATGTGAGCCTATGTCTTGCCGATCTAGTGCATTCAATGTAGATTCATGTGGATTAGTGTGGATTTAATGTGGATTAATTATGGATTCAACCTGGATTCAACGTGTATTCAATGCGAATTCATGTGGATTTATTGGGGATTTGTGTTGATTCCAATGATTTTTGCAAAGACAGTTCAATAATTTATGGTACATACATGTCTGGTTCAAGCAATATTGTTTTTATTCACAAGATTTTATTTAAAATGTCTCCATCACTGTCACTGTCTCCATTAAAGATAGCTCCTTTTTTGATCCCTCCTCCATTTCCACAAATAATCTGTTCTTACTGCACATTCTTGATAAAGCAGTTTAAAGCTGCCCATGTGTAAAAACTGGCTCTGGACGATAAACTCCAATTCTGTCAAATGTTTGACCTTGAGACTTTGTAATTGTCATTGAATATGCCAAATGGACAGTGGCGGCTCGTGGCCGGAAAATTAGGTGAAGAGGAAAAAAAATGCCACATGCTTACGTTAATAACCCAACTCACCTATGTCTTGTATAGCAAATCAATCCTTCGATAGTCCTTTAAGGCTGCACACTTGTCGGTGATATCATCTTAGAATGGCTGCATTTCTCCTAGCTGCAGTAAAGGTTCTTTCTGAATTGAAATATTCGCTAAACAAGATACTTGTCTGGCAATATTTTTGATCCATCATTTAGTATGCCTACGTTGTGATCTGACAGCTGGCACAATGATGATTTTATTTTAAACAATGCAGGTAAGAATATAGTTATTATTTATAAAATCTGATACATTTTATTCATGGAATACTCTTAATAAATCCCAATCGGGATTATGAGTTTCATGAGATAAATTCGATCCTGCTTTTCCGCCGCGAATCTATTGATGTTTATCGTAATTATTATTCTCCTAATCAGATTATTCAGAATATTCCATTCATGCAATGCGGACTTGAAATTGACTAATAATCTTTAGCAATGCCTGGGATATCGACCAATGACTGTTGTTTATCTTATGAACTTCAGCTCGTTACTGGATACTTCAAGGCATTAATATGAAGTGATTAATAAGTCACATGTCGTATGATTGCCTATGAAAAAATATGCATTGTAGGAATGAAACGTCGTGATTCAACGTTGTCGTCCTATGCCGTCCTATTGGAGACGATCTCCGAAGATGGTTCAGTGTTGTGACACGTGACAGTGGGCTTTCATCACAGTACACAGTAGTCTTGGTATATGGTGACACACGTTAAATAAATTAACTTCTAGTTTCATCCCTATGCCTCACTTTTGTGCAATAGAATCGAACGACTATAATTTTTTTTTTCCGTTAATGATATTTAATTTTATGAGGGAGAATCCAAGCTCCTCTACCGTTCATATTTCAATGAAGTATATGGTTGTTTATAAACACCTGGAAGTATATGGTTGTTTATGAACGCCTTTTAAATAATTAATTGAAAATTGTTAAAAATACAATTTCTAGCTCTTTAGCGTCTATGCAAATCGTGTGGAAAATTTAAACAAAATTGTTATTTTTTTAAAAATAAAATCATGAAGAATGAAAGTCTGTTTTAGCCTCGCCCAAAGATGTAAGACTTAAAAGCCTGAGTTTGTACAAACGATAGCTGGCTTATAACTACCCTTCAAAGTATAAGGATACCGTATAAAAGTAAGAAAAAGTCGTCAATCTCCCCAGAAGATATCTAATCCAAATACGTTTTATTTATACACAATGTTTAGTTCTCAAGCCACACAGACACGTTCCTGAAAATATTATTGGACAGAGGAGAATTCAAAACAGGTATTTATGTTAAAAACATTGATTTCGAACATTTATTACCTTTGGTACGGGTAGAGGAAGTGAAATTGGTGCTTTGTTATTAATGGAGCTGTTAGCAGAAGAGGAGTAGGTATGAAACCCGCCAGACACTGTCATTGTAGCAGCTTGCTGTGGTAACCGCGCGCCATCATGAAGCCGAAGGACGACACGCTCTATATTCAAGTGCAGTCTGAAGGAGGAGCTGGACACCTTCGTGGGTAGTCTGATCCCCTCAGCATGGATGTGGGATAAATGAGCCAGCATAATTTTTAGTGGACCAGACTACCCATGGAACAGGGGAAGTGAATCAAGGCTAGTAAATAACTTGTTCTGGTTCGTGCTTGCTTGCAAGACTCGGGAGCTCTCTGGCGCCTCCTCCTTTGACACCACTCGTGGCGGGCAATACAAAATTACATTAATGCATTTATAGTAAAAACCAACAGTCGTGATATTGAAATAAACTTTAAAAATATTGTAAATATTGTAAATAAACTTAAAAAAAAACACTTTTATGAATGAAACGCTCCATTATAAACTACTTGATGCTTTTTAAGTACATAACAAAACTAATTTCATATCGTAATGGTTTGGTAAAAATATTTCTTTAATCTCGATCAGGCGTGAATGTACATTGGTAAACAGTTGTAAACACTCGCATTTTAAATATTAAAATAACTTCACAATAGGCCTTCATTTTGCGATATTATGCTTGATTTCGATACATAAAGAGAATAGACAAAATCTGTTCTAAGTGCTTTGGAAAATAAATGTATAAACCGTGACCTTCAACTGTACCGTTACTGTACTGGATACAATTCACATTATTTATTTATTTTGTTAATAATTCCTGTAGATTAGTGTAAAGGGAAGCCACTGAAATGAAATTTCAAAATACTTTAAGGCAGTAGGCCTACTTAGAAGTTCCTTTTCTTCGAATCTGAAATTTAATTAGCCATGCTATTTATCTTCTTATTCTTGCGACAGACAATCGTCTGTAGCCTTTTGTTCTTTCTCAATTCTGTTTGGATAGGAGATGGTGGGAGATCATCTGTTTGTGTCTGTTTATCTATTTTCGTATAATTTTCAGCGAGGTCTTATACAAAAACATCTGCTTCCTCTTATTTCTGCAATTAAAAACTAGCATGAAAAATTTAGGCCTACATGCATAAGAATACTACGTTTACATGACTGACATATTGCATAATTTATATTCCTACTTGGTACCTAAAGTAAGCCTACTACTAACCACATTACGAACCAGATTGATTAAAAAAAAGGAAAATTGTACAATTTTTTAAATTCTGCTTACAAATTGCTTAATACGAGTATAAAGCGTGGGAAGCTTAAAACTCGTTATTGTGCATCTTAATTTTCAAAATTTTCCGGGGGAGGACCCCGAACCTCCCCTCCCTGGGGGGTATTCTATACCCCACAGATGTTGTAACCCCCCCATATGGTCGGCCTGTTTACGCTTTGTTACGAACCAGTGGTCTTTTTGGAACAATAATTTTTTGAAGGTGTCCTGGAAAATTGAAGACTGATGGTACAGCATCTTTTAGTAATTTTACAAGTGCACCAGACCTTGACTGATAGCAATCAGGTGTAAAGTGTCTGCTGCTTAATTTACTGTACGCTGTGGGTGACCAATATTCTCTGCGCATTGTTTGAACCCACTTCTTCGGAATATCAGGTCAAGAAAATGGAAACCTGTACAAATAGGCAAGAAAAAGACAAGCGTTCGTGGCTAATCTACGATTGAGGTTAAGTCAGATTTGGCCAGTATCCTCAAATGTTCCAAACAAAAATAACCTACTTGTGAAACTTAAGTCCACTTCTATTTCTCTGGAGCTCTGTGTAGCCATATACCACGCAATATTCGACCATTTTGTCATGAAAAATATAAAAAACACATTCATAAATATATGTTTACCATACGAAGCCCACTTCCCCAATACGCACGGTGTAGCCAACTTAACAACAAGTGAACGTCACGATTTATGCAATTCCAAAGCACAGCTGTTGTGTATCCTGTTTATATATTGAGATCACTGAGAAAGCCAGTGTTATGGTCGCAGCCAAGTCCCCACACCACCAGCTGCGCAGACGGCGTGAAATGAATACTAACTGGAATGCTTTCTGAATGAGAGGAAAGTGAGGCTTCTTGTGCGACTAGTCATGTCTGGTCTCGCATGGAAGAAACCATTGAACTGTATACTACTAACTTAATGGTCTTTAGCGTGCAGGTGCTTGGTTTCTTCCATGCAAGACCAGACGCAACTAAAGTATTTTTCAAATGGGAAGCGTTTTGTTCTTCCTCTTGCTTAGATACGCGGTCCAATCAGAGACGGCGAGACGGAAGGAAGACCCTTCCTGATAGCGGTACTCTTTTAGCCTGTACACGTGATTGGCGGTGAAGGAAAACGCTTCCCATTTGAAAATTACTGTAGTCGCACAGACAGGACACACATTTGGCAGAGACTTTACAATGGTAGCATCATTCCAGTTAGTATACAATTCAATGGTTTATACCAACGAGCTAGAATAGAGAGTGGCTGTTGCGCCGCCATATTTGAAGCAAATTGAATGTGCATCTTCCATGTTTTAAGCTGCCGGGCGTCACATTTATAGTATTGTTGTATACTAGAACCTGGGACTATATATACAGTGTAGTGAAAAATCACAACTGTATACTTCAATCTATTAATCACATCACATATTATGTCAAATTAGCAATTAAATCTTCTTTATGAATAATACGTAAAATAATATAAATCATGTTGGCTCGAAGTCCTAGGCGTAAGAATTGAGAAAACCCATCTGGTAGGCTATTGTACTAGAGAAACAAGTAGAAACAGTAAATTAAAAAAAAACCTTCGGAAACCCCAGTTCAGGAAATAATGCAGTAATGCAATAAGCCTACTCAGAATAATTTACAATATAGTAGACGCCATATTAGGCCTAGCGGAAATTGCTAAATTTAAGTGTACCATTCACACTCAGACCAAACCAGTCGTCAAAGAACTGAATATTTTGTCACTCGGTGGTGCAGAAGAATAAAAAAATTGTTACATAATGAAGAGGTTACAAAATACTGTAGTCTATATATAAATCGGTGCTGAATGCCCTCTCTGTGGATGTATGCACTTCTAGCATGTACCGGTAACAAGGATGCAACAATCTCTTATGTTTATTAATATTTTATTTTCATTACACCTTATAGCAATAGCAGATATGGCAGCTAAAAACATAACTCTGATAAAACAAGAGATAGAAGAAGGTAACTTAACCAGTGTTGCTACTTCTCTAGTACAGATAATTTGCAAATCGCAAATCACGGAGAAAGCTACCACAAGAAAGGCTCAGCCATGGTTCGATAGACAGTGCTACACAGAGCGAAATGAGGTACTTCAATGTTTGCATAGAGCAAAGCAAAACGCCTCGTCAGAAAACCTGGAACAATATAGCATAAGAAGAAACAAATACAAAAAATTGCTACGTGGAAAATGGGACTACATCGAACAGAAAGCGAAGCAGCTAATAGAATCAGCAAGCAGTGATCCTTTTTTAGCGCTAAAGAAGACTAGACCTACTTTCCAACACACAATAGAAATGGCAACATGGGAGGAACATTTCCAGAAAATCCTGAACATCAACAAAAACAACACGGCTGTTATCGCTCAAAAAAGAGAGAACTCAACTTTCCAAGAAATCACAGAGGACGAAGTACATGCTGCTTTAACAATAGCAAAAAACAGCAAAGCCTCAGGACCTGACACAATTTTCAATGAGCATCTCAAAATAGCATCCCCATACCTAATGTCGACATGGGTCCAGCTTTTCAACAAATGTATTGAAATCGGAGACATCCCTGAAAACTGAAGACTTTCCACGATAAAAGTACTATACAAAGGCAAAGGGAATACGACCTCTCCTGATGCATATAGGGGCATCGCACTTGAAAATACTCTATACAAAGTGCTCTCCTCGATCCTGACAAAAAGACTATACAACAAAATTAACGACAAGATACCCGAAGAACAGTTTGGTTTTCGGAAAGGAAGACATACCCTGCAAGCTGTGTCAAATCTACTCTCTGACATAGAACAGGCACTAAGACATCCCAAAGGGAAGCTGTATACTATTTTTATAGATTATACGAAGGCCTTCGACCTACTTGACAGAAGCATCATAATTAAGAAACTCGAACGGATAATTGGCGACAACTACCTAACGAAAATTATCCAAGGCATATTGTCTATCAACAAAGTCATGGTACACGATGAACTTGCAACATCAAATCCCATTCTGCAGACGAACGGTGTCCTTCAGGGAGATCCTATGAGCCCTTTGATTTTTAACATCGCAACAGCAAATGTAGTACAAGCACTAACAGCTGCAAACAGTCAGGCACATCTCTACATGCACGCAGATGACATGGTACTCTGCGCTACGGAACATCAAGTGATACAGACAAGTTTCGACATTTTAACGGCTTGGGCTCAAGAAAATGGACTTGTCATAAACAAAGACAAAACTATGCAAATGATTGTCAGAAAAGGTGGCAAAGTATCAACCCAAGACTTTGTGTGTTTCGGTCAACAAAAACTACAGTTAACAAACCATTACAAGTATCTGGGAATCACATTTCAAACAACAGGAACCTGTTTTAACAGACATATAAAGGAAAAAGGAATCGCAGCAATCAGAGCAATAAATGAAATCAGTTACATAAATAGGTTATCACTCAAGACAGCACAGCAACTGTTCTCAGCCAAGATCGTCCCAATACTCACTTATGGTTTACAGATAACATGGCCATACTTGAAAAAGAAAGACCTCGAAATCTTAGAAAAAGTGAAAGTTGCCTATCTGAAAAGACTTTTTGGAGTATCAAAAATGACTCCCTCCAGACTTGTGTACGAATTAACAAGAGAATCATTCATCATAGAAGACTTCAGACTCGCACTCCAATTACCGACAACTAGCAGCTATGACGCTCTATTGACAGAGAGGAAGAAGAAACGCAGTGAGATAGGCCCAGACTTTTATGCCACGGAGGCAATGGTTAATAGAAAATGGGAGTGCACCGACCAGCCTCAACGCCATGTTGTTACTCGCTTCTCAGTGCATGGCTTTCATCATAAAATATGCCTGAAACAAGATTTCCATCGTGCAATGGAAGATTGCATCTGTTCTTTGTGTGGAAAAAAATGTGAACAATACCACCTGGAAATTTGTGCGAAAAGAACCACACACATGAATACATGAATACTTATAACTTCCTTTGCACATTTTATGCGCGTTTCTACTTTATTATAACTACCGGTGTGTTGATAACGATTTTTCAATCTACACTCTCTAATTAAAATGGTAGTTTCTTGTGCAGCCTATGGTTGTTGAAATCGTTGGCATAAAGAAACTCCAGAAAGTCATTTACACAAGTCTGTATGTCATTTAAAATTTTGTTTTTAAGGGATTTGTTCTAACTCAACTGTATTGTGTTGTACTGGAGGTAGCAATTCTTTTCCCAGCTCACAGGATGACCAGTTGGAGGAGTGGCATTACCTAACTTTCTCTTTTAAGCAATAAAACATGTTTTGCCCCTCAGTTAAACTGCAGCTTTTGATTTATGAAGATAACAGTGTTCACATATAGTGATTGCTAGTGTAAAATGAAAAAAACTCGAATTGACAGGCGTTAGGTGTTTGGCTGCGAGGTATTCACCACAGATCAGGGTTATAGACTTCCAAAAAGACTCATGACTCGTAACTGAGTATGGAGTATGGGTTAATGGACTCCTAAAGCAAAGTAAAAACAATTAAGAACTTTGTTACTGGTTGAAAAATAGTTGCTTGCAGTCTATTACTGTATTATCCTACGAGTGGTTCAATGATTCACAGTTACGTATTATTTTATGAATAAATATTTTTAGTTCTGTTTTGTAGTGTATTATCTTATATATCAATAAATAACTTCATTTAATTCCTTCGGCTATTGTTATCATTCAGTTAATATTATCAGATTAGCTGCGTCCCGAAGTGATCACAATAAGCGGCGTGCACTGTACAAAATTATAATATTATACTAACAGCTAAAACTTTAATTTAAAAATATCTTCCCAATAAATTCTCTGAAGGATAATTATAACCTACTCATTTCATATACAAACTTGCATTTTGGTCTTGTCTAACGAATAATGTTACTTTCATTGAAGCTGAGATAACTGAATTTGCACTACTGCAATACAGTTGTGTACTCTGAAGTGGAATATAGTAAGTGTAGATGAAGTAGAGTTTCACATAAGAATTTTTTCATTTCAATTTTTAAAAAATATTTGTTAATTGAACTAATTGAGAATTAGTTTTAACTGTTTTAATAATTTCTTATTACCATTAGTTCTTTCTTTGGGAGTTTAAACTGTGAAGTCTGAATTAAACTAAATTCAAAACAAGTTTTGTACATACTTTACTTGTCATGCAAGAGTGCTTTTGTCATCATCAGTTGCAGACTGATTCAGATTGAAATAGCCAAATTATTTTAGCCAGTATTGCAAATTGATTTTGTATTATGTAAGGTAAATTTGTAACTCAAGCTATGCTTAAATTATGCTTCTGTGAAAGATTAATTTTCAAGAAAGTTGAATAAGCTGGTATTGTATGCCACACGATTGGGCGACAAATTGATATAGGTGATGGGTTGGGAGCTGGATTCGTTGTGGAAATGTACTTACTTCGATTCTCCGTTGGGCTCCTTCAGTTCTGCACCTATATTTTCTAGTCTTCAGTCAATGGAGCGAGATTCTTATCTCCGTGGCTAGATGAACAGGAATCGGAAGCTAGAAAGGGGATTTTAGTGAGTTGAAATGTTCACAAGTCCAGAAATTAAAATGTTTTAGATAAATTAAGTTTTATTCTTTCAAACTGTTCCAAAAATTGCAGATCTATTATATTTTGAAGGAAATCACAGATGATGTAAGGTTATATTGTCGTCTATAAGGAATGTTCTTACGTCGTAGTATATAGGCTATAATCACAATCGCGCTTACATATTTGTGTAGTGCCTACCCTATTTCTATGCGCGGATTAATTAATACTTGGCTAATGCTAGCTAAAAAAGTTGTAGTGTCTCTAGTCTCTGTCGAAGTTTTTAGTCCTAAGTTGAAGAAGTCTCGAGTCGAAGTGCCGCTCTCCTCCTGGGTTTTTGATAATATCTAATGAGTTTAGTTTTTTCTACTGCTATGTCATTGGTTTGTCTATAACTTCAGTCTTTCCTCATTAGATCATTAGTAGTCTCTTCTGTTATGTCTTCAAAATTCTTACAGTTGAGTTTAAGCGTGAAGTCCGTTTAGTGATTCATCAAAGCTGTCACAGAGAGCCTGGCGCCAGGATTCTGAGTTTGTGGTTTCAGCCGGCCCATTTTCTATTGCATAATGTGAATTGTCTATTTGCTCTAAATCTGTAGATGTAACGTTAATGAAAAGTATGTCATCTGGAGGGGATTAGCCGTCTGGTTCGAATGATATAAGTTTTTATTATGTCCTGTAATAATTTGTAGTTTTGATTGATTATTTATTAATACCGTAATCGTCCTTTAATTAATTATGTCGTGTCATATGTCAAACTATTGTCCTTCATGTCGGCTATCTTTTGATGTACTTAGTCTTTTCGTCCTTCTAATGGTGTAGTTGTAATTTGCGTTTATTGTCGTTATAAATGTGCGGGATGTTTGAATTTTCCCTTATGAACTGGAACTGTCACAAAATTCACTATAACATAATTACAACATAAATATAATTAGTATCTTTAAAATGTGATGTGAAACATTCATATCCCTCTACCCTTAATATAGCCTATTCTAGTGTAGAGTATACGACTGAATTGCAATAGTGCGCATTCACTTGAATCAACCTCGTTTCCAAGTCGCATTATTCGCGTGGCAAGACCAAAAAGTCTAAGTCTACGTATAAAATGAATGGCTTATAACTAGCCTTCAGATAATTTATTGGGAGAAGTTTTTCAAATAAAAGTTTTAGCAGTTAGTATAATATACTGTAGTAGGCCTACATAATAAGCCTATAAAATCGTTAAACATTTTTCGAGAAAATTAAGAAAAATGAAATTGTCTTCAAATAAAATGCTTGTAAAAATGAAAAGAAAGTCGTTGTACCTGGTGTCGCATCCAAATAAAATCTTTAAAAAATGCACTGGCATAGGCTACTTTTGTATAACCTAGGCGTTGCAATACACCTTTCTTCAAATTCTAATATAGAACAAGAGGCCGTGTTGCAGAGAATAGGTATTCAGTTGTATTAGCCTGATACAAAGCTTTGCCGTTCACCAGGCAAGATTGAGTTTCTATGAACGATTCCTACCTTGTAACTAACCGTCAGAGAATTTTTGCGAAAAAAAGAATAATTCAAATAAAAGTTTAGCTCTTAGCATAAGCACCTCAATTACAAAATTTAAACAAAATTGTTAGACCCTTTTTCGAGAATGTTGCGAAAACCGAACTTTTCTTCGTGTAAAGTGGCCAATCTTCACATCCCCAAGAGATACCTAAGCTAAATTAATAATTTTGTTTTTATACGATTTTTCGTTCTCGAGCTATGCAGACAAACATCTTTTTGAAAATAATATTTTTTTTATTCAGGGAACCTTAAAACATGACCTCAAATTTCGGGGTCTACACAATATTTCCTCTACCTATAGTAGCTAGTACTGGCAGAGGGATTAAAAATAAAAATTCAAGTATTTTATTTTCGCAAATTTTCGTAAGGAAAAGTTGCATGTGTTGTTTCGGCGCATCTTGCAATGTCAGGGGGCTGTCCCTACATTATTTGTAGTTTTCATTCTTTCTGGAATATCCATATATTCCGCGCGGATCACCCAAGTAGCATGCAGTGAGTGAAGTGAGTGTCCGTTTTGGTAGCTTACAAATTTCCTTATTAGTTCACCCGCCGCTCGGTCTTTATGCCTGCGGAATTGAGGCGGGTACTAGGACAGAGTACAAAGAGCGTCTTATCACGTGGGAGCAGTGGGTGGGGGGTCCGCTGGATTTTTATTCTTACAACTGCAAGTAAAAACGTGACATCTGCAAGTATAAACTTCAAAGTGCTATCGAACAGTATGGTTTGCAGTGGTGCAAATTAATTGGGGTTTGCACAGATGGTGCGCCTTCTATGGTCGGTTCACGGAATTTTGAAAGAAAATGCAATTGACTTGAACGTGCAAAAAGACGATTTAATAATCTTACATTGTATTATCCACCAAAAAATCATGTGTTCTAAGTCCATTCGATTGCAGAACGTCATGGATGTGATAATAAAGACCATTAATATTATTCGATTCCGCGCGGTTAACTATCGCCAGTTCAAAGCATTTTTGGATGACCTCTCTTCGGAACATGGTGACGTGACATATTATTACGAAGTAAGATGGTTAAGCAAAGGCAAAGTGCTGAAAAGATTTTACGATCTTAGAAAGGAAATAGCTGATTTTATGGAAACCACAGAAAAACCTTTGGCTGAAGTTAGTGATCAGAAATGGTTATGTGATATAGCATTTCTAGTTGACATCACGGGTCACTTGAATGAGTTGAATTTGAAGCGTCAAAAACAAGATCAGTTAAACGAATTGTACAGCCATTTGAAAGCGTTCCAGAACAAAATTCGCTTATGGGAAACAGAAATGTCATCTGGAAGCTGCTTTCATATTTCAACACTATCCAGTGACGAAAATATTGATTACCCTCAATATGCTGAAGAAGCAAGAACACCTTGCCGAAGAAAAGTACCTACAGCTGAGAGCATTTGCAAGAAAAATGATTTCTGCATTTGGAAGTACTTATACATGTGAACAGTTCTTTTCCATGATGAAAACTAATGAATCAAAGTATCGAACCAGACTTACAGAAGAAAGTTTGGAAAACACTCTGCGCTTGTGTATTAGAGGGATTGATGCCAACATTGATTATCTTGTTTCTCAAATTCAAGCTCAGGCTTCTCATTAATTTCTGGTGATTGTAAGTAAATACCTAATTGTTGTTATTATTATTATTATTATTATTATTATTATTATTATTATTATTATTGTTATTGGTCTCATTCATATAACTTTAGCATTAGACTATACTTTATATACATAAAAAACCGCATCATGATTATTTTTTCACAACTACCTATTATCTCCGGCCCGCGACTTCATAAATATCGTAAAGTTTAGCCCTCATCTTTCCAAAGGTTGCCCATACCTGATCTAAATAGTCGAAAAATAATGAAAATTGACTACTGAGAAAAACGCAATTGACACAAATAATATTGTAAAGCAATTGTGATTTTTTTCATTTGACAAGTGGTCATTCGAAAGACATTAATAATTTAAAACTAAGGATTGTTATTATTGGAATTATTATGCCTGTTATTATTATTATGAAATTCTGATTATAGAACTTTATTTTACCATAATGTGCTTGGGCTATCCCTGTAATACAAAGCTACATGGCTGACTCACTCACTTGACAATAATGTTTGCCCACTTCCAAATGAGATAGACACTCAAATTTGGTACACATATAACTTTTAAGCTGTAGACCACAGGAAAATTCCCAAAAAGTTTATTTTTTTAATTTTTAGCCCTAAAACCCCTGAAAAAGGGCTCGGTTTCCATGGCAACGGTATTATAAAAAAGTGCTCACGTAGGGCTCTGAAAGTTTAGAAATAATTATTTCCGTAAACCTGAACGGGGTGGTCGAGAATGTAACTCTTGGACTCGCATTCTGGAGGTCCCAGGTTCATAATTAATTGAATCCAATTAATATTTTTTCTCTAGAAATAACATTATCTTCTATCTGTGTTTAGTCCAGTCAATGAATGCTCAAAAAGGGGTGTAGACGGAAATGGAAGGAACAAAATCTTTGACTTTGGGACTTTGTTTGGACTAGTTAGGAGGTAAACATACTAAAAGTCCCCACTCCTAGGAGGTGAGCGAGGGGCAGGGCGGCCCTTAGAAGGTCCATTTTTCGGGTTTTCGCTGATATCTTGGAATCTATGGGTCCTAGTGATAGGACCTGTCTATACAAAATTAAAGCTGACAAAATTCTCCACAAGATTGATTCCATTAATTTTTTCGCTATTTCTCCTAGTTTCCGAGATATCCACGCTCAAAATTAGCTAATTTTGAAAAATATATAATTGCCTGGCGTTTTTTGACTTATTTCATTAGATAACTCTTCGGCCCTTCATCCTATGAAAAAGTCATAAGAAAGGAAGTTGTAGAACATTAAATTTCCTTGAAGAATATATGATAGTTTACTTTTTATCTTCAACCGTTCAAAAGTTAGAGCAGTTTTAACTTTATGTGTAAATTCCGGGATTTAGCAGAAAAACTTATATGTATAAATAATATGTACTATATATAGTTGTGCATAAATGAATTAACATGTATATATGTATTCTATAATATATTTTCAAGTAATATATATGCTTATGTAGGCCTATAGTCCAGTCAATGATTGAATAAATAGAGGGAAATGTAAGGAACACAGTTTTTTACTTTGGGACTTTGTTTGGACTAGTTAGAAGTTAAACATACTAAAAGTTCCCACTCCTAGGAGGTGGGCGGGGGGCAGGGGGGCCGTAGAAGGGTCCTTTTATTCTGTTTTTCGCTTATACAGTATCTAGGAAGCAGTATTTTTTTTCAGCATAGGTTTTGCCATATTCTCAAAAATCGCCGCAAGATGTCATCTAATCTAACCTAACCTATGAGAAAATTGTAAGGAATTTTTAGCCTTAACCCTCAAATTCCTTACAATTTTCTCATTCTAAATCACCCTCAGAAACAAGATGAAATTTATTAATACTAACCTAACCTAACCTAACTTAACCTAAAATGGCAAAACCTATGCTGAAAAAAACTGCATCTCGGAAACTATGGGTACTAGCAGTAATACCACTCTATGCACAATTAAACCTGATAAAATGTTCCACGAAGACTGATTCCATTAATTTTTTCGCTATCTCGCATAGTTTATTTTAAACTTGTATGTGATCGGAAATTAATTTTCTGCATTTCAAGAACAACAGCTAAATTTTTTTCTAGAGTTTTAAAATAAGTATCAAACTGTCTCAGAAAGATCGAGCACTCCCCCTTTCGACTGTTAGCTCGTCAATCATGATCAACTACTGTGTCTGTGGATCCTTTTTTTGCTATTCCAACGCATATCCATAAGTAAGAAAATCTTTGAAAACTTATTTGCAATATGAATCAACCCATTTCCCTTTGACCTTTTTCAATGAAGGTGGGGTGAGGAAATCGACGAAGTCAGTTCTCTACAAATAGCTCAATCCAACTATCAAAGATGTACGAGTGGCACACTTTGACACTGTTATGGACGGAGGACTTTCCTGCACAAAGTTATTTGGCAAAGAGGTTCCACGATATCTGCCATTTGTGATAGATATGTCAATTTGTGAACAGTCACAATCGTGGAAGGAGTTTCACTGTAGTGTTTCATTGGTACACAAGCTCATCCTCAAGTACAAAGGTCGTTGAGCAGCAAAGGCGGTACAGTCTCAGCAAGTCAGCCGACGTACATTTCAATCAGGAGACAGTCATAACTGTGAAGCAAGAAGACTTCCTGTCAAATGTCCACAATAAAAGTCGTCTGATTAACATGCTGAAAATCACACTATAGGCACAGAATGATGGGGGTGTCCTCATTGTAGACACGGCTGGGGAGTTGTCACATAACACCGCTGTTGCAGTTATTGGTGAGGATGTCGACCTAATAGTCCAGTTCATGGGCAAGACACCTAGTGACCAGGACATAATTTTCATCAAGCCTGGACGTGGAAACATAAAGTCTACATTGTTTTCTACCCAGGGGCTGCGACCAACTGAGTGGACAGCGAAACAACATTCTTTGAGGACATATCACCAAGTCCAAATGTGGTTGGGACAGGAGCTGCCTCCTCAGATGTATGGGTGGGAGTTAACCACCAACAAATTTCTAACCCCGGTGCACAGTGAGCAGCAGGCTGCACTGGATGAAATATTAATTTTTTTTTTTGTCGGTGCCCAAAGGCGTGTGCCACCACCAAATGCTGATACAGAAAGGCATCTCTCAAGTGTTCCCTGGGTGCCAAAACTGCCGGGGAACTGTCTTAATGGGGGGCCCTTTTGAAGATCTCGACATCGATCCTCTGCCAGTTATCCTAGAACAGCGTTTCTCAACCTATGGTCCGCGGACCACTGGTGGTCCGCGAAGATGGTGCAGATGGTCCGCAGACATAATTTGAAATATCATAAAGCAAGTGGAAAGTAAAGAAGTAAAAATGTTCACATAAAATGGACGCTAGATCTCAAAGTTTTAAAAATCTTTGAAAATACAGGTCCCATTGCAAGTTTCTTTACTTCTGCAGTTAAGAACCACAGTTTGAAACCCCTGATGCATTGACGTCTAGGGTTCCCTCTTTCATTCAAGACCCAGAAAAATAAGACTTTGTCGGAATTTGTTATTAGAGGCGCTCTCTTAATAAGGGTTTTATTGTTGGAGTGCCCGAGTGTCAATAACTGTGTTTCCGTCGAATTAAAAAAATAGATTTATTTCGTTACAATGACCCATAATTAATATCCAAAATATTAAGAATATAGGCCTACATATAGCCTACTTTTATAAATGGGATGGAAAATTAGGGGTCCGTAATTTTTTTTAGGCATTGTAGAGGTCCTCGTGTTCAAAAAGGTTGAGAAACGCTGTCCTAGAAGGTGAATCCCCTTTCTCAACGGTTGAAGAAGAAAACGAAGTAGGAACAAGTTCCCATGACGAGCCAGGAATTTATAATAATTATTGCTTTTTAATTATATTATAAGGTGTAAATATATTATTAAATTAAATGTAACACAGTTTCAAAAAACATTTACGAGTTTATGTTGTGTTAATAAAAAAAGGTTATGTAAAATTTTATTGTTGACTCTGGAATCACCCTATCCCAATACCTTTGCGGAGCGAATTATATTAACTGTACATATACAAGTATTAATGTATATGTAGAGTCCGCCGGCGTGGTCTTGTGGTTAGCGTCGCTGACTACAGATCCGTCGGCCCGGGTTTGATTCCCGGTACCTCCTCGGATTTTTCTGAGGTAGGGAGGTCTGGTAGGGGTGCACTCAGCCTCGTGATTCAAGCTTATTGTATATCTGTATTGCGGAGTAATAAGCGCCTTTCTGAAAAAGTTTTAATGCATTAACCGGTCTATGTAAATCATTCCTGTTTCTAGTAATATGTTCATGAACACTGCTATTAGTTTGGAATCTCTCAATATTATCTACCATATAACACATAACAGAGTATATGTACTCCCCTGTGAGAGTGAGGACTTTTAATTTTTCAAAGAGCGGTTTGCATGATTCTCTCCTTTTCTTTCCACACATTATTCTAATTGCTTGCTTTTGTAGCTTAAATATTTTATCCCTATGGGTCGAGTTACCCCAGAATATGATTCCATACTTCATTATCGAGTGGAAATTTGCAAAATACACCATGCGTAAGGCATCCTGTTTTAATACCTGATTCAGGACTCTTAAGGTAAAGCATGCTGAACTTAGTTTTGGAATTATCATTTCAATATGTGACTTCCAGTCGAGATGTTGATCAATTTGTAATCCTAAAAATTTCTATAGAAGGTTCTTAACGCTAGGACCCATAGTTTCCTAGCTATAAGCGAAAAACCGAAAAAATGGCCCTTCTAAGGGCCACCCTGCCCCCCGCTCACCTCGTAGAAGTGGGGACTTTTAGTATGTTTACCTCCTAACTAGTCCAAACAAAGTCCCAAAGTCAAAAATTGTGTTCCTTCCATTTCCCTCTACAACTTTTCATTGACTGGACTAGTTATAAATATAATTTATATTATTGTGGCAAAAAGGTAATAGCCAATACAGCAGACTAAATACACGCACTCTATCTCCCACAGATCTTTTAAAAAACCTTTCCCGAGAACCTCTGGGTTCGGGAGTGGGGGTTGGGGCGGAGCCCCCAATGAGTGAAAAAATGTGTTACATTTTCCATGCTTTTTATGCCCTCATTTAGTTAGATTTATGACATGGCGGTTTTTGGCTACTTTTTGTTGTGCATTTAGCTGCAGTGCTGTAGAAAAATCTGGCAACCCTGATGAGAGCAGTACTGATTGATGTTCCATGGTTGTCTGTCGAATCTGTCTTTTACAGAGAGTGGATGTTCTGATTAATTACATAATTTGGACCACACTGCCTGTCCTATGCTTAATTTTAACATGGAGTTCAGAGTATTGTTCAATTGCCTAATTTCTCCAGTAGAGGCGACACAGTTCACACCCAGATAGCATGAAGTTCCAGCATATTTCAGTTTCCGAGTTTATACTTCAGAGGGCAACACAGAGCATACGGTAATGTAAAGGGTATTGCTGCTGGGTGTGAAAGGTGCTGCCATCAGTAATGTCGCCGAGTACGCAAAATTAGCCGTATAGGACAGGCAGTGTATACACGAGTAATACAGTCAAAATGGCGTCTGACTAAACCCTGGGAACGGGCTATTCCATGGTGTACGTTACTTTTGTAACTGTGACAATAGTGTAACCGTTACAAAGTAACTGCGACGTTATTTTTTTTCCGTTACCAGTACACACAGTATATCAGTGTTGCCAACGTCAAAGAAATTTCTGTAGATTTAGAGAAATCTTGCTTCTTTCAAAGAATCAAAGAATTTCGCCCCAAATCTACAGAAAAAATTAATTTACTCTTTTCCATAGATAATTAATAAAGATAAAGCGGAAATTCGAACAAAAAATAAAATGCAGAGCGAGAGAGCAATCTACAACTATTTAAATATATAGGCTACCCCTGAGTTAAAAACGACACCTCACCACAAAATTTATCTCTTCTCTCAGCGCATTTATGCCCTCGTGAATCCCCGAACCATGCAGAGCGGATGTCATCAAGGCACAGTTGAATCTTACAATAAGTACATTGTACACCTCAGCATAAAAGTCTTCTTTCTCGGCGCTTGATGTTTAGTTTAGTTTAGTTTAGTTTATTAGCATCCCATTGATCATTTGGTTACAATTTCCATTGTTACATGATATAGGACTTGTCAATAATTAAATCTAGTCTATTCTACAAACAATTCTACTGAGTTTAAGCCGCGTTCACACCTGTGCGCCTTGCGCCTAGTTGCCGTGCCTCTCCAGTGCATCTGCGCATGCAACGGTGCAAGCTCACGCATGCACCTAGTCTCTTGCGGCTCCATTATTGTAGGCGCATACCTCTTTCTGTTCACACCTACTAGAAGTGCGCAGATGAAATGTCCGCTTTGGATTTAGGTGCCGTAGCTGCTGCTGCTGCAGCTGTTGTTATTTTGCGACAAAGACGAAACCGTAAGAAGAAAATTCAATTGTATTGTAATCACAAAGTTGGCAATGTAGTTGACCTTTCACAAAAATATGAAAGTCAAACAGCAGTAAAATTGGTCATGGCAATCAATCTTTCATTTCCAGAATATCGTTCGAAAATGTACGCAGTAGGAACAACTCTGATCACCAGTAGGTACTATTTCGAACAGTGGCATTTTCAACGAACGAACTGCTTTCTTCCAAATATAATTTTATTTATTATTAATTACCAATAATATGAGCGTAATAACTGTCACATTTTGAATAGGTAGCTGGCAGGATTAGGGCATGTGGTCAGCATGCCGAATCCTACTGTAGTTGTTGATAGCTTACTGAACCGAAGCCGCTACTTCTTTATGAATTAGCCCCTCGGTTGGTGTCACGAGACTGAATGCACCCCGTTCCAGTTGGCCCTACCTCAGAAAAATTTGAGGAGGTACCGGGGTTCGAACCCAGACTTGCGGGCCCGTAGTCAGCAACCACTAGACTAGGGGCTAAAGAGGACTTTTGCAGAAAAACACTATTTTTAAATAGATTTTCCAATTAATACAAAAGAAAATAAATAAATGTGAATTAGTGCATTTTAAGAAAAGATGTAATGCAAATAAATTTATACAACGCACTGAAATTAATAATGTAGGCTATATATCGCTTTGTTGTTTGTCTTTGTATAGTGCAGCTATTCATTGCATGGGCAGGCGGCATCAAAGGAATAAACCATTAAGTCAGTGTTTATGTTAACTGATGTAACCAACGATGTAACCAAGTCGGCCTTGGCTTCTGCTTTCCAAAACAAAAGCAACGTTGTTATCATTGACCTCAGTTCTTCCCTAGGTTGAATCAATTCACACGTGTTATTGTTTATTGTAACTATCGCAGGAAATGAAACTTGAGCAGTCTGAAATACTTTGAAATGTATATATAGAAACAATTTCAGTCAACTTATTTTAGTAGATAGGAAGTTAATTGAGTGAGCATTGAATAATTGTATCATTAAAAAGGGTAAATATCTCAATTGTTTATGCTATTTTTCGAGTGCCAATATAAGGAATAGTTACTTGCTTATTTGGGGGGGGGGGAGAGAACTAGAATAACTCTGTCAAAATTATAAACAATTTTCGGTGTCATATTAGTGTCCATTATTATGTTTTATGAAGACGGCTAAACTCGTTTGTTTAAAAAGCCTAAAAAGGTCTATTCATTGAAATAATACCACTGCTCTACTCTGCTGGACTCTACGAAAGTATGATCGGAGGCTTTTTATTTTATTTAGCACCGCTTTCGTTGTTCCCAAAGCGTATTTGTCCCTTAGAAACTGTAAGGAATCGCTCCTTTTTGTCCTGTCCTTGTAGTCCGGGGAGCTAGCCATCCACAAACACGGATACGAGCGATAATCCTCCACGAACTCAATATTCTTTTCATTAGACCACTCCGCCATAATGAAAAATCAGAGCAGAGCCTTGGAAGACGCACGACTGTTGCACGTAGCTCCCCGTTTCAAATGGGGAGCTACTTGCGCCTACGTCCACCGGCGCAAGGAGGTCCGTGCGCACAGATTCCACGCATGCCTCACCCTGCACCGTTGCATGCCCCGGCTTGCATCTCCACCTGCCAGGCGCAAGCCTCTTGTGCGCATGCAACGTTGCACAGGTGTGAACGCGGCTTTACTAACATTTAAGTTGCAAATTTTATCTTATAGCTATATGACTTGTTCAATCCCTGTAGAATCAAAGAATTTCGTCCCAAATCTACAGAAAAAATTAATTTACTGTTTTCCATAGATAATTAATAAAGATAAAGCGGAAATTCGGACAAATAATCAAATAGAGAGCGAGAGCAGTCTACAACTATTTAAATGTATACACTGAGGTAAAAACGACGCCTCAGCACAAAATTTCTCTCAGAGCATTTATGCCTTTGTGAATTGGATGCAGTTAAATTGAGGCAAGATTCATATTAATAAAATTATTATTAATTATTATTATTAAAATTATTATTATTATCGGTAAAATATATAATTAAAGATTTTTTTAATGCGTCAAAGAAATTTAAAGAAAATTTATGGAGTTTTCAAAGAGATTTTAGCTTTTGTGGTTGGCGACACTGCAGTATATGTTTGTGTTCTGTGGTACACTCCTCTGACGTGCGCCCTCACTTCCGGTATAAATGGCGACCAGTTTAAATAGGATTCTATTTCTGTGGCGTTAAATTTATATGTTTTGTGCATTTAGAAGATTATTATATTGTCTTCTGTGTTTTTAATTTGGTGGATCTAAGAACGTTTAACTATCTAGAAAGTCGTGTGTTACAATTTAACTTGTATTTGTGACTATTTTAGTTAAAACTATTGAGTTAACCTGCTGGGTTATTGTGATATTGTGAATAGTGTTGTGTGCTAAACTGTAAGTAAACAACTTTAGCTTAACTCCTAGTGAATAGGTATTTAACCCCCCGGGAGGGGAGGTTACGTATATCAAATTCGGAGAATCCAGACTTTTGTAAGTTAAATTGATATGGAGCAAACTGCAATTAATCCTTCGGTTCTACCGCCTTTAATGGACGTTGATGTTGCTGCAGCTTCCCTTAGTGCAATTAAAAACAATTCAGAAGTAAAGTTGAAGGACACTTTGACTGATAAAGTAGCTGCTCAGGCATCTAAACAAAGTGCTAGAAACCAAAATCGATATGTTCATTCCGATTCAGGGCCTTACTTTGTAACTGTTAAAAATGAATCAAATACCATAGGCAATATGCACCCAATGAAAATCGGGAAATGGCTGTTCAAAGAGAACTATGATGTGAGATACTTAAATAAAGTGAATTCTACGTAAGTCGATGTACACTTCTCCAGTTTTCAAGCTGCCAACAATTTTCTCAATTCCAATTTTGACGAAGTGCATGATACTCAATCTTTCATACCATCGTATAATTTATTTACGGCCGGGATTATCAAGGGAGTTGAAGCATCCCTTACCTCGGAAGAAATACAAGAAGATCTCATAGTGCCCGAGGGTTTTCAAGTCACGAATGTTTACCGCTTCAATCGGAAAATCTCAAATGAACAAGGTCAAATAAAGTATGTTCCAACCCAGACAGTGAAGATCACATTTCGCAGTCAGACACTCCCACAGAAAGTAAAACTATATCACCAAATATGTCCTGTTGTATCATATAAAGAACGTGTGGCCCTGTGTCTTAACTGTGGCCGCTTTAATCACAGAACTAAATTCTGTAGATCTTCCATTAAGTGTCTTAACTGTGGGGAGGATCATTCGACGGATAAATGTCAGGCTCAAGAGATGAAATGTCTCAATTGTAAGGGTGCTCACAAAACTACCGAAAAGACCCTATGTCCAACTTATAGACTTGAAATTCAGATCAATGACCGATTACAGTCCCTTCCGGTGTCTCGTTTCGAGGCACGTCAAATAGCATCTGGACGTTCTTCGTATGCACAGATGTTAAATAAACAGGTGCCTGCCACCTTTGAACCATTCCGTCAATTTCCCCGTCTTGAAGAAAAACTAGCACATGATCCTACAATGGTAAAGGAACATAAATCACTCGGCCCATTTTCGGGTCTCAGCACCTCCAAGACTGCAACACCTAAACGCAAGGTTCATGATCGCCTTCCAGCCTCAGATGACATAGCTCACAAGAGGCTTTTACTCTACCCTACAGGCAGGGTTCCGGACGCTTCCTCCGTCCTCTCTCAGAAGACATCCTCCAGCGTATTCCCCTCCGGGGGTAAGTCTAAGTCATCGCTTCTTCAGCGAGTTCACACCATACCTACGACTTCAGCATCCAAGCTGCCACCACCAAAATTTGCCCTACTTACATCAATAAATAAAATGTTAAATGAGGCCCCTGAAACACTGAAAGGGGATTTGGAAAGACTCAAAGCTCAAATCAAAGATTTGATGCCATAAACTATTAATATCGATATAATCTGAAAAATTGTTACAATCCACCATGAAGACCACACACAATATACACCTTCTCTACTGGAACGCACGCAGTATTCGAAATAAGAAAAATGAATTATTACAATTGCTACGCACCCATTTATATCATTTTCTTATAATAACAGAAACACATCTCGATGGTAAAGTCCATTTTTCTCTACCTGGGTATAAGTCACTACATCAATACCGCAACAGGGAAGGAGGAGGAGTGTCTATCTTTATTCACCACGACCTCAAGATCAATCATTTTGATAATACTTCTGTGCCATTTCCACATCTAGAACTGGTCCACATCACTTTTCAAGACATAGTGTTATTTGGTGTCTACAATTCCAGCCGCAATCATATTTCAGCTCAAGATTGGAACTCCATTATTCCACCACCTCTGGACAAACAGATTCTGATATGTGGAGATTTTAACATCCCCAATATTCACAGAACAGCAGACTGGAGACGTCTTTCACACCCGTTCATCACTCACTGCCTCACAAATAATTGGTCAATTCTAAATACCCAGATTTCCACCCGCTTAGGAAACTTTAATCAACGAGATTCCACACCGGACCTCATAATTGCTTCCGAAGGTTTCAGTAATCTCATACGGATCGAGCGTATAGATGACACATGTAATAGTGATCACTTTCCGCTTCAAATTCACATCAATAACTCCTCGGCCATACTAAACACCCTTCTTCCTCCGCACAGAATTGGTAAGATCAACCCTGATACTCTATCCACATACATCTCCGACATACTAGACACATCTGATCCGTCCACATTATCATATGAAGATCTGGAATCTATGCTTACCAATTATCTTGATCATTATCATCCGTATACTATTCACCCGAATCTCCGCAGCAGACACCCTCCATGGTGGAATAAGGATTGTGCAGAAACGATTGCTCTCCGAAGAGCATCTCTTCGAACGTATCGAAACCAATCCACGTTCCAGAACTATATGGCATATAAACAGCAGGAGGCAAGAACAAAAAGGATCCTCAACAAAGCCAAAAGAACATCCTGGAAGATATATTGCACATCAATCAACCAAAACACCTCCTCATCCCAAATATGGAAAAAACTGGCTTGGTATAAAACTTCAAACAATATTGCGGAACTCACACCTTTGTCAGGAGACATAGATCTCCAATCCCAGTTTTTGCAAATGGTGGCTCCCCCTACGGCTCGTGATCCGGTGCCTAATTTGCCTCTCATTGATTGCTTGACACATCATCCCATACTTCAACCTATTCAAATTCCCGAGATTCAACATGTTTGGAATAACAAAACCCGTACCTCCTCCCCGGGGCCTGATGACATATCATATTCTCTTTTACGCAATCTGCCTGTCTGTTTCCTTTTCCCATTAGCCTCTACCTTCACAAATATTCTCCATACTGGTATTACCCCTCCGCAGTGGAATCGGATTCATATTGTCCCGCTTAAAAAACCTGGCAAGTCAGGATACTCTCCACAAGATTATAGACCCATTTCCTTACTTTCTACATTACGTAAAACATTTGAAAAAATTCTTGCTGATCGAATTACATTTTACTTGGAACGTAATCAAATGTGGCCTAAAACTCAATTCGGATTCCGAAAACACTATAACCCGGAATTTAACATTTACACTCTCATGACCGACATTCACATCTCGTTCTTACTTCGTCGGAGAACTGCCGCGCTATTTTTAGATGCAACGCAGGCATACGATTCAGTACATATTTCCCTTCTCCTCCATAGACTTCGCAAATATGATTTCCCAGCTTCTTTGCTTCACATTATATATCATTTGATGCAGCCTCGCACACTGTCCCTTACCACCAAATATCACAATCCCATCACTCGGATTTCCACCCACGGTCTTCCACAAGGTTCTTCTCTCAGCCCTCTTCTATACGCCCTTTATATTCAGGATATAATACCACCAACTTCAACGCCCTTCCGAATTCTGCAATATGCAGATGATGTTTGTCTGTATAGACCTATTAGTAGAACCACACAAGACTCTGATCTCCAAGAATTTCAGTCTGATGCCACCGACTGTATTTGTGCATTGAACGATCTAGGCATACATATTAATCTAACTAAAACACAATTTATTATATTCCAACCTGGACATCCCAGACGAAAACTATTTTTACATTTACCTAACGCCACCCTCTCGGCGGCCAAAGAAATTACTTTCCTGGGCATCCATTTAGACTATCGAAACACACTCAATCAACATTTTCAACATATACTACAATCTTCCCACAAATTCTCTAATCTCTTACAACGCATCACCGGTAAATATTGGGGTGCTGATCCTCTGATCAGTTTTAATCTTGTGACCCCCCTTCTGCTTTCGCGTTTTGATTACGGCTCTCTGTTCCATTCCCAACTTACACAATCCACCATTAATCAATACATGTCTTTAATATATAATATTTACAAAATAATATTTCGCATTAATGGTAAACCGGCTCGCATACTATTACAATATGAATTTCCTTATTTTGATCTTCTTTTTCGCCGTAGAAAGAAGGCTTCTTCCTATATGGCAAACTTATTCACAACCGGTAATAACATTCTCCTACCTAAACTCCAACACTTATCGGAATTACGCATACGTTACCCTCATTCTCGATTCCCACATACTGACGATCTGGTAGACTTTTATGTTCATTTTACCCGTTTCTCCTCGATCTACAGAACCCCAGTTAATCCTATTTACCTTATGGAACGACAATCCCTTCCACCAGATGTACAGATTGACGTTACTACTTTTCAGCATTCAAATACCCCTCCCATTCTGATTTGGAAAGAATATTCCAGCATGATGATCAAAGAATCTCCCACCCAAATTTATTTCACTGATGGGTCCAAGACTCTGAATAATACAGGAGCTGCCTACTTCAACTGGTGTGAAGGATATGGCAGAACATGGAAACTACATCCCCAGATGGCTATTACTACTGCCGAAACTATTGCGATTTATACAGCTCTCAAAGATGCACGACAAAATACATGCAATCGCATTCACATTTTTTCAGACAGTCGAACCACTCTACTTTCCCTATCTAAACATTATTCTGCTCGACACTCGGTGTATGAAATATTCCTTAAATCCCTCCTGTACTCCCTTGTCAATCAAGGTTTTCAGATCACCCTTACGTGGATCCCTTCTCATATTGGAATCCCGGGTAATGAACTAGTAGATGCCCTAGCCCGAACATCTGAATCCAAAGTAATAATTGACCATTTTCTCACTCCTCCCTCAGACTTTGCCCACCATTTGACACATATCCTAGATTCAGATCCCACTGCCCAAAATCCTCCTGGTACATTGGAAACATCTAAATTGCTAACAACAAAAACATTTCTTAAGCAAGCACGCACTATACCACAACGCTCCATAATGTATTACTACAGAATAAAATTCAAATCAGCTCAAGTTCCCGCATATCTATATACCATTAAACATTCCCCTACGCCCTACTGTGAGTGTGGGCAGGTAGGAACTATAGACCATAGGTTTGTTCGCAAAGCAAATCCGTGACCGCTTGAGAATTTGTTGTACTGCGCATGTCCAGTCTGTAATTTACCCGTGATTTGCACTTTGCGAACGGTTACAAGAATTTGGAATCGATATTTTCTGCGTTTAATCGATATGATATGCAAATAAAATATATATTTCCCTTTGACATGTTATAAATGCAATATACATCGACAATATAATCTATATTTTGGGAAACTTTTAATTATCTTCCATTATTCATACATATAAGTAGCCTATGTTTATAAATCTGGCGCAATGTTATAGGAGGGAGGAGTCAGGCGCGTGAAAATAGGTTACTGCGCATGTCTCTGATAACAATTCATGCTAGAGCCTGCAAACTTTTCTTATAGTACAGAAACTGTCCGTGAGAGCTTTGCGAACAGAAGATTGAAATCAGAATCACGGATTCTCGCTTTGCGAACGCGTGTGGAGAAAGAGCGCATGCGCGAACGATGTGTTCCTGGTTTCTGACTGCTTTGCGAACAAACCTCATATGTTCTTCGGATGTGAATATCGTCGACCTCAAATTACCACCTTCTTGAAGATGATTTATCGACATACGTCACAAGGACCTATAAAAATGGACAGCTTATTATACAGACCATCTATACACATTGCAAAAGCTCTTTTCCGTTATATAACTAAAACAAAAATGAAAATTTAACCCAGCAGGTTACCATGCAAGTTAAATAACGCCACCAGAATATCGCCATCCGCTTGATACGGGTGGTAGCCCTTGTTACCTTTCGAGAGACGCAGGAGCCATCTTTCATATAGAGGCAGTAGCGTCTATAAACAAAAACGATGAAGAAGAAGAAGACGTGCGCCCTACAGTTCGTTGTGTTGTGTTCAGGCGTTTTATTGAGGTTAAAACATGTTTGAGATGTTACCGCCATAGAAGACACGTGGTGAAGTTTGACAGAATTAGGATAGTTATGAAATTTTGTAATATGCAGGTAATAAATTTCAGTACACAATTTAGTTTTGAGTTAAAATACTCAGCTACTGTTTCGTATTGTCTGTGTAGTTGGATGTGGTTTCAGTAAATTTTCTTGAATGTATTAGTCAGTGCATGTATTTTCTTTACGTTATTGGGGGACCATATAGCAGGCCCTCCGATGAATCAATTGATAGAATTATTAAAAACATACAAATTTCAGGTTTTAGGCATCATGTTATTTAGAACTTAAAATATTAATATACAGTATAGGCCTAAACTCGGTTTGTGCCTGTAAAAATGAAATACGGGAAAAGAGTAAAGAAGTGGGCAGTTAACGAGTTACCTAACCTGAAATATTGTACAAGCCTATTAAACGTTGTGAAGTATGCCCTATGGTTACTCGCAAAGTAGATACCTCGACTAGTAAATCATGTGTAGAGTAAAGCTCAAGGATACATATAAACTAGAAACAATGGGATGTCTGTAAATAAACAGTGAGGTATGCTCCGCGACTTACATCCGTCCCGAGCCGCAGAAAACCGGCGAGGTATGATTGTCACAGGAATGAAATTTCTCAGCACAGGAGGAAATTCTCTACAGTAAAAAACGAAACTTGCGCAATTCAGTATGCTGCTGCTAAACAAATATATCTGAGCCTAACCCAACCCATCACTGCCACAGTAATGTTTGTTATGTTTATAGCTGTGAAATCTCACATTCTGTTTCTAGTTCCAATATCTGACGATAGGGTGACGGTTCTTCAGTGACGATCAGAGTCAATATTAGGTTTGTTCGCAAAGCAGTCAGAAACCAGGAACATATCGTTTGCGCATGCGCTCTTTCTGCACACGCGTTCGCAAAGCGAGAATCCGTGATTCTGATTTCAATTTTCTGTTCGCAAAGCTCTCACGGACAGTTTCTGTACTATAAGAAAAGTTTGCAGGCTCTAGCATGAATTGTTATCAGAGACATGCGCAGTAACCTATTTTCACGCGCCTGAATCCTCCCTCCTATAACATTGCGCCAGATTTATAAACACAGGCTACTTATAGTATGAATAATGAAAGATAATTAAAAGTTTCCCAAAATATAGATTATATTGTCGATGTATATTGCATTTATGACATGTCAAAGGGAAATATATATTTTATTTGCATATCATATCGATTAAACGCAGAAACTATCGAATCTAACCGTTTGCAAAGTGCAAATCACGGGTAAGTTATAGACTGGACATGCGCAGTACAACAAATTCTCAAGCGGTCACAGATTTGCTTTGCGAACAAACCTATTGTAATATTTTTCATTATTAACCGCCAAAATTAGAATGTATTAAATTTAGGAACACAAGAAGCTTATTATGTTCTGCCTCTCTAAGAACACTCACACGACTTTCTTCATCTTGATGATTACGTTACTATTTTCTCGCGTCTTATTCTATTTCTTGAAATTCACACATAGCCTATCTTTCTCTACCATAAGATTTAAAATTACTATTTTTTCGCGTCATATTCCGCTCTCACACAAGTTCCTCTACCTTAAGCATTGAAACGACTGTTTTCTAGCGTCAAGTGCCAAATATTTGAATTATATTAATATTAATTCTTGCTATTTTCTTGTGTCTGATACCAGCTCTTGGAAAACTCATACAGTGTTGGGATAGAAGTAGAGAAAATTGTGTGAGATTTCCCAGAGGCGGATTAAGACGCGAGAAAATAGTAATTTCAATGCTTAAGGTAGAGAACGTTGTGCGTGTTTCCCAAGAACTGGAATTAGACGCGAGAAAATAACCAAAGTTTTATTAGAGTAGGGTCAATCCATACCAAGTGGTCCAGGAAAAAAATAATCAGTTGCTTGACCATCTCAGAAAAAAATTATATTTGCTGGATGAATTCCCTAATGTTTGGTAGTTTCAAAAATATTTTTAAAAAATATTTATTGTTTATTGTTTTGAAACGGCAGCCATTTTTGTTCCAGGCCGCATGCGTTTTTTGGCATTTGTAAGCATCTGCATTTTTTAAAATTTTTCAGTAGTGGATTGTCCTAAGCCTTTCAGATAAAATGCATTTAGTTCAACACACTCTGGCCTACAAATTAACATCATTATCACTTAGCTGAATGTATTCTTTAATATATTTTTAATAGTTCAAAGTTCTCAGCTACAAATTAAAAAAACTCAATTTTTGAACAGTATTTTTCCAAACAAAGAGTGACTTCTCAGCTTTAATATTTTTTGTGCTATTACTCTGTATAGTATAGTTACTTTTTATAGAGTATGAATGGTGTGCAGCTTACACTTAAAAAATTACACTATTTTAAAAAATGGATTTTTGAATTTTTCCATTTTCTGGCCTGCAATATCTTTGTTGGGGGACCAGATAAAAATCTGAAAATTACACAGTTAATAGATCTTTATGATATCAAACTTCAGTATAAATTCCAACTTTGAGATTCAATTGGAAGTATGGAAAAAAAAATTACAAACATGAGTCAAAAATACGTTTTTTAACATCTGCGATATCTAGGCTAATGGAATAAAATATATCAATTACAGTATATAATTTAATCATATCTATGATTACTTATTTTTTTTATTGAAAATGAGTCAACTACTTACAGTGAACTCTCGATAATTCGGACCTCAATAAGCCGGACTTCGGATAACTCGGACAGATTCTTGGCGATCCAGACCAAGGTCTACAGCCATTGTACGGCCACTTCAGGACTACAAGAGAAGTAATTAATCAAAAGCAACAGAAAAAGTGTACACAGAAGAATATTTACAGTTTCTCTTGGCCTAAATCTCATCAGAAAAATATGTTCTAAGTGTCCACATCAATCATCATCGTGTCCTAATAATGTAACAGTGTGTATTTCAGACTCTGCCTAGAAATTTTATTATAGTACTGAAGTGTTATTTGTTTTTTGTTCCAACTGTAAGTTGCCTATATTCTGCCTCATACATTTTTGTTGTAGCTTAAACACGAAATTTCATTACTTGGATACCATTTCCTCATTTCCCCTCCATAAGCTGGACATCTCATAACTCGGACAGACCCCTGCCCACTTTAGTCCGGTTTATCGAGAGTTCACTGTACATTATATTGTTATCATGTTATTTGTTTTTAGTACATCGCTCATTGAACATTTGAGAAATTTCTTCACTCAGTTTGGGTGTGAGATTAAAAGTTCGCCCAGTCACAGTTGTAAATTCCATGGGAGACAGCTTCTCAACTTTTTTAAAAGATGTCCTTGGTCCTGGAGGGTGGTAAAAAAAAACATGCACATCTTGGTTTTGACAATCAATATTATCAACTTCGGCAATCCACCACTGTTCATCGTAAACACAAGCCACTATGTCTTTATTTTGAAGAGCCAGTTGTACAAGTTTTCCACACTGATGAAGTCCACTATCAGGCGATGTTGATGTGATCTTACACTTCAGCAAGTCGTGTGAATGGGGTACAAAACAATGAAAATATTGAGTGCCTTTAATCTTCTGACAAGTGTTGAACCTTTCCTTCAAGACATTGGCATAGACTTCTTGTATTTCCTCACATAGGTAATTCCTTTTATATGTTCTTTACAGAATTTAAACATCTCTTGAGGTGTTATGATATGATTGTCATCGGTCCTCTGCAGGTCCTATGTTTTTGTATAATGTGAGGAAATTCAAGAAGTCTATGCCAATGTCTTGAAGAAAGGTTCAACACTTGTCAGAAGATTAAAGGCACTCGATCTTTTCATTGTTTTGTACCCCATTCACACGACTTGCTGAAGTGTAAGATCACATCAATATCACCTGATAGTGAACTTCATCAGTGTGGAAAACTTGTACAACTGGCTCTTCAAAATAAAGGCATAGTGGCTTGTGTTTACGATGAACAGTGGTGGATTGCCGAAGTTGATAATATTGATTGTCAAAACCAAGATGTGCATGTTTTTTTTACCACCCTCCAGGACCAAGGACATCTTTTTAAAAAGTTGAGAAGCTGTCTCCCATGGAATTTACAACTGTGACTGGGCGAACTTTAAATCTCACACCCAAACTGAGTGAAGAAATTTCTCAAATGTTCAATGAGCGATATACTAAAAACAAATAACATGATAACACTATACTGTAAGTAGTTGGCTCATTTTCAATAAAAAAAATAAGTAATCATAGATATGATTAAATTATTTACTGTAATTGATATATTTTATTCCATTAGCCTAGATATCGCAGATGTTAAAAAACGTATTTTTGACTCATGTTTATACTTTTTTTTTCCATACTTCCAATTGAATCTCAAAGTTGTAATTTATACTGAAGTTTAATATCATAAAGATCTATTAACTGTGTAATTTTCAGATTTTTATCTGGTCCCCCAACAAAGATATTACAGGCCAGAAAATGGAAAAATTCAAAAAATCCATTTTTTAAAATAGTGTAATTTTTTAAGTGTAAGCTGCTCACCATTGATACTCTATAAAAAGTAACTATACTATACAGAGTAATAGCACAAAAAATATTAAAGCTGAGAAGTTACTCTTTGTTTGGAAAAATACTGTTCAAAAATTGAGTTTTTTTAATTTGTAGCTGAGAACTTTGAACTATTAAAAATATATTAAAGAATACATTCAGCTAAGTGATAATGATGTTAATTTGTAGGCCAGAGTATGTTGAACTAAATGCATTTTATCTGAAAGGCTTAGGACAATCCACTACTGAATAATTTTAAAAAATGCAGATGCTTGCAAATGCCAAAAAACGCATGCGGCCTGGAACAAAAATGGCTGCCGTTTCAAAATAATAAACAATAAAAAATTTTAAAAAATATTTTTGTGACCACTAAACATTGGGGAACTAACCCAGCAAAGATCAAATTTTTCTGAGATGGTCAAGCAACCAGTGCTGGACCACTTGGTATGGATTAACCCAGTAGAGAAAGTCGTGTGAGAGTTCCCAAAGATGGAATAAGGCGCGAGAAAATAGTAATTGTAATGATAAAAATTGAGAAAGCTGTGTTAGAGTTCCCAGGATGGAATAAAACGCAAGAAATAGTAATTTTAATGCTTAGGTAAGAAAACGAGTGTATTTTCCAAGAGCTGGAAGTAGGCATGAGAAAATAGCAAAAATGTTATGAAAGTATAGAACGTCGTGTGAGAGCTTCCAGAGATGGAATGAGACGCGGGAAAATAGTAATTTCAATGCTTAAAGTAAAGTACATCGTGTGAGTCATCCAAAAGCTGGAATAAGACCAGGGAAAATAGTAATGTTAATGATAAAGGTAGATAAAATTGTGTGAGATTTCCCAGAGTTGGAATAAGACGCGAGACATAGTCATTTTGATGCTTAAGATGTAGAAAGTTGTGGAGGGTTACCAAGGCCAGAATAAGACGCGAGAAAATAGTAATCTCAGTGCTTAAGATAGAGAACTTTGTGTGAGTTTTCCAAGAACTAGAATAAAACGAGAGAAAATCGTAGCCTAGTATTATAGAGTTATACAGTAGTTCCCAGGGTGGAATAAGATGCAAGAAAATAGCAATTTTAATGGTTAAGGTGGAGAAAGTTGTATGTGAATTCTCAGAGGCGGAGTGAGACGCGAGGAAATAGTAATTTGAATGGTTAAGGTAAAGAACGTGTGCGTTTTCTAAAAGCTGGAATAAGACAGGAAAAAAAGTCATTTTAATGATAACGGCAGAGAAAGCTATGCATTCCCAGGGATGGAATAAGACGCGAGAAAATAATAATTTTATTTTAAGGGTATAAACTTTTGTGGAGCGCTCCCGGGTTCTGAACAAGACGCGGAAAAATAGTAATTGAAATGCTTAAGGTAGAGACGTTGTGTGTGTTTTCCAAGAGCTGAAGCAAGACTTGATAAATATAAAAAAGTAAATCTATTAGGGTAAAGAAAGTCGTGTGAGAGTTCCTTTAAGCTGAATAAGTCGCAAGAAAATATTAATTTAGTGATCGAGGTAGAGAAAGTCGCGTAGGGGTTCTAGGGGAGGCAGAACACATGTTTCGGGTTGTGGAAGCCTTTTTTGTGTATTTAATACATTCAAATTTGGCGGTTAATAATGAAAAACATTGCTCTTTTGACTAAAGTCGTCCTCGTGTGACTTTCTCGTCAAATAGTTGAACTACAGGGTCTTTATTATAAGTTGAGACCGGGCGACGGAAGGCTTGAAACCGGGCGACGGCGGTCTGACCTTGATGCAACAGCGGCACGTGCAGTTATTGTTAAAGTGTCAACATGGTGAGACCCATTTCATTGCAGCATCGTATTTTTGTGTTTAAACATTATTTTAAGTACGAGTCTGCTAGACGTGTACGTGATGAATTTATTCGGACATTTCCTGCTGATGTGCCACCTTCAAGAGCACAAATTCACAGAATTGTTAATAAATTTGTAAATACTGCCTCAGTGCAAAACAAAAAGCATGTGCGCACACGAACACTGTTAACAGAAGAAAAGCTAGACGAGATTGGTGCTTATCTTGAACATTCACCAAATAAATCACTCTCAAAATTAGCCCAACAAGTAGGGGTTTCAGTTTCTTCTGCACACAAAGCAAATTAGGGGCATTACAGTGGAAGAACTCACTCGCGTCAGCCAGAATGTGGTTTCCAGATACAATGCCTGTATAACACAGGAAGGACGACACTTCCAACATATGTTATAAGGTAAGATATGTAATACTTTATATAGCCTACACTTTAAGCAGGGAAGATGCGCACGCGTCACCGGCGGCTAATGCGGACTCCGTAGCGGAGAGTGAAAACACCGGTCGCCCGGTCTCAACTTATAATAAAGACCCTGTATAAGCAAAACTCAAAAGACTGTAGTGAAATGCAACGTGTGAGGATTATAACGTCGACTGTCCTAACCTTCAAACCCCACACTTTTAATATTACATTACTTGTATTATATTGGGTATTGTATAGACTGTGATTTACAAAATGGGGCGAATGTGTTGTGTGCCAGGTTGCACCTCTAATTACCGATCAAATAAGGAAGGAAACATTTCAGCATTTTAGTTTCCTTTTGACGATTCAAAACGAGAAAAATGGATTCGTGCTATACGCAGAGCTGATTTGGTACCTGGAAAATGTGCGTATGTATGTATTGAAACATTTTTCTGAAAATCATATAATTCGGGTGGACACCGCTAAGAGACCGGACGGTACTATTTTAATTGTGCCCAGAACAAGACCAAAATTAACTGATGATGCCCTCCCAACAATATTTCCTGGATACTCCTCTTGTGTGACACAACCCACTCCTGCCAAGCGAAAATCTTCAGAAGAAAGAGAGAGAAGGATGAATTGGAGTTCCGGGTTCGGTGCATACAAGACAAAATAATGAGTTACGAAGATTTGATAGGTAAGTTAAAAAATTCAGACATTTGAATTTTCGATCAAAATTGATGGGGTTTACCATAGCTCATGTCTAAACGTTTCTAAACGAGGTTGTCAGTGCGTTCTTTTTTAAAGCAAACCTGTATGAGTGCTTCAGTATCGCTTTATGACCGCTGCAGACCAAAAAGAACGGCAAAGTCGATCAGCTTAGAACTGGCTGGATGAAACCGGCAATGTTTACAGCCCTCTAACATGGTTAAGACACGTGCATATAACAATTATTTGGGGGTGGAAATAATAATTATTATACATTATGATGTATAGGTAAAATCAAATGGTATTAACTGTGCTGAAGAAGGCGTTCGTACTCAGGAATTTGAACAATGATGTTAACGTCAACAAGGAAATTATCGATGAACACCTACGCCGCCATGACAGTTCGTGCAGAAAAACCTTGAAGCAGTCGTAAAACGAGATTTGAGTTTGCTTCACGGTCAGTAGAGTGGGGGTAAAGCGAAGCTGCAGAAAAATGTAAAAAAGAACGAACTTGATGCAGCAATGGTAAAGTGCTTTAGCTTTGCTTTAAAAAAGAACGCACTGTATGCAAATCCTAGCTCTCACACCAACACTCCCATTGGCTACCAACAAATTTTTCTCATTGGATCTTTATGCACAAGCTGGCTGAATTTCTTTATTCACTTACATTACGTTATTGGTGCAGAAAATGTACATGCAATCAGGGTAGGCTTTGGTTACGAGCTTGATTTATGTAACACAGCTGATCTTACGTTGCGTTTCACTGGCCTTCTGTTTGTAGTTCCACCGTATGATGGTAGGGTGGTGTGAGGGACAACCATAGAATAGAGATTACCATAAATAATGCAGGTATAAAACAGCCGCTAAACTTGAGAATAAGGTGACTGCCGTCTTAGCCGGGCCGTACCAAGTGGGAATAAGTCTGCAATGTCGCCAATATTACAAATATTACACGCCGATTGAATTCGGAAGATAAATGATGGTTGTAACTATGTTTTTTGAAAGATGTGGAAGAGTAAAAAAGTTTCTACATTAAGGCAAGTAGTGACAGCTAAATTTTAGGTCAGTGACAGGTTATGTTAGGTTAGGAACAGTTATATTAGTTTAGGAGCAATATACTGAGTAGCGTGGGGTTTATTATAATAAACCCCACGCTACTCAGTATATCTCACATTGAACCTCTTTTGCGACGGAAAATTTTACCCTTGCACATCCTTCGCGACTCAAAGGGGCACGGTCGCTGCTGGCTAATCTATTCTGAAGGAGTTCCAAAACAGCTAAAGTGTGATTTGATCTAATACTTTGTTGCCTAGAAAATATTCCTCATCTAGAGGGTATGTTAGTATAATTTAATGAAAATTTGTTGAAGAATGTAAGTTATATTTGTTGTGACGGACTTTCTTACTTTATGCTATAAAGTTCCCTAACTTCTTGGATTAAATCTTCGCCAAAATTCTTCGCCAAAATCTGTGACGACTAATATGTGATTATTCTCAATCGTAGTACATAAGTTTACTGAACTCCTACAAAACAAGGTCACTTATGCACCTGTTGTGTCATCATAACACTGCCTGCATAATCCACATTCCAACGTTCAGTACAACTACCTCCTCTACCGGGTGGTTGCAAATTTCCTACTCCCAGTCTACTTTCTCTTTCTTTTAACAATTTACCCAGTTTGATAATATTGATGAAAATTTATATTAACGGGCGCCATCATCAATACACTTCCTCTCTTCTTTTTGTTATGTATCAGCCCAGTCACAAATTAAATTGTAGATACACAAGCTATGTACCTACCAGCCTCTCGACTAGCTTTTAATTTTAACAGCGGAGACGGAAATGGGTTCGGATTTACCTTTCTTTTATTATTCTGCTTTTCTCTATTTCTTCTTTTTCTCCTTTTTCAGTGCTCACTACCAAAGTATATAACTCATACCAAAAATCAGCGACTCTCAAACCATTACCAGGATAAGGGTCAAAAATCTGAACTTCACGTTAATTTACTTTGCATAACAATAACCATAATTTTATTTAATATATTATTTTTTCTTTTCTTTTCAACAATAACAATCTTATATACAATAAATTACATTTACACAACATTAACCATTCAACATTTTTATTAGTAGGATGGTATTTAATTATTCAAGGTTAGTATACCCAGTTTAACTGTATAAGTACGTTCTCTGTTCAACAATAACAACTCCCTAATTAATTACTTAATCTCCTTTCTTTCTTTATTTCCAGGTATTTACTAGAACGTCTCGTATTATCCTTCTAATTTACTACTAACTTGTGTAGTCACTTACATTTGCAACTTCAGGATATCTCAATATATATATTATACTTTCTTTCGAATAAATAAAGATTTTCAATTCATGATCCAGTCCTTGACTCTACATATTACACTCAATAATTCCACCTATGTCTCCTATACTAGTCTACTAGTCATCTTAGTCCATGAAGAATTGTATTTAAAGATAGATAGGAAAGACAGTGTCATGAAGAAAGAAATGGAAGTTTAGGCCTATACCCACAGAGTGACTGTGGCGATAGACCACCGATACAGGGGCGGCGTCTAGATCTTGAGTTACAAACAATCTGACTCCTCTCCTGCAACCGGGAAAATATTAATGGGCCGCAAACAAAAATACAATTTTGAACAATCGATGTCAGAGGTCCCTGACACTCTCTCCTAGAGGCACGTGGGGCCGTTGTTCGCCTCCAACACCGACGACTTTCACAATTCTCATAAATTTCTTTATATTTATTTTATTTGGGACACTTCTAGCGTTCCCTCACCTCACCCTTCTTTTTTTTTCTTTTCTGGGGTAATCTCTAGTACCTGCTAATGACCTACTTGTCATCAACTCACTACACAAAATTACCAATTCTCCTCTTTCTAATCTAACCAGTTATTATTGATTATCTTTTAACTCCTCTCTCTGTAAGCAATTTATACCATTGTTCTAATTTTCCCTCTTTCTTGTTACTCGGGTTTCCATACTTTCCAAGTTACTATTCTACTCCCTGGGCACCCAATTTCCTTGTTTCTAAATTCCCTAGAATTCTAACTGAAACTAACTCACGCCCCAGATCAGTAACTTTCTCTTTATAACCCTTGAGTAATTCCTACTTCTATCCTAACGTGTAAGTTTTTCAATGGTAGGCGCTTAATCTACTACTATTCATAGGCCTTCTTCAGCCTCTCACTGTTCACTTCCTTATCTCCTTTTCCCATGATCCATACGGTTCCCACTCTTCGATAAATCTCTTAAAGAAAACAACTCAATCCTTACGGGCCAGCATGAAATCTACTCATAGATAGTCATCTGTCACCCAACAAAAACCAAGAGGGAGAGGCCCTCGCAAGAAATACTAAGTAAGCCCCTATTACCCTTCTTTCTTACTCCCCTCGCGTCCTGTCTTATAAAAAAACAAGTTTGAATGAGCATCACCAACTGCCTCGAGCTATGTATTCATTCGTGAGACAATCACTCATAGAAACCCAAAGTATAGAGATCATCTTTACTAACCCACGGTCACAGTTCTTGACTACTCTTTCTTAACTTAGACCAGAAATAGAAACGGGTTGGATTACTGTATTTTATTGCCTCACCCTAGATTTATCACACTTCTATTTTTCTAACCCTACTCTTAATCCTTCATTTACGGCGTCTAATCGCCACACATTTCTTAGAAACAATGCCTCCAAAATTTTCCCATTTCTCAAAAACAAAAGAAAATGTTTATGTGATACTCAACGGGTGATGACTCTCTTATCCTCTGATCCCGTACTGTTTCCATCTACTTCCTGATGTCCACATCTTCCCTTAGTCCAGACTGAGCAGTCGTGACCCACTCTTCTCTCCACAGCTGGTGTTCGCTGAAGCGGTCTCTCGTACCGGCGGACGTGATGTGCTTTCCCAGCTAACGACTATCTCCATACAGTCATATCAGTGAAATTCCCGTTCAGAATTTCCTCAGATGAAAGTCTGACACACCATCATGCCAGAACGCCTCTACCGCTGTCGCACATCCCAGTCTCGTTTTCTCCCTTCTGCCTTTTCAACTTCTCTCTCTCGTAGTCAGGCACGTAATATTAACCGTCTTTCAGGTTCCACACCTCTCTCGTCGATTCACCGTCGACGCATGCGCACCTCTCCTTTTCTGTAATTCAAATAAATTCAGGGCAGTATCGATAATCATGAAAATGTTCAATATCGATTAGTTGTGGTCCCCCAACCCTTCCTTTGTTTAGGAATGGTTTCCTATCGTTGATTATGCACGTCGCTATTTGCGTCGTGACATTGTATAGAAATTACACCATATAACTTAGTAAGGGTAGAAAACTAAGGGATATTTTCGTACCAGTACATTAATATTAATATGTACAGTACTAATATTAATATTACATTGCGTAGAATATTGTAGTCTATTTGTATTAGTATGGTATTGATAGTAATATAGCCTATTTATATTAATAACTAGCATGTGCCCGCAGCTTTGCCCACGAAAATAATTTCAAAAATTAAAAATTAAAAGCATAATAGTTAAATCATTATATATTTGTTAAATCACATAATCATGGGGACAACATACCACGATTAGATAGCTTCGCCTGGTAAAAGCGACCTCTGGTTCGAGTTCCTTGGCCCAGAAAACCCCTGTATAGTGAGTTTTGTCCAAATCGAACAATGTTTGACCATATTTAGGCCTATATTCAATATCCCTCTTCCTTGTAGGTTGAAAATTTCATATGTCTGCGGACATGATATTCTAACAAATGAATCGTCTAGCATGGACTTAACAAAATCAAGCGATGGCCTGCGATAACTATTTCAAAAATTAAAAATTAAGAGCATAATAGTTAAATCATTATATTTATTAACACCTAAATCACATGGACAACATAACACGATTAGATAGCATCGCCTGGTAAAAGCTACCTCAGATTCAAGTTTCTTGGCCCAGAAAACCCCTGTATAAGTTAGTGAGTTTCGTCCAAATATAACATTGTTTGACCATATTTAGGGCTTACAACATTCAAGCGATCGCGTAAGTTTTATTTCCAAGGTATGACAAAATTAGCCAAAGCCAACTGTAATTGATTTGATATTGAAATGTACAACTGAAAACTTATGCTTCGAGAATGCAAAAAATTCACATTTTTTTGCCTGTTTTTCACTCATAACTTACGAACGAAAGCGAAAATGAAAATTCCGGCTTCGAGGTCCATTTTCCGACCCTTCAGTCCACCTATGTTTAAAAATTCAGATCTCTGCGTTTAGTAGATTTTGCTAGGCATCGTGGACAGACAGACAGAAGGAAAGACACACACTTCCTTTTATTAGTATAGATAATTTTCTCCTGGTTATATGGGGTAAGTTATGTTGGTAACGATTGGTGAAATACGGCCAAAAGTGTAGATATGTGTACAAATTGTGTGACAGATAATATAAAAAAAAACTAAGGGATGGTAATTGTGAATTTTAGAGCAGGGAAACCTTCACAAGCATCACTGCAAAAAGAGACGTCTCAACTTCCAATAAGGACACACATACGCACAAATTGCTTTGCAATGCATTCTACATAAATCTCACACTGAGAATAATACAGCCACAACTAAGAAAAACGAAATTGTACAGGAGACCGTGTTAAAGTTTTGTATTCTGAAGAAAAAGGGTATGATTTTATAAGGATGTAAGTGCTGTGTGATGGAAATTAACAGAACAATACAAGCTACAGTTCAACAACAGCAAATCAAAAACATTACTAATTTCAAGGAAAAGAAAAGAAAAAGAAAGCCATATAAGCGTATTTCTAAACAATAGGATAATAGAGCAAGTACAGCAATTAAAGTACCTAGGAATATTATTCGACAAGAAGTTAAATTTCAACATGCACATAAAACAAGTAACAGAGAGATGCATAAAACTCATTAACGCACTTGCAAAGACAGCCAAGCAAAACTGGGGTCTAGGACAGGAAGCTCTGCGAACTATTTACAAAGGAGCTATTCTCCCGATGCTGCTATACGGAGTACAAGTGTGGAAAGAACCTATCTAAAAAAGAAAGAACATGCTCCAAAACCAGCGTGTACAAATGCTATTGAATATAAAAATCATAAAAGCTTACAGAACTGTGTCATACGAAGCGTCCTGCGTCCTGGCAGCAGTTAAACCAATAAATATTAAAATCCAAGAAGTACTAGAGATATACAAAGACACACATATTACTAACGAAAATGACGAAACAACGATACCAATCGAACTGAGGGAGTGGCCCCATCCAGCTGATAGAGTGGGTGTTAGAGAGGCTCAAGAATACCTACAATACAACATAGACATTTTTACAGATGGGAGTAAAATAAATGGAAAAGTTGGAGCGGCTGCAGTCATCTTTCAAAATGGAGAACTGGTTAAAAAATTGAAGTACAAACTCGGCGAGCGCTGCTCTAATAACCAAGCGGAACAGACAGCGATTTTACAGTCTCTAATAGAAATCAAAGACAACAGAAAGTACTGGGTAGGTGAGAAGTAAGGACGAATCAACACTGACAGCCAGATTACAGTAGAACTTCTCAAGAACTGTCAAATCCGAAGCAAAATTATAGAAGAAATCTATATTAATAAAAATGAATGTACAAAAGGGTTGTTGCCGCATCACTTGAGAACGGCTCGACCGATTTGGCTGATTTTTGTTTTGTTGTGATCGTAATTGTCTGGAGAAGGTTTGTATGAAAGAAATTTTTGGAAAATTCACGGGAAAAGTCTGAAATGTGATGAAATGAGGCAAAGTTAGACAAAGTTAGAGAGTTCTGCTGTCAATTGTTTACATAAAAAAGATTAAAAAAATTGAAGTGTGACAAAAGAAGTGTGCCATTCACAGTTTGAGAGTTCCACTTTCACATGTTTTCATAACAAAAACAAAAGTGAGTCTTGCAACCAAACCAAATCGAAAGTGTGTTATCCATTCATTTTGAGAATGCAAGTCCGTGTAAACAAATGATTTGAACCCCACCACACATCATGCTACAAGACAATATAGTGCGGTATTAGATTTTATTTTTATAACAGTAAAAGCTCATAAAATGTGATGAAAATTTTTAAGATAACAATATCAACTTATTGCAAATGTTTCAATGTATTGCAAAACGTGGCATTCGTGATATAACCCTCCAGTTTGCGAGAGTCATTGTTGTGAATAATGTAGGCTAAACATACAAATTTCAGTGAACAGCGAAACGTGGTGTTTATAATTTATAACCCAGTCTGTGAGAAGCACTAAACATAATGACTGAAATTCAACCAGGCCCAAGTGACATAATTAAAAATAAGAGAGGTAAATCTTTGCGAAGTGGACAGAAGGAAATTATATTGAATGTGTTTAATGGTTTTTAAAAAAAATATATCCAGCACTTGCAATTGAGGACGTTGTATAATTGACATCTGAATTCACCGGTATATGTACCAGAAGTATCTGGAAAGTGCGTAGTGAATACAGAGACTCTGGTGTAGTGAAAACTCCCCCAAGAAAGGCTGAAAAGCTGCATAGTGTTTTAGATAACATTGATGACTTTGTGAAAAGTGCTATTCGAGCAAAAGTTCATCAATTCTTTTTTGATAGCATACCTCCAACTGTGGATAAACTTCTTTGTGCTGTCAATGAGGACTCCGACCTACCTAATTTAAAAAGAACAACAATTTATAAGTTATTGTTGGACATTGGAATGAAATATGTGAAAAGAAGTGAGGTTAATGTTATAGTAGATCGTGATGATATTGTACTTTGGAGAAGACGATATCTTAGAGCTGTACGGCAATACCGAGCAGAGGGTCGAAAGTTTTATTTCTTAGACGAGACATGGGTAAATGCAGGACACACCACCCCTAAAACTACTGTTGAATCAAAGGAAAAAGCTTTTAGGGCAGGATTAAGTCAAGGTTTAAAAAATCCTATGGGTAAGGGGAAACGCCTAATAGTTACGCATATAGGTAGTGAAACAGGCTTCGTAGATGGGGGTTTGCTCATCTTTGAGTCAAAGAAAACAGGTGAGTACCACGAAGACATGAATGGAGAGGTATTCCGTAACTGGTTTGCTAATGTTTTGCCGAAACTTGAACCCAACAGTTTAATAGTTATGGACAATGCATCATACCACAGTGTGAAACTCTATCGGCGTCCAAATACTTCTTGGCATAAACAAGATATTGTGGAATGCCTACAAGAAAAGAATGTAACATTTAATGATAAAAGTGTTAAGGCAGAGTTAGTGATCTTAGCACAGGAATTCGCGGACAAAGATGAAAATAAATATGTGGTTGATGATATGGCAAATAAAGCGGGCCATCAAGTACTGAGGTTGCCCCCTTATCATAGCAATTTGAATCCAATTGAACTGGTATGGAGTTTTATCAAAGGGTTTGTGGCCAGAAATAACAAAACTTTTAAATTATGCGATGTTAGGCAACGGTTTGACAGAGCAGTATTGATGGTGACGCCAGAAATGTGGCAAAAGGAAATCAAGCATGTAGTGGCTATATCTAGCGTTTTCTGAGGAAATAGTTTAAGTGTGATAAATCGTTCTTCCTCATTTCAAGTTCTATGTAGGCCTACAAATTGAAAGTCCTTCATAAGTTAATTTCAAATTACAAAATAAAAACCCGGGCGACGCCGGGCCTTTTAAGCTAGTTAAGGATAAAATTAAATACCTGCAGGACAATGGCTGGATCATACATATAAAGTGGGTTAAGGCACACGTCGGATTATACGAAAATGAACTAGCAGACCACCTAGCAAAGAAAGCAGCGCAGGACGATAGCAGTGAGGTAGTCTACAATATGATTCCCAGAACTCACATCATTAGAGAAGCAGAGGAGAAAGGACTACGTAGATGGCAAAACCAATGGGAGAATACAACAAAGGGAGCTACCAGTAAAATGTTTTTCCCCTCAGTACAGGAACGCTTAAAACAATGGATTCCACTCAATAGTCAAACTACAGCAATCCTAACGGGACATGGGAAGACAAGGGAATACTACAATAGATTCAAAATATTGGAAAGTGCAATGTGCAAGTGTAACCAACAGAACCAAACAGTTAATCATTTAATATATGAGTGCAATCTATTGAACAGTGAAAGACTAATATTAAAACAAAACATTACTATAAGAGGTGGTCAGTGGCCAGTAGCAAACCACGAATTAGCTAAGAGATACTTAAAAGAATTTCTACAATTCATTAACACAATAGATTTTGAGAAACTATAAGGTAGAATGGTAATCGCAACTTATCTTATGCTATAGATTAAGAATTGCATGTAGTGTTACTACGTAACGGAGCATGCAGTATTAATAAATTTAAAAAAAAAAAAGTACAGGTATGGCCATCTTACACCAAATAAATCTCATATACACCATTAGAATACAGCAAAAAAATAAAAAAATAAAAATAAAGAAAAAATAGTTGAGAGTTCTCAGTGTGCGATATCATTCAATATTTCAAAACATTTTTCCATGATTTTTTCATTAAAAAGTACCATCGTCTTGCCTTAAAAAAGAGAATCTTGTAAATCACTATTTGAAAAATTAAAAATCCTCAACTCACAGGGGAGTATATAAGTATATATACTCGGTAATGTGTTATACGGTATACTTACTTACTCATTGGCAATAGACAATTCCTCAGCAAGCTAAAGGAATATTATCTATTTTATGGAACCCAAAGGTTCATTGCCATGCTTACCTGAGTCCGCCATTCAACCCTATTCTGTGCTAACTCCATCCAGTCATCCATAGCAAATTCTACTTCCCTTGCATCCATTCTAAGATTGTCCTCCCATATATGTCTAGAAATTCTGCGTGGTCTTTTCCCTTCGGGTCTCCCAGTCAATACTTTTGAGATATGTCTTTCCTCCCCATGCGTGCAACATGTCCAGCCCATTTCATCTTTCGCGATTTAATTACCCTTACTATATCCGGTGAAGCATACAGGTCATGAAGCTCGTTATGCAATTTTCTCCAGTCCCCATTTTCATCCCTTTTAGGCCCAAATATTTTTCTAAGCACCCTGTTTTCGAACACTCTTAGACTGTGTTCTTCCCGATCAGTAAGCGGCCATGTCTCACATCCATATAATACAACCGGACAGAAGATGAGAAGATACGAGTTTCTGAACTGCATAAAAACAAGCATTTCCTGATTCGAGTCGAGACTTAACTTCTGCCTTAATATTATTTGTATCTGAAATTATTGTTCCTAGATATTTGTATTCCTCCACTTGTTCCAACGATTTACCGGCTATTCTAATATTTTGTGGAGCATTATTTTGACGTTCCATGAGCATATACTTAGTTTTTTCTGTATTAATTTCCAATCCAACATTCCTGCAGGCATCGAAAAGACTTTCAGCATTTCTCTCGATTGTGTTTACGTCATCACCCAACAAGCAAACGTCATCTGTATAAGCTAAAATCGGGTGACTGCCATGTAATTCTAGGCCTACCTTTATTTTCCTAAACATTGCTAATGGTATATTCCAAAGCGAAATTAAAAAGTAAAGGTGATAGGGCATCTCGATGCTTCAAGCCGCATCTAATGGCAAACCTGTCTGATATAAATTTCCCTACCCTGACTCTGCTATAGGTTTCATTTAGACACATTTTGATCAGCCTAACTAACTTCTTTGGTATCCCAAACTCAGTAAGGATATTGAACAGTTATTCTCGCCTGACTGAATCATGTTTTTTTTAAATCTATATACAGCTGGTGAACAGACTTATTATATTCCCACTTTTTCTCCAAGATTTGGCGAATACAAAATATATGATCAGTGATAGATATATAAGCATTCATGAGCCACAGATTATTGTCTCTGTTGGACACTACATGAGAATATTATAGGAGAAAAATTCCTCCGGCACTGGGAATTGAACCCAGGGTTCCTGGGTTCAATTCCCAGTGCCGGAGGAATTTTTCTCCTATAATATTCTCATGTAGTGTCCAACAGAGACAATAATCTGTGGCTCATGAATGCTTATATATCTATCTTGAATGTTAACTGTACAATAACAGTGGGAGCCCGGTCACAAAAATCACTACTTAGTGTGCCTCACAGTACTGCATATGACATAACTTGTCTGTCTGTGAGGTAGACCATTAGGGCAATCAGTCATAGGAGAGAAGTTTCAACTGGCGCTGTGAATTGAGCTCCGGCTTAGCTCAGTTGGTAGAGCATTGGCGCGAATAGCCAAAGGTCCTGGGTTCAATTCCCAGTGCCGGAGGAATTTTTCTCCTATAATATTCTCATATGATCAGTGGTTGATCTATTTCACCTAAATCCACATTGGTGATCTCCAATGATTTCGTCCGCATATGGGGTAAATCTTGACAACAGTATATTCGATGGAATTTTGTATGATGTTGATAAGTGAGAAATTCCTCTATAGTTATTACGGTACATTCGGCCCTATCTCCCTTTTTATGGATCTCTATAATAATAGATTCTTAACATTCCTTTGGCAATTCCTCCTTTCTCCATATCATAAGAATGGGTAGATAATATTAATAAATTTCAATTACAGTGTACTTGGATGTACAACTAGAAACATGAATGATTTACATATACCAGCTAATTCATTAACACTCTTTCAGAAGGGTATTTATTATTCTGCAATACAGATTTACAATAAGCTTCCAAAAAATATTAAATTATTGTGTATTAAAACCACATGCAAATCTTTCTAAAGATCTCTCAAGGAATTTTTAATAGCTTCACCTTCTACACTATGAATGAATATTTCCAGCTTGAATGAGTTTTTCAGCTTACAGTTTTGTTTGTTGTTGTTATAACATGCATGTTTATTAAGTGTCAGTATGGTACTATATGAGATTGTGTGGGGGACGAAAAAATGTGTGTCTGTCTGTCCGTGTGTCTGTACGCACCATAACTCAAATACGCTTTTTTGGATTTTCATGAAACTTGGAAAACACATTTATAATGTCCATGGGAAGAACCCTATTGATATTGAACCAAATCGGTTCACCGGTACCGGAGTAATGCCCAATTTAGTGCCTATTTTAATAGATTATATTAGAAAGGCGCCATAGCTCAAATACGCTGTTACTGATTTCCATGAAACTTGGTATACGCATTTATGACGCCCATGAAAAGTACTCTATTAAATTTAAACCTAATCTAAACCGGTACCGGAGTAAAACCCAATTTAGTGTATTTTAAAGGTGCAATAACTCAAATACGCTTTATCAGGTTTTATGAAACTTCGTATACGTATTTATAATGTCCATGGGAAGACTTCTATTGATATTCAAATCAAATCAAATCAAATTTTATTGTCATTAAGTTCATTGAACAATAGACAAAGTCAAAAGTCATAAATTTAACATAATATTAACATAGTTTTAGACAATGGTAAACAGACACAGAAATATATGTGAATAAATAGCAAGTTAAAACAAATATACCTTGATAGAGTTAAACATGATTACAACGCATACTTTACTTTATAGTAAACCATTAAGAAACTCATTTATACTGATAAAAAAAATTAAAAGTTAGTCATGAATATAACTAAAAGATCGGAGCATATACATTAAAACACACATTAAAACACCATGACATAATGTTACATTACTGGCATTGAAACAATTTAGACAGTTTCAAGAAACTCATTTATACTGTAAAATGGGTTTAAAATTAGCCAGTTAAAAAGTCTAGTCTTAAATTTCTTTAATGGCTTGCCTGTTAGCTCCAAAGGTAATTTATTGAAAAGTTTCATGCCAATTATTTCATAACTATTTGTTGATTTGGGTAATCTTTGGTATGGAATATCGATTTTATTGCAATTCCTTGTGTTATACGAATGAATATCTTGTCTTAAATTTAAGTTGGATAAATTTTCCTTTGCATGTAGTGAAACAGTAAATATGTATAAATTCACTATTGTCATTATTTTAAGATTTATAAACAAAGGTTTACAGTGCGCAGTTATATGAGAACCTGATATTACTCTGATCACCTTTTTTTGCAATAATAAGATTTTATCAATATGCTTACTATTTCCCCACAATAGAATGCCGTATGAAATAATGCTAAGAAAGAACGCAAAATAGGCTGACCTTACATAATTTTCCGGGACATGATTTGTTAGTTGTTTCAATAAATAGATAACACTTGAGAGTTTGCCAGAAATATAATTGATGTGGGCTTCCCAGGACAAATTTCTATCCATGTATATACCTAAAAATTTTATACTTGATTTATCTACATCGGTAGAAAAAGTTTGTGAAGTTTAAGGTTTGAGTTTTATTTTCATTTAGTAGGAAGCCGTTTGCCCTAAACCATAGAGATGCTTGTGATAGTGTGGTCTCTGATAAGGTTTTGAGTGTTTGCATATCGGAACAAGCATGAAAGAAAGTTGTGTCATCAGCATACAGTACGGTGAGACATTTTAAAGCAGATGGAAGATCATTTATCATAAATTCATAAGTATAAACAACAGCGGCCCGAGAATCGAGCCTTGTGGAACACCATACTGTACTCTTTCCACACTTGACCTCACACCATCAGCCCATACAATTTGTTTGCGACCTGCTAAATAGCTTTCAAATAACTTTAGAGCTGTCCCCCATACACCATAAAATTTCAGTTTACCTAGTAGGATATTGTGCTCCACACAGTCGAAGGCCTTGCTAAGGTCACAAATGTAGCCTGTGCAAAATCTTTATTTTCATAGGACATAAGTATTGTTTTGATCAGAGTATCCATGGCTCCGATGGTAGATCTTCCCTTAATAAAACCAAACTGTGTATTACTAAATAAGTTAAATTGATACAGATATTCATTTAACTGTTTATGCATTATACTTTCGAGGATTTTTGAAAGGTATGGAACCAATGAAATCGGGCGATAACTCGATGGACTATCTTTGGGCCCTTTTTTAAAAACTGGTACAACTCTTGATACTTTTAGTACTTCAGGAAAATTACCATCAGTTATGCACCTGTTCAAACAATAGGTAAGTGGATTTAAAATACGATCTATCTGTGCTTAAATATGTTACTAGAGAAACCATAGTTATCAAAACTTGTTGATGTTTTGGATCTGTTTACAATTTCAAGTACTTCTTGTGGGGTTATATTGTGAAAAGCAAATCGGTTGGCCAGTACCGGAATATTACCCAATTTAGTGCCTTTTATGTTAATAAATAAGAAGTCGCGATAACTCACATACGCTTTATTGGATTTTCCTGAAACTTTGTATGCCCATTCATAATGTACTAGCATAATTATTTCAAAAATAAAACATTAAGAGCATAATAGTTAAATCATTATATTTATTAATACCTAAATCACGTGGACTACATACCACGATTAGATAGCGTCGCCTGGTAAAAGCGATCTCAGATTCGAGTTCCTTGGCCCAGAAAACCCCTGTATAGTGAGTTTCGTTCAAATCGAACAATGTTTAACCATATTTAGGTCTATGTTGATTATCCCTCTTCCGTGTAGGTTGAAAATTTCATATGTCTAAGGGCCTTGACATTGTAAACAAATGAATCGACCAGCGTGGGCTTACAACATTCAAGCGATCGCGATGCTTTTATTTCCACGGTATGACAAAAATAGCCAAAGCCAACTGCAACTGATTTGAGATTGAAATATATTACTGAAATCTGATGCTTCGACAGCGCTAAAATCACGTTATCTGCCGGGTTTTCACTCGTAACTCGCGAACGAAAGCTAAAGCTAAAAATTCGGCTTCGAGGTGCATTCGTCCGCCTTTCAGTCCATCTATCTTTAAAATTTCAGATCTCTGCGTTCAGTAGATTTCGCTGGGCATCGCGGACAGACAGACAAACACGTTCTTTTATTATTATAAAGATAGCATGTGCCCGCGGCTTCCCCCGCGATAATTATTTCAAAAATTAAAGATTAAAAATTAAGAGCATAATAGTTAAATCATTATATTTATTAACACCTAAATCACGTGGAGTGCATTCCACGGTTAGTTAGCGTCCCCTGGTAAAAGCGACCTCAGATTCGAGTTCCTTGGCCCAGAAAACCCCTGTATAGTGAGTTTCGTTCAAATCGAACAATGTTTGACCATATTTAGGCCTATGTTGATTATCCTTCCGTGTAGGTTGAAAATGTCATATGTCTGCGGGCCTTGACACTCTAAACAAATGAATCGTCCAGGATGGACTAATAAAATCAAGCGATCGCGTTGCTTTTATTTCCAAGGTATGAGGTATGATGACAAAAATAGCCAAAGCCAACTGTAATTGATTTGACATTGAAATATATTACTGAAACTGATACTTCGAAAACGCAAAAAAATACACGTTTTCTGCCCGTTTTTCACTCATAACTCACGAACGAAAGCGAAAATTAAAATTCCGGCTTCGAGGTGCATTTTCCGACCCTTCAGAACTCTGCGTTCAGTAGATTTCGCTGGGCATCTCGGACAGACGGAGGACAGACACTTCCTTTTATTAATATAGATGTGGGAAGACGTCTACTGATATTGGACCAAATCGGTTGACCGGTACCGGAGTAAAACCCAATTTAGTGTCTATTTTAAAGACGCGGTAACTCAAATACGCTTTACCGGATTTTTATGAAACTTGGTATACACATTTATAATGTCCATGGGAAGACGTCTATTGATATTGGATAAAATCGGTTGACCTGTTTCGGAGTAATGCTCAATTTAGTGCCTATTTTATGGTAACATACGTATTCGAAAGAATTTATGAAATGCACATCAGTTATCATGACAACATAGCCTATTGTTTTACTGTGATCTTATAAGGCTTTGGCAATTAAAATACAGTTAGCTATGACAAATGACACTATTGATTTACATGCGCTTATCCAAATAGACCGTTAAACTGACCCAGGGGGCCGAGATAGTAACGTCTTGGCCTCAGATTCTGGAGCTCCATGGTTCAAATCCCGAAACCGGCCAATTAGACTTTTTATTTTAATTCTGCATATCATAACTGATTTAAAAAAAAAACATATTGGCACTTTGTTACATCAGTTTACCTGATTTTATTCTGATCTGACATGTTATATATCCTTGAGCCTCGCTCAACACAGGATCTACAAAACGAGATATCTACATCTACAGGATCCTTACAAAAAATTAAGCTTTTCCATTTTAATTTACCTAGATGTTTGCAATGCATTTTTATATTATTTTTATTAAGTGCTAGTATGGTACTTTATGAGATTGTGTGTGGGGACGAAAAATGCCTGTCCGTCCATCTGTCCGTGTGTCTGTACGGGCCATAACTCACATATGCTTTTTCGGATTTTCATGAAACTTGGAAAACACATTTATAATGTCCATGGGAAGAACCCTATTGATATTGAACCAAATTGGTTCACCGGTAACGGAGTAATGCCCAATTTAGTGCCTATTTTAATAGAATATGGCACCTTTCTAATAGAAAGGCACCATAACTCAAATACGCTGTCGGATTTCCATGAAACTTGGTAAACGCATTTATGACGTCCATGAGGAGTACCCTATTGAATTTTAACCTAATCTGTTGACCGGTACCGGAGTAAAACCCAATTCAGTGTCTATTTTAAAGGCGCAATAACTCAAATACGCTTTATCGGATTTTTATGAAACTTCGTATACGCATTTGTAATGTCCATGGGAAGACGTCTATTGATATTCGACTAAATCGGTTGGCCAGTACCGGAATAATGCCCAATTTAGTGCCTTTTATGTTAATATATAAGAAGTCGCGATAACTCACATATGCTTTATTGGATTTTCCTGAAACTTTGTATACCCATTTATAATGTACATGGGAAGACGTCTACTGATATTGGACCAAATCGGTAGACCGGTACTGGAGTATAACCCAATTTAGTGACTATTTTAAAGACGCGGTAACTCAAATACGCTTAACCGGATTTTTATGAAACTTGTTATATACATTTATAACGCCTATAGTCCAGTCATTTGATAGTTTTACCTGGAAAGTTTTCCGGGAGTTTTGAAAATTGGTGATTTTATAGATTTCGACGTGCTCTTTTCGAATTTTCACTTTGCTACCTCGTATCTTTGCCGCTCGCGCCGCCATATTGAAAAAATGGCGCCCAAAAACAGTTTTTTCACAATATCTCCTTTCCGACTCATTTTACGATGAAAATAGTTATGTAATAAATGAAACTAGAGAAAATTTCCAATAATTTATGTAGTAACGATTTTTTTTGTAAAATCAATAGTTTCAGCGTACGAGCGTCGCGAAGTCTACTCCGACACGCGTTTTGGTCAAAGCCACGGAAGATGCGGATACGCCACTACCTGCATCATTTTGCTGTAAATCATTTAATGAGCGATTTTAACTAAATAAGGTCTCCTGATATAAAAAATGTCATTATTTTTGTTGTTTCGCATCTAGTTTTCGTGTTTGCTGTTATGGCGGACGCAATTTTAAGGTCTGCGTAGACTTTTTTGGGGGCTTATAGTAGCTAAACGGTAAGTCGTATAAAAAAAACCTGTTGCAGAAGCAGTAACGGATTTTGAGAGATCTACAAGTTTGGTCTTTTTGACGTACCTTCATCGGTTATCCCTTAGATTGAGTTAGATTTTTTTATTTTAAATAAATTCTGTATATTTTTCTCACATTATGTAATCTTGTCATTACATACCATTATGTAATACCATTATGTAATAATGGTATGAAAGATATAATCATACAATTTGGTAGGAATTTGGGCACATACAACAGTCCTAAGCGTGCTAAATTTGGTGTTTCTAGCTGCCCCAAAAGTATAGAAAAACTTGCTGGATAGCCGTGACATCATTCACATCTACGACAGTCTAATCTTCCACTTATTAACATTGATGTTTATTCACTTCCAGATGAGCCAGAAACTTGAAATTTGGCCAACTTATAGATTTTTGATTTATTAAAATACATGTTCAAAATCGTTCAGCTCGATCAATGTAATAAGATAATTAAGATACCATTTGCTTAACTAAAATATATTTTATAGATATTAACTTATAACCAATGTAAAAATTCCCAAAAGTTCAAAACTTTAATATTTCCCCCTCCAAACAAACTTCGATTTTTTTGTCACTGATCATTTGTACGGCATCAGATGATTTGGCAAAAATAAATTTATTTGGCCTGCACTCACAAAAAATACTGGAATACATACGTATTGGACTGTTTGAAAATACTATTTGATTTTTCCCCGAAAAATATCAAAATTATCCTTATTTTTAAGTATTTTTTATCCTGTAAGCTAGTCTAAGCAATAACTTATATCTCTCGTTGTGAAGTACCTATTGCAAGAAAACATAACGTGTTACGTAGAAACGGTCAACGGATTCATGTTCAGTGACCCAAAATTGGTTAAGATCACCTATCACACCACTTACCGCAAAGGAAAAAGTTTCCAAATTCAGCATCAAAGCTGCATACAGTTATTTTATTATACAAAATGTCAAAATAATATTTTTAACAAATGTCAATTTACCAGATGTGATAGAGAAAAACGAAATGCATTTTCGAATTTAGCACAGCGAATTTAATCAAACACACCTATTTTCTTTTTTACCGCAGAAATTTTCGTCTTTTTTCTAGGCTGATATAATCAATATGGCAATCAGCATTTCATCTACATTTGATTCCGTAATAGTTGTCAGCGAAGATGTAGATCTTATTCTTTTGATGGCTCTATCTACGCGTTCAAACATAGCCTATATGATCTCAAACCAAGAATAGGAAAAATTTCGCAACGAATATATTCAACTCCATACCACTGCTAAACCTGGTGATAGGTTTGGAACGAATGTTGTGCTACTGCATCCGTCGGTGGCAGCGATGCAATATTAAATTTATTTTCATATGCTGATTTTGTGAAGCATGCATATCTATAGTTGTTTAACGACACACTTTTCACTGCACTGTAACCATACAATGCAAGGAGGAAGCTTCAGCAATGATCTTTGGATCTGCATTTTGGTTTTTGAATACCTGGACAAGCTCGTTTAATTCTGTTTTTTTTAAATACATTAGCACATTTTATTTTTCTTTGTTTAAAGAGTGCTGATGTTGTATCACAGCCACTGAAGGCGTGCAGAAATAATATTATGTTATCTGCGGCTATTTTATTTTTGTTGAATATATTCGTTGGGAATTTTTTTCTTTTCCTGGTTTGAGAAAAAAAAAATATAGGCCTATATAATTATAATATATGTGTGTGTGTCTCTGAACGCGTAGATAGAGCCGTCAAAAGAATAAGATCTAAATCTTTACGGAATCAAATGTAGATGAAGTGTTGATTGTTATTAGCGTATTCGCATCTTCCGTGGCTTTGTCCAAAACGCGTGTCGGAGTAGACTTTACGGCGCTCGTACGCTGAAACTATTCATTTTACAAAAAAAAAAAATCGTTACGACATAAATTATTGGAATTTTTCTCTAGTTTAATTTATTACATAAATTTTTTCATCGTAAAATGAGTCGTAAAGGAGATATTGTGAAAAAACTGTTTTTGCGCGCCATTTTTCCAATATGGCGGCGCGAGCGGCAAAGATACGAGGTAGCAAAGTGAAAATTCGAAAAGAGCACGTCGAAATCTATAAAATCACCAATTTTCAAAACTCCCGGAAAACTTTCCAGGTAACCCCCTTTTTGAGCACCAAATGACTGGACTACTATGGGAAGACGTTTATTGATATTGGATAAAATTGGTTGACCTGTTTCGGAGTAATGCTCAATTTAGTGCCTATTTTATGGTAATATACGTATTCGAAAGAATTTATGAAATTCAAATCAGTTATCATGACAACATAGTCAATTGTTTTACTGTGATCTTATAAGGCTTTGCCAATTAAAATACAATTAGCTATGACAAATAACACTATTGCTTTACATGCGCTTATCCAACTAGACTGTTAAACTGACCCAGGTGGCTGAGATGGTGTCGTCTTGGTCTCACATTCTGGAGTCCCATGGTTCAAATCCCAAAACCGGCCAATTTGACTTTTTATTATTATTATTATTATTATTATTTTTTTTTTAATTTTTTTTTTTTTTTTTGCATATCATAATTGCAATCATAACTAAACAAAAACATACTGGCACTTTGTTACATCAGTTTACCTGATTTTATTATATCTAAAATCTTGTTACACGCTAGAAAAAGATTACAAGTGGTTTATTACTTGAAAATGAGTGTGTGAAACATTTTTGATTTAGGCAACTTAACCTGTGATAAAGCCATCATCTAAATCCTACTGCAATACCTCAATAAAAAATAAATAAATAAAATAAAAAATCAGGTAACTGCTAATGAGTAAGCTAAGCATATGTAAAGAAATAAGTTGTCTTTTACTACGATTACAATTTTGTAATCAAAATAAAAAAAATTATCCAATGAGTTATTTACAATTTAAATCAAGAAGTAACCTAACAGCTTTTTGGCCAGTTCTTCACAAGGCCTGGCTACTTCATCTTGATTACATTTTTATCCAAGTTATAAAATAAGTCTCTCTCTACATAGCAGACGCAAATTGCCATTTGGTCCATAACAGCTACATCTTGGGTAATGTGTACCATCAAAGCAGTATATTATGCTACTGTGAAGGTCTTTCAGATTAATACTATGGTCCATCAAACCAATTACTTTGATTCGCTTGCTGATAGAGGTTTTTGAAAAAAAAAAAAGTCAACAGAGTGCCTCATCCAGTCAATCCTTTTATAGTTTTCTTTTGTTAATTATCCTCAAAAATTTGTTCTATCAAAATTTTGTTAATTAATTGTGCTTTTTGCATCTTCAATACACTTTCTGACATGATTTTGTAAAATCACATCTAGACTAAGTTAATTTGCGACCAATATGACCAGTGCAAAAAAATTATTGTAATTTTCTGTCAAGTCCAGTGTATAACCCCTTCTGGTTTATTGCCTCTATACACAATGCCTTGCCTGCCAATAAACAAAACTTTATTAATTAAACGTTGAACATTCAATCTTCTGATGTGAACTTCTCTTTCTTGCTTTTTGGTTTGGTTACTAGTTAGAAAAGTTGAAATATCATGACATTCTTGGCTTAGAAAAGCTGCCTTAGCTGCTACATCAGCTTAAAATTGTTTGTACATGTGTAAGCTTCTTGGGATAAAGTAAAATGACTCTGATGCAACGAATTTTAAAGTAATTTAGTGTCTAGTTAAAAATACCTGAGTAATAAAAAATATAATCCAAGGGGCCCCTCTTGAGTCGGGGGCCCTTGACGAGGAAAGAAGAAAAGGAAAGGGATCCAGAGCTGATATGAAGTTACCATTCTCAAAGTTCTCTGTGAAGGGGATGGTTTGGGGGCAAAGTTTCCACTACAGAAACACAGGAAGAGGGCAATCTCTTTGTACCCGGTAGATACCTTGGCCTTGATAGCGACTGAGCCGTTGAGACCACCGTTTTTTATCATTAGGTTTCCAGCATTGAATTTTCTCTAGGTGACCGATTGCCCAATCCTCACCTGACAATAGAACATTGACCAGCACATGGGAATTTGTGAAATAACAGCAGTTCTCAAGGCCATTTTAGGTTAATTTTATGTCTACTTTTTCACGATTTTACTTAGTTTTATAATCTTTGTACAAATATAATGTGTTATAAATGGAATCTAAAGGTTGTAAAGTCATTACTATGTTTTTAAAATGAGAATATTATTGACAGTGGAGTGCGGTACTGTCTCCTTGATCTCCATCAAGTTGACAGCCCTGGGTTTCTGCATAACGTGACCCAATGATCCCTCCCCTCGCAGCTGATTAGACAGTTCTCATGAACATGCATCATTGAATTGTGCCATTTTAGGCTTATTGTGTGTGAAAAAAACTAAACTCCATGGCGCTACATCCCTGGAGGGACTTGGCCTACCACCCTACCGCTGCGTCATCACCCGTAGGCAGATGGCAGGATTGGGGTGCATGTGGTCAGCCAACACCCACGGCCGTTAATGGTGGTCTTCATGACCGGAGCCGCTACTTCTCTATCAAGTAGCTCCTCAATTAGGAATCACGAGGCTGAGTTCACCCCTACCAGACCTCCCTACCTCAGAAAAATCCGAGGAGGTACCGGGGATCGAACCAGGACCGACGGATCTGTAGTCAGCGACGCTGACCACAAGACCACGCCGGCGGACTTATTGTGTGTGAACCACTTAGAAATTTTATTTAAATTTACAATATTTCTACAAGAAAAAAGTCATATAGATTCTAATGGTTTTGAAGAACAGGATAATGTGAAATTTAACCATTTAAAATAGACCCAGATACGAGCTATGGTTTCCCCAGTTGATGTTACAAGCTTGAAATCAAAGACATTCCATTTGTTATGGTGTCCCTGAAATATTTTGAAGATTTAGGTGTTCAAATATATTTAAATGTTTGCAAGATGTTCTCAGAAAAATACAGATGGATTTTAGGAGACAGTCTACTATGTACATGTTCACAACTCTTAAAAGCTTACTAAGCCCCCTTAATTGTTTTTAACAACTCTTACACTTCATTGGATATGGATACAAATTTACACACAATTTTTGCTCGACTATGCATGTGTGCAATTGTCAAATTCTTCTGTTTTGACACTACCTCATCCTCATTGGCGTAGCTTAAGGCCCCGAAAGACCCTGCAATGGGGGGGGGGGGAGGTGCAAAATGAAAATTGGAAAAAAGAATTTAAATGGATTTCATAAAGGGGGAAGATCATGCAAAGCATTGCTGTCTATTGGTTCGTTACATCAGTCGGTCGCTCGCAGTCGCTCAATCAATCCAGTGTGACAGCCCTAAAGACTGGTGTTCGAATGAATCATCACCCCTTCAAATGACAGTATTTCTGTTGAAGACTAATCCATGCTATTGTGCATTTCTGTGAGCAGGGCCTGGTAGAAAAAACATTCACTTTGTCTAGCATAGACGGGGTATTACTTCCTAGTGGTAAAAATGATTCAGGCAAATCTTACTACCTCCGAGATCCTGTCAACATATCAAATTTGATATTTCCTATGCTCGAAGGCTTGCTACTGAACCCACATTGTGCTTGAACATGTAGGGTGTAGGGAGGGGCAAGGAGGGTGGTTAGCCCAAATCCCGTGCTACAGGAAAAAGAGTTGGGCCCTTCAGGAGAAGACTGGTTCACATTACACAATATTCAAGTGCTGTTGGTAGTGTCGTCTGTGGCTCTGTGGCTAGTGTATTGGAGTGTGGGACATGAGGTCATGGATTTGAACCACGCTTGCACCTTTTTGCGTAACATTTTTAAAACCTAAACATAGTGTACTGTACTGTATGAAATTTTAAGAATAAATTGTCACTTTCTTATATTTTTTTTCCCTTTCTTAATATTTTAATAACATAAATACAGTGTTCTGTCACAGGCCTAGATACCCGTCATTTTTAAGAATTCGCTGCCACTATCTTATAGTCTGTATTTTTTTTGGGGGGGGGGCTTTCATAGTATTTAAAAAACCATAAATACAGGGTACAGTAGATTTTAAAAATTCATTGCCAATACCTTATGGGTGTGTGTGTTTTTCTTTTCTTCTTTCATAATTTTTACTAACTTAATTATAGTGTTCTGTATAAGATTTTGATCTTGCGGGTTTCTGTGTCACGATGGCCACAGCTCTAACTCCCGAGCGATCGGGTGAAATATCAATGCAATTAAAGCCACTAATGGTGTAATGACTCTGGTTCTCATGATTACAGTTAAAACTACAATGAAAAGAACCACCTACCTCATCATAAGAGATGTTGGAAATGTCCACCTCTTGCATCCACACAACACTGGCATCTTTTTAGGAAATTTTCTTTCACGCGCTTAAGTTTAGCTTCCGAGATGACTTGATTTCTCTTATGATATTGTCTTAAGTTCTTCTAATGTATGGGGGTTTGACCTATAGGCTACACTTTATTTTTCAAGTTCCCTTATAAATAGTAGTCACATACTGTTAGAAGAACTTATGTCATTGCCTTGTATTTTGTCTTTTTTGCTTTCATGTATTTTAAAATTATAAAGACAGTGTATCATTTCAAGATTTTAAGAATTCACTGCCACTACCGTATATATTTTTTGCTTTCATAATGTTTTAAGAACTTAAGTACAATTTTCTGTATAAGGTTTTATGAATTCAATGCCACTATATTTTTTCTTTCTTCTATAATATTTTAAAAACATAAATACAGGGTGCTGTATAAGATTTTAAGGATTCACGGCCATGTCTTATATGATATGTATATAAGGTGTTAAATATATAAATCATTATGAAAGATACATATATAAGTGTTAATTCAATGTAACATCACCTTATTCCCTCAAAAAGTTAACCTTAGCCAAATATTTGATCTAAGTCAGAGATGTCCAACATGAGGCCCGTAGGTCACGTGCGGCCCGCGGGTCACGTGCGGCCCGCGACCTCACTATTTTCGTCCTGCAGAGCAGTCCTCTAAATGTATTAATTACCCTCAAATACAAAATGTATAAAGTCAAAATATAGATGTTCCCTCTCTGATAAGTCACTTACTCAGTTGCTTCGTTTATCAACAACAAATATTAAAGTTAATATTGATGCATTAGTTAGTGAAAACCAACATCTCAAATTTCCCACAATTTTTTTTGTAATTTGATATTTTTTTAATAAATTAAAATAATAATACAAACTTGTTTTTTTTCTTTGTATACCATACCTATTAAAACTCACTGATAAAGTTGCATACGAAGTATTTTATAATGTGGCCCTCCAAACTGCATTTTTTTTAAAGCAGCCCTTGGGGCACTTGCAGTTGGACAGCCTTGACCTAAGTACAACACCTTGGAACATGTCACTTATTTCAAGTATTTGCCTATTAAGGGAACTGTAGGGTTGTCATGTCAAAACCTACCCTCAAATTTAGCACATTGGTAGGTCATCATTTCAGATAGACACATACCAAATTAAGTTAGCAGCTCATATGAACTTTTAGTGGGTGAAAATTAATTGCGAATCTGGAAATTCGAAATATTGAGTAGCTTCGCAGTGGGAGGGGGTTGGGACCTTCTCTACTTATGCCACTGCATTAGCTCTGACATTATCGCAGAGCAGGGATTCTGCTCTTTGTATAGTCGTACGTGTAGTTAGCCTTATCTCTTGGCTTAAATGCCAGTCTTAATGGAGACTTAAGATAAATGGAGATAAATCTCAAATGGTTGTATTCAAGAAAAGATGTCCTCGCATAACTGAAATTCTAAGCATACAAAATCAAGAAATTTCTTTCAGTAAGTCTGCAAAATATCTTGGTGTTCATCTAGATAAAAAACTGACGTTCAGACAACATATACCGTGTGTCCATAAAGTCATGGTGCACTTTTGATCGGTCACAGGAAAACAACAAAACAAGGTAGAAATGTGAAATCTGCACCAAATAAAAGAAAAACTCTTCCAAGTTTTTTAGTATAAAGTGCAAGCATGCACACAGGTAATGACACAATATGAACTACGCAGCAGCAGATCATCCCATGCCCATGCCAGTTGAGATGTGGATGGTACAGAGGAAAGTTCAGTGTGTTCTGTGGCTTGCTAAATTCAAATTCATGACCAAAGTGCAACGTGAATATCGTCGCATGTACCGGTAGTTTGTTGGACAAACCCCGTTGTGGTAGGCCATCAGTAAGTGACGAGTCTGTAAAGGCTATAAGGGAGAGCTACCTAAGGAGCCCTAAAAATCTGTGTATGCATGTGCTCGACAATTACACCTATGCAAGACTACAGTTCATAAGGTGTTAAAGAAAATAATGTGTACGTTTTTAGGTAGATTTCGAAGAAAAATCTACCTATTGCAATGGATACCATGTCATGATTTTCGAAAAATTCTTTCATATCTTTACGTTTCATGCTTCCCTAAGTACGAAAACACCGCCCGTTCAAAAAAAAATGGTGATATTTATATATATACAGTGTGTCCCACGCAAGAGTTGGCCAATGGCGCGGCGGGCACAGCTCCAACCCCCGAGCGATCGGGTGAAATATCTACGCTGATGAAGCCGCGATCGGTGTTATGATTCAGGTTCTCACATTTACAGTTAAAATTACAATTAAAATAAACACGTACCTCATCACAAGAGATATTGGAAATGTTCTCCTCTCGCATCCACACAACAGACACCATTTTAGGAAATTTTCTTTCACGCGCATAAGTTCAGCTTCCGAGACAGAGTTCATTTCTCTTGTGATAGGCCTATGTGATATTGTCTTTAAGTTCTTCTAACAGTATGTGAATATTATTTATGGAGAAACTTGAAAAATAAAGTGTATAGGTCAACTTCCCGTACATTACAAAGGAAACGGGTGAAATATCTACGTTAATAAAGCCCGCTGTTGGTGTAATGGTTCAGGTTCTCACAAAGAAAAACATATGTGATTTATTACATCATCTTGCAAGGACGCAAGACGTCGGTTTTTAGCAAAATTCCCAGGTGTACGTCCTCCAAGCAGAGAAGCCGTGCGAAAACTTGTAAGCAAACTTCGGGAAACGGGTTCGATTCTCGATAGTAAACGAAGGACCAAGCGGGGCGTACTTACTGGACAGAAATTAGATCAAACCCACACACATTAGAAGAACTTAAAGACAATATCAGAAGAGAAATTAATTCTATCTGAAGCTGAACTTATGCGCGTGAAAGAAAATTTCTTAAAAAGGTTCCAATGTTGTGTGGATGCAAGAGGAGGACATTTCCAACATCTCTTATGATGAGGTACGTGGTTATTTTCATTGTAATTCCAACTGTAAATGTGAGAACCTGAATCATAACACAGATCGCGGTTTCATTAGCGTAGATATTTCACCCGATCGCTCGGGAGTTGGAGCTGTGCCCGCCGCGCCGCAGGAACCCGCGTCATTGGCCAACTCTTGCGTGGGACACACTGTATTTATATTTAACATTTATAGCCTATATATCTTTACACGATAGCGGCCGTAATTTTGAAGATATTTGAACCAAATTTTATTATGTTATTTCTAGGCCCAATAGTTCGGACAAGTTCGTTAATGAGCAAAATTGGCCCAAGGGGGTGGACGGGGGAGGGGGTTGAAATTTTAAAACATTTATATCTCGGCCCCTATGAAGTATAGAGGGAAACTTTGTTTGAATAAATTAGAGTACTCCCTTGGGAGTTCACAGTGACACCAACGATTCGGGGGTTTTGGGGGTACGAGTGGGGGTGGGGGGGGGATGGAAATTCGAAATGTTTGAAACCACGTCTTGTGGGGTATCATTGAAAAGCTCTTGATGAGTACTATACAAATCAATAACTAGTTTCTCGATAGCTCTCATTTAAGGCAAGAATTGAATGTTTGAAAAAGTGCTCTTTCCTCTTTTTTGCAATTATTATTGCGGGTTTGTCATGCCAAGGCTAAAGACGAAGAGTGCTATGCAGCGACAGTAAATTAAACCAAAAGCACTTTGAAATCTACCTCAGCCTGTAGGCTTGCCTAAAGGGATTTTTTGGGTTAAAATGGCAGCTGTTGCACACTATCAAACCGGTGGATAGATCCAAACGATTCAAGTTTGCTACAGATAAGCTTCATGAGATCGACATTAATGAACGATTTCTGCAGAAGATTGTGTTGAGCAGTGAGGTGATATTCCATGTCTGTGGACTTGTTCATCTCCATAACGTCTGAATATGGGGTGCTGTGCCTACCTTGAGTACGAACTTAACATCCCTAAAGTGAACGTGTGGTGTGGCCTGATGAATATAAATTGACAAGCCCATTTTTCTTTGCGGAGCTGACTGTGATGGCAAACAACTACCTTGACCTGTTGGAATTGTATGCAGTGCCACAATTTCCAGAAGGTGTCATCGTTCAACATGACGGTGTCCTCCACACTGTGCCGCCATTGTTCATGAGTTTCTGGATACAACATTCCCCCAGGGGTGGATAGGCAGGGTTCTGTCAAGCCATGGACATCACGATCCCCAGATCTGATGCCTTTAGAATTTTACTTGTGGGGGGGGGGGGGTTATGTGAAGCAACATGTGTACAGTGAATGTATCAATGACATTAATCATTTAAAACAGAGAATCACAGATGTTATTCACACCAGACATCCTTAACCGTGTGTGGGAAGAACCTGAATATCATTTAGATGTGTGTAGGGCAACACATGGAAGCCACATCAAACTCCACTGAATAAGTTTGAAACTTGGAGAGTTTTCCTTTTATTTGGTGCAGATTTCACATTTCTATCTTGTTTCGTTGATTTCCTGTGATTGGTCAAAAGTGCACTATGACATTAAAGACACACGGTACTTGCTACTAGAGAGAAAGCTTTTCAACGGTTCATTCCACTCTATCCCATGTTACAGATCCACATCCCATTGAAGATAAAATTGTTATGTACTTCTTGAATTCGATCCTGTATGATTTACACCTGAGCCAATCCATGTGAAAGTGGACAAAGGTGGTTACATCTTTTTTTTTACGTGACATAGACATGTTATATATCAAAGTAAAGGTAAAAGACTGTAGAATTTGAAAATAGATTCACAATTCTATTAAATTAAAGGTATCTATATAATAACAACTGCTGAAATGTGTATTTTTTTTGTTGACTGAAATTTATAATTTAACATGTTGGCTAGTACTGCATTATACTCATGGAATCAGTAGATTTGCTGCAATTTTTAATTTCACCCACAAAAGCACAAATAAGTGAAGATTTTGTCATCATAAAACAAATTTTTAAGATGAGTTTCAGTGAAGATATTCATCAAATCAATTTTCAAGGTACCGTACCCTTGTCACACCCGTCACAAAAAACATGTAATAGTTTGCGTAGAAAGCCAAGTAATCAAATTGTATAAAATGGAAACTTGGTAAAAGTTAAGATATTTCAATACAGAAGACACACCTAAAATATAATTTTGAAATGCCTACTATTTTGGCTTAATTTTGATGTGACGGGTGTGACACATGTTGCGTGACGGGTGTGACATATGTTGTGTGACGGGTGTGACACTTATGGAAAATGCCTTTTACAGCTTTTGTATAGTGATTATTTCATGCAGATGTTGAATAAATCATATGTTTTCATTATTACTATCTTTTAAATGGCTCTTGGACTTCTTGGACTTCCGTGGTATAGAACAGAACTTCGTAGTTTGCAAGACAAAGAAACTACGATCTACAAGCTTTGGCTATGGATGACACGGATGACAGGTGGAAATGTCACAAATATTTTAATGGTGGTAAAGAAGTGAGGTAAAGATCTAGTGATCCCTATAGAGGCCATGAAGGCTTTTAGGATTCAAACGTTAAACCTCCAACAATTTTAGACTTCTACCACATGAAGGTGGTAAGGTTGTCAGTCTTATGCACTGGTTGCCTTTCCCTCAGAATTGCTTCTGGTACCCATTTCTGTTAGAAGATGAGATGACCTCAGGGCCATAGTGCCAGCAGAAGAATTAGGCCAATTAAAAAATCTCAAAAACCTCATCAGGAATTGAACCTGTGCCCTTCAGGTTTGTAGCACAGTGCCTCAACCAGCAGCATGACATTGTACCCCAATAAAGAAGTGAGAGTGATAGCCTAATTAATTTTGTGCCTGATTTCTGTACTGGTAACTGTGTATCTTAGAACTGCTAAGAAATTCAGATAGACAATACCTCTAACAGCCGATGAAATGAGTAGGCCTACATGGGAACAAATGAAGGAGAACAGATAGAAAAACAATCAGCCAATCTAAATATAGCTACAATATTATGTTTGTATGAGAGACAACAAAAATGTCCTGGTGACAAGAATAACCAGATCCACATCAATTCAGTAAAAGTTTGTGAAGAGCTCAGGCTTCCAAGTAGTCCAGGATTTTAGAGTAGAAGACAACGAAAACTGCCTAACTAGTACCGGAGGAAAATTTCACTTCACAACTTTACACAAGCCTGTTGGACAGAGTGGAAAAAAGACTAACAAGGGAATTCTTTTTTATGCTGAGATCATGTGCTGGGATTCCCCAGGATTGGTATATTATCACAAAAAATTTTCATGAAATTCATGCAAAATGGTACAGAGGCAGAAGGTGCAAAGTGTGGTTAGTGTTGCAGATTACAGATCCATCGGACTGGGTTCGATCCCCGGTACCACCTCGAATTTTTCTGAGGTAGGGAGGTCTGGTAGGGGTACATTCAGCCTTGTGATTCAAATTGAGGAGCTACTTGATAGAGAAGTAGCGTCTCCGGTCATGAAAACCACCATTAATGGCTGTGGGTGTCGGCATGCTGACCACATGCCCCCCAATCCTACCATCTGCCTACGGTAGATGATGCAGCAGTCGGGTGGTAGGCCAAGTCCCTCCAGGGACGGAGTTTAGTTTAGTTTAAGTCTCGGTTATAAGTTGATATTGTCCCATCCGACATGTCACACCCGTCACGTCACACCCGTCACACTGATAAAGTAAATTTTCAATAACTATAAAAATATTTTTGTAAAATCCAATTATGCATTTCAGTATGTTTATCAGTTCTCTTACTTGAAAAAATAAAACAAATATAGTGAAGCTAATCAATTCACAGAAATTTCAATTAAACCTACATAAGAAAAAACCTTTGTCCAATTATGGTCACACCCGTCACATGCACAATATATTTTCCAGCTCAAGCATACAGCCTTGAAAAAAACATTAGATCATATTTTGTACTTCCAATGGGTTGGTATGTTAACACAAAAAACTTTGATGACATTCCTGCAATATGGTTCAGAGGTAGAAAGAAATAAGTGTAATGAAATCTGTCCAAATGTCACACCCGTCACTATGGATTGGCTCACCTATGAAATTTGGGGAACAGCTCATATGCGCCGTCTGAAACGTCAGGATGGAATACAACATGCTGTGTGCAGGACAATAACAGGAGCAGACTAATTCAAACATATATTGGAAGTTTTACACAGTGAAGCTGTATTATAAAGGATAAAATATTGAGTTGGGTCTAGAACGTATACTTCACTTCTTGTATAAATACCTGAACTAGTTTCAAAGACCATCGTCATTCATAATCATCACATTAACACCAAGTCAGTTGGTGATCTGATCATTATGAATGACGATCGAAACTAGTTCAGGTATTTATACAAAAAGTGAAGTATACGTGCTAGACCCAACTCAATATTATATCCTTTAGGAGCAGACTATCTCATCCGCAGTGTTCAGCTATGTGAAGACCTGGGAATAATGAAGTTTAGTGATTATGTTCAGATGTTTCGAAATAAAAAAAATTCATTGAACTTTCATCCGAATCCACTGTTACAAGAATTAATGGAAGAGGAGTGACAAGTACCTCCATGCTTCACTTTTAGTGATGACCTTGGCAAAAATCACAAATTAACAAGATTATGTGTGTAAATTATATTTTTGTATTTATAAATTAAAAGTCATTTTTAAAATCTGAGAATTTCAACATGGACAGAAGAGGGATAATGAAAGTAGGCCTAAATGGGCAAACATTGATCGATTTGGACCACACTCACTCTGCAGGGATTTGCTGGGCCAGGGAACTCGAATCTGAGACCATTTCCCAAGCGGCGCTTTCTAAATTGTGGAATGCACTCCAAAGCCGGATTTTTAGCTGTTTCATTATAATTATCAGTTATTCAGTTTATGAATGATTTGCATTTAGTGTGTTAATAATTATGTTTTAATTATTTTGCTCTTAATTTTTAATCTTCAAACTAATTATCATGGGCACCTGCTAGTGTATCTTAAAATAAAATCACACACAGACCGGGAGAAGGCTTCACACAGTACCTTCAGAGCCGAGTAACCTTCTAAAACTGGACAGGAAGGGAGAGAGGTCTAGCCATAATTCAACCGGATGAGAATAATTAATTTACCAAGGCGATCCTCCAGCAATGAAATAATATAAAACTGAAACTGAAATAAAATTACTAAACACGAACCTTTCCTGTGAACCAGTAACAGCAAGCTCAAAAATCCAAAATCTAGTGAACTACTAAAGCTTACAATATGGCTGACATGTTAGCGTCGCGTCCTTCAAACTGATGCCAACAGTTTTACATGTGTAAATGCACACGTAATGATAAATGAATTACTTACAAGCTCGCATGAAGAGAGAGAATTTCACTTATAAATTCACATAACCAGTTAAAACTGTGAACTGAATTGGGAAACTGGAGCCCAGCATAGTGGTCCAAAATGCGAATCTAGTGGGACAAAATTCATTTGGTCACCCTTGTAAAAATAAATAAGCATAGTAGGATAATACTGTAAACATGTCCCAGTATCACGAATGGACCTTTAAATTTCTTGAATCTCATGTGTGACAGCATGACACATCCTCAAAGTTGAATGAAAGCTTGCTGACTTTGTGTTGAATGTCAGGCTGTTTATGTCTTTCAATAAGTTTCATCAGTGGATGGTAGTAAGTGTGAACAAGTGGATGATTCTATTCCTACTGGATCGTTTATTCTAAAGCAGTTGTGCACAACCCGCGGCCCGCCGGAATATATATTGTGGCCCGTTAAAGTTAAATGTAAGATTAATTAATATTGAATATGATTTGGTTTCAAAATTCCATTAATGGACTAGTTCTTTAACACACTAGACATGTCACTATCAGTGCCATTGATTCAAAGAATTTTTAGTTAATTCGGAAGAAGATTATGACGATGTCTTATATTTCACACAAGTTCGATGGCTAAGTGCAGGTAACATGTTGAAACGAGTTTATGAACTTCGGGGAGAAATTCGTTTGTTTTTGACAGGTGGACGAACTGGACAGCAGTGATTGGATTTCTGATTTGGCATTTCTGGTTGATATGGACAGCACCTTAATGAACTGAATACCAAAATGCAAGGCATAAACCACATGATCCATCATCTCTTTAATTTAATCAAATATTTTGAAAGAAAACTTGAAGTTTCGCAGACACAATTAAGAAGTGGAGTATTTGTCAATTTTCCGACAATGAGAAAAATGATGGAATGTACGAACAGATCTAATTTTGGGAAATACGTTGACCTCTTGAAAAATCTCACAGAAGAGTTCAACACCCGTTTTCAGGATGTTCGGAAGTTTGAAAAATCATTTGAATTACTTTCCCTGCCCTTTCGTGTTGATATTGAGACAGTGCCTGAAATTTTTCAGATGGAATTAATTGATATCCACAGTAACACAGAATTGGAAGCAAAATTTGATGGTGTATCACTCCTTGATTTCTACAAGCTGTACTTACCTAAAGAAATGCACAATCAGTATGGCCATGCATTGAAAATGGCAACTTTATTTGGTAGCACGTACGTCTGTGAACAGTCATTTTCGGTTATGAAACAATTGAAATCTAAAACACGATCCAGACTTACAGATGAACATTTGGAAGCGAGTATGCGTATTGCAATATCAAACATTGGACCTAATATTGAAAAGTTGACAAAACTGAAGCAGTGTCAAGTTTCTCATTAAAAGGTGAATAACATTTGCGTTATGACTAGTAATTAATTAGTAGGCATGCCAGTAAAAGGCATGTTATTACTATTGTTGTTTTATTGAATATTATACTATTACATTAAATAATGATAAGTCCTCATTCAGAAGTAAGGTATAATCAGGCCTACAGTGGAGGATTGGATGATGGTACACTGTGGCCCTCTGAATTTTTTATAATAGAATGGCCCTTGGTCTAATTAAGGTTGTGCACCCCTGTTCTAAAGTATATAAAACTTCTTGATATAATAACTTAGACAGATTTAGACATTTGTGAGTTCATAGTATTACTTTGTATTCTTCTCCAAAAATAAAGTAATTTTAATTTGAAAAAGAACGACTTATTAAAAATGTTCATCCGAATACTTTGAAAACGACTATTATACACCAGTCCAATTAATGGACTATAAGGCACAATTAACTGCAATGTGTGCAACTTGAACCTTTTTCTGAAAATTGTCTTTTCATGCATTCCACGAGTGATGGAAGGGACACTCAGAGTTAGAAAATTAAAAATTAATAGGCTATTTTTTATTTAAATCCTTGATTTATTCCTAGAGTCTAAAGTTTTGTTATTTGGTAAATAATAACGTGCAATTTTTAATAATCAACCACCATTTCTGTCTGCAATTCATAAAAATAATGACGTGATGGACAGGACAAATATTGAGCCTCAAGTGTTGGAGAGTATAGAACATGACATTATTTCTGTGAGTTTATGTATGCATATAAAACTAAATGTAACTTACACATGAAATTAAAACCCTAAGAATTACACACAGCACGTTTTAATGTAGGATCATTAACAAATTTAAGATTCGTAAAAGATAAATGATATGTGACGGACGGGACATGTCCAACAACTGCATTCCATAAAATTATTTTCAAACCTTTGAGGCAGAAACCCCTAAAGAGAACTACAGTAGAACAAAAATAACACTTCAGTGAAAGACCAGTGTAAGCTTATAAAAAATAGTCAACAGACTAAATTACACAACAGAAACACAGTCTGCTTTAAAGGTCATCCAGTGCCAACCTGAAACCTTCAATGTACCACTACCACCCAATGACTGCTACTTTCCTGAGTCGATGGTGATAAATTAAAGAAAAAAAGAGTTGTAGAATGTTTCTTCCCCTTTACATGCAATTTCAATATCTTAGGATTTCACTACAGCTGCTCATAGCAGTGATTTCAAGATTTTTTAATTTTCACTCATAGGCTCACTCACTCATGGAATGCATGTTTTGCAGGTTAATTTTATTAAAAGCAGAACAGTTAATCAGTACACTGCATCATGGTAACCAGCAATAAACCCAATCTGAGGACGAATGTGATGGGCAAGCATTAAATTTAATTATATGAAGTTAAGGGAGAAGGTGGGCGAAATTTCGATAGATTTTCATCAAAAAGGGCATTTTTTTTTTGCATTGGATTGAACTATTAACCTTAATTATCATGTTCTCTAATTTTTCAATTTATCATGTTCTATAATTTTCAGAGCCCTGCACCACTTGGCAGTGCTGAAATTTACATAATATTTAACAGGCTGCAGTCGCTCTACTTTTAAAACTTCATCCCATCTGATATTTGCTAATCTGCTAAAAAAATTCGCATTGCTTAAATGAACACAAAATACCGTGTATTTCTATTATTCACTAAGTTATTGTGACTGTATGATTACGCATTTAAAAATCAATGGATTGCAGATGTGTTCAAAGAGTCATTTTCATTTTGAGTCATTAATTCATATCAATTAAATTGACAAACCTCACCATCCATCAATTTATCGTTGGCATATTACTAGCATTACATAGAGCATATAAAAATACTAGTTAGTAGTCACCTAATGGAGGGCAAGAAGAGAAGAATATCTTATGGTGCTGCTCTTAGCTCTTAATATAAGCACCCCATGTGTAAAATTTAAACATAATCAAGGATTCCAGTGACGAACACGTCAGTGAATATATACTTATATACTAAAACTGGCAGTTAAATTTAATGGTAACTTCAAATGTTTACGTGGTAGTTCATTATTCCCTTAATAAAGTGAAGTGTAAAGGGTTCCCTATTACAAGCGATGGAGGCCCAGAGGGTTCCAGGAGGTTGAGGCTCCCAGATTTTTAGACATCGGCACATGAAGGTGGTAAGATTGTCAGCCTTAGGCACCGGCTGTCTTTACCCCCAGGAGTGCTCCTGGTACTCATTTCTGTTAGAGGCTGAGTCGACTCCAGGCCCATAGTGCCACCAGAAGGATTAGGCCAATTGAAAAACTCCAACGACCTCATCGGGGATTGAACCCGCGACCTTCCGGTTTGTAGCACAGCGCCTCAACCACTACACTACGGCGCACCCCTTATTCCCTTAATACTATGACAAAATTCCAAGTAAAATACCTTTCCTACCATTAATATGCATTACATTCGCCAACAAACTCTTTTTTTTATGATTTCAAGTTTCAAAATTGGGGTGCGCATTAAATTAGAGTACTATCAGAATGTGAACAATAACACATGTTAATACATTTTGGATTCACTCCACAAAAGTCAACGAAAGATGCTATATGCCATGTCGTTGAATGGATGAAAGATATATTTAAACAAAGAATGATTGGGATGCTTATTTCCTTAGATATCACTGGAGCTTTTAATAACGCATGGTGGCCGAAAATTTTGTTTCAATTTAAATAGAAAATGTCCAAGAAATATTTATATTATTATGCAAAATAATTTGTGTAATCGTCAAGTTCAGTTAACTATAGGTGAGGAAACTGTTGTTAAAAATGTAACACGAGGTTGCCCTCAAGGTTCTGCTTGCAGCCCAGGGCTATGGAACATCCTCTATGAACTCACCACGAACATCTGGTAATTGAAGATCGTGATCAAAACCACATATACAATATATATATAAAGATGGATCACGTTTTAATGGAGAGGAAGGAGCATCAGTGTTTTGTGAGAATAAGGAAATATACTTCAGAGTTTTCAAATTGGCTCCCAACTGTAGTGTTTTTCAAGCTGAATTATAAGCTATAAAATAAGCCATGAAATGGTGCGTGGAGTCAAAGCATAGCGCGCGAATTCATAGTGATTCACAAGCTGCTCTCTACTCCATTAACAACAGATATAATCTGAATCCGATCTCTGCTGAAATTAGAAATTCTATCCAAGGGCATGGAAATCATATATGTGTTGGGTACGCGGGCACATTGGAACAGTGGGAAATGAGCGTGCAGACCAGTTAGCAAAATCAGCAGCAGCCTCTCATCAGAATTACTCACACTCAAAAAGTTCTGTATCATATGTTAAAAGCCAGATCAGGAATCTCATCAGTCGCTGGAATGACGAATGGGTCCAAAGTACTAATGGTGCATAAACTAAGGAACTGTTTTTCCCCACTGTGTACAAAAGGTTACAGGCTAAACATTTCTCACCAATATAAATATTAGATGGAAATTTACAGTGAAGTGTTGATATCTGTAGTAAGATTGAGATCGGAAATATACACACTAAACTTCACTCACCCGCCGCTAGAGGGCCAGTCGGAATCAGCTGATGATGGCGGGAAGACCCGCTGAAATGATCATCCTGGGTAAATATACGTTTTAGTGAAGTTTAGTGTGTATATTTCCGATCTCAATCTTACTACAGATTTCTCACCAAATTTTATTTTAATACAATTTCTAACAGGTCATGGAAAGTTTGGTAGTTATTTTACAAGATAGAAACCACGTCTGCAGATGTCAGCTGTCACCAGAAACTGTGAAACACTTCTTATTTGACTGTCCATTATTCAAAAGAAGGAGGTTTAATCTTAAATTGCATGCTTCTCAGTGTGAGAGAACATTTTCCAACTCATGTCTCCATTTATTTTTCAATGTCTGCTGTTTTGGAGAATTTATCAGTTTTATGACGTACATTCACGATCAACTTTAGTTAATTGCTTATTTAATGTTTGAATTTATATATAATTATTAAGATTAGTTTGTAAACTACAACCCTAACATGCCTCTGTGGCAAAATAGGGTTTCCATCCCTGGAGATTAAATAATAATAATAATAATAATAATAATAATAATAATAATAATAATAATAATAATAATAACAACACATGTTAATTAGTCAGATCAAAGGAAAGAACTGAAGCCAGTGTTTACACTGAAGAGAAAATATTGCAACATTGCTTTTGTTTTGGAAAGCGGAAACCGAGTTCCCCACCCTCTGACTTGGTCAGAACAAGAAACATAAAGAAACACCTACTCCTCTCAAGCCGCCTGGGTATGCAAAGAAAAACTGTACTATACAGTAGGCCATATATGGGCAACGCCCGGCCCGCGGGCCGGATGTGGCCTGCCTCGACTTTTGATCCGGCCCGCGGAACATTTTAAAATCACGCTCGAAAAAGTAAATATTTTCGGTTCTCGCCAACAAGAGAGTGAGAGGGGGGAAACAAAAGCCTGAACTACGAGGGTGTTCCTTCCGGTCAGCGCTAGAAAAATGCTGCAATAGGCCTAAATCAAAGTATCGAACCAGACTTACAGAAGTAAATTCGGAAAACACTCTGCACTTGTATATTAGTGGGATTGATGCCAACATTGATTATCTTGTTTCTCAAGCTCAAGCTCAGGCTTCTCATTAATTTCTGCTGATTGTAAGTAAATACCTAATCAGTTCGATATTGGTCTCATTCATGTAACTTTAGCATTATACTTTACAAACACAAAAAATCGTATCATAATTATTTTTTCACAACTAATTTACCTATTATCTACGGCCCGCGACTTCATATATATCGTAAACTTTAGCCCGCATCTTTCCAAAGGTTGCCCATACCTGCAGTAGGCTGAGAATGAAGAAAGGAAACGGACTTCCAGTGGTCGTACCGCAAGACACGGCACATATGTTCTTGCAACTATGCAAAAGTCAAGATGGATATATATATATATATACACACACACACACACACATTCATGAACCGCAGATTGTCTCTGTTGGACATTACTTGAGAATATTATAGGAGAAAAATTCCTCTGGCACTGGGATTTGAACCCAGAACCTTTGGCTATCAGTGCTAATGCTCTACCAACTGAGCTATGCCGGAGTTCACTTCACAGTACCAGATGGAACCTCTCTCCTATAACTGATTGCTCTTAATAGTCTACCTCACTGCAAAAGTGTTGTAGTACATTAAATACCATGAACAACATAGATTGTATCAAGGGGCCTGCTATGATTAGTAAGTTACCCCTTTTTTAAATACCTGGTATTAGTCTAATAAAGCTAGGATTGAGACATAGTTTCTTCTATAATTAGGTTTTTAGGTGATAAGATTATTTTTAAAAATCTATTTGGTTAAATCTATGTTTTCAGAACAACATGCTGAGACAAAAGTATTCATGCAAGTTCCCTGGCTGCTCATCTAAATATTGTGTGGGCCCAACAGCCAAAGTTGCCAATAAACATTTTTACAGATTTCCTAGACCGTCCCGGGATGTACTTCAGATATGGAAACGTGTTTGTAAAATTCCGGATGAGGCGACATGTGATCATTTTTATGTGTGTGAAGACCATTTCTTTCAAAGAGATTTTATGAATTATACCAGACATAGATTAAACAGAGATGTGTTTCCAAAACATTTGGAACTTATGCCTTTTGTGCCTACACATACCAATCAAGAATGTGCCAAAACATTATGTGTAAAGAATGAATATGTTACCTGTGGTGTTGAACCCTCTTCATGCAGCAGTTATGGTGAGTACCCTAACTTGATAAGGAAGATGCTAACAGGCTTGACTCCCAAGAAATCTGAAATGCATAAGGTCCTTAGAAATATGGAAGTGTGGTATTAATTTAAATAAGTTTCGACAGCGAGGTCAAATCATGATGAGATCTATATTGTTGGTGTGTTGCCTCATGGCTCCTGTTAATACAAACAAATATTTAATTTTGATGATTATGTTATGGGATGGAATAGCGTCATTGAGGCATGATAATATCCAGTCTGATGTTTTCCTTTAGAACTGAGGAAACCATGGAAAAAACCAATTCACAATAGCCGGCCCGGGACCCTATAATGCAAGTCCACGATTATACCATCTTGTCCACCTCATTTGGTAGAATAAGAAGAAATGTAAAGTAAAGTAAAAAAAAAGTTGCAACATGAAATCAAATTTACATTTATAATGGAAAATCTGGGGACTATGTTGTAGGGATGGGATATCGATATCAATGTTATCAAAATATGAATATTTTGTTTTCGATATGCAACATTGTAACATTAATATTTCAGTTTTGATATTACTGTGAGATCGACATTGCTCTTCAATAATAGTGATTTCCTTTCAAGAACAAAAATAAAATGGAGGGTGAGAGAGGGACTTAAAAAATGCACTATTATAACGGTGTATTTATAGAAATGGGTAAAATTGATTTTTTAGGAAATATAAAGTTAAACATTAATAATAGTACAATTTAAGTATAATATATTGAATTGAGTGCTATTAACATTTAATTACACTCATTTTCAGCCTATCTGGTTACCAATTTAAGTTTAGCTGCCACAAGAGTGTCCAAGCACAGTATAAGTATTAAATACAGTAAAGAAACTGTGTGTTAAAAGTCCTATGACAACATGTTGGCTGGACGACACTAGCGCTCCATGCGGAGATTAAGTAAAACTTCATTCTCATCATATCAAATGACTTGGGAAAATACATAAACACATCGCAAAATATGTTATGTTAAAAGAGAAAAATACAGAATATTTTTATTTAATGCAAATCTAATTTTAAATTTAAGAAATAACAAGACAGATACTGTATTATATTTTAGTTAAGAAGAGGTAAACAGTACCTAAATAGGCTACTGTTAAGGACTGTATCTAGGCCTAGTACTTTTCCTTTAAAATCATTGCCCTTTAATATAATTTATAATTCAAATTATGATGTTAAATAGCCTACATATTAATTATGTAAATTATATTATAGGTCTGTCACGTTGTTCATCCTGCACGTCATTGTTGACAGTGTATTTTGATTCTTTGCCTTATTTGGCAATATACGACTTCAATTTAGGGTCAATCCATATGAAATCATCGAATAATAAAATAATTTGTCGCCGACCTATTTTATTTTATTTTTAAGTGTATATTTTCTGTTTCTATGTGTATCTGGGAGTACAAAACAATTTTTTTCACATTTTTATCACTAACGCTTCGGCAACTAGTGGCCATTTTGCTTAGAAGGATCTGTCATTTTTGGCATTTTCAAAGGTTAGCGGTAAGTTAAATAACTATTTTATTTATGAAGATATCAACTTGAAGTAAAAACCATCTTAATCTACAAGAAACAGTCTACAGTTCATGTTATGACCAAAAATTTGTTAGGTCTTAAGGAAATAATCTAAAACCTTATTAGAAAACGCAGTTCCGATTAGAAAAAATTAACAACTTTATAAAACTTTTTTTCTTAGAAGGGATGAAAACGCATGTTTCATATTCCCCCCCCCCCCACAAAGATATAGTAGATCACTAGATGCTAGTAAAATTTGAGATCATTTATGTAAATCCTTTAGGTTTTATGAGTCTTCAAATATCTATATTTTGCAAAATTGTTGATTTTCAAATTAAAATATCTCAAATGGGACTGAACCGAAAAATCTGAAATTTTCTCAAAATATTCTTTTAGTGCCTAGTAATCAACATTCTGAGTGACAACCTAAGGGACCTAGAGGACATTCAAACGACAAATGGACTGAAGTTCGATACAGATCACAGGCTGATTCACACAAAATTTCGGGTAAAGAAAACCAGAAGATTCGTCAAAACAACACATAAACCCAAGGCCGAAAACGTCGAGAAGGAAACGTATAGATTAATGCTACAACAAGCACTGGAGCAGAGGAAACGAGAACCGGGAACTAATGTACAGGAAATATACAATGCACTACAATCAGATATCCTCACGGCGGCGGAAGTAGCCTCAGAAAGCAGAGCAGCATCAGCAAGAAACATAAGGAACAAACAGAAATTAAGTGAGAAAACAATTAAACTGATTGAAGAAAGAGAACAGAAAAAAGCTACCATGCATATGTCCACGAAGAACAAAATCGAGTTCGTAGAACTTAACAAGTTAACCAAAAGAGAAATCAGAAAAGACCTACGCGAATACAACTCTAACATAGCCAAGCACATCGCAACCACATCTAGATTGGTCAAGAAAATAAAAAGAGAAATAAATGAAGGGAAACACTGGATGTTGGGCGTTAAAGGGGACAGAGGAAAAAGAATAGCTAACAGAAAGGACATTAACTCAGCAGCCACTGACTACTATAAGGAACTTTATAAGAGTACCGCGCAACTAAGAAACGATGAACTCCCTCTAATCGGAGATGAGACCGCGCCACCGATACTCAAAGAAGAAGTAACACAAGCTATAAAAGAACTAAAATCTGGGAAATCCCCCGGTGAGGACGGGATTCTAAATTAATTCCTGAAATGGGGAGGAGAACCCCTAGTAACTGCAACGACCTCGCTATTCAATCACATATTACAAACTGAGGAATTACCACAACAATGGCAGCAGAGTACAGTAATTCTGCTGCATAAGAAAGGAAACAGGGACGACCTGAACAACTATCGGCCCATCAGTTTATTATCCAATTTGTATAAAGTATTCACTAAGATTCTCACCAAAAGGCTTACTAAAATCTTTGATGAAAACCAACCTCCGGAACAAGCTGGATTTCGCGCGAACTACAGTACAATTGATCACCTCCAATCAGTTAATCAAATTCTAGAAAAAGCAGAAGAATACAACATACAGATACACATTGCTTTTGTGGATTACAGAAAAGCATTTGATACAGTGGAACACACGAGTGTTTTGAGCTCCTTGAAAGCTATAGGCGTAGATAACAAGTACACAAGACTTATAGGAAAATTATACACAAACAGCACCGCCAAAATTAGAACAGAGATAGAAGGCACGCCATTCAAGATAGAAAGAGGCGTTAAACAAGGTGACCCGATCTCACCAAAATTGTTCACATGCCTGTTAGGACAAGTTTTCAGAAAACTGGATTGGGAAAAGAAAAGATATGGCTTAAACATAAACGGGAAAAGACTCACAAACTTACGCTTCGCAGACGACATTGTGTTATTCGCAAAAACTGGGAAAGAGATGGAATACATGCTGAAAGACTTAAGCGGGAAGAGAAGTAGGACTAAAAATGAACCCCGAAAAAACCAAGTTAATGTCACTTTCAGGCCAAGCAGCAATAACATTGAATGGAACAACAATTGATTACACCGACGAATACACCTATCTAGGTCAGTCAATATCATTGACAAAGAGAGGAGAGAAGGAAATTAGAAGAAGAGTGGCCATGGCGTGGGGTAAATTCTGGAGTCTGAAGTTTATATTCCAAGACAGATCTCTCAAGCAGAAGACAAAAATAGAAATACTAGAAAGTTGCGTCATACCAGTGCTAATCTACGGATGCCAGACATGGGCATATACACAAAGAGAGACAGAACTACTACAGAAATGTCAACGGAAGATGGAAAGGCGGATCCTCAACATCAAGTTGTGCGATAGAGTGACCAATGAAGAACTCAGAAGGAAGACGAAAATGCAGGATGTGGCGAGTCAGGCTTGGTCACTGAAGTGGAAGTGGGGAGGTCATGCAGCAAGACTCCACCAGGACAGATGGGCGTATGTCACATCAATGTGGGACCCCCGAATAGGGAAAAGGAGCAGAGGACGTCCAAGGCGAAGATGGTCCGACGACTTCACAAGAACACTAGGCACAACATGGAGCAGGACGGCTAGAGACAGAATAAAGTGGAGAAACATAATGAAAGGCTTAACAAACCCAAAGTGAACAGTGATCAGTGGTAAGTGATGATACCTATCAAACGCAGCACTTGAGCTCGCACGGACCAGCTCACCGAGCGAGCAAACTTAGAGCCAGCCCTACGATCGGTAGGAGGCCCTTGCCCTAAAGGGATGCCAATGGGCTTATTTTATTATTATTATTATTATTATTATTATTTAATCAACATATAAAATTTCATCACTGTGTTCTGACCAGAAGTATTTTATCTTTAATAAAGAAAATGCTAAAAAATAACACTGTCAAATGAGCGAATAACAGTGTTAAAATACAATAAAAATTGTCAAAAATAATATAATTATTTGTTGTTGCTAGTAAAATTAAATATGTCATAAAACTAACATATTAAATGTTCCATGGTAGTAGTCATAGTGATCAATACTCCAGCAGAAGGAGACCATATTGCCACATTTGCTGAGCAAGCCAGAATATGCTGACTTGAAAAAGGCAAGTCTCTACAGACTCCTCTGTAGCTCCTTTGTTCAGTAATCAGTAGCTGTGCTTGACTGAAGATATCAAAAAAGTTGCCCCTTCAGTTTAAAAAATTGTTTATTTTAGCGATGGAGTTGGTAGCCAGTACAAAAACAAAAAGAACTTTTTGAATATTTGCAATCACTTTGAAGCTGAATAGCATTTTTTTGCCACTTCTAATGGAAAGAATGCTTGCGATGCGATGGGATTGCAGGGGGTACAAAGAGGGCTGTCTCGATGGCTAGTTTGCAAAGACCATATTTGGACCAGATACCTTCAGCAGAAGAAGTGTTCAAATTTTGTTCTGAAGTAATTAAAGGTATTTCCTATACACTTGTATAAACATTTTTTAAACCTTCGGCTCAGCTGTGGAACAAACTTCTAGCATCATAAGGTGTTACATTCACTGAAAAAGTGATATTTATAGTGAACATAGTATTTCCATTTTGCCCAAATTTGAAATAAGACCTTTCGAAGTAAAGGACATTGTTGCCTGCATTATGATCAGAACTGGTGGTTTGGTGAAATTGATATTTTTTTAAGTGAAGGGGCAACTTTTTTGATATTTTCAGTCAAGCACAGCTACCGTACTGATTACTGAACAAAGGAGCTACAGAGGAGTCTGTAGAGACTTGCCTTTTTCAAGTCAGCATATTCTGGCTTGCTCACCGTCAGCAAATGTGGCAATATGGTCTCCTTCTGCTGGAGTATTGATCACTATGACTACTACCATGGAACATTTAAAATGTTAAGATATATAAGATATATATATAAGCATTCATGAACCACAGATTATTGTCTCTGTTGGACATTACATGAGAATATTATAGGTGAAAAATTCCTCTGGCACTGGGACTAGAACCCAGGACCTTTGGCCAATGCTCTACCAACTGAGCCAAGCTGGAGCTCAATTCACAGCACCAGATGGAACCTCTCTCCTATGACTGATTGCCCTAATGGTCTACCTCACAGACAGACAAGTCATGTCATATGCAGTCCGGCTTAGCTCTCAGTTGGTAGAGCATTGGTGCGAATAGCCAAAGGTCCTGGGTTCAAAGTCCCAGTGCCGGAGGAATTTTTCTCCTATAATATTCTTTAATATGTTAGTTTTATGACATATTTAATTTTACTAGCAACAACAAAAAATTATATTATTTTTGACAATTTTTATTGTATTTTAACACTGTTATTCGCTCATTTGACAGTGTTATTTTTTAGCATTTTCTTTATTAAAAATAAAATTCTTCTGGTCAGAACACAGTGATGAAATTTTATATGTTGATTACTAGGCACTAGAAGAATATTTTGAGAAAATTTCAGATTTTTCTGTTCAGTCCCATTTGAGATATTTTAATTTGAAAATCAACAATTCTGCAAAATCTCGATATTTGAAGACTCATAAAACCTAAAGGATTTACATAAATGATCTCAAATTTTACTAGCATCTAGTGATCTACTATATCTTTGTGGGGGGAAAATACGATACATGTATTTTCATCCCTTCTATGAAAAAAAGTTTTATAAAGTTGTTAATTTTTTCTAATCGGAACTGGATTTTCTAATAAAGTTTTAGATTATTTCCTTAAGACCTAACAAATTTTTGGTCATAACATGAATTGTAGAATGTTTCTTCTAGATTAAGATGGTTTTTACTTCAAGTTGATATCTTCATAAATAAAATAGTTATTTAACTTACTGCTAACCTTTGAAAATGCCAAAAATGCCAAATCCTTCTAAGCAAAATGGCCACTAGTTGCCAAAGCGTTAGTGATAAAAATATGAAAAAAATTGTTTTGTACTCCCAGATACACATAGAAACAGAAAATATATACTTAAAAATAAAATAAAATATGTCAGCAAACCCATTGGATGATTTCATATGGATTGACCCTTTATTGTAGGTCTATGTAGCGTCAATTACTGCAGGATGGACTCCATTAAACGAAACAAAAAATTCTGGAGCATTTGAAATTGAAGACACCATCGGTACAGCAGTTTTAATTAACGAGTTTTTATAGGAATTCATAAACTGTCTGTTTTCGGCGTGTGTCAAGCATAGACTGTAAGATAGATATATAAGCAATCATGAACCACAGATTATTGTCTCTGTTGGACACTACATGAGAATATTATAGGAGAAAAATTCCTCCGGCACTGGGACTTGAACCCTGGACCTTTGGCTATTCGCGCCAATGCTCTACCAACTGAGTTAAGCCGGAGCTCAATTCACAGCACCAGATAGAATCTCTCTCCTATGACTAATTGCCCTAATGGTCTACCTCACAGACAGACAAGTTATGTCATATGCAGTACTGTGAGGCACACTAAGTAGTGATTTTTGTGACCGGGCTCCCACTGTTATTGTACAGTTAACATTCAAGATAGATATATAAGCAATCATGAACCACAGATTATTGTCTCTGTTGGACACTACATGAGAATATTATAGGAGAAAAATTCCTCCGGCACTGGGACTTGAACCCAGGACCTTTGGCTATTCGCGCCAATGCTCTACCAACTGAGTTAAGCCGGAGCTCAATTCACAGCACCAGATAGAATCTCTCTCCTATGACTAATTGCCCTAATGGTCTACCTCACAGACAGACAAGTTATGTCATATGCAGTACTGTGAGGCACACTAAGTAGTGATTTTTGTGACCGGGCTCCCACTGTTATTGTACAGTTAACATTCAAGATAGATATATAAGCAATCATGAACCACAGATTATTGTCTCTGTTGGACACTACATGAGAATATTATAGGAGAAAAATTCCTCCGGCACTGGGACTTGAACCCAGGACCTTTGGCTATTCGCGCCAATGCTCTACCAACTGAGTTAAGCCGGAGCTCAATTCACAGCACCAGATAGAATCTCTCTCCTATGACTAATTGCCCTAATGGTCTACCTCACAGACAGACAAGTTATGTCATATGCAGTACTGTGAGGCACACTAAGTAGTGATTTTTGTGACCGGGCTCCCACTGTTATTGTACAGTTAACATTCAAGATAGATATATAAGCAATCATGAACCACAGATTATTGTCTCTGTTGGACACTACATGAGAATATTATAGGAGAAAAATTCCTCCGGCACTGGGACTTGAACCCAGGACCTTTGGCTATTCGCGCCAATGCTCTACCAACTGAGTTAAGCCGGAGCTCAATTCACAGCACCAGATAGAATCTCTCTCCTATGACTAATTGCCCTAATGGTCTACCTCACAGACAGACAAGTTATGTCATATGCAGTACTGTGAGGCACACTAAGTAGTGATTTTTGTGACCGGGCACCCACTGTTATTGTACAGTTAACATTCAAGATAGATATATAAGCAATCATGAACCACAGATTATTGTCTCTGTTGGACACTACATGAGAATATTATAGGAGAAAAATTCCTCCGGCACTGGGACTTGAACCCAGGACCTTTGGCTATTCGCGCCAATGCTCTACCAACTGAGTTAAGCCGGAGCTCAATTCACAGCACCAGATAGAATCTCTCTCCTATGACTAATTGCCCTAATGGTCTACCTCACAGACAGACAAGTTATGTCATATGCAGTACTGTGAGGCACACTAAGTAGTGATTTTTGTGACCGGGCTCCCACTGTTATTGTACAGTTAACATTCAAGATAGATATATAAGCAATCATGAACCACAGATTATTGTCTCTGTTGGACACTACATGAGAATATTATAGGAGAAAAATTCCTCCGGCACTGGGACTTGAACCCAGGACCTTTGGCTATTCGCGCCAATGCTCTACCAACTGAGTTAAGCCAGAGCTCAATTCACAGCACCAGATAGAATCTCTCTCCTATGACTAATTGCCCTAATGGTCTACCTCACAGACAGACAAGTTATGTCATATGCAGTACTGTGAGGCACACTAAGTAGTGATTTTTGTGACCGGGCTCCCACTGTTATTGTACAGTTAACATTCAAGATAGATATATAAGTGGGAGCCCGGTCACAAAAATCACTACTTAGTGTGCCTCACAGTACTGCATATGACATAACTTGTCTGTCTGTGAGGTAGACCATTAGGGCAATTAGTCATAGGAGAGAGATTCTATCTGGTGCTGTGAATTGAGCTCCGGCTTAACTCAGTTGGTAGAGCATTGGCGCGAATAGCCAAAGGTCCTGGGTTCAAGTCCCAGTGCCGGAGGAATTTTTCTCCTATAATATTCTCATGTAGTGTCCAACAGAGACAATAATCTGTGGTTCATGATTGCTTATATATCTATCTTGAATGTTAACTGTACAATAACAGTGGGAGCCCGGTCACAAAAATCACTACTTAGTGTGCCTCACAGTACTGCATATGACATAACTTGTCTGTCTGTGAGGTAGACCATTAGGGCAATTAGTCATAGGAGAGAGATTCTATCTGGTGCTGTGAATTGAGCTCCGGCTTAACTCAGTTGGTAGAGCATTGGCGCGAATAGCCAAAGGTCCTGGGTTCAAGTCCCAGTGCCGGAGGAATTTTTCTCCTATAATATTCTCATGTAGTGTCCAACAGAGACAATAATCTGTGGTTCATGATTGCTTATATATCTATCTTGAATGTTAACTGTACAATAACAGTGGGAGCCCGGTCACAAAAATCACTACTTAGTGTGCCTCACAGTACTGCATATGACATAACTTGTCTGTCTGTGAGGTAGACCATTAGGGCAATTAGTCATAGGAGAGAGATTCTATCTGGTGCTGTGAATTGAGCTCCGGCTTAACTCAGTTGGTAGAGCATTGGCGCGAATAGCCAAAGGTCCTGGGTTCAAGTCCCAGTGCCGGAGGAATTTTTCTCCTATAATATTCTCATGTAGTGTCCAACAGAGACAATAATCTGTGGTTCATGATTGCTTATATATCTATCTTGAATGTTAACTGTACAATAACAGTGGGAGCCCGGTCACAAAAATCACTACTTAGTGTGCCTCACAGTACTGCATATGACATAACTTGTCTGTCTGTGAGGTAGACCATTAGGGCAATTAGTCATAGGAGAGAGATTCTATCTGGTGCTGTGAATTGAGCTCCGGCTTAACTCAGTTGGTAGAGCATTGGCGCGAATAGCCAAAGGTCCTGGGTTCAAGTCCCAGTGCCGGAGGAATTTTTCTCCTATAATATTCTCATAGACTGTAATTTTCACTCAAATATTTTATATATTTTGTTACTAGGTTTTCTTGTTGACCATTAATGACCTATTTTACACACCAGAAATCATTACAACAGAATAAAATATAAAAATATTACATTAAAGTAACTTGAAACATAACCACACCAGAATCACGAGTAAGCCAGTAGGCCTACAATAAATATTACTTATTTTCGTTCTTACCTTTCTGGATGTTTCAAGAAAGTGAAGAAATGCAATTCAGGATTTTGTCTTTTATTATCACTGAAATTTACAGCAGAATAATAAGGTCCTTTCGAATATTGCATGTTCTAATAAATACAACACTCCTATTTATTTACATACTTCCCGGAGTAGTTTCTGTAGTCTTACTTTATGGCCGCTACAATCGCTAGTAAATGCGCGTGCATGCTCGTCTGGCAGAAAAACGGACTGAGTTTCTGTACTGTATTAATACTTATACTGTGGTCCAAGTTACATTTACTCATCAGAAGAACAACAAGCAGTGATGCCAGATCATTCCGTAAATCGTTATACGATACAAATTTGCATTACACAAATTTGGATTTGTTCCTACAGCACTCCGAATCCATGAACATATAGGTCACGCGTGTGCTCAATGTCAGGTTCCATACATTATGAAATTGTCAATGTGCACATGCCTGAACTATGTATTAACAGTTTCTGAGTGCTCTAGGGACTAACCTATTATCATAGGTAATCCCACGAGAGTCTATGAGTTTATCAATAGATCGCGACTGCGCAGCAGGAGCAAATTTATCTGATGAAACTCGTCAACTCGAGTTGGATTTATTAAGACTATTCCATGAATAAAAATGTAACGCATTAAACCAATAATAATTACTTTCGTGTTTTGTTATATAAAAACAAAACTAACAGCTTCGAGATCACAGCATACTATGAATCAACCATCCATAAATCGATTCGAGTGACCACGACCATGTTGAGACCAGTGCTACCAATTGTGTATATAAGACATAGTTAACTTAATTCAGGTAAGCTAACACCAGAACAGAATAAAAGCACACGAACTGGCTTGCATCGGATTGAAATTGTGTTTTTAGTCGATGTACACTTATATTATTTCAATTTCCATACAAGTTATGTTGTATAAATTAATCTGTTTTCGTGCTGCTTAATGACAAGGTACAGTATTATACGGCACATTGATGCTTAAGTGTCCAGTAATGAAATGACGTTTTATCAGGTAAAATCCATTCCTCTTTATTAATGGCAAACTTTTATAAGATAAACTATCGTCAGTGCTTTAGTTGGGCCGGTACGCACCGGTACTGCGTACCGGTATAAAATTATTTTCCCTCTACCATACCGGGAAAAATATGTGCTCCGGTACGTCGTACTGGCAGTACAGGAACGATATTGTCCTAAAATACTTATTAAATGTCCAAATCACGAGAGTGTATTTGTTAATAATGACAAACACTATTAAATTCGCAATAGATATGCGTTCTATGGAAGGTGAGTACCCCCATAAAATATTTTCCAACTAAAGCACTGACTATCGTGATTGGTCTACATCCAAGGAATTGATAACGTTATTGGCCAATATCAAACACGTGGCATATGAATGGAATAGTCTTAGTAAAACCAAGACAAACTCCAATATTCAGACCGTAATACACAAACAAGGGCCACCCCCATGGCTGAGTGGTCAGACCACTCGCATTCCACCGCTGGGACTAGGAATTGAATCTCAGTGGATCCATGTGGAATTTGTGGTGGACAAAATGGGGTTGGGGCATGTTTTCTCGTGATGCTCCTGTTTCCTCTGCCATATACCATTCCACCGTTGCTCCATTCATCATAATATGACCATTTGAGTGCAATAAAGAATTATAATACACAAATAAGACGGTGGCCGTGTCAGCCCAACAAGTGATGTCAACATTAAAGTTCATTGGGACCAACCATTCTGCTACCAAAAACTAAACACAGAATGATTCACCAAATGACTTAGTTATTCATGGTTTCTTTATTCAATAATAATCCTTAAAGGTTTTGTCATCCTGAGACAATATTTAAATTACCAATAACTGTAGGTGGGTGAAACGTTTTTGTTGTGTTGCGTTAATAAACAACGGCGGCCACTTGTAGAGCTCGCTTGAGAACCCTGCATGCTGGGTTCAGGTGAAAGAGGGGGGGGGGGGTTAAGGTGTGTGATAGAGCTGCCTTGTTGCTCGCGGAAGTGTTTCACTAAATAATTTGTATAAAATCATTTGTTCTTATCATTCCAACATTTGAGGGGTTGCTTATGATTGTTAGAGTGTATAGGTGTTATAGAAGTGTGACCAGTCAATTTGCGTAATACAATATTTGGAAATATTTCCCATGCACAGCAAATCACAGTACCAGTGCTTCGATCAACGTATTTTCAATGTTGACATTTATTGTCCAGACTTTAAACTTGTTATTATACCCAAGGTAGGTACAAGTAAAAAAATGAACTAATGTAAACAGCACATGAGATTCACTTAGCTAGTCCTAAAACTTTAAGCAGGTACTAATTACTGTATTTTACGGACTGTAAGACGCTCTGGATCATAAGACTCACCTTGATTTTAGGATGGAAATTTAAAGATATGTATATATATATATACTTCATTCCATAAACAATTATAACCTTGTACATTGGAATCAGTGCAAATCACTTCTAACTTAAAACCAACATTGTATGAAAATCTCTTCTGTACAGGTGGCATCGCGTAAATTTTAACAACTGAACTGATTTTTCATAAAAGACTGAAAATACTTTTACACCCCTCTAACCCTCTTCAGCATACAGTAGGTATAATGGCACTAGGCTGTTTAGAGTTCATTTGCCTTTATTTATACCATCCTGTGAAGACAGCTCCTTTCATATAAAAGAACTCAGCCTATCCTTCTTTTCGCATTGTATATCCGGCATTCAGCTACCCTCATTTTACGATTGTGACAAGTCCACTGATGTACAGCCTGTGCCAAAATTTGTAACTAATCGTTTATAACACCTTGTTTATAACTTTGGCATTACCGGCAATATTTGCCATAATTATAATTTTTTTAGTGTACTTCGGACCATTAGACGCAAGGAAAAAAAGTCCGTCTTATGGTCCATAAAATACGGTACTTCACGACAACTACCGGAATGCAAACGCATATATCAGAGGAGGATATTATTCATTATTTAGTGCCAGTAGCCTACCCTGTCATAATGTTGGAGGAATCAACTTGTTCAGCTGCAGTGTGCAATTGCAAAGTTGTAAAAGTAAGACTGTCAGTGGAGTGAAATACCAAAGTTGTGCTTCGGTTTATCACACAAGTTGTGCAAAATTAATTCATAATATAACATTTTTAAGTGATGATGTTATTGTATGTTGCAATTTAGTAATGAAATCCAGCCTTGTAAGCGAAAGTGAACAAAATGTGTTTGATATTCCAGAATCTTCCGATGACAAGGTAAATGCATCACTTTTTAAGTATATTCTCATCAAAAGGACATCTTAATAACAGGATTAAGACATGAAATTGAACTTTTAAAAGACAAAATCAAGCTATTAGAGCATATTGACTTGCTTACATGTGGCAGAAGTGGACAGGAAAATGTAACAAAGCATGTGAAGGACAATCCCACATCAGCTGGTAGTACAAATAGTGAACAAAGTCAGCAAATAATGGATACAGTTTCTGCTAATATAGATAAATCTAGTATAGTAATTGATAAGCCTATTCATTTTGGACCAAATCGATTGACCAGTACCAGAGTAACTAATTAAAGGTCACATTTATATAATAATAAAATTAAAAAAATAAAAAACATAAAAAAAAACATGTCTATACTACAATGCTGCATTTCTAATCATTGCAAAGCACTCAGATGTTTGTTTATTTCGTTCATCAAGTTGAAATTGTGTAGGACATGAATACTGTTATATACAGAGCATATATTACTGTGAAATAATTAGCGGAGTTCTTTGCCACTGAATTTTGTGAAATGTTGACATATTTTAAGAATTTCAAGTTTCAGTACATTTAGCTTTGACAAATAACACTATTCCTTCACATATGGTTATCAAACTAGACCGTTAAACTGAGCGAGATTGCCAAAATGGTCTTGGACTCATATTCTGGAGGTAACTGGTTCAAATCCCGGAGCCGGCCAATTTGACATGGATTTTTTATTTTTATGTGAATGTCCGATTGTCAAGATATCACAAATCTGTAGTTCTGTTGATGCTGGACGATTTTAATCTGATTAAAAAAAGTTACTTTCTGCATATAATTTCAATTATAATTGATTCAACAAAAGCATTCTGGCACTTTGTTACATCAGTTTACCTGATTTATTATAATATTATTCCCTCCCATTCGAAAGGGAAAGAGAAGGCAAAATACACAGGCGTATATCTGACCCTGGATTGGGGAACACTGGCACAGCCGATGCCAAGCATACGCTAGTAATACCTAATTCACATAGAAAATTAACATAATGTAAACTTAAAAGTTCGGGGCCATGTTTTTCAATGGGATCATTCACAATGCATCGCTCAAACTTTAAACATAACATGAAATTAAACCTTGCAGACTCCAAGCTTTCGTGTTAAGTTTATGCGAAAAATAACGATATGAACAATCAGAGCTGTCAATTCCACAGAACAGGAGACGGAAGTGGAAATAGCCAAGAAATCGTGTATATGAATAAAAAACTCTTAACGTTGTATCCTATCCCTATCTGTATGATAAAATTCATTTAATATTTATGTTAGTACTTGTTGAGACCTGCCAAAAGAAATAGAAAGATGCTTACAGAACCTCGATCTGCCTGAAGTAACAGAAAATGAAATCATAAGAGTAAAGACCTTATGAAGCCATTTCAGGAAAAAATAATTTCATTCCTGGTGTAACTTACCGCACAAATAAATAAATGGTCGTGGCAACCAGATCAACTGAATAGCAGTGATTGGAGAGCCGCAGTTAAACTGATTGCTAATGTCTGTCATCTTTGCACTATTCCTGGCAGGTCAGAATATGGAAACCACTGTTGGCAATGCCACAGTGAGCTTAAATCCTTGGAACACGTCTTGGGTTCCTTTCCGTTCGGTGCAACATTGAGGAACAGCAGGCACCATAAAATTAGGGCAATGATAGGCCTAGCCGAAGCCCTAAATAAACATCATACCGTTTATGAAGAGGTTCACTGTTTATCAGCTGGTAGGTCTTACCGCAGAATTGACATCTTTGCTATTCCAACCAGCTCATCAACTGGATACAGCATCGACCCTACCGTAAGGTTAGAAAGTTTCGAAAATCAACAAGTCTCGAAAGTACATAAGAAGAAATGTCAAATTTACTTACCAACAATCCTTATCGTAAGGGAAAATATAACCTCAGTACAATTTCAGTAATGGAACTGATGATAATTCTTAATTCCTTCTTTATTGCCATTAAGTTGCTATAGATATGATCAAACTTAAAACTAAAAGTTCAGTGTGTTCATGTTCAACATCAATAATAAATTTAGATCTTGTATTATAAGAGAGTTTATCACCTCTAAGGCTGTTCCAAATTTTCTTTAAGCAAAAGTAAAGTGTGCAGAATATACAGGCTAGGTAACGTCATCACTTTAAGATTAACAAAGTGGGACTTACATGATTCAGTTTAACACCAACAATACACCTAATCGCCTTTCTTTGCCACTTAAAGGCAATTTTTGACCCAGGGGAATTTCCCCACAGTAAGTGGGCATGAAGAAAAAAGCAAAATATGCCTTAATGGCAAGGTCTAGGCCAGTACATTGTTTCAACTTTTTTAAGAGGAAGATAACTCTTGAAAGACATAAGGCTTTTACATGAGTATCCCAGCAAGTAATTTTACACTCTTTGCTTCACTGCAAGAGAGGCTAAAGGTAATTTCTTCAGTTTTGTCCTTATTTGGAACAAGTCTATTGGTACAGAACTAAAGATCGGATCTTTCAAATGCATTAGATTTCATTTGGTTAAGCGTTTCAATGCTCTTATGTTGAGTTAGGATTGTAGTATCATCCACGTAAGGTATGCAATCAGTTGAAAGGTCATTTACGTATATTATATATATAAATATTAAATGTATATAATAAATATATATATATATTATAAATAAATATATATATTATAAATAAAAATGGGCCCAGCACAGAGCCCTGGGGTACCCCTGCAGTTAGGAGCTAGAGGCACAAAACCTCGTCTTGTGGTAATTCAGTAAGGGATTTGGCCTTTACCTCAGACTTCCATCGCAGTAGCAGCAGTCAAGTGATCTCTTTCAGTATTGAAGAACCATTTGAAATGATGTAAATAATGAAATCTAATAATGTATGAATGTATGTATGTACTGTATGTATGTATGTAATGTATGTATGTATGTATGTATGCATGTAAATAAATAAATAAATAAAAATCAAATCAAATCTGTATTCTGCTGTCTCTTAGTTATGATTTGTTGACTGTTATTTTGTTATTGTTAATATACTTCATAGTTTATTGGAATTAGAATAACTTACAAAAATTGTAATTTTATATTAGCTTATTATATGGTATGCTGTGTCTATTCAGGCAACCAGTAGTCGGCGAAGTTATGTTATTGTTAATTGTTAATAATAAATATTAGACTGAATTAGGTTTACAATATATATTTTTTTTATCGTGGCTGTATAATGCACTGATGAATTAATTTGACATAGGCCCTAACTTTCTGCTTTATGGCTAGTTGCTTCAGACATTTAAAGAAGTCATGGATTGCCATAATTATATTTTAATTAGAGTAGCCCTATGTTTGTTGCATGAATGTAATTACTAATGGTTTAGGCTGCATTTGATTTAAAATAATGTTATTGTGAGTGTATGATTACACCTACAGGTCTGGCAAAATTAGTCTTAAAATGTGTTTTGTTTACTATAGGTTTGATATTAAGTAACAGATTATACAGAATTAAGTCTAAAATAATTTTGTTTATTGCATGTGTATTGTTTTTCACTGATGAATTGTCCTACAACATTCTTTTATTGTGTGTATTCGATAGTGGACTGAATTACATCAACAGCATTTTTTTGTGAGTGTTGAAATGAGTAATAGATTTAACAGAATTAAGTTTCCTGTAGTTTGATTAATCATTTAGACCTATTGTGTTTAATAATTTAAATAGGGAAAAAAACTTAGTAGGCCCATCATAAATTGTTTTTTTTAACATCCTATCTCTGAAATTCATGCTGTATAGGCTTAAGTGTAATTACTGTACCGGCGATTGTTCCTTTACCTGAATTATCAGTACCGGAAGGCAAAAAATACTTTCGTAATTTATTGCTTCAGGTTTCCATTAGTTTGTATTGACATTTATTGTGTTTTATTGAGTAAATTTCCCAATTTTGTACCTGTATAACTGTTCAAAATATATTTCTCGTTCTGGATTATCATGGTCGCACCACTTATTTGTACACTATCCGACTCAGCATTCCCGCACATGCAAGTTGCTCTTTTCTAAGTTACATTTTTTGCTCTTCTGTATAGATTAATACGGGGATGATTATGATTTCAAAGTATATGGTTAACATATTCAATTGAAATATTACTGTATATATTTACTGTTATGTTACGTCGTTATAAGCAAATAAAATTTCCTGCAAGTTTGATCCTATACATTTTTTAGGTAGATTTCGAAGAAAAAGTCTACCAATTGGGATTGCACCCATGTCATGATTTTCGAAAATTCTTTCATATCTTTACGTTTCATGCCTCCCTAAGTACGAAACCACCGCTTGTTCAAATTTTGTTTTTTGTTTTTTGTGAATATATCTTTATCTTTACATGCTAGCGGCCGTAATTTTGAAGATATTTGAACCAAATTTTATTATGTTATTCCTAGGCCCAATAGTTCGGACAAGTTCGTTAATGAGCAAAATTGGCCTAAGGGGGGGGGGATCAGGGGAGGGAGTTGAAATTTTGAAAAATTTATATCTCGGCCCCTATGAAGTATAGAGGGAAACTTTGTTTGAATAAATTAGAGTACTCCCTATGGAGTTCACTGTGATACCAACGATTCGGGGGTTTTGGGGGTACGAGTAGGTGTGGGGGGATGGAAATTCGAAATTTTTGAAACCACGTCTTGTGGGGTATCATTGAAAAGCTCTTGATGAGTACTCTACAAATCAATAACTAGTTTCTTGATAGCTCTCATAAGGTAAGATTTAAATGTTTGAAAAACAGTAACACTTAAAAATATACCTCAGCCTGAAGGCCTGCCGAAAGGAATGTGTGAGGACAGATTAAGGGTAAAATTACCACTGTAATAGAGTTTGAAATATTAAAAATATTAGTTACACACCTTTAGAACAAAAATGCATGGCAAAATAAAAAATAAATAATAAAATATATCAGCTTAAAACATAATAAACAACTCTCTTCTTATGAAAAAGATTTCAGATTTATTTATATTTCATATGGTGCATTGTACACTTTGATATTGCTGTGATAAAATAATTCTCAGTAAGAAGGAGTTTAATATAAAAGTTACGGCTCAATGGAAAAAGTGTGTTGCCCTCAAAGGACATTAAAAGCACTTCGAAATCTACCTCAGCCTGAAGGCCTGCCTAAAGGGATTTTTTTTTTCCCCAGTAGCTTTTGAGATATCCGCCAGCAAAAATAGCGAATTTTCAAAAAACGCTCTTTCGCATCACGCTTTTCGACACACTTTGCCTTCTAGCGCTTCATCCCTTAAGTTTACAGCAATGCCCTCATAAAAAAAGCTGTAGGGAAATTAATTTGTTATTTTGTCTTCAAATGTTCAAACGTTATAGCAATTTTAATTTCTGGACAATTGTTGAAATTTCGAAAAAAAACTGTACTTTGCACTTTCTCTTTATTTTTGTATATACACTATACATTGTGTATTTACAAAGTGAAACATACAGAGAAGGCAATTATCTATTACACAACATTCACTAAAAATCCGATCACAATACAAATACGTGGGGCGTGAGCAGGGAGGGGTGCACGTAAAATCTTTTCTCAGTTGTGTCTAAATATTTTTAAACATTACATGTTGTAGCAAATATAGTTTATGTACAACATAAAACATAAAATTTCTACAAAATTGGTCTACATTATATTTCTGTAGGGTTAAAACTTCAGGGAGATAAAGTATAACACAGTTCTGGAAATTCTTGTTTTATGTATATTTTTTTACAAAACAAGAGCAGATAGCAATTAAAATAACTCATTACCAAGCAAACTAGTTCTTAGAAAAATTGATTAAAGGTAAACATTACACATAAGAGTTATTAATATTGTAAAACTTAGAAGTATCACATGGTATGAGTGCAAGTAATAACAAACATGAAACATTATATTTTTCGTTAAAAATATTTGTAAATTCGTAAAACCTTATATATATTTAGAAATTGTAAGACATTGTAGACCTTCCTATTACTTTTAATAGATAACTGTCTATTTTTTGTTTTGATTCTCCAATATTGAAACCCCAATACTTTGTATGAGCAGTTAATGTTTATTTTTCAATCTACCAAACACACAGTATGTAGGCCTATACACATACAGGGTGTTAATGAATAACACCGAAATATTTTACCTGTGTATAGAGGGGACATAGACAAGCAACTTTTATTAGGAGATTTTTGCTCTATGACGTAAAATGTGTATGCTACAGGGCATTAAAGTCCTTAAAATTTGGTGCTCATAAGTCAATAATTGAGCGAAATAGGGTTAAAATTTTCATTAAATTGACTTCATGCCTTCTTAGCAATCGATAAAAACCTGATTCTTAATAATTCATCAACAGCTATACCATAATTTAGAATTTTTATAATCTGCAAAATTTACTGACTAATCACATGATTGCCCGCCACTGCACTATGTTTTTATTCCTAATTCCAGACCTAACAAAAATGTTTCGTTTGTCTTTTTTTCCCTCAGAGTTGCAAGATATCGATCGTCATTTTTTACAATGTTCCCGACCACTACACAATATTCACTGTTCCTTTGTTTCCCATCATTTCAAGTATTAGAAGTCAGTGGCGTGCATATCCTTGGGAGATTTTATGTTACAACAGGAAGAATTGAATCCATAGAGCAAAAATCTCTTGATAAAAGTTGCTTGTCTATGTCCCCTCTATACACAGGTAAAATATTTCGGTGTTATTCATTAACACCCTGTATATAACATTGATTAAAGAATATCTAAACGATATCTTCTCCTTGGAGTCATGAATCTGAAACTAATCCTTTTCTTCTAATGGAATATTGTTGGAGCATTTTCTGTTTGAGGAAGTGAATGAGCCTATTCAAATCAATCTCTCCCCTATCTCTGTGGTCGCTTTTCACAAAACATGCCCTTGCAATGAATTTCACTACTTACCCTTTTGCACCTCATGTTACAGTGTTGTATGGGTATGAAATATTTTACTTACTAGTTAACTATTATTTTGCTTACTAGTTTACTAGTTCTCTATGTTTTGCAATAACAAGTCTTATGTGTATTATTTACTTTTATTACCTATATTTTGGTGAGATCTTGTTTGGTTTACATCATACCATTTCAGTGAACACCTTCTCTCTGTTTTGTTTTAAATACTAATATTACTAATATAAGAATTTCAAAAACTCTATCATTTTTCATTCCTCTCCGTTTCTGAACTATGGAAACATTATCTAAACTATTTTTGCAGGAAATTATATGAATTTTAACTTTGTACATGAAGTGGTTTTGTTAGAACCCATAATTTTCTTTAGATATTTAGGAAAAACTGAGAAAAAAATTAACGTGCCCCCACCCCTGCTCGCCCCCCCCCCTCAACCATGGGGACTTTTAGTATGTTGTTTAGTACAGTCTTCCACGCACCTCTGCCAAATTTCAAAACTACATTATTTTTCTCCTATTTTTCTTTATTTTTGTTGCCTGGACTGTAGGACTAATGTATTTTCACTTTCATATACAGTACTTGTACCGTAATCGTATTTTTAATAAATGGTTATGTATTATATAATTTCGTTCTCCACACGTTTCACGGTGTAAATACGTAGTATACTGTGTATATACAAATATATAACCCCTCATGTACAGTTTTCTTTCGAAATCTCAACATTTGTCCGGAACTTAAAATTGCTATAACGTTTGAACAATTGAAGACAAAATAACAAATGAATACTCATTCAGGATACAATTAATTCTAATAAACAGGAAATTCAAGTTATTTGTCTAACGGAACACCACTGTGCAGAAACAGATCTGGAACAATTAAAAATTGATAACTTTTTACTATGTTCAAAATTTTGTAGACATTCCATAAAATGTGGAGGTGTGAGTATATTTATCAAAAGAAACTTACATTTCAGTGATATAGACACAAGTTCCTTCTGTAAAGAACAGGATTTTGAATGTTGTTCAGCCAGATTGGATTTTGACAATGATACATTTGTAATACTAGCCATTTACAGGGCACCATCAGGTAATTTCAATTATTTTGTAAATCAGTTAGAAAGGGTTCTTAATTCACTGTATAGTACTAACGTAAATATTATACTGTGTGGGGACTTTAATGTAGATTTCTCAATTGATAGTGAGAAGAAGATTAGACTGATATCTTTATTGGGTAGCTATAATCTAGATTTCATAGTAAACTTTCCAACGAGAATTCAGAACGACTCCCAAACAACAATAGATAATATATTCATAGATATAGAAAAACATTTTAATTTTAAAGTACTTCCAATATTAAATGGACTATCAGATCATGATGCACAAATGTTAGTGCTGAACAATATTAAAGTAAATTCGAACAGTAAACATGCTCATAGTAATATGACTAGAGTAATGAATGACAATTCAATTTTAAATTTCAAACAAGATCTTGCGAATGAAAACTGGGAATCTATGTTATCCTATGACAAAGTAGATAGTAAATTAAGTGAATTCCTAAACATAGTGTCACGACATTTTGAGGCAAATTTTCCAAAAAAGAAAACTGCTAATTTACCTAATTCAAGGAATAACACATGGTTAACTGCTGGTATTAAAATATCTTGTGCGAACAAAAGAGAGCTCTACCTAAAATATAGAACCAGTAACAACCAAACTCAAAAGCAATACTATAAAAGGTATTGCAACATACTGAAGAAAGTAATCAAAGAAGCAAAAAGTAGGCATTTTTCACAAGTAATTAATAAATCAAATAATAAAGTTAAGACTGTAAGGAATATAATAAAAAACGAAACGGGGAGAACAAAGGGAAACAATGATTGTACATCATTAATATACCAAGACATAAAACTAGATAATTTATCAGACATTACAAATGCTTTTAATAGTCACTTTATAAATATTGCAGAGAAATGTATTCCTATAAATAATATTAGCATTAAGGCAGTAGACCTACTAACAAAATCTACAGTTTGGAACCATAGATTTCAATTGAATCTGACTTCCCACATAGAAATTGAAAATATAATCAAGTCTCTCAAAGTAAAAGCTCATCTGGATGGGATGAGATAAGTAATAAGATAGGATATATTAATATTCAAGGCATGAGTGATAAAGATGTAATTTTAAATGATTTTGCAAATGAGAATATGTTTGATTTTTTATGTACGAGTGAGCATTGGTGTAGGGAAGATGAAATTTTATATCATGTATTAGATGATTTCCAATTAGCTAATAATTTTAGTAGAACACAGCACATTCATGGGGGGGTGTCAATTTATATTAAAAAAACAATAGTGAACAACAGTAACAAGTTAGACCTTAATTTCGTATGTAGTGAAATGCACTTTGAAGTTACTGGGGTTTCTATCGAAAACATACAGATGGTTATTGTATCTCTTTATAGATCACCTAACGGTGATCCATCTATATTTTTAGAGAAACTGGAGGAAATGCTAAACTTCTTTCTTAGGCCTCAGTGGAAAAAATACAATATTGTCATTGGAGGAGACATAAACGCTACATTTGATGTTAATAAAGATACTCATATTATAAATGATTTTAAAAATCTTTTAAGACAATTTAATTTTAGTTATACAAACTGCAAACCAACAAGAGAATCAGCATGTCTTGATAATATATTCACAAATATAAGTAGGGATGAAATATGCTCGGGCATAGCTGTGGTTGATTTTTCGGATCATGACTCAGTGTGGGTTGAAATATTTAAGCCTATTATTAAGTTAAGACAAAAACAGAGGGAACCTAAAACGGTTATTACAAGACCAATGACTCAAGAAAAAATTGCCAATTTTAAGACCTCTCTAGATAATTATGATTGGAATAATTTGCTTGTTAATATAGATCAGGATAAAGCTAATATTGCTTTTGATAAGTTTTTCATGTGTTGTTAAACATTTTTGATACAAACATCCCTCAGAGTAAATGTAAAATAAACCATAAAATCTATAGGACTAACAAAAATAAGAATTGGTGTAAGAATTCGTGGTATACTTCACAACTAGCTGATATGAAGAATAAGTTGTTATTGTACTTAGGACTATATAAGTTATACAAGACAGACGGGACCAAATTTAGTTATTTAACAGCCAGAAGGGAGTATAAACTTGCGGTAAATGAGGCCAAGAAACAATTTAACTCCTTTAGTATACAGACATCCAAAAATAAATGTAAGAAAGCTTGGAAAATAATCAACTCAGTTGCTGAAAGTAAACAAAAAGAGGCCATTTCAATAACACCTAATGATTATAATAATTATTGTATACAATCTGTTAATGAAATTTGTGAAAGCATTGTAAGACCTAATGAAACTGTACATGACCTAATGGAACACCACAAAGTTAATAATCCACAGGTAAATAGGAATAAATTTACTTTCGTAATGGTAACCATGGATGAAGTTTACGATATTGTCAAAAAATTAAAGCCTTCTGATAGCGTAGATATATACGACTTCTCTAGTAATATGTTAAAAAAGATAATTGAATATATTGTATTCCCTCTTACACATTGTATAAATAAATGTCTAAGGGAAGGTATATTTCCAGATGTACTAAAATTGTCCAGAGTTGTGCCTATTTATAAAAAAGGAGAGAGAGATTGCCCCTCTAGCTATCGTCCAGTGTCAATGACTCCGGTTTTATCTAAGGTCTTAGAATCGGTTATTTATAAACGGGTTTGTAATTATCTGGAACACTATAATATACTGTCTCCCACACAATTCGGTTTTAGAAAGGGAAAATCCACCGTTCATGCTATTGACTCGTTGATTAAAAAAGTACTTGACGCGTATGAAGGAAAACAGTTTGCTATGGCTACATTTTGCGACCTTAGTAAAGCTTTTGACTGCGTAGATAACGAATCACTTACAAAAAAATTAGTTTATTATGGAATTATCAATGATAAATCTGATAATATTTTTGAGTCATTTCTAACAAAGCGTAGACAAATAGTATGTATTGGTAAGGAAAGATCACAAATAGCTCAGATTACACATGGCGTACCTCAGGGATCAGTTTTGGGACCATTATTGTTCATAATAATGATCAACGACTTATCATCTTATATAAATAGTCATTCTATTCTTTATGCGGATGACACTACATTTTTAAATGTCAGTAAAGAGTTTGTAACCCTTCAAAACATGACAAAAGAAACTATATCACAGGTATCGATATGGTTCAGAGCAAATGGGTTTTTACTAAATGAGAATAAAACACAACAAATAATATTTAGTCTTAGAGATTTGCCAGTAGAAGAAGGTCAAAGTAGTGTTAAGTTTTTAGGTGTTGTCATGGACAGAAAATTATCTTGGGATCCTCACGTTAAATATGTCAGTACTAAGTTGTCTCGGGTAGTTTACCTATTAAGAAGCTTAAAACATCATGTACCTCAAAATTATGTAAGATCGGCATATTTTGCTTTTTTTCAAAGCGTTATGAGCTACGGACTTTTACTCTGGGGTAATAGTGCCCATGTGCAGGACATTTTGGTTCTCCAGAAGAAGGCTATCAGGGTTATCACAGATGCTAAAAAGATGGATCATTGTAAACCTCTGTTCATTAAACTTAAAGTGCTGACTGTGATTAACTTATACATTTACACAGTCCTCCTCCATATTAAAAATAACTTATCAGATTATCTACTCAGACAAGACATACACTCATATGGTACCAGATATAATAGGAAAATTAATACACCTTTTTGTAGATTATCCAAGTCACTAAATAGTTATGAGGTAATTGGTGTAAAAGTGTTCAATAAACTTCCCCTGGAATGGATGGAGGTCCCACTCAATGTATTTAAGACAAGGATATACAAATGGCTAGTCGTTAACCCATTTTATTCTATTGACGAATTTTTTGAATGTGCAAACATTACTTGGTAGTAATTAATGAACATTTTTTTTTTTTTTTTTTTTTTTTTTTTTCTTGATCTATTTTTATATATTTCTAATGTAATATAGTGTATATATATGTTTTGTACAATTTGTAAGGTGACGTTGTCTATTGCTGCAAGGTTGAATGACAATAAAATCGCATTTATTTATTTTATTTATTTATTTAATAAGTTATTAAAAAGCTGCTCATCGGAACTCAGTAAACCTCTTAGTCACATATGCAATTGTTCATTAGAAAATGGAATATTTCCAGAAAGACTGAAGCATGCTATTTTTAAGCCCCTCTTTAAAAAGGCGACAGAAATCTACCATCAAATTACAGACCTATATCGCTCTTAACCTCATTTTCAAAAGTTTTTGAAAAAGTCATGTACAACCGCATAATACACTATCTTAATTTGAATGACATTCTTACTTCATCTCAGTTTGGATTTAGAAGTGGCATGTCGACTGAGAATGCTACATTTCAACTTACTACAGAAATACTGGAAGCGTTAGATAAAAAGAAATATGCTCTGGGAATTTTCTGCGACGTAGCTAAACCATTTGACTGTATAAATCATGAAATATTACTTCAAAAATTGGATCATTATGGGTTTGATAATTTAACACTTAAGTGGTTCAAATCATATCTTTCTGATAGAACTCAAAACGTAATAATAAATGGAAATGAATCTAACGTAGGTGTTGTTAAGAATGGGGTATCTCAGGGATCAATACTGGGACCTTTGCTCTTTTTAATTTTCATTAATGACTTGCCCTATAACTTAAGTGACGAATCAAAGGTATTGCTCTTCGCAGATGATACTAGTGTACTTGTAACAGGAACGTCACAAGAACATTTATCAAGAATAGCTACAAAGGCTTTTCACGAGTTAAACACATGGTTTCTAGCTAATAAAATGCCACTTAATATTGATAAGACCCATTTTATACAATTTAGGACAAAAAACAGATGTATCTCAAATCTTGAAATTAATTATGGAACACAAATCATACAAGAAATTAGCAATGTAAAATTTTTAGGACTGCAAATTGACCAAAATCTTGACTGGAAGACACACATAGAAATGATAAGTCCAAAACTGAGTTCAGTGTGCTTTGCTTTAAGAATTTTGAATAATATATTAAAACAGGATGCATTACTTATGGTATATTTTGCATATTTTCACTCGGTAATGAGGTACGGGATCATATTCTGGGGCAACTCTACCCATAGGGAGAAAATATTTAGATTACAAAAGCGGGCAATAAGAATAATATGTGGAAAGAAAAAAAGGGAATCTTGTAAACCGCTATTTGAAAAATTAAAAGTCCTCACTCTTACAGGGGAGTATATATACTCTGTTATGTGTTTTGTAGTGAATAATATTGATAAATTTCAAACTAATTTTAGTGTACATGGACGTACTACCAGAAACATGAATGATCTACACAGACCAAATAACTCGTTAAAACTCTTTCAGAAGGGTGCTTATTATTCTGCAGTACAGATATATAACAAGCTTCCAAACAACATTAAATTATTATGTATTCAAAGAAAAAACCAACCTTTCAAAACAGCTGTCAAGGAATTTTTAATAACTCACACCTTCTACAATTTGGAGGAATATTTCCAGCTTGGATAAATTTGGCAGCTTGCAGTTTCTGTAGGCCTATATTATTGTTATAACATGCATGTATTTTTTGATCTGACGTGTTCTATATCCTTGAGCCCCGCTCAACACAGGATCTTCAGGATGAGATATCTACATCTACATATACAAAGGAAATTTATTTCCCCACAACTTCTTTTATGAGGACATTGCTGTAACCGTAAGTTCTGAAGCGCTAGAAGGCAAAGGGTGTCGAAAAGCGCGATGCGAAAGAGCGTTTTTCGGCGGATATCTCGGAAGCTATTGGGAATAGAAAATATGAAATTTGTAGGAAATTTTATCAGCCTGAATTTTGAATGGAGTAACTTTTCCTGTACGATGCACCGTTGTTGAGATATAAGCGAAAAACCAATACAAGGGACCTTCTACGGGGGCCCCTGTACCTGCTCACCCCCCACCCTCGGGAACTTTTAGTATGTTGTTCAGGACAGTCCCCCAGACAACTCTCCCAAATTCCAAAACTACACGATATTTTTTTCCTGTTCAGTGTTTTTTGACCTTTATTGACCGGACTATATTAGCTTTAAGCTATGGTTTGTCTACGGCGTTCATCGCCGGCGATGACCGCCGGAGTCAGCGATCATCGTCGTAGGGGTGGTTTGTTTACCGGCGTTCATCGCCCATGATACTGTTGCTATCCACAGTTGTAGTTGGCCATGTCAAACAGCTCGATGTGGTGGGGGGACATGGAATTTGGAAATTTGTTAGCATTGATAACCCCAACGTAGACTATAATATTATACTCACTCAAGATAAAACGCTGACAGGAACAAAGGAAAGTCACTTTTGATGAATTAAATGTCAAATGGTTCAATGAATAACAAAATAATAAAACCAGTAATAAAATCAGTAATAAAATCGAAAATACTTTTACTAATAAATGAGCTGATAATTTTACTGTACGTTACATAAATTGTAATTACAGATAATAGTGTTTTCTGACAATTTATCTACCATTTGCAACACATTTTCTTTTGTGTAGCTATATTTATGGTCATTTAAGCTCATGTCATACAGGGCAATGTGTTTAGACACGAAATCTATAACATTTCGTCTGCAACTAATGACAGTACTTTGTGCAAAAATGGCTCTCTTCTGCTTTTCATGACCTACTATATACATGATACACTGAAAAACATGCTGATGGAGCTAAATGGCAGATGTGAGGACTATGGAATGAAGATAAATATAAATAAGACGAAGACCATGGTTATCGGAAGAGAACCTAAGAGGATAGACACGCGAATCAAAAATGAAGCAGTGAAACAAGTGGATAGTTTTAAATATCTGGGTTGTACTATAAATAGCAACATGAACTGCTGTCAGGAAGTAAAACAGAGGATAGCCATGGCAAAAGAGGCCTTTAATAGAAAAAGAAGAATTTTTTGTGGGCCCATGGCAAAAGATCTTAGGAAGAGGCTAGTAAAGTGCTTTGTGTGGAGTGTAGCACTGTATGGAGCAGAGACTTGGACGCTACGGAAGAGTGAAGAAAAACGACTGGAATCATTTGAGATGTGGATTTGGAGAAGGATGGAGCGTATACAATGGGCAGACAAAATTAAAAACAAAGACGTGCTAGAAAGAGTGGGAGAAAGAAGAACATTGTTGGAGCTCCTAAAGAAGAGGAAAAGAAATTGGCTGGGACATTGGCTAAGAAGAAATTGTCTGCTGAAGGATGCTTTAGAAGGAATGATAAATGGAAAGAAGGTTCGAGGCAGAAGAAGATATCAGATGATAGATAACATTAAAATAAATGGATTGTATGCCGATACAAAAAGGAAGGCTGAGAGCAGGAAAGAGTGGAGAATGCTTAGTTTGCAGTGAAAGACCTGCCCTTGGGCAGAACACTATGAATGAATGAATGAATATACATGATAATCTGCGGCGTTCATCGCCCTGAATTTGCCTCAGAAGCAACTGCTGGCGATCACCGCCGACCCCGGCGTCATCGTCGTAGACAAACCGGGTGAGCAACAGGCAGCGATCACCGCCGGCGGTGATCGCTGGCGATGAACGCCGTAGACAAACCGCAGCTTTAGAACTCTGCAATTTTAAGATGGCCGCCGAGAATGAGGTATTATTCACTTCCGGTTATCTCAGAGACCTGTGTTTACACTACAGTTCTGTGCTTGTGTCTTGTTTTGTAATTGATTATGCCGATTAACTGCTGTGTTTTCGGGTGTTCGGCCGTTGCAAACAAAAATTTAGGACTTAGTTTTCACAGTTTTCCAAAAGACAAGGCTGTTTTTCAAGAGTGGATGGTAAAATTACGCCATGGAAAAACACCTTCCCGGTATTCTCGTGTTTGCAGCCGTCACTTCACAGAAGATGATTTTAACGTTCCTTTGAGCAGTTTTGGTGAGTATTTCATGTTTTTTTAGAGTGATTAAGTTTTTTTTATATAGTACATGTTGATAAAAATATATGCCTATGAAATAATAAGTATACCGACCAACTTAACTTCGTTTAGGCTCATAAACTTCATTTGCATGTTAAATTAGCATTTCATCTTTTCAGTGTAACTTTTGTTGCCAATTTGTTTTGACATTTAAGAATGTCAATCGAAATTTCTACCGTAACCTATAAAATGACCATTCTGTATTGCAATCGAGTAAAAAAACAATCTACGTACAAATTTTTAGGTTATGTGCTTAAACGTTTTTCGTTGTGATAATGCATTTGGTATTATGTAGACGTTTCATTTTAATGATTTTTGTTGTTTTTCAGGATCATCTAGAAACAGATTTTTGAAACAAGGAGCTGTGCCCAGCCAAAATCTTCCTGTATCAAGCCACCCTTCTCGCTTTTCTGTTGAGCGACTTTCAAAGCGGAATGCACTAAACAAACAGCCTCCAAATAATACGAAAGGTGAGTTGAAGTTAAGACATCTAGTGGCCAATTCTAGAAGTATTCTTACAGATATAATTCGGCAGTGATAGATCGGCGTGTATGCTGTACTATTGGCAGCATTGAAGCCACGTTGATGCGCGGACCGCCATATTACTGTACTGTAACAGCTGATCAAATACAAGCCACAAGATCGTTACAGCGGTGTGAATTTTAGCATTTTAGATAATAATGTAATTGGACTGAGGAATATAAATACTTTTTTTAAAATGGTGAATACCTGTGTGGTATTCGGGTGTAATTTTTCATATTCCGACAGAAAGAAACAAGGAAAGGAACATGTTTCAATACATAAGTAAGTAGGCCCTTATTATATGCATGCAGGAATACCTACCGTTTTAATTAATTGCATCATTTACTTGGGCTTAATAAGTAACGTATTTAATTATTTATTTCAGAGTTCCTAAGAAGAAAGACATACGGGAAGCATGGGTAAAGGCGATCAAAAGAAAGAATTGGCAACCGACTTCAGCTTCAGGTGTGTGCTCTCAGCATTTTCGTCCCGAAGATATGGACTATACTGGCCAAATCAGGAAGCTGAGAGAAGGAGCCGTTCCCTCTGTATTTCCTTCTTATCCTGTGTATTTCCAGAAGCAGCGTGTAGTCCCACGGAAATCACCTACATCGAGACACGTGGCTGGTGAGAATAGTATTGGTACATGTGACGCCGACAATAGTGGTAACTCTGAACGACTAACATCCCGGAAAAGAAAATTAATAACCCAATTTACTTTTGTTCAAGGAATTAATGAAGGGGCGAAATCAGTAATTTTTAGAACTTTATCATGCATTTTTACCAATTTCACTTCATTCTTATGCGTAAAATACCCCAGACATATTAGGTTCTGAGCAGGGTTGTAAAAAAGCCGGCTAAAATTGAAAAAGACGACCAGCGGTTTTTTTCAATTTTAGCCGGCTAAAATCAATTTTTCCTGGTTGGGGGAGGTGGGAGCGGGTTGAAATTTTCAAAAAATTATATTTTGGGCCCTATGGGGTTTAGAGGGAAACTTTGTCTGCATAAATCAGTGGTTGTGGGGGTGAGGGTGGAAATTAAATTTTTTTAAAACCATGTTTGTGGGGTATCGTTGAAAAGCTCTTGATGAGTAATCTTTAAATCAACAACTAGTTTCTCAATAGCGCTCATATAAGGAGAGATTTGAATTTTTGAAAGTCAAAAACACTTTAAAATATACCTCAGCCAATAGGCATGCCGAAATGAATTCATGAGGACCAACTGAAGCTAAAATTACCAATGAAATAAAGTTTGAAATATTAAAAATAATAGTTAAATATCTTTAGAACAATAATCCTTGGCCAAATTAAAAATGAAATAATAAAAGATATCAATTAATACATAATTAACAACTCTTTTTATAAAAATATTTCAGTTTTTATTCTACACTTACCCCAATAAATTCATAAAAAGCACTATGAAATCTACCTCAGCCTGTGCCCTGTAGGCCTACCTAAAGGGATTTTTTATACTTATTTCTCCATCAATTACACAAATCTGAAGCGTAATCACCTATCGCTGGAATTTTGTCAAGCCATAGAATCTTTACATCGTATGCCAGCCAGTTCTGCATCAATCGAAAGAGTATTTTCTTCATTTGGGTTAATACAAACAAAATTGAGAAACAGATTAGGCAATGGAAAAGCCCAGAAGCTTGTATACATCAACAGGCAGAATAAAGCAAATATGCAAGAGTCTTATGATGAATGGTGAATTTACCATTTACTTGAATATAACGTGCCCTATTTTTGTCCATTTGTAGATTTCAATACTGAGGTGCGCTTTAAATTCTAGTACAAATCCGTTTCGTAGGTCGGAATAACAAGATCTACATATCAAGGCATTGCTATAATTCTCGACTTCGATCATTTTATCGTTAGCCTACACCATATGAAATTTAATTTCTGAAACATAATGAAAAAATAGTTTTTGTCAGTTCTATAGTGCAAATTTGGAATATTGTGCATTGTCGATTTTAAACTCATTTAAGAGTGGTATCAGCTTTTATTGTGAAACATGCATTTAACATTTTGTTTGCCCATTTAGCAATAAAAAATAAGCACCTCCGAGGATTCTAGTGATGAACACATTAGTGAATATTGATGAGCCATGCCTATAGGCTACTTGTAGGCCTAAAACTGGCAGTTAACTGTAAATGTTTATGTGTTGGTTCAATATTCTATAAATACTAAGACAAAATTCCAAATAAAATATCCTCCTATTGATGCGCATTACATTCACTAACAAACTCTTATTTTATGATTTTAAGTTTCAAAATCAGGGTGCGCATTAAATTCGAGGGTGCATTATATTAGAGTAAATACGGTAATTAACTATTGCTGGGAATTACACAGTGAAGTGGTACAGTGAGTCCCACGCAAGAGTTGGCCAATGACGTGGGATTCTGCGAAGCGGCGGGCCCAGCTCCAACTCCCGAGCGATCGGGTGAAATATCTACGCAAATAAAGCCGTGATTGGTGTAATGATTCATGTTCTCATATTTACAGTTAAAATTACAATGAAAATAACCACATACCTCATCACAAGAGCTGCTGGAAATGTTCTTCTCTTGCATCCACACAATACTGGCACCTTTTCAGGAAATTTTCTTTCACACGCATAATTTCAGCTTCCGAGACAGAGTTACTTTCTCTTGTGATATTGTTCTTAAGTTCTTCTAACAGCATGTGACTATTATTTATGGGGAAACTTCAAAAATAAAGTGTATAGGTCAATTTCCCATACATTAGAAGAACTTGAAGACAATATCACAAGAAAAATTAACTCTATTTCGGAAGCTGAACTTATGCGCGTAAAAGAAAATTTCCTAAAATGGTGCCAGTATCGTGTGGATGCAAGAGGAGAACATTTTTAACATCTCTTGTGATGAGGTACGTGGTTATTCTCATTGTAATTTTAACTGTAAATGTGAGAACCTGAATCATTACATCGATCGCGGCTTTATTTGCTGTGCCCGCCGCGACGCAGAAACCCGTGTCATTGGCCAACTCTTGCATGAGACTCACTGTATTAAATTACACTGAATACAATTTTAGGTTTCTGAGCTTGTATCTTTTAAATCTGTGGATGTAGATGTAGATATCTCGTCCTTTAGATCCTGTGTTGAGCGGGGCTCAAGGATATAGAACACGTCAGATCAAAAAATACATGCATGTTATAACAATAGTATAGGCCTACAGAAACTGCAAGCTGCCAAATTTATCCAAGCTGGAAATATTCCTCCAAATTGTAGAAGGTGTGAGTTATTAAAAATTCCTTGACAGCTGTTTTGAAAGGTTTGTTTTTTCTTTGAATACATAATAATTTAATGTTGTTTGGAAGCTTGTTATATATCTGTACTGCAGAATAATAAGCACCCTTCTGAAAGAGTTTTAACGAGTTATTTGGTCTGTGTAGATCATTCATGTTTCTGGTAGTACGTCCATGTACACTAAAATTAGTTTGAAATTTATCAATATTATTCACTACAAAACACATAACAGAGTATATATACTCCCCTGTAAGAGTGAGGACTTTTAATTTTTCAAACAGCGGTTTACAAGATTCCCTTTTTTTCTTTCCACATATTATTCTTATTGCCCGCTTTTGTAATCTAAATATTTTCTCCCTATGGGTAGAGTTGCCCCAGAATATGATCCCGTACCTCATTACCGAGTGAAAATATGCAAAATATACCATAAGTAATGCATCCTGTTTTAATATATTATTCAAAATTCTTAAAGCAAAGCACACTGAACTCAGTTTTGGACTTACCATTTCTATGTGTGTCTTCCAGTCAAGATTTTGGTCAATTTGCAGTCCTAAAAATTTTACATTGCTAATTTCTTGTATGATTTGTGTTCCATAATTAATTTCAAGATTTGAGATACATCTGTTTTTTGTCCTAAATTGTATTAAATGGGTCTTATCAATATTAAGTGGCATTTTATTAGCTAGAAACCATGTGTTTAACTCGTGAAAAGCCTTTGTAGCTATTCTTGATAAATGTTCTTGTGACGTTCCTGTTACAAGTATCACTAGTATCATCTGCGAAGAGCACTACCTTTGATTCGTCACTTAAGTTATAGGGCAAGTCATTAATGAAAATTAAAAAGAGCAAAGGTCCCAGTATTGATCCCTGAGATACCCCATTCTTAACAACACCTACGTTAGATTCATTTCCATTTATTATTACGTTTTGAGTTCTATCAGAAAGATATGATTTGAACCACTTAAGTGTTAAATTATCAAACCCATAATGATCCAATTTTTGAAGTAATATTTCATGATTTATACAGTCAAACGGTTTAGCTACGTCGCAGAAAATTCCCAGAGCATATTTCTTTTTATCTAACGCTTCCAGTATTTCTGTAGTAAGTTGAAATGTAGCATTCTCAGTCGACATGCCACTTCTAAATCCAAACTGAGATGAAGTAAGAATGTCATTCAAATTAAGATAGTGTATTATGCGGTTGTACATGACTTTTTCAAAAACTTTTGAAAATGAGGTTAAGAGCGATATAGGTCTGTAATTTGATGGTAGATTTTTGTCACCTTTTTAAAGAGGGGCTTAACAATAGCATGCTTCAGTCTTTCTGGAAATATTCCATTTTCTAATGAACAATTGCATATGTGACTAAGAGGTTTACTGAGTTCCGATGAGCAGCTTTTTAATAACTTATTACTTATCTCATCCCATCCAGATGAACTTTTACTTTTGAGAGACTTGATTATATTTTCAATTTCTATGTGGGAAGTCAGATTCAATTGAAATCTATGGTTCCCACCTGTAGATTTTGTTAGTAGGTCTACTGCCTTAATGCTAATATTATTTATAGAAATACATTTCTCTGCAATATTTATAAAGTGACTATTAAAAGCATTTGTAATGTCTGATAAATTATCTAGTTTTATGTCTTGGTATATTAATGATGTACAATCATTGTTTCCCTTTGTTCTCCCCGTTTCGTTTTTTATTATATTCCTTACAGTCTTAACTTTATTATTTGATTTATTAATTACTTGTGAAAAATGCCTACTTTTTGCTTCTTTGATTACTTTCTTCAGTATGTTGCAATACTTTTTATAGTATTCCTTTTGAGTTTGGTTGTTACTGGTTCTATATTTTAGGGAGAGCTCTCTTTTGTTCGCACAAGATATTTTAATACCAGCAGTTAACCATGTGTTATTCCTTGAATTAGGTAAATTAGCAGTTTTCTTTTTTGGAAAATTTGCCTCAAAATGTCGTGACACTATGTTTAGGAATTCACTTAATTTACTATCTACTTTGACATAGGATATTGTTGTTTGGGAGTCGTTCTGAATTCTCGTTGGAAAGTTTACTATGAAATCTAGATTATAGCTACCCAATAAAGATATCAGTCTGATCTTCTTCTCACTATCAATTGAGAAATCTACATTAAAGTCCCCACACAGTATAATATTTACGTTAGTACTATACAGTGAATTAAGAACCCTTTCTAACTGATTTACAAAATAATTGAAATTACCTGATGGTGCCCTGTAAATGGTTAGTATTACAAATGTATCATTGTCAAAATCCAATCTGGCTGAACAACATTCAAAATCCTGTTCTTTACAGAAGGAACTTGTGTCTATATCACTGAAATGTAAGTTTCTTTTGATAAATATACTCACACCTCCACATTTTATGGAATGTCTACAAAATTTTGAACATAGTGAAAAGTTATCAATTTTTAATTGTTCCAGATCTGTTTCTGCACAGTGGTGTTCCATTAGACAAATAACTTGAATTTCCTGTTTATTAGAATTAATTGTATCCTGAATGGCTAAGTTAAATTCTTCAATTTTATTTTCAAGCCCCCTTATATTTTGATGAAATAGTGCAAATGATTTATTAGTTCTAGCTATAAGCCTAAGTGTATTGCTATTATTGACTTGAGATATGCATATAGGCCTAAGCTGTTGGATTCTTTCACTTAGATTCCCCCTAAAAAACGAGTCGAGCCACCATCTATGACAGGAATAGGCCTGTTACAATCTAGTACATTACACTTCAACTCCTCTGCAACCAGTCCTGCCAGTGTCTTCTTGCCTCGAAGGTTGAGATGGAGTCCATGCCTGGTATACTCTTCCCTTCTTAAGCTGCTAACAGAAACAACATTGAAGTTAATATGATCACTAGAGAATTTCCACAACTTATCATTTATAGCTTTTACCTTTGATCGAAGCGAGGGCTTGTCGTACCTGTGGAATAATTCAACAAAATCTATATTAGTATGCATGCTACCTTCAGAAATACTATCAAGATCTGCTGCAACTGAATAGCTCGGATCTCTGTCTAAGCTGTTCCCGGCTCCTCCAATAATCACCACCCGGTCCTCCTTGGTGAATCCTTTCGTCAGTCCCTTGATACCTGAAACAACATCACTAAGTCCAGCATTAGGTTTACATAAACATTGCACTTGAAAATCGTCTCCTACGGCACCTTGAAGAGCAGATCCAATGTGTCTGGCGTGACTGCTACCTAAAACTAAAATCTTTCTCTTATTAGTGGGCCTACATGTAGTAGCTGGTCTGGGTAGCTGGGCTTCTTCTTTGTCTACAGCATCATCTTCAGTATCTAGAACAGAGAATCTATTGTTAGTACTGACAGGCTGAGGGTTCTGCACTGCTATCTCATTCATTCTGGATGATCTCCTTCTACGATTAGGCCTTCTCAGAATATCTGCAACGGAAACGAAACTGGAATTAAAATTTACATCATCACTAGTTCCTTCCTTGAGGTCAACCTGCAAGATGTGATGTTTGGAAATAAGAACATGGAAGGAACTTCAATTATTTTTACTCAATTTGATTTTATCCAGATAAAATGCCTGGCATTTTTCAAGTGGATAAAACTGGTAGCTCTGCATTTGCACTCAGTAAGTACCGGTATTACAGGTTCTGAGCATGTAACTTTTAAATTTGTGATGTTTGGAAATAAAAACATGAAAGAAACTTCAATTATTTTTATTCAATTTGATTTATCCGGCCTGGCTTTTTTCAAGTGGATAAAACTGGTAGCTCTGCATTTGAACTCAGTAAGTATTACAGGTTCTGAGCTTGTAACTTTTAAATTTATGATGTTTGGAAATAAAAACATGAAAGAAACTTCAATTATTTTTATTCAATTCGATTTTATCCGGCCTGGCTTTTTTCAAGTGGATAAAACTGGTAGCTCTTCATTTGCACTCAGTAGGCCTATTACAGGTTCTGAGCTTGTAACTTTTAAATTTGTGATGTTTGGAAATAAAAACATTAAAGAAACTTCAATTATTTTTATTCAATTTGATTTTATCCGGATAAAATTGCCTGGCTTTTTTCAAGTGGATAAAACCGGCCGGTTAAAACCAGGCCGGCTTTTTTCATAACAACCCTGGTTCTGAGCCAAGTAGGATAAGCAACTGCGAAGCAGGATAACCACTGTTCTTCTTCCTTTAAGGTAAGTAGTTGCAGGTAGATTATATTTTAGTGGTGGTTAGGTTGATTAGATTAGATTTGGTTGGTTAGGTTGGGTTTTGTTGGTTAGGTTAGGTTTTGTTGGTTAGGTTGGTTGGTTGGTTAGGTTTGTTTTGTTAGGTTATGAACGGTGATATTAGTTTTGTAGGGCATACTGAGGGAAAACGGAACTTTGCGCCCCATGCGAGTCCCTCAGTCCAACTCTCTAACTCCCTCGCCTAGCGGCGGCATTTGAACTACTAGCAGCGACGGTAGCACCATCTCTTACGCAACTGATGAAACACACAAAAAATAACATTTCTTCTTTATTCTCTTCATCTCTCCCTTTCCAGTCTACTTCCTCTCACCTACTCTTCACCTTACCTACTTATTTGAGACCTATTCCTAATAGTAAATTATGGATCGACCGGGATTTGAACTCGGGACCCCTAGCATTATAGCTACGAGTCTTGACCGTTACACTGCGAGTGAATGTTGACCATTGAAAGAAGCTTTCGTATAATTGAGTTATGTTAGGGGGATTTCATGAGTTTTAACACAAGAATCGGTTTTTATAATTTTGAGATATTTTGTTAGTTATGAAAAGAGTAGTGTTGGTGCAAGGGAATTTTCCTGCATCAATTAAGCTCTATTTTATGTTATAATGCAGCATTTTTTATAATTGTGAAATGTTATATATGGTGCAAGGGCATTTTTTTTTATTGTGAAATAGCCTATTTTGTTGCAAGGGTCGTTTTTGTAATTGTGAAATATTATGCATTATGCTTTCTCCTATATCATAAGCCTTGTATAGGAACCATACGGTTTTTTATTAATAGTGTATTTGTATTTTTATGGATACTATTAATATTGAGACATAATACATTAATTAATGGAGAAATGAGAGAGAATCTCCTAATACAAGCATGTAATGTTCGAAGCCGAATGGCTTCTATCTGTTGGTCAATAGAACCGCAGTGCAGCCAACAAAGTAGGCATAGAGTTGAAATTGGAGTGCAAAGTTACAACGGCCCAGGTATAATTCACTATATCCCTGAGAATAGAACTTCCTTAATGTATACATAGAAGTCCAGCTTGCTTTTTTCTCTATGAATATTCAGAAAAAAAAAATTGTTATAGACTTCCCTACCAAAATCATTGTTTTTATTTCTCCAAAAACCAAGCTCATAATGATTCCCGTAATACTAATTTTGTAATGTATTGTGTTTGTGACAGGTGATAGACGTGACTGTGTACCTCGTATCGGCAAAGTCTTCTCTGCAGCAACTGACATTCATGAGCAACAGCCAACCACTGGTGAGTTGCATGCTACTTGGATACGTCTACCCAATTGAAGTATAAAATAAGCACGTTTAAATTTTATCATAGGTAATCCCGTGAGAGATACAAATTTATCTGATAAAACTCATAATCTCGTGTGGGATTTATGAAGACTGTTCCATGAATAAAATTTAATGGATTATTTAAATAAAAATCTGATGTGAAATTCACATAATTCCCTCTGCCTAAATAAGTACGAAATCGTAAGAGCTGTTTTTGAGAAAATCGTGACAAACAAAATGTTCTTCATGTAAAGTCCCCTTAAAAATAAGAGAAAGTCGTAACCAATCTTTGTTGCCATATCCCCAGAAGGTATCTACAAAATTTAGTTTTCGTACAATTTTCTGTTAAGTTACGAGAGGCTGTATTGCAAAGAGCGTGTATGTAGAGTGGATGCCTTGTAACTACCCTTCAAAGAATTTAAAAAAAAAAAAAATGTTTCAAATAAAAGTTTTAGCTCTTGGTATAGGCAACCCGTGTACAAAATTTAATGAAATTCGTTTGAGCCATTTTCGAGAAATTCTCAAAAAAACAAGATTTCCTTCATGTAAATTCCCCTTAAAAATAGAAAAACTCTTTGCCAATCTTTGTGTTACATCCTCAGATGGTACCTTACCTGAATAAAAAATTATTTCATACGAAGATATAAAACGATAGGTCCAAACTTTCCACTAAAAGTTCAATTAAAACTATAGGTAATGTATGTATATTGTAAAACTTTTTGTAGTTAGTGGTTAAAAACATAAATAAGAACGGTTAAAAACCTTACACTGCACTGTACGACGTTTCACTTGAAAAAAGCCTGGGGGCAGGCTGAAACGTCGTACAGTGCAGTGTAAGGTTTTTAACCGTTTTTATTTATGTTTTTAACCACTAACTACAAAAAGTTTTACAATATACATACATTACCTATAGTTTTATTTCATACGATTTTCTGTTCCGGAGCTAGGCTGTTCACAGACATACACACAGACAGACATGTTTCCAAAAATAGTATTTTATTCAGAGTACCTCAAATCGTGTAATTATGTTAAAAACTCAACTTCGAATTTGGGGTCAAAAACAATACCTCCTCTACCTATATTACCTGTGGTACGGGCAGAGGAAGTAAAAAATACTTTCTTGCTTGTGTTGTTTAAAATCAAATCAATATTCTGTTACCTTTGAGATCACGGCATACCAGTACTAGATGAATGAACAATTGATTATTCTCGAATGCATTACTAGATTCCAACCAATGCTACCAACATTGATATTTTGTATGAAGTAATGTGTTTTATCCTGTTCACTGGCAGCAATACATATATGCAACAAATTAATCGCAGCAAATTGATACCTTACATTTCCAGTAATGAGCTGATGCTTTATTGGATAAAATTGCATCTTTGTTCTCCCAGCAAGCATCATAGGCGTAACTAAAACTATTCATTAGGTTGTGTCAATATAAAACTGAATGTACAGGGTTAGGGAAAAAAAGACATACAAGACTTGTTTCTTAGTCTCTATTACAACAGTAGGCGTCCACTACAAAAGATCCGTTTTCTTGCAAAGTAATTATTAACTTAATTTTACTTCACAATAGGGAATAGGACGGCCGGTGCGTAAGGCTGACAACCTTACCACCTTCATGTGCCGAATGTCCAAAATCTGGGAGCCTCAACCTCCTGGAACCCTCTGGGCCTCCATGGCCTGTATAGGGATCACTTTACCTTTAATAGGGAATAGGAACCACTCCTTACTTTTACCACTTCTACTTTCTTTAGTAGATGGATGAATCATGAACGGATCATTCTACTGAACGAACGAATCATGACTCAGTTAAAGAAATTAATTCCTTTGTACAAAAGCTGTGATTCAATCTTTAGAACATGAATAAAAACCTCTGGGAATCGAAAGTTTTCTCGTTCCTTGAACGTGCTGATTGCATGATTTGTGTTGTATTCTGAGTCACGGTTCACTCCCTAATACAAATACAGCACAGGTGCTGAGGGAAGGAAGTGTAATGCTCGCTGTAGTGTTTGCAGCAACTGTTAACAAGTTAAAATTGACAGATGGACAAAACAAAATAAAATTTGACAGATGATTGAGAAAATAGCTTGTAAAATTGCTGATGGCATACTGGGATATGAGATGTCTGTTTTTCTTGCCAATACCCTATGCATTGGCAATACAGAAATAGCAATAACTTGTATGATCCTTTGGTTTTCGCTAGGTGAAGGGAATTCTGAAAAGGAAACCCTTTCCCCTTTTGTCCAATCACAAAGCCTTTCCTCTTAATTGTTACACACACTATGGGCAACCCATTCCTTGTCTTGGTCTCGCATAATAAGTCTGAAGTATGTTTTTTAAACACACCTCACAAAGGATGTTACATTACGCCTTTGTTGAACAAATGCAGGAGAAACTGCCTGGGTTATTTATACATTGATCATATAAACAGAGTAGATCAAAAAGGGAAACAATTTTCATGTATAATCAATATTATCTTATTACCTCTAGTTAACATAACTTACACATAAACGGCTGGAATGCAAGTATTAGAATTGTATAAAAACTAGAGCATGGAGGAAAAAGCAGTTTTCAGATCTGAAATTGTTCAGCTAAGATTTTGACCATTGTAAAAGAGAAAAGCACCCTATTGAAACACCTCACAGAACACTGACAGGTTAACCTCACTGGTATCGATGTAGATTGTGATTTAAACTTCGACCGTGGGCTGCGATGCATCTTCAGCATGCCTGTACTCTTAGTGGCTTCAGTACTTCCTAGCCTATGATGTACCAAATGGTCAGGTGGAGAAACTCCAAGTACCTCCATTGAGCGAGCGATTTGTGTTTCTAAGTCATGTCCAGCGTGTATGTAATTATTTCAACAGTCTATGCTCTGGAGATGCTTCCCAGCTGGCATTGAAGAATCCTAGGCCTTTGTGTCTTTGTCCGCATAGAGCATAGAGTTTGCAATATCTGACAGTAGCCGTAACAATCTGTCCCCATCTGGGAGGTGTCCTTTATTGGAAGGGAGGTTGTCCAATCTAACGGTAATTTTATATTTGTTTATCTCTAAATACACCACAATAAATTTTTGCAATTTTGAATTATATAAGACCAAAAAAGAAAATCCTGGGCCATACAGTTTTATTCACTTGTACACAGTTATTCAATACAGTAATTAACCATTTTCGACTTACCGGCACAAATAATGTCCAGTAGGTGTACAGCATTTTGAAGATCTCTTAATAAAGTCAGTCATACTACTCTGTCGAATACATCTTGCATTAACTATTTTCTGTTCAAAAGTAGCCTGCAAATTCAGTTTTTGGAAATTTATTTTTCCTCTTCCCGTCACTGTTTTCATGCCACTACTTTAATGTGTCATCTTTCTGCTGTAGAATAGTACTTATTTGCTTCTTTCCTACACAGAATTTGTCTGCAAGCACACGGACACTACTTTTAGTTTTTTCTGCACACTCAATCACTTCAACTTTCTTTGCTGATTGACAGACCTTTGTGTTTAGGTGCCATGTCTTGAGATACAGAAGCACAGAACAGCTGATTGAAACACGTGAACAGAAAAATAAATCTTTAACCTGCTACCCTACCAAATTGTCCAGGATACAAGTTTGCGGAAACCTTGAACCCATAAAACAGGCCAGCTAACGATACAGTATTTGGGAGGGCCAGCCATCTGTCATGACATTTCTGTACAGTCCCCCTCAAATCTAATTTTTCAATTTTTGTAACACATTAAGCTGTGTCTCCATTGATATACATTTAACACCAACATGTTGCAGTTAACATATGTTAAATCTTTATCATCAACTTCTTGATATATACAAGTCAAGTGGTTTGCCAATTAACAACTGTCTCTACTATGGTTAACATGTGTTGGCGCGGTTACGAACAGAAATGAATAACATTAAAAAAGAAAACGGCTCTGAAGAGGGCAGGCAACATTACAAAATGAGAGTAGTTTTATATACTCGTTATTATCTTCTTGTTAACTGTCTATGACTTTCTTAAATACTAATTTTGTACAGATGTCTTGATCTTTTCAAAATAACTATCACATTTTTCAACAATGGAGTATGCCATAAAAATAATTTTAAAAGTAGATGCAATACTATTGAGAACACTGATATACCAAATACTAACATAATACAAAATGGATGCCGGGAATATTGAGGAAGCTGTCGACTGCTTTTTGTTCTCCCGGAAATTCCCGAACCAAAGCCGATTAAGCTGGCGATCGCTTTTCATTTCCCGGAAATTCCCGAAACAAAGCCGATAATGACCGAGTAGTCAACTGACTTGACATGTTGTCCATTTTCTCCGGAAAACAAATTAACATCTGAAAATGTTAAGTGCAACACGCTGGGTTTGCATGTCAAGTCAATTGGAACGCGAAATTGCAATATACATGTCAATATGAACTTGTTAATATTGACATGTTGGTGTTAAATGTATATCAATGGAGACGCAGCTTTAGGGCTTGAAATTGAAGTCAGTCCATAGTCAGGAGGTAAAGGAAGCTTTAGGACAGTCAAATAGCTGTCCGGGTCCATAAACGAGAGTTGAATTTAACATTATTTCTATATTATTTCACTTGGGACATAAAAATTTGTCCATATATATGAAGTGTCCGTATCTTAGGGGTGTCCGTAAGGAGAGGTTTCACTGTACGTAACAAAATATCTGTGTCGTTTAGTGTTATGTAGTGTAGCTGTTGATCTGAGATAATCGCATTTGAAATTATATCACATAAATTGTGTGAATTACTGATTTTACTTTAATTAATTTCTTACTTTCAATGTTTAAGATATCAGGTTGGTGGTGGTACAAATTATAGTAAAACATATAAAAGGCATCAATATAAATATTAGATGGAAATTTACAGTGAAGTGTTGATATCTGTAGCAAGATTTAGGTCGGAAATATATACACTAATTATCTCCTTTGTAGTTGGAACAGGGACGGGCATTTCCAGTGACGATAGATTGAGGGGTGTATATTTTATGTCGCTGTGCATACCGCATGGTGAAGACATGACGCATCAGCTCTGGAGTGGAAGTATTCTCGTAGACTTGATATCTGCTTACTGTGTAGATTTACAATGGATAAAGAGCCCCGACCACCCTCTGATCTTGGAAGAGTTAGATGCTCGGTTGCAGATTTAGGATGATGCATGATTATTATTATTATTATTATTATTACTATTACTACTACTACTACTACCATAGGTGTAACCAGGCCGACCATATGGGGGGGTTATAACATCCCCCAGGGAGAGGGGGGGGAATTAAAAAATTAAGATGCAAAATAACGATTTTTAAGCTCCCGGGGGTCCTCCCCCGGAAAATTTTAAAAATTAAGATGCAAAATAACTATTTTTAAACTTCCGGGGTCCTCCCCGGAAAATTAAGACGCAAAATAACGAGTTTTAAGCTTCCCACGCTTTATACTTGTATTAAGTAATTTATGGGCAAACTTAAAAAACTTATACAATTTTCCTTTTTTTAATCAATGGGGAGGGTTCAAACCCCCCCCCCCCTTGGTACGCCTATGACTACTACTACTACTACTAGTACTACAACAATCCACATCCTTGATTTACTGTAACTGGATCTATGAATTTGGATACAAAGAGAAAATCTGATGTAGTAAACTTACATTACTTTTTCTACCCCCTTACAATTTCCCAGGTACTATTCATATAAAATGTGATACTTTTATTGCCTTACCTTCATTACCGTACTATAAGATGTTTGGCTTGAAATAATTTCAGGTTTAGTGAAGTAATTATTTCTACCCACTCATATGCACTGTAGTCTCTGCTACAACTCATTCTCGTCATGAGATTACGGAGGTGAAGAAAAATAGTCTTGCCAATCGTCAGACTATTTATGTCAATATCTAGATATTATTTACAGTTATCAAAATATTAATATAGCCTATAGCATGAAATGCTTTGAAAACGGTTGATGCTAAGAAAAATTTTTTGGTCGAGATATGTATTTTAGTGAGCTCTAAAATAATTATGTTGTTGCCTATCTCTTATGGTATCCCAGTTAAAAAAACATTATTCACTGAAAGTAATAAGGACTTCACAAGCTGTTCCTAGAAAATTCAATACAATGTATATTTTATTTGTCATAATATGTGAAGAAAATAATTAGGCTACTTGGAATGTCTTCAGGATTTCAAATTCAGATAATTATTTATCATCTTCAAAACCTGTAATATTAATTAATAAAGACTGAATTATTCGTGCAAGGATAGGAAATACAAAATAATTTGTTAGGTACTCTGTTAACTCGTCAGTGACGTATGGAATTTAAATGCCTTACTACTACGTGATTGGAGGATTTTTAAACATCCACCATCCAGTTATTAACTTTCTGCATACTGGTACATAGTTATAAAATATTTACAAACTACTGGATTTTGATAGAACTCTGATTGAAATGTAACCTGAGGATTATAGTATAATCCCGGATGGTCTTAAAGCTAAATTTTACATATATAGTATTCGGTTAATTATTGCCATGCTAACAAAAGAAAGTAGGGCTGTACCGATTAATCGATTAAATATTTAATCATCGATCAATTACATTTTCCGATTAATCGGTTTATTCGAATTCTGAAAGAAGTTTTTCGAGAAATGGGTCAAATGACCAAACTCCTTTCTCTTGTTTCTCCGGCCTTGGCACATCATGTGTCATTCAGCCTATTCTGTCTAAACAATTCCCGTTATTCAGAAACCTGAAGGGTAGTTTATAGCTCTAGCAAATAAGGAGAGTGGCTGGAAGTCTGCAGAGTGCGTGCGTGTAAGGGGATTTACCTGGCTTCCAGCTGCCCTCTTTATTTGCTAGAGGTATAGTCAACAAACTCGTGTGTCTCAAGTCTTGGCTGAAAAAGTAACCGGAAATGTAAGTTTTGTACATATTTTTTCACTAGTTAACTAATAATGGTATCCATTAATTCAGGATTTCTTCTGATTATCTGTAGTGTAGTAGTTATTAAACATGTAAAACAATATTAAATGTACACTTTGGTTTCATTTAAAATACCGACCTGTTTGTCGATTAATCAATCAATTAAACGGTCGCTTAATCGATTCAAGTCAAGCGTTAACTCGATTAGAAATTTTAATCGATTATCAGCCCTAAAAAAAGGAATAAATAACACAAAAATGTACACCTTGGAAACTCCTATTATTAGCCAGACTTCACAAACTCCTCTTTTATCCCACTCGCTAGACTGTTACACAAACAATCTCCTTGTTAACGGTTTATGAGGGTTGAAGTGTGACCTCGTTCTTCAAGAATTTACAACGTGCACGATCTTTGTTAAAGTTTTCTTAGGGTAAAAAATCTAATATATAAAATCGAATGCTGTATGTGGATATGTGTGTAAGTATGTATGTACTACCCGCGCGCCACTTCTTGGGCGCTGGATTTAAGGGGAAGTGAGGGTTGGGGGGAACAAAACTTAGCTAGTCCGCCAGTCTTTCTGCAGTGTTGTCAACCAAAGAAATAACGTTTCAGCAGAATCGCGCGTATAGTATTTTATGTAGTGACTATAATGTACAACGATTTTAATGCAGTCCAATAATATAACGTGGTGACAGTTCCGTAACAATTAATTACACGTCATAAGCATTTGGTTATCAAATAAGTCATCAAATAAGAATATTATACATAATATAGGCTCAATATTTTTACACTGGATGACTAATTTTAAGGATAAAGAAGAGTCTTAGCAGAACATGCTTCACCATTTCGTGTTGTAAAATGTAAGAGAGGTAAGGCATCTAAGGGTGGAGAAAGCTATAGGCCTAATTTTAAACATATTTAATACAAATTGTGAAAAGTTCGCTCAACTTTCAGTCCATGAAATTGACATCAGAGTTCACGGGATCGTCAGAAATTAGCACATCTTAAAGAGGTGAGGAAAGCGTTGAATGTACAATGAAGTGTTTGTGAAATCAGCGGTTCGAAAGATTGTATTTTTCCCCATAACTCCATGCTTCAGAAAAGATAATGTCAATAAATAAGTAAGAATCCTGAGACAGAATGAAAGCCACTAGATGTCAGGGTGTATAGCGTACTTCGTGTTTCAATGTTGTCAGCTTTACCTACGAAGTTGAACGAAACCTACCGAATGAGGACTAGAAAGCCAAGCGCCCAAGAAATCATGCGCGTGGGTAGTATGTTCCCTATACAAATCTACATTTCTTAACCATTTTGTACAAAGTTTTGCACACATACCCAGTTAAGCCCGGGAAGTAATGCGGTGAACATTAAAATTACAACAAACCACTCCTTCCCTTGAAAGTTTATGTAATTTCTGAGAATATTATACTGAAAAAATGAAATCCAATTCAGTTGTCATGACAACAGTGTATTGTTTAGAGTGTTCACATAGGGCTTTGGGAACTACATAATATTGGACTTCAACAAATTCTTGTGCTATCGATGTAAGGCAATACATTGGTGAAAATAAATAATGAATAATGAAATCCACGAAAATAATGCACACAGTGTGATACAGTCACATAACTTTCTCTACCCTGTACATTAGAAGAATAGAATAGAATAGAATAGAATACATAAGAAGAATATCATTTTCTCACTTCACATTTTGATGTAAAATAAGAGGTCGTATTGCAAGGACAGTTTGAAATGTGTGCCAATGAATATGCTATAAAGAAGTCTGTAAAAAATCCTAAGCATCTAAAAGAAGACAAAATAGGATGGAACATTTTCAGTCCTATGCCCGTAGTATATTATGTCCCAGGTTTTTGGGGAGGAAAGTATGAAAGTGATATTTAATTTATTTTCTATTTCAGCCCCGAAATGCTTGTATGGTAACATGAGAGTGAGAAATAAAATTTTTCAGCAAAACAATACAATCTTATGTAACCGGAATTTCTGTTTCTTTTTATTTCAATCCCTCCCGGGCATGGTGTGTAGAAGCAAAGCTATATCTAGCGTTTTCGGAGGGAATAGTTTGAGTGTGATAAGTCTTTTTCTTCATTTCAAGTTCTACGTACATATTATATAAGGACCTAGAGTTTCAGAATCGAAAGTCCTCCATAAATTAATCTCAAATTACAAAATACAAAGCCCGGGCCTTTACAGCTAGTATAACATAACACTCTTATTTTTATAGAAAAACAATGAAATTAAATAATTTAATTACTCTCACATACCATAGTAATTTAGTTTGGTTTAGTAAAGCAGGGATCAACATCACATTCTTGGCATCAGTAAACATGCATATTTTCTTCTCGTATTCATGCACACAACAGCCTCTTGCGAGGACTGGATTTTTTTTCTTTAGCTTTCCTAATAAAGTATCTCTAAGCCGTGGCACCCCCTAAGTGGTCTAATATAGTACTAGAAATTTTTTAGTTAACTAAACACTTGCTATTGCTTTCAAAACACTGTGCAAACTGATTTCTTCTTGCTTTACGGGACTTGTTTTCTAATGAATACCCAAGGTTACCTACAAAAATTTATGACATTTCCATTTAGTATTCGTTACAACTGCAAAAATAAAGTTTGACATAATATCATCATTCATACGGTACCAAAGTTTTCACTTTTTAAAACCATAACATAATAGCCTATATTAAAAATAAATTAGACATGTCTGCAAATACATATCCTGAAAGAGTGAGATTTCATCTACAGCCTAGTATAATTTACTTTCCGTAACTTTAAAACTTTACTAGGGATAAACAAATTATATTTAGCACTAGGGATCTATATGACATATGGAGGACGGGATTAAAGGGTTAAATATAATTATATGATGAAAACTGTACCTTAATCTTTAAAGAGGAACTGCAGCCTTATTGACTACTGCCTGGCAAATGCTAATCTTACTTGTTGAATAAATTCGTCCTTTTCTCCTGATGCAAGCTCACCATGCGGTGTCCGTCAAGTCTTTCATCAGTCATTGTTGCACATAACCATGTTTTCACACAGTGTATGGTGCTGAATGGTCTCTCCACAGTGCAAGTTGTTGTAGGGAGTCATTGCAATCTTCACTGCTGTAGACACGGCCGGGAAAAAGAATTTTGTTTCTTGGAGAATATCGATGTATTGCATTGTGCTTACATCGCCAGCTGAACCACTGCTCACTCAGTTTTTCCATACCAGCTTGTATATAGCTTCATACATAAAATTATCAATGGTATAAAGCCTTTACTTTATCTTTTTCACTGTATCTTGTGGAACTGGAAGCAGTTGCACTGTTTTAATTACTTAAGCATTTGCTACTGCTCGCTCCAACTGATCAGCAGAACACCAATTTCACCATCACCTGGTCCCAAAAATGTCTCATTCTCTGTTGTTGTAAGTTCTTGTCCCGTATCAGTATTGCCACAATTATCTATTTTTGACATTTGAAGAAATTTCTTATATCCATTTCAGAAGACACATTCACAGCAAAAAGCACAAACAAAATGTTTCAAGAATGCGATTTTTAATACACTAGTTATTTTCTATTATTTATTCTCAAGAGATATTTTGATCTGATTGACTTGTCAAAGGACCTCTCCACATTTCCTATTGGGCAAATCCCCAATGATGTGGGATGGACAACGCTATGATTGGTTTTAAGTATAATATATCTGTATTAAGTGCGAAACTTGATTACATAACTTCATTTATGGAAGCAAACTTTCTCTAGTGTGATTTATCTGTAATATAATTTTATTGGATCATCCGCCACCTGTCAGGACATAACGGTACTATGGTTATATTGATGTCGGCTCCTTTCTGTGTGACATCTGCAAAAAATCTCTCCCAACATTGTGGGTAAATATATTTTCTTTACATGTTCTTCGGGCTTGGTGAAAACTGCTGTTGAATAGAGTTCTGTTATATTATTGTTGTATGTGACCTCATATTTCTCTATTGCAAGCCTTCAATGAATTCCCAACACATCTACCTTATCTGAACTCATTCTATCAGTTTCTTTACTTGGATTGTGTTAATTATTTAATCGAAGCATATCTATAATTTCATATCAACTACGTGTGACTATCTTAAATAGTAATTAATTTTGTACAAATGCCTTGATCTTGTTCAAAATAAATATTATAATTTCAATAATAATGTATGTCACAAAAATAGTTTTTCAAGATAAATACAGTACCTTTGAGATTCTCAAAATTTCGAAGGGGGGCAGCAGCCCTACCCTGCCCCCTTCTGGACGCCCATTCGTACGGGACTTCATAAAAGTGATAACATTACACAACTGATAACATTATCCGTGATTACATTAAGCAGCATTCACTGTATATACACACACCATTGATGAAGTATTTTGTATTTAGAGATCACATTTCTATTGGAGAAATATTGTGTAATCACCAGCGAAACTAAAGTGTTTGCTTTTAAATTATTTGTGCACATGCCCCCTCACATACTTCCAGGAATAATCTGATGGCAACTTGTATATTTTTTTAAGGATTTATTGGTACTTGACTCAACTACAGAAATGTGAAATTTCTTCATGGAACGTGCTAGTTATCAGTTACTCTCCATTGCACGTCCTGGTTATTTGTTCTGCCAAATATTCTTGTGAGAATTTTTGTTACAGAACGAGCATCGAGAGCTGCATCACAACATGAAGAAATCATCAAGGCTGTCTCCAAAAAAGCAGGATCTGTGCTTCAAAACACGCCAGGTTAGTTTTCCCCATTTTCTTACATTAATGTTTCAGGAGGTGGCTCGATCAGGTGTGATGTATTTATGTGTCTGTTTTCTAACTGTAATGAGTTTTTTCCCATATGTAATAGTATAAAATAATAACAGGGCTTCTCCTAGCAAGCATGTGAACAAACTTAAATAGTATTAACCTTGCCGTGTTCATTTCAATGCCCTTCAGTTTGTCCATTTTTTACATTCACAGTTTCATTGCTAATGCCCTATTTCATAGAACTTTACACTAATATTATTAGGAAAAACATACTAGAATTATTATTATTCTTGCTTCAGGCAAGCAGTGGCGTAGCAAGCTTACGTGGTACCCGGTGCGGAAATTTTTTGTCACCCCCCCCCCCCCCCATTTAAATTATGAAATGATGGAACAGTTCCAAGTGTTATTTTTTTATAGTGAAAAATAATTCCACGAGAGTTTAAGAGTGTATCGATAGATGCAGCTGCGGGAATTTATCTGATGTAGGCCTAACTCGTAAACTCAATGGATTATACAAAATTCATAATAATTCTTTGTTATATAAAAACAAAACTACGCTCCGAAATCATGGCATACTATGAATCAACCATCCATAAAGCGATTCCAGTTTTCATCTCGTTGCCATGTAACTAGTGCTACCAATGGTGCAAATAAGACATAGTTAACATAATTTTTTAGGATTAAGGAAAGATATACATATCAAGCTCATTATGCTGTACTTTGTACTGTTAAACGACAATAAAGGCTATTTTTATTATTATTAGGCTATTATTATTATTATTATTATTATTATTATTATTATTATTATTATTATTATTATTATTATTATTATTAATCTAAAGTACGTTATAGACAGAAATTGTTTTCGTGAGTGACATATTCACGAATGTGGGTGTTACCATAATATAAAGAGGACATCTTTTGTTTCACACATTTCTAGGCCAAAATGCACTCCCGAAATTATGCAAAGTTTTATTTTCGGAGTGATTTTTTATATTTTTATAATTTGCTTTCCAAGCGAAATCTCGAATTTTGGAAAGATGAATTTTGATACAGTCCACCGCTGTGGCTCAGGAGATGCGTTCGCGCCTCGCACGCAGTGGGCCCGGGTTCGATTCCTGGTCGGGACAAGTTACCTAGGTGGGGTTTTTTCTGGGGTTTTTCCTCACCTGTGAGACAAATGTCGGGTAACTTTAGGCCCTTGTGGTCCCCAGATATCATCTGGCCGTCATTATCATCTTCATCCCATCCTCGCCTTGTTTGGAATGAGTGTGAATGGTGTGTCTCGTCCTATGTGTTCGTGTTGTCTCGGAGGTGGCCCCGGCATTGGGCCGATTATTCATCCGGGGAGGCCCTCCATGTCCTTGTCTGGTCAAAAAAGTATGTATGTGATCCAAAGATAATCCCTCTCCCGACAGGTCGCGGCTTTGTAAGGCTTGGGTCGTTTGAATCCTAAAAGGGAGATGTAAAACTTCGAAGAAAGAAAGAAAGAATTTTGATAAAAGGACAAAATTTTGTATCTATGTCAGGTAGGCTACCTTTCAAGATGTGAACCGAAAAATGGAGACAAGTCTTCCTTATTTTTACATCCAGAACGTTTTCTCGAAAACGGCTCTAACGATTTTCTTTAAAATTTGCACGTGGGTTGCATATACTAAGAGCTAAAACTTTTATTTGAAGCGTTCGAAATAATTCTCTGAAGGTAGTTATAAGCCACCCACTCTGAATACGCGTTCTTTGCAATACGGCCTCTTGCAACGGAAAATCGTACGAAAACAAAATTTTGTATTTGGGTTAGGTACGTTTTGGGGATGTGACACGAAGATTGGCGACAACTTTCTCTTATTTTTAAGGGGAGGCTAACTTTTATTTGGGCAGAGGAAGTTAGGTGAATTATACATTTTTTTATACGTTGATCCGAATAAATTTCATATACAAGTAATGTGACTATTTTACGGAAGTGTATTATTAATAATCTATTCTTAAATATGCGCACATCCCAGTTCAAAATCTAGATTGCCGAAGACTTCGGAGTCAACTCACATTCGAAGTTTATTTTCGTCAAAGTCATGACTGCCGCAGCGGGTAGACTTCGGAGTCAACTCACATTCGAAGTTTATTTTCGTCAAAGTCATGACTGCCGCAGCGGGTAGAACTGGTTGCGGCTTGAGTGATATAAAATATCACCGATTGTTGAAGTCTCATTTAAATTAATAAAACTGCAGAGACAAGCATCGGCAGGAATAAATCCCCCTCCCCCTAACCATAATAGTATTGTTTGTATCAACACAGCGTCCAATTCAGCCGCGTTTTATTACCTTTGTTGACTACATTTAAAACTAAAAGAAGTTTCAAACGTCTATTGACTTGTACAAAGTTGTTAAGCTTAGCCTATTTAATTGTTTTAAATAATATTGTTATTTTCTTTAAATTCCCTTGAGCGGTTTTTTACTTACAAAGACATATATTTTTATTTTGTCACCCCCTCGGGTGATGGCACCCGGGGCGGCCCGCACCCCCCTTCCTACGCCACTGCAGGCAAGTGTTGCCATGTGCTACACATAATGTGTTTGTAATAGGTAGCTGTATAAAAATGCTAGTCTTTTTGTCATGCTCATTATATTGAGAGTTTTCATGGGGATGCTTTTGTATAGAATATTAAATTTGTTATTTTTTTAAAAATATAATTCGATTTTATCATTAATGACTAAACCTGGGATTTTAAGGCAAATGCTATTTTGTTCCTTACGAAATAACATGAATTTTTAAAAATATGTTGACATTTCATGATAAATCACTTATCGTCCGATTAGAATTAAAACCATGTAACTCAAAACAGAAGCAAGAGTATTTTTAATTTATTATTAGATAGAAAAACATGTTTGTCAACTATTTGCCAGCCAATATTACAAGAATAACATGTGTGCTGTCCTCTAGAGAGAAAAAACACAATCTAGTGTATTGCTAGGAAGTGTTATTGACAAAGCCACGTATGTGTTTTATGAGATACGAGGTTTTCATTCTAAGGGGACGTTATATTTATAGAGTTTTATAGTGCCCTAAAATGCCTATTTGGACCTTTGGAGCCTATTTTTACTATTTAAATGCTTATTCTGAACTTATAAAATAAAATTTAACTTCTGTAACTTTTACAATCATTTAATGGACATCCTGAATGAACAGCAGAACAGCAGAGGGTGGATTTTTCACAGAAACTTGATTTTCTCAAACAATTGTCGCCAAAGGAATGCTGACTGACTGGGAGGATTAGCTCAAAACAACAAGTAGCAGGTATATAGTAAGAAGGGACATACTGTGTCAGTTTTTCATAAAAACTAAAACTGTTTTTGATAAATGTATTTTTAATTCTGTCTTAATTTTGCAATTATTTCTGTTAAGAATAGGTATACCAAGTTTCTTAAGTTTAAGAGCATACTGTAGTATTTTAAAGTCTATTTTCTGGTTATTTACACATTTTTAAAGCATATTTTAAGTGCCAATTTTCTTTTTAAAAGCCTATTTCAGGCGCCTAAAACTAATTTTTTAGAACCTAAAATCCCAGGTCTTTTAATGACAAGCCATATTCCAGATGTTCTAGAACCATATAACCCAACTATTATATTAATTTCATTATGTGCTATAAGAGATTACATTTTTTTCAGTTTTTAAAATGCAATCAGTAGATCTGTTATATTTTATAAAGTCAGAAATAAAATATTTCTTCTAATGATGAAGGGGGAAACGCACCCATTATATTTGTGACATTTCCCCTTTGGATCACTATGCCTATGCGCTGCCTCAGATATTCAGTGGCGCGAGGATCGTTAGTAATGGATTGTAGATGTTTGCCCAATTCATTAACAAAGGCTTTGGCTTCAGAGTACCAGAGACCAAAGGTTTCCACTGCAAAGACGATAAAGATGTAATTGTCGATTATTGCACGATATTTCTACAGCGGATTCAGCAGCGGACCCAGCAAATTGACAGGTGGAGGATAAATGAGATGGTGCTACTATGTCTACACATGTTGCGTCCCATGTCAAATATTTGCCTTGTATTTTGTATTGAGTTAGGCAAGAACTACTTAAGGTCAAACATATCTTTCTAGTTGTGATTGCGACTATGTGCCAAGTAACTGTGGTACTCCCAGCTGATGAAGCAGCCAGCACGTGCTAACGATGAACTCTTAGCAGTATCTGCCAGACATACTTCCTATCGGCTGGCAAGGCATGTGTTATCATATAAGAAATCACTTTAAAAATGGAAAATAATCTTGGATAATCAGGAGTTTGTTGTAATGTTAGCTAACGTTATTAGTCTTCTACTTTATAAGAATAGGCTATTTCATCGGTTAAGATTAGAGACCTTTTGTCTTCAAAATGGCAACTTGACAAGAGACAAGAAAAATGAGTTCTACTATAGCTGGTACTGAGGTTTTGCGACAGTTGCTCTGTGTGGTTATCCACCAACTTCCACCACCAACTGGTGGTTATCCACCAACTTCCCCATTGGCTACTGATGATCTGTCATCTCATTGGTCCTTCTTGCATGATGTTGCCAACTCCATTATTCGACTGCATTTGTGTGCTTTTCAGTTCCATGCAAACAGGTGCAATGGGTGGGCAAGTTTTCAATTCCAGGTTTAATTCAGGTTTAATTTTGGGTTAGGGTGAGTAACCTTAAACATGATACAGCCAAAACTTTCTAATTACCGGTATTGTTATAGGTTGATTACTGAGATAAAATTTTGTCATATACGTTCTTTTAAATGCATTGATTGTTTTCTACATTCTTTAATATTGATGTAACATATTTTGTAGTTTAATAAATGGTTAGTTTGTGAAGTTATGAAAGGACTGTGAATGTAGTTTATTTTTTCCATAAAAATATCTTCTGGCAGTTGTGTAATTTATGCCATTAAAAGCTGCTACGCTACATGGACAAAATTATCACATAATCACCAAAGATTGCTATCTATTCCAGATCTTAAAGTGCTCATTGCTGCGGTATCAGCCACACAGTGACTAAAGAAACGGATTTCCTTAAAAATGATAGGCTACACTATTTTCCAAAATGTTATGCAAGTTTTGCCAAAATGTTGTTATACCTTTAACTTTGTCATGTTTTTGCAAGCTTCAACAGGTTTCCTAATTGTGGGATATGTTTCTGTATTATAGGTATTTTTATGTTTTGTTGTAGTATTTGATAGCCAGATTACCTGCAAAGCTTAGAAGAACTGGTGCACAGCAAAATAAAAAAAAAATCTGAAAAGCCCATAAATAAGCAGACTAAAATTGGCCTAACATCCTTGGTAATAATATCTCAAGAATAGTAAATATCACTGAAAGAAACAAAAAGATGCAATCAAGTAAACCAAAACCTGGAACAAAGAAAGATTTTGGCCCAGTGGAAACAGATTTGGACACTGAGGATGAAATTGTTAAAAAAAAAGTGATGACAGCCTTGATGATATTTACCCATTTGAAAGTTCTCCAGATCCAGTCACAATGGCTGAGCCAGTGATCATATTACGTGGTGACTTTGTTCTGCCAAACTTTCAAGGTGGCAAAGCAATTTTGTATTCTTATAGATATTTGTTCATCGTACAGAAGATCCATAATGATGACTACGAAGGAACATGTTTTGTTTTTGGTAGTACAGTCTATGTCTTGGGGAAAAAAATGAACCCTTTCAAAGTCTAAACACTTCTTGTAGTTTTGGGTTTCAAATGAACCATTATTTTGTCCTAAAAAATAAATGTATTGTGAGGACAATTTTTGCAACACACTTTTTAACACTTTAAAGCTCAATAGAAACTATCATAATAAAGGTATACGGCGGGGGGGACTATCCTTTTCAACATGCTCCATAACTTAAATCCCCATAAGAGAATTATGTACAATATTTTAAACTGGGTGTATCATTTTTAGGATTCTCAGTTCAAAAAATGATACAGTGTTTTTAATTTTTATTGTCTTTATTCACAATATGTATGTAATTGATAGTATAGTATTTGTAATCATTGTTGTTTTATGCATCTTGCAGTATTTTTTGAAACCTCTTATACTTTTATTAGCTAATATGTGAATCATAAAGTTGTAATCTTGTATCATTTTTAAGTAGGCTCACCCCAGCCCCCAAGTAATAGTGAAGTTTAAGGTGTAAGGATAGCGACTTAACTGAGTGAGATCAGCGGTATCAGCATTATGATGATGGCACCTCATTGTTATTGCCACCCGCAGTGCACCAGTGACCAGTCGAACTATGGAAGTACAAATCAGTTTACATCACCATTTTAAGTTAGTTTTGTGTAAACGTCTTAATGATTTTACTTACATTTAGAGCAATATAACATCATATTTGACCATTTTTTATTGGAAAAAAGAAAGAACAAAAGGAAAGACTGCATTATCAGCGACAGAATTTTCAAAAGAATGTTTAATTTCCAGCATTTTAAGGATGTTAATAGTTCAGCTGCAAATGGTCGTAGTACCATACTCGACTGTTGTTCATATACATGGCCAGCAGAAACATTGAGCTTGATAGAGAATGGTTACATTTATGCGGTGATCTTTGAGGCGGAGTGGATTGACAAGATGAGCATAGATTTGAAAACATACAGGATGAGAGTAGGAAGATATAAAAACCATAAAGCCTAAATATTCATCTCAGAAGAACAGTTATGGACAGCAGTAGTACTGGCTGTGCTGTTAGCATCGAGCTCAATCCCGGACCTTTATTCTACGAGATTGCACAGCTGAAGACCATGCTAAATAACATCACAGCCAGGGTTGTTATGAAAAAAGCCGGCCTGATTTTAACCGGCCGGTTTTAACCGGTTTTATCCACTTGAAAAAAACCAGGCAATTTTATCCGGATAAAAACAAATTGAATAAAAATAATGGAAGTTTCTTTCATGTTTTTATTTCCAAACATCATAAATTTAAGTTACAAGCTCAGAACCTGTAGTAGGCCTACTTAGGCCTACTGAGTGCAAGTGAAGAGCTACCAGTTTTATCCACTTGAAAAAAGCCAGGCCGGATAAAATCAAATTGAATAAAAATAATTCAAGTTTCTTACATGCTTTTATTTCCAAACATCACAAATTTAAAAGTTTCAAGCTCAGAACCTGTGGTAGGCCTACTGAGTGCAAATGAAGAGCTACCAGTTTTATCCACTTGAAAAAGGCCAGGCCGGATAAAATCAAATTGAATAAAAATAATTCAAGTTTCTTTTATGTTTTTATTTCCAAACATCACAAATTTAAAAGTTTCAAGCTCAGAACCTGTAATAGGCCTACTTAGGCCTACTGAGTGCAAATGAAGAGCTACCAGTTTTATCCACTTGAAAAAAGCCAGGCCGGATAAAATCAAATTGAATAAAATAATTCAAGTTTCTTACATGTTTTTATTTCCAAACATCACAAATTTAAAAGCTTCAAGCTCAGAACCTGTAGTAGGCCTACTTAGGCCTACTGAGTGCAAATGAAGAGCTACCAGTTTTATCCACTTGAAAAAAGCCAGGCCGGATAAAATCAAATTGAATAAAAATAATTAAAGTATCTTTCATGTTCTTATTTCCAAACATCACAAATTTAAAAGTTTCAAGCTCAGAACCTGTAGTAGGCCTACTTAGGCCTACTGAGTGCAAATACAGAGCTACCAGTTTTATCCACTTGAAAAAAGCCAGACATTTTATCCGGCTAAAATCAAATTGAATAAAAATAATTGAAGTTCCTTTCTTGTTTTTATTTCCAAACATCACAAATTTAAAAGTTACAAGCTCAGAACCTGTAGTAGGCCTACTTAGGCCTACTGAGTGCAAATGCAGAGCTACCAGTTTTATCCACTTGAAAAATGCCAGGCATTTTATCTGGATAAAATCAAATTGAGTAAAAATAATTGAAGTTTCTTTCATGTTCATATTTCCAAACATCACAAAAATAAAAAAAGATACAAGCTCAGATACCTAAAATTGTATTTAGTGTGATTTAATACAGTGAGTCTCATGGAAGAGTTGGCCAATGACACGGGTTTCTGCGTCGCGGCGGGCACAGCAATTAAAGCCGCGATCGGTGTAATGATTCAGGTTCTCACATTTACAGTTAAAATTACAATGAAAATAACCACGTACCTCATCACAAGAGATGTTAAAAATGTTCTGCTCTTGCATCCACACAATACTGGCACCATTTAAGGAAATTTTCTTTTACGCGCATTAAGTTCAGCTTCTGAAATAGAGTTAATTTTTCTTGTGATATTGTCTTCAAGTTCTTCTAACGTATGGGAAATTTACCTATACACTTTATTTTTGAAGTTTCCCCATAAATAATAGTCACATAGTCTCGGAAGCTGAAATTATGCATGTGAAAGAAAATTTCCTGAAAAGGTGCCAGTATTGTGTGGATGCAAGAGAAGAACATTTCTAGCAGCTCTTGTGATGAGGTATGTGGTTATTTTCATTGTAATTTTAACTGTAAATATGAGAACCTGAATCATTACACCAATCGCGGCTTTATTTGCGTAGATATTTCACCCGATCGCTCGGGAGTTGGAGCTGTGCCCGCCGCTTCGCACAATCCCACGTCATTGGCCAACTCTTGCGTGGGACTCACTGTACCACTTCACTGTGTAATTCCCAGCAATAGTTAATTACCGTATTTACTCCAATATAATGCACCCTCGAATTTAATGCGCACCCTGATTTTGAAACTTAAAATCATAAAAAAAGAGTTTGTTAGCGAATGTAATGCGCATCAATAGGATATTTTATTTGGAATTTTGTCTTAGTATTTATAGAATAATGAACCAACACATAAACATTTACAGTTAACTGCCAGTTTTAGGCCTACAAGTAGACCTATAGGCATGGGTCATCAATATTCACTAATGTGTTCATCACTGGAATCCTCGGAGGTGCTTATTTTTATTGCTAAATGGACAAACAAAATGTTAAATGCATGTTTCACAATAAAAGCTGATACCACTCTTAAATGAGTTTAAAATCGACAATGCACAATATTCCACATTTGCACTATAGAACTGACAAAAACTATTTTTTCATTATGTTTCAGAAATTAAATTCCATACGGTGTAGGCTAACGATAAAATGAATGAAGTCGAGAATTATAGCAATGCATTGTTATGTAGATCAATATTACCTCCAACCTATGAAACGGATTTGTACTAGTATTTAACACAAACCTCAGTATTGAAATCTACAAATGGACAAAAATAGGGCACGTTATATTCGAGTAAATATGGTAAATTCACCATTCATCGTAAGACTCTTGCATATTTGCTTTATTCTGCCTGTTGATGTATACAAGCTTCTGGGCTTTTTCATTGCCTAGTCTGTTTCTCAATTTTGTTTGTATTAACCCAAATGAAGAAAATACTCTTTCGATTGATGCAGAACTGGCTGGCATACGATGTAAAGATTCTATGGCTTGACAAAATTCCAGCGATAGGTGATTACGCTTCAGATTTGTGTAATTGATGGAGATAAGTATAAAAAATCCCTTTAGGTAGGCCTACAGGGCACAGGCTGAGGTAGATTTCATAGTGCTTTTTATGAATTTATTGGGGTAAGTGTAGAATAAAAACTGAAATTTTTTTTATAAAAAGAAGGTTGTTAATTATGTATTAATTGATATCTTTTATTATTTCATTTTTAATTTGGCCAAGGGTTATTGCTCTAAAGATATTTAACTATTATTTTTAATATTTCAAACTTTATTTCATTGGTAATTTTAGCCTCAGTTGGTCCTAATGAATTCATTTTGGCATGCCTATTGGCTGAGGTATATTTTAAAGTGTTTTTGACTTTCAGAAATTCAAATCTCTCCTTATATGAGCGCTATTGAGAAACTAGTTGTTGATTTAGAGATTACTCATCAAGAGCTTTTCAACGATACCCCACAAACATGGTTTTAAAAATTTTTAATTTCCACCCTCAACCCCACAACCACTGAATCATTGGTGTCTAATTTATGCAGACAAAGTTTCCCTCTAAACCCCATAGGGCCCTAAATATAATTTTTTTCAAAATTTCAACCCTCTCCCACCTCCCCCAACCAGGAAAAATTGATTTTAGCCGGCTAAATTTGATTTTAGCCGGCTAAATTTGATTTTAGCCGGCTAAAATCATGATTTTAACCGGCTAAAATTGAAAAAAACCGCTGGTCAGGTCTTTTTCAATTTTAGCCGGCTTTTTTACAACCCTGATCACAGCTGACATCACAGAATTTAAAAAATGGAAAAGAAGGTGGAGACAAAAATCAATATTGGATTCAATAGATGGAGAAGGAGAATTGATAGACGAAATTGATTGTATGGTCGCAGGGAAAACCTCGATATGAGGATTCTGGAAGAGAAGAAGAAGATTCAAAGAGGTTGGGAATATATTGCTAAACTGGAAGAAAGAAATAAAACGAATTAGTAACATGTAAGGAAGAAGATCAGAAGAAGAGAGAAGAAAAATGTATTTAATTTTATTCAGAGTTGATAACAGAGAAGTGCGAGTTAGAGGAGATATTTGAAAAAAACCTGGGGTTGAAACTGAACGACTTGGAGATGGTAGACTGTTTCAGACTGGGAAGACAAGGTAATGAAGTGAGGCCAGTATTGATCAAAGTAATATTAATTATTTAATTATTATTCCTAACTTGCTACGAAAGAACTATACTTAAATGCGAATGTGACCATTACCGTATTTCAACAATATTATAAAATCAACTGTCTTGTTACATTAAAGAAACAAGTCCATTCTGACAGCTATCGCCAGCTGTGTGCTGTGTTGCCAGTTCCTCCCTCAGCTGAGCTTTATGTCGCGCCCACGTGAATAGCCGAAAGCTACATACAGAACTTGATCAGAAATGCAGAATGCAATTCGTTCTTGTATTGTACATGCAAAAACATATCCCAATAGACGTCAACCATCTCGGCAATTATTTATTAACCTTTTCAACCAGTTACATGAAATTGGTAGTGTAACACCTAGAAAACGTAACAGAAACAAACAGGTGACTGGAGAAGAAGGAGAAATCAATGTTTTGACTGCTGTTGCAGTAGATCCATGCATTAGTTGCCACACAATCGCATGTGGAAGTGGCATGAGTCCGGCAAGTGTATTTTGCATTCTCCATCGACATATGTTCCATCCCTATCACATCTCTCTCCATCAAGAGCTGCATGGAAACGATTTTGAGAATCGTGTTAACTTTTATACATGGGCATTAGGACATGATACTCTAGATTCATCATGTATCTTGTTTAGTGATGAAGCAACATTTACTAATCATGGCCAGGTAAACCACAGAAACATGCACTATTGTAAAATTAATTTACTATATGAGTTGACATAAACACACTTTTTGCTTCACTTACCAAATTTTTGGTATGACGCGTTTCAAGGAGCCTCCTCCCCATTTTCAAATACTCTGTCAACTGCCAAATCCTTCTCAGGAAGATTCTTTTGCGCACCTGGTAGGCTTTTTATGAACTTTCTGATTAAACTGTCTTCCTCAGGTATTTCAAAATTCATTAGGCTGTTCTTGAATTTTTTAATGTAAATTTTTTCCCAAATTTCCAAATCCTTGTGTTTACTGACTGACTTTTACTGCACTATTGGTCTGTTGACAATCCCCATTGGCTTTGTCAGGTGGAAAGTCAGTGTCCATGGACTTTAAACGTGTGGTGTGGGATAGTGAACCATCAGCTCATAGGCCTTTTTCCCATAGAAGGAACACTAAACTCGCACAAGTATCGCAGCCTCCTAACAGACCATCTTCCACAGATGCTAGAAGATGTTCCTCTGCAGACTCCAGCATGATGGCTGTCCAGCCCATAGTACACGAATTCCTACAGCTTGTCTTCACGGATTGTTTCCAAATCGTTGGATTGGACAAACGGAACCTGTACCTTAGCCCGTTCACTGGATTTGACTCAGACTTTTTTCTGTGGGGAAAGCTGAAAGACACTGTCTACAAGGACATACCAACTACATCAGATGATATGAAACGACGTATTACTGCTGCCTGCTCTGAAATGCTAGAACGTATGTAGCAGTCTTACCACAGCAGACTTGAAGCATGTATTGAAACTGCAGGTGGTCATTTTGAACACAATCTTTGAAGGTCAATTGTCTCTTTACTTGTCAGAATCCACAGAGGTAGTGCACTCCCTTTTGTTTTTCTTTAGTTTTTGCTACCACAGGTTGTACAAGTGTCGGTGTGTAAAGATTTCTCGTAAACTACTGGCACTAGAATCCTGTGACAAACACCACTGACATTCTAATTTACTCTACTTTTGTTTTGTTGATGTAACTAGGCATTGTTTCATTTAACAAAATTTTATGTTTGCTTCTCAGAAGATGGCTGCAGAGTTAGTAGCAGCCGAATGCTTGGTTGGAATCCCAAGAAATTATCGTACAAATATAGTTCTTGGAATGTACTGTCTGTGCATTTAGATGAGAGCACTATAAACACAGTGCACAGTGGAATCAGTCTTCATGTGATTCATACTAGCAACACACTCTACTTCCATCCCGCTCTTATCTCTGCGGCGCATGCGAGTGCTCTCATCTAAATGCACATGCTGTATTATAACTTGAAAACAAAAAACAAGTGATCACCCTATCTTCACTTTTTCACTATCAGTTGTTCTTATAAATTAAATTTCACAATCACTTTGCAACATTTACTAATTCACATGTATCTTGGGATAAATCACCTGCTTCATTAACCCTTGTGCTGTTTGTTACAGGAGAACTGGCTGAAACAAGCGGCACAGAGCCACCACAGAAGAGGAGGAGGAAAAAAGAACTAGCACTACCAGAGACGGAACCTGTTTCTCCTAAACATGACTTTGGTACTTAAACACTTCTCTTTCATCCCCAGAAAATATCTATATATATAAAAATGAATGTATGTGTGTGTGTGTGTGTTGTCCCCCCTCCACGCACACAGGTTAGGTTAGGCTCAGGTAAGGTGGGGTTCCCTTTTTACCTGATAGATGTCTGCCCTCAGAAGGTCGCTAGCATCCGAAGTACTTTACCATTTTCCCGGACTGGACCTGAACAGGCCAAGGTTGCAGGCAAGGGCTCTTCATCCCATACACCAGCATGGCCATCTGTGGAAGCGGTCCCATGTAGATACCTAGGGAAGAACCCAACCCAAAGGGAGCAAGAAAGAGGACAAACAGGAAAGGAGGTAGAGAGAACAATTTGTTGCAGTTTCATAAGTTAATGAAACTGCAAGTAAAGTTAAACACAGCAATCTGGAAGAATTTGACAAAATTTACTAAATTTAGGCCTACTAATATTTACACCATGAAACCTACATTGAGTTGAGGATTAAAACAAATAATACACTTATATACAATCACAGGCAAATTCATTGACAAGTATTAAAACAAACTGATAAATTAAAACGATTTGTTAAGAAGGGGATCCCCGTATTTCATTTCATTCTAACCTTAGGTCACATGCATACACGGGTGGAGAAATTTTACTAAAAGTCGAATAAGAAAATTCTAAATGACAAAAGATTCAAAAACGTTTCTACTCGCCACCCCGAGTAGAAACGGATCTCTGATCCGAACATCATGAAAGGGGAGGGGCAATCAAAGGGGAAAGTTAAATCAATAAGTTACAAGATCAAACAAGACAAGAAATAACTTTACATTAAGACAAAGGGGAGAAGACTACATAGTTAGGCTGAATCAAAGTAAGCCAGAATAAAAGCACAGAACCAAACAATGGCCGACCCAACGCTTTCTAGGCCATGACTATAATTAAACTTAATTATCCATTCTTTACATTTTACGGGAGCAAAATTATTTCAAAATGAAAACATAAAGCTTATGGCTCTTACACAAAGTTAATACAATGAATCAAATAGCAAGAAAGATCTCCATGCTCTGATTTTCACAGAGCACGAAATGTACATTACCGACCATGATGCCTGCCGAACAAGAGATAGCTTTCCAGGGGCTTCACCTGTGAATTAACGGAGTGCCGCGGGAATAATTATCCAATCAAGAAGGTGTATGATAATTCCTTGACCAATACAAAAGATTATTATAAGCCGGCGTCTTTGTTGCGAAGACAAATGAAACAGATCGAAACATCACTTCACGAGGAGAATTGCCAGTCATGTTATGATTGCTGTTGCTAACCACTGGCACCAGATGTCGCGGGAACTTGAACCAAATCAGAAGTACGAGAATTAGCGTGTAGAGAGCAGATGCGTAGCGAACATACGTTGGGAAGAGAAGAGCAGAGAGAGAGAAGTGCAGAGATTAGCCACTAGATGACACAGGATGTAGGAACTTCAGTACAGCAGCAGAAAACACTTGAGTGATCTATTTTGAGTCCAAAATATCAGCTCAGTGTGTGTGTCCTTTATGCATTACTACACCATTCATCTGATCGCCATGAAACTTTGGGAAGTTGTTGAGTGCATTCCCTGGAAGGTTTCTGGCATATTACATTTTTAATTTTTCCTTTCGTTCGTGAGTTATGAGTGAAAAACGGGCAAAAAACGTGTATTTTTTGCGTTTTCGAAGCATCGTTTTCAGTAATACCATTCAATGTCAAATCAATTACAGTAGGCTTTGGCTATTTTTGTCATTCCTTGGACATAAAACTATCGCGATCGCTTGAATGTTGTAGCTCACGCTGGTCGATTCATTTGTTTATAATGTCAAGGCACGCAGACATATGAAATTTTCAACCTACACCGAAGAGGATTATTATTATGATTATTATTATTATTATTATTATTATTATAAAAGGGATAATCAATATAGGCCTCAATATGGTCAAACGTTGTTTGATTTGGACGAAACTCACTATACAGGGGTTTTCTGGGCCAAGGACCTCGAATCTGAGGTCGCTTTTACCAGTCGACACTATCTAATTGTGGTATGTAATTCACGTGATTTAGGTGTTAATAAATATAATGATTTAACTTTTATGCTCTTAATTTTTAATTATTGAAATAATTATCGCGGGCAATCGCTTGATTTTGTAAGTCCATCCTTGACGATTCATTTGTTTAGAATATCAAGGCCCGCAGACGTATGAAATTTTCAACCGACACGGAAGAGGGATATTCAATATAGGCCTAAATATGGTCAAACATTGTTCGACTTGGACGAAACTCACTATGCAGGGGTTTTCTGGGCCAGGGAACTCTAATCTGAGGTCGCTTTTACCAGGCGACACTATCTAATTGTGGTATGTAGTCCACGTGATTTAGGTGTTAATAAATATAATGATTTAACTATTATGCTCTTAATTTTTAATTTTTTAAATAATTATCGCGTGCGAAGCCGTGGGCACACGCTAGTAGTGTATAAAAGCTGAACTCCCCATTATAAGTTCAGTATTAATTACTTCCCTTGGTTATTCTCATTCTCTTTATCAAGAGGCAGGAACAACTAGTGGAACCTAGCTCTCACTTCAAAATGACAAGTGGTTCTTGATTTGTAACCAGTTTGTTTTATGTCATTGCAGACTTACTAATAATTATAAACTGTGTAATATAAATCACACAGTGTAGCCTGTGTATGTATGAAGGCTTATGTATGTTCCAGCTTAAAGTCCATACGGTACTTTATAGGGTTAAATGACTCCTGACCCATTAAAATGCATGTAACAAAGGGGGCAATTTTGACGAATTTTCATACAGATGCTTTTCATTGATCAACTGAAAACACTGTAAGATTAAATCAATCCTGACCTATCCTAATCCACTACTTTTGGGTGAGGGTGGATCGTTGAAATGCGTTTATTGAATGGAAAAATTTTGATGAAATTTCATTCACATGTTTCTCATCGGTCAGTTCAAGAAAATAACCAAAAATATACATTTCAAATATCTTGGTACAGTAAATTTACCGGTAATTGATAAGCTGGTAGTTACAATCATAAGGAACAGAGTGTTGAAGGAATGAAAAATGTAAATAATATAATATTATATAATATTAATGGGTCATTCCATGAAAAGCAGGACATGGCACTAAAAATTAAACCTGATTATTTTGATATGTTTTTTTTGCAGTTGTGTTCGTAAAGAACCAAATTGTCACATTTCCTTGTTAGAAACTGGATTAAATTGTAAGTTTTGATCCTATTGCCTTTTGAAGTTTGATAAAAATTATTGCAAAACAAGGGAAGGAACTTTTGAAATGCAAGTGACATAAGTTTTTGTAATAAAAAGCCTGTTTTTGCATCTATTATTTATTAATTTGAATGGTAACACGAATTGATGTTAATTGCATGTTATGTCAAAGAAATTCCTAGTTACAATAGAAGAGCAGAATTCCAATTAAATGTAGATGTTGACATTTCGGTTGTCCATTTTAATGTAACATGTGTCAACATTTTAAAAATCATAATAAATTTAAAAGCCAAATTTTCTGAGTTCTGCTGCACCCACTATTAAGGGAATAATAACCCACAAGGAGGAAAGAGTTTCATAAATTTTATTTGAAAACTAGAAGAATTTTATTTGTAGGAAAACCATACTTCTAATTCTAATGAGAGTCTTATGGATTGACCCTGTAATAACATAATAATAATAGTAAAACTTGTTATGGGGTTTCCATTTTTGCCATTTTGGTGCTCTCTGTAAGCATGCGCAGCCAACCAAACTAACTTTTGTGTTGAGTATTGTTTTCAGCGGATTCGTGCTTGTGATTACGTAAAAAAGGGTTGATCCATTTAGCATTCCAGATGGATAGGGGCCGTATTTTTTAGTAACAACGATAAGCACGAAATTTTATAAAACAACCTCCCTTAGCTATATTTAGCTTCTATATGCTTAAAATACCAATATGAACCAAAATGAATCCACGAAATATCGCGAAATTTACTCTATTCCGCGAAATGTGTCTATAAGCGCGAAATATGCCCCTTCTTTCCGTAAGAAAGAGAAAGGGAAAGTGAGAAATGAGCTTTAAAATCACAATATTGTGTTTTGGTGTACTTAATGTATTTTTTATTTCTTAGCAGCATGCTTTTTTTTTCCTGCTGTTTCTATGGCTGTCGAAGATTTACCGATATATCGATATTTGTGATCGATTACAAAGATTGCAGAATTTACGCAAAGATTGTCTGTGACCTGGTTTATACTGTTGAGTACACTCCTTTCCTGGTATGTCTTTGCCAAGTTAGCGATGCCTATGATCGATTACAGCAGAAGAGTGTAGAATGTTTGTTACTTGTATTCAACAGATTTCGTCTTTTATCCACAGTGGTATGGTTGGCACTTCTGTTTGCAAATGGCTATCTGATGGTGTTTATTAGAAATTACAATAATATTTCTCATCATTATATTTGAACATTAACTCTAATCATGCCTACTAAATCAAAAGTTACTTCATTTCATACAAGGGCAGAAGAATATAGAAATGGGGGAGGTGGTGTTAGTTCATGTAAATAAAGAAGCAAAGTTAATCATTGCGCAATGTTCCCAATGTAGTAGGCCTATAAGTAATTTATTTCACGAAATACCCACCGAAATAGAAGGAAGTTAACACCGAAATCAGCCATTTTATTTCACCAATAAATCAGAGCCCTACAGATGGATTATATGAGTACTCTCTAATGATATGAATACTAAATATTCTCATCTTGGAAGCTTGTCCAAATTATGTTTGGTTTTATTATTCCAAATTTAGTCCCGGTTACTGTTTAATATGTTAACTATTATTTATTAAGGTAGCTTAGCAGAATGCCTTAAAGGCATTTTAGTTTATTTAATTACACCAAGGGTAGGCTGAGTAGAAATTAGAATTTAAAATCATACTGTACATATGTTTTTTAAGATTTCAATTATTATTCAAGGTGATTTCTTCTGTATATAATTTGAGGTTGAAATTCTTGCTTATGTCAAGAATACTGTAATTTATGGAAGCATTAATAACAATAAGTAATAACCTGCATCATACTTCAAAATTGTGCTCTTGGTTGATTGCAGGCTCTGCGCTTTCAGTTATTCCTTTAAGTATATGGACATAGTTTTAAAAAGGTAGACCATTCTTTCAAATTATATAAGTGCTATTTACTATTGTGTATTATGATTACATGAATGTCTTGCCCCTTCAAGTTAGGCAGCAAAATCTTTAAATGTTTCAAATGAATGAACTGTAGTAATGGCTTATATGATCCCATTTAACTTTTTAAAATTCATTCTGCATTCTAATATATTTGCAACAGAGTTATTATAGGCCTATTTATGGATTTATATTAGGGAGTGTCTTATAAAATAGAAACTGTTGTTTGAATATCACATTTCTTTAATATGAATGTATGAATATTATAAAGTCTCAGATTCTCTCGCTGGTCCTGGAATACGTCCTGGACTTCTGCGTACCCAGTCACTACCTTTCCTTCCTTCTGTTTTTGGAATAATTACCTGAAAAGAAAGAAACCGAATTAAATCTGCGAATTAGTATTGCTAGGCCTATATTAAATTGTATATATTGTAATTTCAGTGATACGAGTTACACATGATTTACACTTTTCCAAATTAAATTCCAGTGATTAAATTAAGTTCCAGTATGATAATGCAAACCCCTTGTTAATAATCTCTCAGAATTTATTAGTGAATTTAAACTGCTGACATGATCTATGGTACTTAGATAATATAGTCTGATTTCTTTAATCTGATCTTGTTCTTTACCTTGTTCTTTGCGTGTATCTATTCAGTGAAATTTCCAGTAATTACATTATTTCTTAAATTTATCTGTGCCATCTGGAATTAACTCGTTTTGGTATTTTCCAATTTGATTATACAAGTTGTATTATAATTAATAGCGCAAAGCAAAACAGTTGAAAGTATATGCAGCAAAATCGTTCCAGCAAACATGGATCTGCAAACAAGCCATTTTCGAGATTTATTATTGCGAATATGTGGTTATGAGCCGCCACTGGCTTCATTAAGAATCATTGTCCTAATTAGTACAAATGAATTTGAAAAGTAAACTTTTCGTATAATCGCCATTCTAAGTTGCCTCACAATTCTCTCATAGCATTACTTAGCAAGGAATACAATTCTACTTTAGTATGTTAATGTTACTGTTCACTTTCCTGTTAAAGGAGGTGTTCAAAATGTCATCCTTGCACCTGGATGTGATACTGCACTCTTTTGTTTTGAATTCTTTCCAACACCCCTGGATCATCTCGGAATTCGTGACAAGCACATACAATTCTGTTGCTGTATGGTTCCATTTTGACTACATAGAGTTCATCACACCTGACACTGTTCAGATGAGTGATCTGATTGCTTCCACTGTGTACTGTACCCATTGTCTCTCGTGTAGGGTTTGATTACAACTTCACCTTGTGGCAATGTTCCGTTTTGTAAACAACATCACATCGCGGACCGCCTCTAAGTGTGCAACGAGTGAAGCACAACTAAGGACTTCATTGGCAGCTCATAACCACACATTTGCAATAATAAATCTCGCTTGTTTGCTGATTCATGTTTGCTAAAACTTTTCTGCTTCTGTTGTTGTATATTTTCAACCATTTCAGTTTGTGCTATTAATTATGATACACCTTATATACATATATTGCTGGATATAATATTACATAGATAAAATTAACTTATTTTCTTAATTGAAATAAATTGTAAGCTAATTAAATTTAAAACCCAAGTATAAAGATTACCAAACCCGAACACAAGTAACATACTTTATATAGAGAATATACGAAATTGAATCCATGTACAAAAATTCCCAGTGTTTTATTGTGTAAAACCCTAAAAATATTTAGGAATTCGTTTATCATTTAAATAATTATAAAAAATTATTTTTTTAAAATCTAGCTTATCCAAAACACAATGTCGAGCTATGCCTCTGGTAATGTTTATAAATGTGTCATAAGAATATTTAAATATATTTCAGTGCCAAAAGGTAAATGGTCAGAAGTTAACATATTTGTTTAACGAGTTTGATATGTTGCCTCACTGTATAAAAGTTCTATTGGTATTTTGTCTTATAACAAAAGTTTTCTTTATTTTTGTACAGAGGTGACAGCATCCGCGCAGTATCTCACTGGGCCAGGAAATGTTCTTGCAGGGCCTTTTCTTCTAGTTCAAGGAACTCCTGATTCATCAAAGCCACCTGTGGCATTTCCCATTGTTGCTTCAGGTATAGTCTACACAACACTATTCATTTTAGTTGTTTGTATTATAGTCTACACATTTTATCTTCAGCTTAAAAAATGCAGGGGTGAGGGGAGCTGACATTGCATGCAGTATAAGAGACTGACCATTGCAGAAGGCGGTGAATTGATATTGACATTTCTGAAGGGTTGCCAACTACTAGAAATATTGATCCAGATATTAAAGTAGAATATATCGCTAGAGAAATGAATTAAGTAATATATTTCTTTAGATAATCTCTCTCCCAGTCTTCAGAATATAGAAAATCGGTTTAAAAGTCGTAGCATTGTACACGTACTTGAATACACACTTTCACATGCCTGAATTAACAAAATATAACTAAATATTTTTCACGACAGTTCGTAGGTAATTAATACAACCTTCTAGCAAATTAATCAAGATTGACTTGTTCTTTTCTCCGACAGATTCAGTTTAAAACACATTAAATTGCTTTTCCTTCCATTTCATTTATTAGGTTTATTGTTTATGGTTTATTCGCTGTTGTCCAACACTTCTTGGTTTAAAGTATCTTCATTTTAACTTCGTTGTCGACCATTTCCACAGTACCATTCTCCTAACGTCCCTGGATTTATTGCTGTCATTTTCAGAATAATGTGCTGTAAACAAATAGTAGTTCAAGAATGCCGCTATGGAATATTTTTGGTTATGGCAGTACTGGGAACGGGCTGCGATCTTCATTTTTTCAAACGAGGCCTTCGTGAAATGGATTGTTTTCAGCATTGTGGAGTGTTTAGCTCAAGATAAAGTGTGTGATCTTTAATATACTGGAATACTCCTATGCTTTTCAAATGGCAAACTTTTGGTTCATAACAAAATCACATGCCCAGCATTTGTAGAGCATTGCCACATTTTGCCTTTACACATCACATTGCCTTTCACCAACACATAGTTCTGAACCGGTGGATGCATATTTTTAACAATTCTTTATTAATAATTTATTAAGTATGATAGCATGTATAAACTCGTTACTCCTATAAACTTATATTTAGTACCTGTTTTAATAATTTCACATCTTTCTGAAGATCATATACCTGAGTAGCTCTCAAGGCAGCATTCTTGTAATGAGTTCAATAGTCCTGACTCAAGCTACTTCAGCCAATAATCTATTCAAGTAATACGAGATCCCATGCTCAAGTGATACGCAATATGATATGTTGTTTTTCTATAAAACTTGATCAAGCATGGGGAAAAACCAAGAACAGGTCGCCCCTTAAGCTCCTTCCACTCGACTCACTATTTAAACATTGAGATAATTCTAAGTGTGAATGGTGGAACTACTAGCCGTGTTGAAAATTGGGAAAAGTTTAATTTTTTATCTTTTCTCTTCTCTTCCTCTTTCTCCTCTTTCCTTTCTCTTTCTCTTTTCTTCACTACACCTACCTATTTGGCTATCCTATAAATTTTCGACCCAACGGGATTCGAACTCGGGACTGTTAGCATCATAGCCAGTTGTGTTTACCACTATGCCATCGAGTGATCGTTGTGGTGTGAAGCGAGAATTCATCTATTTAAGTTTAGAGAGCTGCATGAAATAGTGGAGATTGATAATTTCGTATTAATTGCAATTTTAAAATATAATTTTGGTTCAAGGGAAGTTTTAATTGGTACAAGGGTCGTTTGGTTTTACTAATCAGCTCATCTTGAGGGTGGCATACCGTTGAAATCTAAATCTCTCATTCCCAAATCAACCTCTACTGTCCGTCACATGATGGGTCACCATAAGCAACTCAAAGGTCGGAGTGGGCGGAGCTTAAGGGGCGACCTGTTCTTTGTTTTTGCTCAAGCATGTTAAGTGGCTGAGAGTAGAAATTGATGGAGGTAAGTTCTTGCACTTTTCTTTTGTAGCTTTGTACATAGCAACTAATGAAGTGGAAAATTGAAAAAAAGATTACATGGAACACACACACACAAAATTGTGAATTGGTTATAATTATACCCATTATAAGAAACCTAAGCAATCATGGTAATGAATAGTTATGTTATTATAAGGCTATAGTTCTTATGTTAACTTAATCCACATAATTTAAACAATAAATCTAGTGCCTCAACAGCTGCAGACATTTTTTGTGCATTATAAATGAGAATAAATAAAAATATTAATTAATAAAATAAACAATTCGACAATTGCTAAAATTTATATTGAATGGGACTCTCTGTAGTGGTAGATAGGGGTTTAACCTACCCATTTCTAACTTGACTCACACATAACAGGTTCATTTAAGTCGTAGTTTTTTTTCTTCTTCTTCTTGTACATTAGCTTTTCTTGTTGATATATTCTTTTTTATAATTGCTTTACTTTCTAAATAATACTTTCAGTATTGAATGCAAGTTTAAAAAAGAACAAACAAACAAAATACTGATGCATAGATTCTTCTTACCCACTGACTCTATACAAACCATTTTGTTATATTGCTGTAGATTCAGTGCACTAGTCTTATTAAGCATGTCAGAGTTTGTTAGTATAAGGCCAAGATTTACTAGTCAAATTTTATAACATATATTTGTCCATATTATTAACAGATTTATTCACTATAATTATTTCAAAATCTTATATTAAATATTTAATATCAATATAATTGGTAATTTTGATTAATGGGAATTGCAGTGTAAAGGATAAAAGGAATTCAGAAATCTTCTTTTTCATTTCCTTCTTCTGAGCATTCTTCCATAGAAGTTTTTCTCCAACAATGGAAATTGGATCAGTTTTGCCAAATTACTTTTTTAAACACATATCAGACTTCTTACTCTTCCAAAATAATAAAATAAAATAAAAAAAGACATTGAAATGAAATTTGAAGACTTAATTTAATAACTGTTAATAAGTAGCCTACTCTTAGTCTTAACAAATTGCTGTAAGAAATTTAAATGAGAAGTACATTTTAATTTAGTGAAATTTTTGTAATTTTTTTTTTGGGGGGGGGGGGGTTGCAGGAGCATGGGCCCTTGTGCGCCCTCCTTGGTAATGTCCCTGGTGGAAATATCTCTCACACTGTCTCAATTGCAGGTCCAGATCAGGTAGAAGTAAGGGTGGAAGACCTGTGCAGAACATGCGGGTGTACAAGCAATGGCTTGATTTCTTTGTTTGGGAATGAAGCATCAGAACTCCAACTTCTAGAGAAGATCCATACTTACCTGCCTATTGTGGTAAGCATAATATGTGTATGACTGCATGTTTATACTACCATCTGTACAAGGATGTTTTTGGGATCACAAATTTAATGACTTATTTAAGAGCAGTAACTATATACAGCCGGCAGCAAAAAGAATGAGTATCCCAGAAGTTATAAGTTGCAGATTTAGAATACTGCACATGCTCGTCTTGTCATCACCTACATACACAAAATAACCCGTAACTATATGGCTTACGCTATACGAAGGAAAATGGGTTTACTATTCACAGTTGCTTACTACCAGTGTAAGGTAAAATTAAATTACAGAATTGCTCAATTATAAGGCCACTTTGTGATTTCCTTCGTATTTAGGTGAAAAAGTGGGAGAAATGAGTCAGCGAACGTGGTGATGAGAGGAGGGATTCTGTCGGTCTGTTGGTCTTGAGTAGGCTAGCGGACAGTGGACACAAGGGAAGGTCGATCTGCAATGTGTTTGTGATGCCATGGAAACTTACTGCCAAGTGATTGCAGTGTCATCTGAGCAGCATGTAGACACAAGGTCCTCTCGAGTTGATCGAGACAAGGACGACACACTGAAACTGAAGCTATGGTGTGTTCAGCATGATCCTTTTCCATAACTGACTCGTCAGCTATGTCAAGAAGCAATATGGGTCGTAATTAATTATCGTGTTTGATAGATACCAAAATAATGTGAATCAACGAGGTACTAAAAGGTTATAAAGGGTTCGCCGTTCCAAGATAAAGTTCAACTGATATGTTTGATGAGAAAACATCCCTTGCTGTTTCCCAAAATAAGTTATTGGGGAACGACAGTAATGCAAGTATTACAGGCAGTAGAAGACGAATATGTGCGTATAGTTGTTACAGCTATCCCAAAAGGAGCCACTTATGATAGCGTTGTTGTAAGTGGGGATATTGACGTGCTTGTACTCCTGTCCGGGCTACCCATTTCATGCCTAAACATACACCTTCTGAAATCAGGAAGGAGTGGCAAACATGATACTTACTTCTCAACCTCATCATATCAATATGATCGAGAGTACGGTACCTTCTGTTTATTCATGCTTTTAGTGGTTGTGATACCACCTGAGCTCCATTTGGCCATGGAAAAACTTTTCACCCTCATTGCGAAGAACAAGCATGAGAAAAAACACTTCAAATTTTTTACAATTTTACTGCAACCAAGGAAGAAATCAGTCATGCAGGAGAAAAATAATTCTTGGTTTCCGTACAACACTAGAGCGAACACCCGTCAGGGGATCAATGATCTCGGATACCATTTGTTTGTTAAGATGGCAGCCAAAACAAAGATCAGCCTACCCAGACTGCTACCGACGAACATGCATTTTGTACATTCCACCAAGTGCAATGCTAGCTGGGTAACAATCTGGATGCAGTAGAACGAAGATGGAAACGCAACAGCCATGATCTCATTCCAATTAAAATTACAAAAGTTCCAGCACCACAGTCCTTTCTGCAACTGATACACTGCAGCTGCAAAAAAGGTTGCAATACTGCATGTACCTGCAGAAAATTTGGGTTGATATGCAATGCAATTTGCAAGAAAATGTTCAGGGATTTTATTTACCAACAAATTTGAGGAAGAAAGTCAAGTTGGCACCGAAGCAGTTGAAGGTCACGATGATTTTGAACAAGAAGAAGAATATGACTTGATGACGCACCGGAAGCAGATGTACAACCTGGACCTTTTGAACGTCTAAGGCGCACATAATTCATACCTTTCTCACAATATATTTTCATCATAATAATGTTTGCCTTATGACCAATTGCTCCTGTAACAAAACCAATTTTTTCTGTAACAAAAAAAATTGTTTCTGTGATACAAGCATTCTGATTATCATTATGATTATCTGAAGCTTGTATTACTTCATTTCTGGTCTTATCCGTTTGTATACAGGGCCATATAGATGACTAATGGTCATTCATAATTAAAACATATAATGGACTACATAAACCACCATAAAGAGGGATAAAATGGGCCAAAACACGTGTTTTAACATTTAAAAAAATTCCAACTACCTGTAACACTACATGTAAATTAAAGTTTGACCAGTGAATTTTGCAGGAAATTTTATGCTCTTTCGAATGGTGATAGACAAATATATGCTAGAAGTTGGTATCTAGGAGATTTTTCTGATAAACTGTTAAAAGTGCGAAAATTTTGTGGTTTTTTGCTCACAGAAAGTTGTCCCTGAGGCTTTCGAGGTCGAAAACTTAGATTTATAACTACTCTTACAATACCAAACAATATGAAAAAGAAAAATCTTTTACCCTAATTAATGCAAGGTGGAATATATCCAGTGCTTTAGTTGGAAAATATTTTATGGGGGTACTCACCTTCCATAGAACGCATATCTATTGCGAATTTAATAGTGTTTGTCATTATTAACAAATACACTCTCGTGAATTGGACATTTAATAAGTATTTTAGGACAATATCGTTCCTGTACTGCCAGTACGACGTACCGGAGCACATCTTTTTCCCGGTATGGTAGAAGAAAAATAATTTTATACCGGTACGCAGTACCGGTGCGTACCGGCCCAACTAAAGCACTGAATATATCTATATATTGGACTAATAGTTTTTTGCCGCACAATTGAAATTGCACAATGTAACACTTACGTTAGGCGCGGAGTTATTTGAACTGGACAACATTGCTTCCCTATCATTCGCTACTCGCACAGGTGGGACCTGTTAAAGCTCCACCCAATTTTCCTTCGTACAGCGTGAGCCGTATAATCCATTGAAAATGCCTGTTTTTGTTTAAGATCTAATATTTGTTATTATACCAAATGGAAAGTTGAATCTGGATACATTAGGGTATCTGAAGAATTAAATAAGAATACAGTTGAGAATAAATTCCCTTGGGGCCAAATAACAAATCCTATAGGCATGTATTATGCTGGTCTTTAAGTTATAGGCTGTAAGCAACCAAAGTACCTACAGCCTTTAAATTGCTGCTCCGCAAATGGAATGAGTGGTACAGGCTTTACATTAGAATCTTAGCTGATCTTAATGATAAATTTTAATTACAAGTTTCTCATCATATGTTTGATGTGGCGACATTTTTCGGAATAGGAAAGATCTTTAAAAAGAAACCTTGTTTGTAAATGCGCCATTCATATCTCTCATTGCTACTGCGCCATCAACTCATTGCGAGGGTGATACGGCATTGTGAACTGACAGGAGGTGGGCTGAACATTATCTCTAGTTTGGTGAAGTTAGAAAACGTGCAATGTCCAGTGAACAAACATCACAGCAATGAGTAGGTTTGTTTACACATCTTGTGAACTGGGCCATAGAACTTTAACTTTCTACTGAACAAGAATCCACTCATTATTTTTGCAGCTGGATGTACGACTTGATGAGGTAGAAAATTTCCTGGCTGTTAAGTCTGTGGTCACAACTGTGGTGAGCATCCTCAGAGGCAATACTGGGGCGAGATGCTGGCTGTTGACAGACTGAGCTCTGGTCCAGTGTTGTTCCAATATTTATACTTTGGGCATGGTTTGGCATGCAGTTTTCCAGGTGATCCGTCTTCCTGTTTCCATGAGATGACTGCACTTGAGTTCCTTGTGATATCAGAAACCACAATTTGTTCTTCTTAAGGGCCTCTTCTTTTTTATTGAAAAATCTCTATGGCCTCTATGTTTTTCGAGAGTGGTATTGGTCAGTGGTGGAAAGGAATTGTGTGTCTGTATATAGAATTTCATGATTACCTTCCTCTAGGAGTGCGTTTTCAGCCACAGTTGATTTTTCTGGTTGGAACAGCCGGTTTTGTCTTCTGTGTTCTTCTAGTTGGGTACTGATATTCCATTTGGTAGTACCACTGTACATTAAACCACAACTGCACTCCCGTGGCAGTGAGAAGTTCCTGGCTGTCTTAAGCAGATCTGAAGCATCCTTGAAGTTTCCTAGTCAGTTTGCAAATGGTGTCTACTTTGTGTTTCTTTAAAATGTTTCCAATCTGATCGGTTATTCCTTTCATGTAAGGTAGAAAGAAATGATGGGAGTTCTCAAGTGAAAAAATCAGAATTTTTCGATTTTTGAAAGTTCTCAAGATATCAAGAATTGTATAAAAAGTATTTGAATGATCACTTGAATAATTTAATGTTTGAGAAGCGTGAAGTGAGAAGTTTTCGAGTTATTACTCATATCAGTCGTATCACTTTGGTTACAGGTGTCATCAAACTATTTGGCCTCTGGAGTTTTCAAATACAGTATGTGCTGTTGTTTTCAGTCCACCTTCCTCCTGGAATATCTGCTCTTCTTGGTCCTGCTGCAGAAGTACATTTGCTGTGCATAGAAAATTGAGCCACTGTGCAAATGAAGACACGCACCATCGTACCACTGTGAAGCCGTATAGTTAGCCTAATTATCACTGTGGTCTTCTAAAGGATCTATTCCCGACTTTCCACCATCACTCTCACTTCCTTCACTCTCACTGCTGTTTTCACTGCTGCTGCTATCTTCTACGATTACGATATTCTCTGTTCTCTCTTCAGTGATACATTCCCGTTCCCAGTACTTATTTTCCAGTTTTTCCACATGGTTACAAACGTTGTTCCATTTATCTCTCCCTACTTCTGCAAACCTTTGTTCACATAGCCGTTGAACATCTGCCAGTTTAAAGGTGACATTATTGGCACTCACTCACTGCTTGACATCACCCCAAATGAGTTCAGTCGGGTTCAGATCAGCATGATAAGGAGGAAGTCTTAATGCGCAGTGTCCATATTAGCTTCAAGTATTTCGTCTATGACATACTTTGTGTGCCTGGGCTTATGCAGTTTAATGATCTCATTTAATTTAATAATAATTAAGGAATCGCGCACAATGTGCATTATCTTAACCTAAGACTTAACCTACCCAGTCCTGAACCCGGAAAAGGGATTTTTCACTACTGAAAAATCCCCGACCCGGCCGGGAATCGAACCCGGGCCGCCGGAGTGGAAGGCAGGTGCGCTACCGACTCACCCGCGCTACCGACTCACCCACGACGACAGACGATCTCATTTAATTGGACTTTCAGCATGGATTCATCAAATGGAATATTTTTGTAATGTAACCAGCTCTTCATTGTCTCTTTGTTTGCATTTGATGTTTGGGCCTTGTCTTTCTGTCTTTCTGTACATTATGATAGGATGCATTAACTATCACTAATACTGAATTTGCTCTAAATTTGGAAGTAAACTTTGATTTACCCACCGTGTATAGTTTTCGCTATTCATATCATTATGATAGTCTCCCGTTTTTTGCTGGGACTTAAAAATGAGCAAGGCGTTAGGCACATACATTTTTACTGCTTGCATGTGACATGATGAGACATCCCCCTTTCGAAACTGGTGCTAGTAGACCTGATGTATCACCGTCGCTCCAGCCTTTAGGAGTTGTATGGCTGCTGTGAATATATGTCTCATCTTGATAGATGATGCAGCGACCTTCATCCTTGAACTTCTTAAGGGCAGTTAGATAGGCTACCCTTTTTCTACGTAGATCATGCTTTTCTATTAATAAACGTCTATTATTTGTTGTTCTCTTCCAAGCAAAACTTGCCTTATCCAAAATTTAAAAAAAATGAGTTACATGCGATTTCATGATCTTGATGTTGTTTGCTACAATTATTGATCTCTTAGAACTACACTTTTCTCTAATTCAGAAAATAGTGAAGGCTTATGCAAACATCACGTCTTAGAGGAAGAGGATGAAGAAGAAATCATTTAACTTGGTCAAGGCGAGTTTTGCATCTAATAGACTCATTTATAAGCTTGCAGTATAGGCAAGTATGTAGAAAAACAATGAGCTGTTGTATTTTTAACTTCTGCACTTTGCAAATAAAAATAAAAACAGATGCCTCTATCTATCAGAAAGAGAAGAGAGTATTCGAATAGTCCTGATTATGTTGTATCAGTTGAGATTTATTATTTCCTCTCATCTTCTGCTTCTCTGAACTACACACACGAGAGCAAACTTTTACAACTTAGATTCAAGCATTGTTTTTGTTTGCAGGTGACAGAGGAGGATTTAATGCCACTTGGAATATGCCAGCCATGTACAGAAAAACTGCAGATATGCCACAATTTTGTTTATGGCTGCATAGAAGCCGATACTGAGCTCAAGAAATTGCTAAACTTGGAAGAAGTTTCAGAAGTAAGTAAGATATATAACTAAGATCAGTGTAATATTTCCATGCCATCCACCACACAATTCTGTGACAAGCTAGTTTCTTCACTAATGTTCATATAGTAAGCTGATTTCTATACAAGACAGAAGTCTTGTGGTTGGTGGCTTTGAAGGTTTTATTACTAGGATATGGATTTCTTGCATATTTGCATTTTTCCCTAATTTATGTATCTCTCTTCGGGTTCTCTTGACACTACTGATCTCTGTGGCGAGCACAGAAAAAAGTTTTTCAGATCTAACACTATTTGAAACATATCTGCTTAGAATAAATTAACACGAAGTAATATAAACAGTGTTGCACGTTAAATCACTAAACTTGATAAAAATAATAAAAACACTTTATGCTTTATAATTTTTATCAAGTTCAGTGAGATATCTGCATAGGTCAATGAGCCAGGACAGATTTTCAGGTCCTACTACCAATTTTGTCGAAAATGAGTTAGCCACTCAAATAGATGTAAACGAAAATTAAAGCAAGAAAAGTACCTTTAGGATTTAGGCTTTTTTTAACTCCTGCCTCTTGGAAAAGAACTTACCTTCAATGTAGTTTCTTGTTTGTTTAATGTCAATATAAAAAGAAAGTATTTATTTATTTATTTAATCCCCATATTATCTAGATATGTTATGTCTTCATAAATATAAGCCATGCGTCAGAAAAGATAATGTCAATAAATAAATAAGGATCCTGAGACAGAATGAAAGCTTAGTATTGACACCACTAGATGTCAGGGTGTATAGCGTATTTCGTGTTTCAATGTTGTCAGCTTTACCTACGAAGTTGAACGAAGCCTACCGATTGAGGACTAGGGAGCCGAGCGCTCAAGAAATTGCGCGCGGGTAGTATGTGTCATATTAAGCAAGGGATAAAAGCATGTGTCTTATAAGGAAATAATTGGTACCATTAAATATTTGACACTATAGAAGATTTGTCGCTACAACATATACCGGTACTGTGTAATGTATTTAAAATAATAACTTTATTAAAAGTGAAAGATTATGATATGAAACAAGATAATTGCATAAGTAAATTTCACAGATAAAGCAAGAGGAAGCAGAAGATGAATATACAGGCATGGAAACGGGACTGGATGACCAAAGTACAGCGCATGATGTTGTAGGAGAAAAACAGGACGATGATCCAGCCCCAGGGGTATCAGGAGGAGAAACACAAAATGTGAGTAACGCAAAGCTCCAGACATAACTCACTGATCTAACACAGTCACTTATAACCAGGATGTACAGTTTTTAACAACCTTTTAGAGCTAGTAGTTGCTTCTTTAACAGCAACTATTCCTTCACTTGTACATTGTTCCCTAAAATATTTATCTATCTCCCCCTTCTTTTCTTCTATGCATTCTATGTTTTTGTCCATGGAAAAGCTCTCAAGAAAATTTATGTTCCGGTTAATGCTACAGTTTATACACAGTAAACACACTGTAAATAGGTAACACAGTTCAACAATACATTCCACTATATATATAGTCCAAGTTGAATCCCAAGTAAGAATCAGTTTGAAAAATTTTATGTCATAACCGGGATTTAAACACGGATCTTCGGCTTAACGCGCCGATGCTCTACCATTGAGCTACCATGACAACATGCCAGTACGACATCAAATTCCTCAACTGATTCAGAAGACAAGGCAGACCACGGGATGTTTCTCCGTTGAGAACACGCATCCAATGGCGTCCTACATTTGTAGGATACAAGTAAGAATCAGTTTGAAAAATTTTATGTCATAACCGGGATTTGAACACGGATCTTCGGCTTAACGCGCCGATGCTCTACCATTGAGCTACCATGACAACATGCCAGTACGACATCAAATTCCTCAACTGATTCAGAAGACAAGGCAGACCACGGGAGGTTTCTCCGTTGAGAACACGCATCCAATGGCGTCCTACATGGATTTAATGTCTATTTCCTTTCCCTCCACTTAATTAAGTTGAATCCCTATTTCCCCGCCCCTCTCGGAAGTTGCTGCAGCCCAGTCACAGAAGACAGAACTTGAACCCTTCATGGGCGGAAACCCATATATGAGTTCTCTGACCGGCTCTTCTCATGCACGTAGTACATAAAACCTAGAAAGATATCAGGAGAATGTTCTGTTAACCACTCTGACTTGGGAATTCCCTTGTACATGGGCCCAACATGATTTTAGTAGAGGATTTCACTGAGCGTGTATATCTAATGAATGGCATGCTTTCTTTGTTTGGTGTTTTCCCCTTATTTTCGGTAAAATGGCAAGAAGAAAGTGTCTTACAGTTGTGAAATTTACAAGTTATTATTCTAAGTGATAATAAAGTGTCAGAATTATCATTAAGTGATGGTGAGGCGGATCAGTTATCCATTATGAGACAAGAAGCAGTAAAGTGCCTTTTTTTAGATTTCAAGAGAGCATACAATTACCTAACACTTAAAACAATATGGGGACACATGCATCAACTCGGTTTCCCAAGAAAGTTGATAAATATATGCAGGATTGTGTCATTTGAACCAAAGGCCATAGTGAAATTAGGATAGATCACAACTGAAAATTTTAAATTGGAGAAAGGAATTAGACAAGGAGATGGGCTGTTTAACATAGCCTTACATATTGCAATAATAAAATCAAAATTGCAAGTCAATGGAACTATTTTTAATAAAACACAACAGATCTTAGCTTATGCAGACGATGTAGTAAATACTGGAAGGAGGATGCAAGATGTAGAAGAAGCTTTAATAGCACTGGAAAGTGAAACCCAGAAGCTAGGATTTAAAATAAATACAAAGAAATCCAAATTCATGTCAATCACTAAAAGACAAGATGATCAAGCAAAAAAGGTTAAAATTGGAACACATAAGTTTGAAAAGGTGAAGGAATTTACTTATCTTGGGACAGTATTAACAGCAAACAATGACATAAGGAATGAGGTTCAAAGAAGAATATATTGGGCCAACAGGGCATACTATTCGCTCTTACCAATTTTAAAAAATAAAATTATATCTAAAGAAATCAAGATTAAGATTTATAAAACTTTGATCAGACCTATTATAACATATGGCACAGAAACATGGGTCCTAAACAAAGACATGCAAACAACTAGCAGTATTTGAGAGGAAAATCCTAAGAAGGATTTTCAGAGCAATCGAAACAGTGGTGGATGGGGAGTCAGATATAATAATGAGATACAGTGGAACCTTGTTAACACTTTCCTCATTACTACGTTTTCCCGCATAGTATGTCGGTTTTTGGAAGTCTCGGTCCCAATCTTACTAACTGCATGTTTAAATGTTTCTTAACACGTTTTGGTTTAGGGTCATTCCACACCAAATCAACCAATGGTCCAAACATCACGTCATCAGATTGTTACGATTTTTTAATATGAGGTAGTATTAGCTGAGTAGGTACAAAATTTAGATTTTTACCTTTTTTGGACTTATAGTTTTTGAGATAAAAATTTTTGAAAAATTACATAATGACAGTTTTTAGGAACGTTTTGATATATTAAAAAGCATGTAACTCAAAAACGGTTGGTCCTAGAAAGCTCAAATTTGTACCATTCTTTTTAGAATTACAAGGGCTTTAATTTGACATGTAACTTGACTGTATCACATCACTGTATATTTCTTCCAAAAACTCAAAAAGTTTTTTTTAGCAAAAACTTAAAATCGGGATTTTTAATTTTTATGAAAAAAAATATCTTTTATTCTAAACCTCTTTAGTAAGTTGTGTACAAATTTTCATGGTGGCATTTTTCTGCTTTAATTCATTCATTGTTATTCTATTAGAAATTAATCATACTGTTGTAATTAAACTTACTCTAATACTAATTTACTTTTTTACATTAGGGCCTGTACCCTAAAAGTTTGTTTGAAAAAAGTTAGGTCTATATAATAGGATGATGATGGTCCATATGGTAAAATAACAACTGGAACTGCCTTACTGAATCAGTGACATGTTTCTTTCCTCCTGTTGAAAATTATCTTATTTATTTTATTAAAAGACAGTTAAACTTACTTTAAATCATGGAACAATATTCATTACACTCTAAATCAGTAGAAGTTGTTTTTCTTCTTTGCCAAAACTTGTGTCGCTTTGGCCATCTCCTCCGCTGGAACTTGGTAGGTTCTACCTGCTGCTGTGGTTGGATTTAGTTTGCACAAAACATAGTTCATTGGCACTGCTAGGGTATCTTTTCTCCTAGGATATGTGAATGACGGTGATGGTCCTTTTGGATGAAGAAAGGAAACATGAAGTCTGAACGGGGCCACGGGTTAAAACCATGAGTTGGGTTGCTAAAACGAAGTTTCTCGTAAATCAGCTCGCCCTCGACTTCGGCCGCGGCATGAAATCTACACAACGCCACAGTCAGGTTTAAAACTGCATCTGCTTTGGTCAGCTGTTGGAGAATGGAAGCCTACGTAGCTTTGCGTGAACGTAATCGACTAATTGCTCGTTTGAGGATGCTTAATCCGCATCGGAGAATTCTGGATAGGAGTAATCCCTTTGAAATGTATTCAAATGATGAATTCAGAAGAAGATTTCGATTCACAAAGGAAACAGTTCTCGATTTGGCAGAAATACTCAGGCCTGACCTAGAACACGCAGGAAACAGGGGTTCTGGCATTTCTGTTGAGTTGCAGATCTTAATTGCTCTGAGGTAAATGAAAATGGGTCCGCCGTTATGGGTTTATAGGTTGCCTACCACCATGGCGGTCCGGATTCGATTCCCGGCCGGGCAGTGGGTTTTTCAGTAACGAAAAATCCCCGGGTTCAGGTCTGGACATCACCCAGGCAAATTATAGGCTACTTTAAAAAGCCTTAAATTAGAAGTGGTGACTGCTAGAATAGGATATAGGGTATTCACAATAGATCTATTACGGTCACAGTGTTGAGAAGCCGAAGGGCTTACACTACCCCTCATTAATCTAATCTAAAGTGAAAATGGAATAGCATTATTACTATGGTATTATTATTATATCTCACACAAAATTATGTAAAAGCACAATCGAAGTTTGATATTAACCATAGGGGAGTTTTTTTTAAAAAAGAATTAGGCCTAAACTGTAGGCTACAGGCATGTATAAATAGTGCACTGAGGAAAATCTAATTTCAAGTTTTTCTTTCCATTGTTGCACGAAAATACATTGTCAAAAGGTTATGTTGGACTAGCCTCTTGTAAATACTTCTGGTATTCATCATTAGAGCGCAGGGTTTTAAGTTTACAGGATTCCTCACAAGAGTAATTCTTTTATATCCCTAATATTGTAGTTCATAACTGAATAAAGTTGTTAGGCTATAATGGGGCACATTAATTTTGTTGTACGATATGACTTTCCTCCTAGGCTGTAAAATTTAGCCTACGTAAACAAAAATTCAGGCCCTGATTATTTCATTATATTGACCTAAATTGTCACAATGATTCAGACTGCAGTCTACAGAATAAAACTTTGAATCCTGTCATTACCTTATATAATTCTTCACCAAGAAAAAACAGGCCAGTGACAGTGAATTCTTAAAATTTCATATAGTACCGGTACACTAATTAAAATTAAAAATATTATGAAAAGAAAAAAAAAATAGTCGTGACTGGGGTTTGAACCTGCAATCTCTTGAACCACAGCTCAGTACTTAAACCACACAGCCACGAACGACATTAAGAACAGCGCACGAATGTTGGCAATCTGAAGAGTAAAGGCTTCTCCATGTCGCACCTCGAGAATTTAAATTGTGTTTGTAGGTCTATGTGATGTGATTATATAATATTTATTGTAGTTTTCAGTTCGGAAAAATGGTATGATGATACTGATAACATTATTATCGAAACCTAATTCGTCTAAAAAGAGAAATATGAGAAGAAGAGAGTTTGCAGAATGAATGCAAGAACGGCTTCTCCTACCCGGTCATGACGTCAGTTACAGTGTTGCACGTTCAAAATCTCGACAACGGCCAGACTTCGTTTTAGCAACCCAACACGGACTCAGTCCTCGACCGTGGTTTAATAGCCATGGCTTTAAACTTTGAGTTCGTCTTTGTTTCTGCAATCCACCGTATGTGTTTCTGAATCATCAGAAAATAAGTATACTTTGGTTTTTACCCTATTTAGGTCTAGAGGAATGAAGGCATGAAATTTCTGGGTCCCCGAGATTGCCACATCTTCTTCAACCCTTGATTTCAGAACTTTTTCTTCATCAGAATACTCTTCATTGGTTGTGTAGAAAAATGTGATTGTTGGTAAATCTTGCACACCCCACTGAAAAAGCTGAAAAGGTGTTAAAATTTGATTTTCTAATGGATTTTGGAGGCTGGCTTTGGCGGCAAGCCTTTTGACTCTGCCCCCTACTCCATCACAAACTCCCTTTCCATGTGATGTAGCATAAAAATGCCACTCAGCTTCAAGTCCATCAAAGTCCTCTTTGTGATAGCAGAAGTTCAGAAAATTCTTACTATTTTTGTATTGCGCAGCTGAACTGTCTGAAAAATAGTACAGCTTTTTCAAGTTTGGTAGATAATTTCTTAGATAGAGCATTAATTTTTTCTGGAAAGCATGAACAAGAACAGTATTGTGTGCTAGGCAATCTGATATAAATACAAAGCTCCAGTTAACTAGCTCTTGTTTTCCTGTTTCTTGATTACTTTCCTTGAAATATATTATAAAAGAGTGCACAGTAGCCAAAGAATTGTTCCAATGAAACCCTTGAGCCTCATCTTGTAGAACAAATGAATAATTTTCGGCAAAATCACAAGTTACTACAGCTTCATTTTCTTCCAATGAGGATTTTGTTTCAGAGAAGAAAAATGATTGTTGTTTTGCAATAAAATCATGTTTTTTAAGATTACTCAATTGACTGCAAAATTCTTGGACAAACTCATCAACTGGTTTTTTTAAATGTTTCGAAATTACACCTGTCTACAGTAATCCACTGTTTATAAGTAATGTTGTCAATCATTTCCTCCTTGAAACACTCGGTTAAAGCTTCCCTTGTGGGACAATAGTCACATTCATTTAGGAAGCATGCCTGTAATGGTGGATTGCACATAACATTAGCCATACATTCCTTGTAACTCGTTAGAGGACTGTCAGATCCAGGCAGTGTTAGTTTATTTAATCTTCCTCCTGAAAACATGAGCTTCATATTCTGGTGTGCAGTGCACACACACACACAGATTGAGTGCCAGTGGCACCAGCAATAATGCAGTTCTTGGGCCTCAGTTCTGCAAACTTCGAAAAGCCAATTTTTAAATCAGGGAAATTTGATTTAAAAAGTTTGTAAATTTCACGCAAATTTCCAAAAATCAATCTTTTTTTAAATGGATTGGCTATCCTTCGATATCCTTACCCATGGAGACATAATCTTTTTTCCCCAGACATTTGCCTACTCACTTCATCATTATTATAAAATTCCTTTACCAAAACAGCTGTTTCGGGAGGTAGAGTTTTTCCAGGTTTTGGGTCAGGAGTCGATAGTATCCCCTTTTCTTCAAGAAGTTCTTTTGCTTTCCATGCCATATAGTTACTAATACCAAATTCACATTCCATTCTTGCACAAGACCAACGTTTAGGTAAAAAAATCTACAGGCCCATATATAAAGTTATTTTGCCAGTTTTATTCTTAATTGAACAGTTATAATTAACGTTTCATATCATAAAATAATTAAATACGGTAGGCTAAAAGGCATTTATAAAAATGACACAATGACTGTAGTGAGAAAGAACTGCTGACTGAGGGGTTGCAAGTTTCAACAGGAGGAAAGAAACATGTCACTGATTCAGTAACTCTTGTTAGTTCCAGTTGTTATTTTACCATATGGACCATCATCATCCTATTATATAGACCTAACTTTTATCAAATAAACTTTTAGGGTATAGGCCCTAATGTAAAAAAAGTAAATTAGTATTAGATTAAGCTTAATTTCAACAGTATGATTAATTTTTAATAGAATAACAATGAATGAATTTACCAGAATTTCTATATGCCTCAATTCATATAAAAATTAATTTTAGTATGAAACCAGAAAAATGTCATCATGAAAATTTGTACACAACTTACTAAAGAGGTTTAGAATAAAATATATTTTTTTTTTCATAAAAATTAAAAATCCCGATTTTAAGTTTTTGATAAAAAAAAACTTTTTGAGATTTTGGAAGAAATATACAGTGATGTGATACAGTCAAGTTACATGTCAAATTAAAGCCCTTGTAATTCTAAAAAGAATGGTACAAATTTGAGCTTTCTAGGACCAACCGTTTTTGAGTTACATGCTTTTTAATATATCAAAACGTTCCTAAAAACTGTCATTATGAAATTTTTCAAAAACGTATAACTCCAAAACGAAAGGTCGAAAAAATTTAAAACTTTGTACTTTTGGTCATAGTGATGAACAGAACACAAACACTGAATATGAGCCATTTTGAAAACCTCAAGGTTAAAAATTATATTTTTATTGGTTGATTTGATATGGAATGACCCTTTAACGCTTAGTACGTTCGTATTTGGCTCGCCAACTACACTTTGCCAAACACAAGCCTTGTTTGCGCATCTGATCGTGTAATCTCTATGTCAGAATTTGTGTACTCTCTGGTGTCAACCTATGCTCTATGGGACCAATCGTCAGCCATTGTAGCTGCTTCTCGTTGGTCATTTTGAGTTTACGCAGATTTTGCAGTGTCAGCTGTATAGCCGCCATTTTTTATCGTGATAATTTTATTGTGTTCTCTAGGTAGTGAAATATGTTTCTAATTTCTTATGGTTCGTGTGGTGTTGAGAAGAGAATATTAGAATGTTTGAAGAAATGTAGGCTAAAAAAGCAGATCGTGGTTCTCACGTGGGTATTGATCGCATTTCATTTCATTGACTTTGTTCACTGAACATTTGGCAAGTCTGAAATTTTTAACAATTACACTTCCAGTTATTTTATGTTTGTTAATAGATTGTGAAGTGCAACTTGATTCATGTGTGATATCTTAGAATAAAGTGGATGGTTTTTTTTTTTTTTTTTTTTTTTTTTTAATTTCGTCTGGTTTTTTATTAAATATGGCTCTCTTACATTCCTTCAATTTTTGCAAGTTTTGTTTAATTTTTCAAATAAAATTGTTAGGCATGTGTATTTGTTTACATAATATAGATCTCTCATAACTAATGGCTTGGCATAGAAGCTCCTGTGTGTCAATGTGGGTATTTCTGAGTCATTAGGATGCACTTTTGTGTGGTTCGAGCAACTTAGAAAACATAGGCATGTCTACATACTCCATACAATTTTAAAAAAATTTTCAGTAGTATGTTTTCCCGTTTAAGACGTCTATTTTTTTCGGTCCCTAGAAGAACGTGCTAATGAGGTTCCACTCTATGTGAATTGTACAAGGAATTGGATTTGGAGATGCACATAAGATGCCAACGACTAAGATGGCCGGGATATATCACAAGGATGGAAAATACAAGGAAAGTTTAGAGTGTTTTCAATAATAACCCAGAGGGAACCAGATTAAGAGGAAGACCAAGAACAAGATGGTGGAATTGAGTACGAGATGATCTGAATAGATTTGGAATAAGGAACTGGAGGTGGCGATGGATAGAGGGGGATGGAAGAAAGCCATAGAGGAGGTTAAAGCCCACTTGGGCTGTAATACCAATTAAGAAGAAGAAGATAGTGAGGGATGTTTTTCCAAGATTGCTGCCAGAAGCAGTAGTGAGAGTGAGAGCAACGTAAGGCAAAAGTGTACCCAGCTGGATGGAAGTGAGTAATATCGATGCAGGTCCATTATCTACCATTGCAATATACAATACCCAGCAAGGGCCAGTTTTGTCCTCTGATTTTGTCAAATCATAGCCTACAGTAGGCCTATGTAAACTTATAATGCGCTCAGTGAGACTTGTGCTGTTTCCGCATAAACATTTTCACGTGAAATAATAAAACATCGCTCTTGGACCAGATTGGTGGTACAATTCGGCAAAAATCCAAGTTACACCGTATTTATTCGAATATAAGCCGCATCTGCCTTTTTAGCAGTAAAGTAAAGGGAAAATAATTAAATTAACCCCAAGTGAAAAAAATTAATTGCCTTATGTTCATAATATTAAAGTACCACATTTCTTAGCTGAAATAGGCCTAAAATAAGAAAAAGAAAGTATCAGCTGACTTAAGTTATGATATTCTAATTTTATTTAATATAATTAAATAATTCTGACGAAAAAGAAAACAGAAATCAGTACTTTACACTTCATATGACTTTCAGTGTTGAATTTCATGCAATTTTTCTATTTTTCATAAGTGCACTTTCAGTTACCATGAGTTCAAAATCGCCTTTATTCACATTCCCATGTTACGGCATTTTTTTACTTCTGAGCAGCTCATAATACAAGCATATTCTGTAATACCGCTATCAAACATGACAAAATTCGCAAAACATCACTTGCTTATGCATCTTATCGATGCTTCGATTAAAATTGATATATTTTCGATGTAATCGATTAATATATCGATAGTCCTGGAGAATCGAGATAATCGATAGATGGCGGTGCTTGGAGGAGGGGAACCAGCTACGATGGATCAACCGGCTATATTGTAGCAAGATTGAGATCGGAAATATACACACTAAACTTCACTAAAAGGTATATTTACCCAGGATGATCATTTCAACGTGTCTTCCCGCCATCATCAGCTGATTTCGACTGGCCCTCTAGCGGCGGGTGAATGAACTTGTCGATCAAGGTTCCTTGTATGCCAACTGAAGTGTCAAAGTTTAAAGGAACCTTGATCGACAAGTTCATTCACCTGTCGCTAGAGGGCCAGTTGGAATCAGCTGATGATGGCGGGAAGACCCGTTGAAATGATCATCCTGGGTAAATATACCTTTTAGTGAAGTTTAGTGTGTATATTTCCGATCTCAATCTTGCTACAGATATCAACACTTCACTGTAAATTTCCATCTAATATTTATATTGACGGCTATATTGTGTTCATTTTTACCATTATTGCCTGAAAAGACTTGTACGCGATTTTAAGCTGCAGGCATATTTTGCTGGGCTTAATGTAGGAAAAAAAGTGCGGCTTATATTCAGATAAATACGGTATGTTGTTTTTACGCATGAATGCATGATTTAAGTTAGTAGGTTTCTCCTTAACTGATTTTTTCTTTTCAAATGCCTTCCATCCACGGCCATAAATCATCGCCACCTGCAAAGGGTTAAGATGTGATCTGCACCATTGTATGTTGTAGGTGGCAGCACTGTAGTGCAAAGTCTCAGTGTGTTTGCACTTTCTCTCTATAGGAATGTTATTCTATTTACTCTGGTATTTACTTGATGGAATAGCTATTTCTCTTCATGTTTAGAGTATAGTAAATATTGAGAGCAGTGCGTTTTAAGTAGGACCCCACGCCTGCCCTAAGTCAGACCCGTTAAAATTGAAATTAAAATGTTGGTGTTTTTTATTAAAGCCATTTGAAATATTTGAGATGTCCCAAACAAACCCCAGTCCCCGTGGGAGGAATCATACAGAGCAAAGTTCCCGAGGTTCCACACACTGGACAAAACCACCAGAAGAAGGTGTGCTGCTCCTATTACAGCCATACTGGGAACATTTTACAGATATGGCAAGAGAAAATAATGTAACAATTATTTCTCTGCCCCCTCACTTGTTGCACTAAAATGCAACCTCTGAACTGCACATTCATGGGCTGTCTCAAAGCAATTACAGCAAAGAGAAGAGGTTGAGGTATTCCTTAGAGAAAACGTGAGACCAGCCAGTGTCTGTAATCCACTGGAAATCTTTGGGAAAGCCTGTATCAAATGCCGATAAGCCGAAATTAGGGTTGCCAACCCGTGAAAGCCAAAATAAGGGATAACAGTGTATGACAAGTGAAAATAAATGACACATGCATAAAATAAGGGACTCAGTATACCACTCATACAGCATAGCGAATTATCACTAATGGTACTGTATTAATATTCTCTAATTAAAAAAAAAAAAAGTATATCAGTCTACATTAACAATACAAACATTATTATCAACACATTGGTTTGCTGATATTTAACACCTTTTTCTCTATACCTTTGTCAGTATTTATAAAAGTGAAAAATTCTTTGCAACCATAATAAAAATTTACAGGAAGTGACAAAGAGCATCCAACCAATTACAACTATCAATCAAGTTTCATATATGACCACTATTAAAAAAAATAATAAAAATAGTAATAAAAAATTAAAAAAAAAGGAATGAATGAATGAATGGCAGGAATTCTGGAAATATGGGATGTATCTTAAACAATACAGGACCCAGTATTTTCATCCAAATTAAGTGAAAAAACGGGATTTCCTGGGAAAATGCAGGATAGTTGGCAACCTTAGCAGAGATAGCTATTAATAGGTATTGCCATACTGGTCTATCCCATTTTTCAGAACTATGAATTTATTTCTACTTCTCGGGAGGTTCAGTACAGGGAAGACGAAGGTCTACATGTGGAGCCTGATGTGCAAGAGACTTATACTTGCCAGCACAAAGAAGCAGAGAAAACCACACCCTCAATGGCAATATTCCAACAGCTTGGTTCCTCTCCTACCTCTGTGACCTCTGAAATGGGACCAATGGACATCAGCCGTCATTCAAAAGAAGACTTCGAGAAATCAGAAGGCAACTTCATCTGCTGTGATACCATAAGTCTTCACCCTAAAAGCAAGTTCTAATAGAGTCTTTAGAAAGATGAAAGGGCAAAGAAGCAGCTACATGGCGAGGCCAGTGTCTTGGACAGAAAGAATATGAAGCTGCAGAAAGAAAAAGAAATCTGAAATATCAAAGGGAACAAGAAAAATACAGTTCAGATAGTAATGATATTTCGCTTGGTCAAAGTGGAGACTCCACAAGGAGGAGAGCCAGATGACGATGGAAATTGTATATTATGTGAGAGAAAGTTTTCTGTGGATTGTCAAAAAGAATTGTGGATTCACTGTGCAATATGAAAGTTATGCGAGTGAATGTGAGATTTAACTAAAGCAGACTTTTAAAACTTTATGTTTATCGTAAAGATGTTTTCTTAGCTTTCAGTGTTATGGTTTTGCTGTTCCTACAAAGGACTGACTTACGCAATATTTTCTTCAGATAATTACATGTTTGTCTCTTTGCATTGAAAGCCAAAATTTGAAATTGTGGCTGTTATAAATTAAATAGGATCATGTAAAATAATAGAAAACTTATCAAACAACTCTTCATTAAACTGTCAAAGTATAAGTTAAAATACAAAAGATACCGAAAGAAAAACAAAAGGGGGAGGCTGATTTTGGCCATATTCCTCTATACACTGTTATAACTGACTATGACACTACTGTTGAATGGAAATGAAAACTGGAGCGTAAACGTAATAAACTATATTGTTATATTAATTTACATTCACAAATATTACCTTATAGGTATTTAAATAAAATGTACAATCAATAATACAAAAGCACATTAGTACAGGATATAATATATAATATCACATAAATACCTGGACTAGTTTCGAAGACCATTGGCATTCATAATCACCAGATTAACACCACAGTTGGTTATACCATAACACAATAAGTAGCAATAACACAATAAGTTATGCCATTTTCAGCCCTTGCAATGGGTTACACAGTTGTACGTAAATAACCATTGATAATGTGCTATATATTGACTATATACCGAAATTAATGTATAATAAAATGTATAATGTTAGTATAAAAGAATGCTCTGTGTACATTTTTCTTATATAAAGTCATAATTGTGTAAGAGGGTATAAGGTTGTGAATGTAAAACATAATATTACCAACCCTCTACTATCACGAAATATGTCATTGTCACTAAACCAGTTTGATCTGGAATGGACTGACGCTAGAACCTCATGACCCATAACAAGTAGGAACACTGGTGTTCCCAGTATGTTGCCAGACTTGGAGTGAAAGACTGCATTTCATATACAACACGCAGAGTTTTTCTCTTCACCCACTATGTCCCAAGTCCAGTCTAACCTCTCTGTACTCTTCCCTTGCCCAGTGAGTCACAACTGCTTCAAAAGGTTTTAAGGACCAGAAACGTATATGCAAAAACTAACCAAACCTAATGAAATATGTCAGTAGGCCTTGTATTGTAAACATTTATATAGACTACTGTTGTTATTAAGTGTGTTGAAACATTGTAGTTCATAGTATGTTTATTTTAAGTCATATATTTTATGTTAAATATAACTTACGTGGTTCTTTCATGTTTGTGATATTTTTGTCACTATAACTAATAAATTTTCATGTAATTTTGTATGCCTTATTGGGCATATAAGGAATTATTTCGTGTAATATTGAATATTTTGATACATTGGTACAATTCAGAGACCTTCCATTTTTGTTTACTATTATCATTTGTCAAATTATCACCAGGAGGCGCTGTGATCTATTCAGTGTTACCAAATTGCTACAAATTACACTAAACCCTGCTTATGACGTAAGCATCCAGTAAATTATAAAGTTTATCATTTCATGTACTTTCTATTTTAAATTTCTATGCGAATTTATAAAGTAGACGGCAAAATATCGCTCTACAAATTGATGTAGAACTTTTCATGCACTATTTTGCAAGTTTTTCATAATGACGTCTCAAGTGAGCCATTTTACTTTTTCCCATATTGCATTAAAACGTGAAGTCTGAAATTAATAATTTATGAATCAAAATAATGTGTATTCTTGCCAGTATTTATTGTCACGTTATTTTAATACATTGACTGTTTGGTCAGTTAATTATGTCGAATCCTTTGTTCAAGGTGCGGGGAATTTATGAGAGATGCTATGGCAACTCTCATTACGCAACTAGATTTTTTCTATTGGTGAATTTGGACATTGGCGCTAAAATCTTCTCCAATAATAGCTTACATGAGGCAATTTGTTTATAATATTGTTCAACTTCTTTTACTGCGTAGTTTATTTCTTTAAATACCCTTAGGGCTCTGCCCTAGGCATCCCTCAGTTCACTCAGTGTTCAGTAGTCAGTCAGTCAGTTGCTTGAAGTGCACGTGTGTTTTCCACGGTAGAACAAAGGAACAAACAAAGGGATCATGCAGATCTCATCTCATCTCGTCTAGTGTGTGAAACAATCTTCATTGTATCTAACATCCTACATAAATTAACAATACTACATAGTAATTTCAAGTAATGTAGGATTTTATTCACACCACATCAATATAGCTTTGCGACTGCAAGTTGTGCAAGTTCTTTGTTCTAACACCTAATTCTACGCGGCATTCGTGTTATGCAACACGACCATCATCGAACATTCAAACTTTACTGAATACATTCAGTGCTCAATTATTACACTTTGCATTGCACTTCACTAAGTGCATTAATTTCAATGCCGCAAAACACATTGTGACAATGTGAACAAACACGTGCAAACCTAATCTAACAGTCAGGCAACAAATATAGGTGTACATAACCTAACAGTCAACTCATTATAATCATTCACTGCAGTGTAACAATTAGTTACGTCAAGTGCTTGGACTAACTACAACTTCAACGTCAAACACTCAACGTTCAACTTAATTACATCAAAAGAAAGATTCAAGATTCAAGAGCAAGAATCGACACTCAAGATTCAAGATGCAAGATATTGTGTGAACTGCGTTTAAGTGCTTTATCTATTTCTTTATATTTTATGAAATTTTCATAATTTGCACAGTGATTTTCTTTTTTCATATAGTTCAAAGTGCTCAAACTAATATCTTCAGTATATTGAATATAACAAGTAACCATCTCCAGTGTTTGTTAATAAATAATATTAACCTTAGATTTTATTGAATTTTTATTTTTTGGTTTTGGGATGTAGGGGCAAAATTCAGTGTTCCTCCCTCTCCTCATACAGTCCAATCCAGAGGCCCTAACCCTACAAAGTGCCAGCATGGTACTTTATGAGATTGTGTGGGAGACGTAAAAATGTCTGTCCGTCTGTCTGCCTGTCTGTCCATGTGTCTGTACACACCATAACTCAAACACACTTTTTCGGATTTTCATGAAACTTGGAAAACACATTTATAACGTCCATGGGAAGAACCCTATTGATATTGAACGAAATCGATTCTCTGGTACTGGAGCAATGCCCAATTTAGTGCCTATTTTAATAGATTATATTAGAAAGGCGCCATAGCTCAAATATGCTGTATCGGATTTCTATGAAACTTGGTATATGTATTTATGACGCCCATGAAAAGTACCCTATTAATTTGAACCTAATCTGTTGACCGGTAATGGAGTAAAACCCAATTTAGTGTCTATTTTAAAGGCGCAATAACTCAAATACGCTTTATCAAATTCTTATGAAACTTCGTATACGTATTTATAACCTCCATGGGAAGACGTCTATTGATATTCGACAAAATCGGTTGGCCAGTACCGGAATAATGCCCAATTTAGTGCCTTTCATGTTAATATAAAAATATAAGAAGTTGCGATAACTCAGATATGCTTTATTGGATTTTCATGAAACTTTGTATACCCATCTATAATGTACATGGGAAGACGTCTACTGATATTGGACCAAATCGGTAGACCGGTGCCGGAGTAAAACCCAATTTAGTGTCTACTTTAAAGACGCGGTAACTCAAATACACTTTACCGGATTTTTACAAAACTTGGTATACACATTTATAATGTCCATGGGAAGATGTCTATTGATATAGGATAAAATCAGTTGACCTGTTTCGGAGTAATGCTCAATTTAGTGCCTATTTTATGGTAACATACGTATTCGAAAGAATTTATGAAATGCACATCAGTTATCATGACAACATAGCCTATTGTTTTACTGTGATCTTATAAGGCTTTGGCAATTAAAATACAGTTAGCTATGAAAAATAACACTATTGCTTTACATGCGTTTATCGAACTAGACCGTTAAACTGACCCAGATGGTAACGTATTGGCCTCACATCTGGAGTTCCATGGTTCAAATCCCGAAACCGGCCAATTTGACTTTTTTTTTGTATTCTGCATATCATAACTGCAATCATAACTGATTAAACAAAAACATACTGGCACTTTGTTACATCAGTTTACCTGATTTTTTATTTAATAATGTAATTATCTTTCAGTAAGATCTGTACAAATGGTTTCACTTATAAAGTAAATTTAGCTTTACAAATTTATTATAATTATTATTATCATTATTATTGTTATTGTTATTGCTTGAAAATGTTTTTATTTTTTGTAAGATTTGTTGTTTTAAATTCCAAAATGTGGTGTTTTGTGTGTTTATTTTTTAAAGACACTAAAGACATAGCACATCATGCATATATAATTATTGTTGTTATTATTATATTATTGTTATTGCTAGGACTATTATCATTGTTATTATTATTATAAATATAATAATAATATATAATAATAATAAATAAATAAATAAGATGGCATGTGTTCAACAGAACAAGAAAATGTGTGCTACTTATTCAAAATGGGCAAAATAACTACAGTTAATTAAAAAGACTTTTGGCTACCACAATGGAACAGGATGATACATACATGTAGTGGTGGAAAAAACTATTCTTTTTGTGAAACTGTTTCAACTATTACTGCTTCTCAAACGAAACAGTTTCAAAATAACCTGCTACCTGTTATTTTGTTGCGGCAGAAGAAACTGTTTTGAAGACAAGGCCAGAAGAAGCAGCTACAAAAAAAAGTGTTTGCTGCATGAAGCAGTTACAAAGTTACAAGAAATACTCCCATAAGGACCCAGACAATATGCAGGTCGGGAAGCAACTACAAAAACAACACAAACACCAGTTAATTCTGCAGAAAGCAGCTGTAATGAAACAGTGATTGCTGCATGAACCAGTTACAAAGTAACAGTTCCAGGGGCAGAAGCAGTGACTACCTCCTGAAGTTGGTTGGCATGAAGCAGTTATTTTGCGAAACAGTTTTAAAATAACTATTCTGTTATTTTTGTCCTGCGCATTGTGCGTGGATCATGTGATAACCCTACCGGTTTATAGGGTAAAATTAAAAAAATACCAAAAATAGATTTTGCGGATTATGGCGTTTGGGTTGTGGTTTTATTTAACGGATTATGGCGTTTGTGGTTTTATTTACGAAATTCGCGTTATTTCGCAGCTTACATTTGCCCGCAAATGGTACCTAGCATCTCAATATATCAAGATAATAATCTTGACATCAGAATACATATTTCGTTTTATCGCTAATCAACAAAAACAAACACCTCTAGCTATTGTTATTGTTTTTGTTGTTAATATTATGCTGATGATGTAGTGCAGTCTGCAGGAATTTAGGAAATAGATGGAGGGCATAATTGCTGTATTACAGCACCATGACTATAGTATCATGCGTAATGCATTCTGTTCTCATAGAATCATGGGAAAATCAGATTTATGAAAATATTCTCCTCTTAAATGCTTTAATGTTACTTTTCATATGTTGCTTTAATTTGTTTGTAAACTAGGATTATAGTTTTGCCCTTTGTGCTTTTATTTTGAACCTGCATTATATTGAGATTCAAATTTTTGGGGGAGGGGGGAGGGGGGTGTTACAGGAGCATTAAGAGGAAAGTCTGCAGTAAAATTCAAAATGAGAAGAGTTCATGTTGTTTTGCAATTTTCATGAATCTCATAACAACCACCCTGTTGGTTTTCAGCATAAAAAGAAAGTGAATAATATGGATGAATAGAACTGATTGTGGAGTGATTAAAAATCTGTTTTATAGGAAGAAGAAAGAATTACGACAGAGTTGAAGGAAGACTCGCCACACGATGATGATAATGATGCTGACCAGGGAGATGCAGTCCCAAGTGTTGCGGCACCAGACAGTATCAGAGACACAGAATCTAAACTGCTCAAACCCATAGGGGTAATAAGGAAAGCCAAACAAACAGTAAGTAAAAGGATTTCGTTTATGAGTACAAATGCAGGGAGATTCATATAAATCTCACATATTTCCCCCTACATTTGTTTGGATGCATATGAGATGGCAGGTGTACATTCGTGAGTAGGGTGAGCATTTTCACAGAAGTACTGTTCTTTAATTGTGAGGTATAACAAATTGTTGGAAATCATTCCTGTTGAAATAAATGAAGAAATGTGTTAGTTTTATATGAATCACTCACTGTAGTAGTTGGCTAAGGGTCAGGAAAGCAATGGCAATATGACCTGAATTTTTATTTTTTTACGTCCATTTTATGTCCTTGGAAATGGTGTTATTTTTAAGGAAAATTTGTTTTAAAATCCAGTTCTTAGATGTCATTACTAATTTGGCAATGTTGTTTTAAATTATGATCTATTTAATATTATGCAAGTTTTAAATCATGTTAATATTATGAACTTTAAAAATCAGCTATTTCAATTGTGACCCTAATTCAAACTTCCCACTATTTATATATTTATTTATTGTAGAAAATGTTCATTTAATTACCTTTTTTATTGTTAGTTCATAATGAGTTCTTGTATTGGGTATTAATATCTACAAGAATTTAGGAAATAACAGCCTTTAAAAATTGAATTGAATTTGTACACTGTGCCTGGGGAAGCCTAGTGAAAAAGAATCTACTGTAATATTTGAATTTGTGTTTCCGTGTACATCCAACATCACATATTAACACGACAGTATTCAGTTATTGTGAAATTAATTGAAGATGCTCAGTTTGCCATAGCAACCAGGAAAAAAAGAGCATTGAATGATTTGGACTTATTACGCTTCCCCCCCCCCCCCCCAAAGGCAATTTGAATTACAGGTCTTTTTTTCCCTGGGCATCACACTTTAAATCGAGTTTACTTCACTTTGCTAATGCAAAACACTTAAGCAGGTACTAATTACTTCACAAGACCGACTAGAATACAAACATGTCTATCACAGAAGGGCATTATTCATTATTTAATATTATCCGCTTTCATAGTGATAAGGAAAGGGAGAGCAAAGCTATAAGCATGAACGCCTATATGCAGGGCCGTCGCGTGGACGGGGCGATCGCCCCGGGCGCCGCGACCAGGGGGGCACCGTGGCAACGGCAAAAATAAAACAACAGCATTTGAAAAAATAAGTAGGATAACTGAATTTTGATTATTGCGTTGTATGTTTTTATTGAACAAATAAATATTTGACACCAATAACTTTAGGCCTATATTTGCTAAGTTATCCCATAATAAATATTTGCTTATAAAGACATATTTACGATCAACTACGTCACAGAATTCTCTGGCCTTCTTGTCCATTGAAAACGATGAAGCACAAAAAATAGACTTGATGGAAATTCTAACGACATTTGCTCGTGCAAAAACCAGGCAAATGCCATTTAATGTTTAGTAGCTTATCTTAATTTGATAAACGCGGTTCCCTTTTCTATATTCCATTCAATGTATGTAACAAGGTTTCCCACACTATTAATTTGTAGTCCATTAATAACGCCTATAGTATTTTTTATGATTGTTAAGATTTTCTTACATTACTAAACTTGTATTAATTTGATTTTCAATACAATCTTATTAAAAAATTTAAATAATTTTATTTCTGGTATTTTTGTAAGGTAATCCGATTAGGTGTCTCTTTTGGGCACAAAAAAACAAACAGCGACGCAACCCGACGCGCAACTTTGCTAACGAGCGACTGGACGCGATGCGGCTTGGAATTTGTCCAGTCCACGTCGCCCCAAGTCTCGTCGCTCATTGCGTGTTTAACTCCATATGTTTATACGTATTTTATAGTGTCGCGTCACATCGCTCGCTGTGGTTTGTGTTTGAATCCCTACAGATAGGTGCACGTGGGATTGAGATTGGGGGGGGGGGGGGGGCCTGACGAAATCTTGCCCCGGGCGCCAACAAACCACGCGACGGCCCTGCCTATACGTCCAACCTTAGGTTGCTGAAGCGAATTCCCCCTAACCTCTTGGCTAATGAAAGATGCAAATTGTAGACTTTCAGATCTATATCACTTATTTTCAGGTAATGTTTTGCTCTTTCCAATTGGATTACTTATCTCTCTGCGGCTGTTTGAGCTTTACTATTGTGATTGAACTTTACAATCTTTCTTTTTTTTATATTATTATTATCATTTATTTATTTATTTATTTTATTTTTATTATTATTATTTTTTTTTATATTTTTATTTATTGATCCTCCTCTAGGCAGTAAGAGATGAAAGTTAAAATTGATCGATTATTATAGAGTTCCTGGCTAATTATCCATCATAATAATTGTTTTTGACAATAATAAGAACAGATTAGTTGAAACAGTTCCCCATGAATTTAGGAATCCAGCGTAATTGTGTTGATAGATAGGTATTTGGTTCAAAACGGTTTGACCATGTATTGCAAATTCATTCTTACATGATGCCTTGTTGATTAGGACAGTGATTATTTTTGTTTCAGAATTTGCATTTTGTGTGCTTTCTAATTTGACCCATGTTGTATGTTATTTCTTACAGGCCAGTAATATGTTTTGCTGTAGATTATAATTGGTTAAAGTGAAACTGACTGAGTTGTGGGTTTTTGTGTTACAGAAGAAAAAGAAGGCCAAGTTCAAGGTTGTGATCATGAAGATGAAAAATATCGATGAGATGAAGCCGGATGAACTGATTGAGAAAGCTCTTGATGAACTGAAAAACAAACCTGGCACCTTGGATATAGGTGTGATCAGGTAGGTAGAGAAATTCCACATACATACAGCCAATTCTCAATTACTGTATTTTACGGACCATAAGATGCACCTTAATTTTAGAATGCAAATTTAAAGGAAAAGAAATTTAATGTGATTCTAAACAAAACATTTTAAAGAGAATAAATTATAACCTTTTACAATGAAATCGGTGTCAATCACTTCTAACTTAAAATCTGTATTGTATGAAAAATCTCTTCTGTACAGGTGACATCGGGTAAATTTTAACAACTGAAATGATTCTCATGAAAGACTGAAAATACTTTTTTGCACGACGTAACTAATTAGTGGTACTGCCGTGGACAACATTCATTCCCGCACGCAATCTGGTTGCTATGAAAACAAAAGAAATCTCCGTGCGGTAAAAATTACAAAAAGCACAAGTGCCGTAAGTAAAATCATCATAATACAAGGCTTTATGGAAGACCGGAACTAAGGCCCCCTAGTTTGTGGCGACTTTAACAGGACAAATATTTGGTCCCCACAACAACCGACACATGAGAATCACGTTCTGAAATATAACATCCATCTTCAATAGTGTATATACATAATATTTTCAGCTAATATCTCAATTAATATAAATAAATTGATGTAAATGAAGCGTCCAATTCCAAAACTGTCTCAATCCAGTTTTAACAATTTTCAGGAAACGTCAAAAACTGATAACTTTTTTCCTAACTGTTTGCAGTGTTCCAATTTTTTTTTAATTATACAGTTGGGAGACACTCTTCTCATGAGTGATATTCCTGAAAAGCAGGGATCGATATTTCAGGAGTTATTTCATATTATTGTTTGGATTGAGAGAGTTTTAAAACTGTAAGCTGGAACGAGAGAGTTTTGGAAAATTACACAATTCTTTTTCGTTTCCAATATTTTAGAAGAGGCTTCTTATTAATGTAAATACAATAATCTATTACTGCAATTTCTATTTTGTCTATGACCTGAATTCAAATATTAAAATTAAAGGTCATACGGAATGAATGCATTATTCTGTTTGGTTATTAAGTGCCAGTATGGTACTTTATGAGATTGTGTGGGGGATGAAAAAATGTCTGTCCGTGTGTCTGTACGCACCATAACTCAAATACGCTTTTTCGGATTTTCATGAAACTTGGAAAACACATTTATAATGTCCATGGGAAGAACCCTATTGATATTGAACCAAATTGGTTCACCGGTACCGGAGTAATGCCCAATTTAGTGCCTATTTTAATAGATTATATTAGAAAGATGCCATAGCTCAAATACGCTGTATCGGATTTCCATGAAACTTGGTATACGAATTTATGACGCCCATGAAAAGTACCCTATTGAATTTGAACCTAATCTGTTGCCCGGTACCGGAGTAAAACCCAATTTAGTGTCTATTTTAAAGACGCAATAACTCAAATACGCTTTATCGGATTTTTATGAAACTTCATATACGCATTTATAATGTCCATGGGAAGACGTCTATTGATGTTCGACCAAATCGGTTGGCCAGTACCGGAATAATGCCCAATTTAGTGCCTTTTATGTTAATATGTAAGAAGTCGCGATAACTCAGATATGCTTTACTGGATGTTCCTGAAACTTTGTATACCCATTTATAATGTACATGGGAAGTCGTCTACTGATATTGGACCAAATCGGTAGACCGGTACCGGAGTAAAACCCAATTTAGTGTCTATTTTAAAGACGAGGTAACTCAAATACGTTTTACCGGATTTTTATGAAACTTGGTATACACATTTGTAATGTCCATGGGAAGAAGTCTATTGATATTGGACAAAATCGGTTGACCTGTTTCGGAGTAATGCTCAATTTAGTGCCTATTTTATCGTAATATAGGTATTTGAAAGAATTTATAAAAAAAAAAGCAAATCAGTTATCTTGACAACATAGCCTATTGTTTTACTGTGATATATAAGGCTTTGGAAATTAAAATACAGTTAGCTGTGACCAAAAACACTATTGTTTTACATGCGCTTATCCAACTAGACCGTTAAACTGACCCAGGTGGCCGAGATGGTAACGTCTTGACCTCACATTCTGAAGTTCCAGGTTCAAATTCCGAAACCGGCCAATTTGACTTTTTTTTTTTTGTATTTTTATGTGAGTGTGCGATTGTCAAGATATCACAAATCTGTACAGTTCAGCTGATGCTGGAAGATTTTAATCTGATTTTAAAAAAAACTAAGACCTTTGTTCTTCCGTAAGCCCTGAATAATGAATAAATCTGGACCTTAACTTGGAAATCAATTAAAAAAAACATTTTCTGCATATCGTAATTGCAGTCATGACTGATTAAACATAAACATACTGGTACTTTTTTACATCAGTTTACCTGATTTTTATTACACTTCAGATCAAATTTTAAGTCTTCTTTTTCCATAAATAAATCCTCATTTGCATTTTCTTCTCTGTTTAACCTTGAATCACCCTGTATTACGCTCTTGTAAAATGATAAATCAGTGTTGAGGTCGGATAGTTTCTCTCTTCCTTCTGATTCTGAGATTCTGGGGTCATCTGCGAAATGTTTTTCGTCTCTTTAACACTGATTTGAATGCTCCTATGTCTGTTAAGTAATTTACTTCCCCTCTCACAATCACATTTTTTCCAGATGCAGTTTTTCTTAGAATGATTCACTTAGCTGCGGAAAACTGGAAATGCCTCTGCCCAGGATGTTTGAGAGTAGCTTGCGCTATTTTTCTTCCAATCAAAGATAACAAAATCCTCTCCCAGTTCCTTCAGATAATGTCTCTATATTCACATGGTTTGTTAATAGTACCCCTCTTCCTAATGACATTTTCTATTCTCCCAAAAACTGTAATGGCTGGAAGAAAAGTGTGGCCGACAATAGGGAAAATAACATGGAGTTCTTTACAGTTGGTATGCTATTGTAGAGCCAAGACATTAACATTCCCATTACTGTAATATTTTTATTTTGTCCTGGGCACCCGTCAGCATTCACTTTCATGACCTTAGATTCTCCCGCCTACTTGTGTTTTTCTTTATTTTTTCCCCCGTTTCGAAGGATCTTTCAATTTCTTCCGCCTTTTACCACTAGGTGAAATCAATATATTACTTTCCATTTCTTAAGAATAGTGCTTAATTAGCTTGTATTTGTGAGCAATGCGCAGAAAACACTATCTTCTTATTTACAGAGAGTCTGTACTATTTATTACCTTCTAACAATGGGTATATGAGAGTGACAACATTCATAATTATAATTTTTGCTAATACACTGCTGACAACAGCTGGAAACATAAAATGAAAGGCTGTTTGTAAGGAACTTTAAAAGACGGATGGAGAGAGTTTTGTTATCCAAACAATGAATATTACCAATCCTTGCTATGGATAAAAGAAATTCATGTATGGAACGAGACAGTTTTGTAACAGTACATGCGATGGAATGAGAAAGTTTTGAAACTGTTTGTCATTTCTGAAGCTTAATTTTGGAAGGAAAGAGGAAGTTTAGGCACAACATTCATTACTACATTGTTAGAGATATGTAGGTAGATGACGAAACCGCCATTATCTCAATTTTTTAAAATGTATTGAGACAGTTTTGGAATTGGACGCTTCAAATATTCATCGTGCAAAAAATAGCATGCAATACTCGTGCCGTAAGCGCATAACAGATCTCGATCCGTATGCACTGCTTACGGCACTTGTATCGCAATATACTATTACACGTAAGTGTAACGGGCCGAAGGCTGTTTAGAGGTCATTGCATTCATTTAAACCACCCGGCGAAGACACTCCTTTTGTATAAAAGAATTCAACATTCCTTTCTTTTCTCATTGTATAGTCTACCTGGCTTTCGGCTACCCTCATTTTACAATTTTGCTGTGATGTACAGTCTGTGTTAAAAATTTTAACTGTCTTACTGCTTACAACACCTTGTGTATAACTATGGTATTCTGGCAGTATTTTCCATAATTTTAATTTCTGTAGTGTACTTCGGACCACTAGACACACCTAACTTTTAAGGCTCGGTTTTCAAGGTAAAAAAGTATCTTATAGTCCGTGACCATGACATGCCCCAGTAATTGAAAACATGATAATTCAAATTGGGTGTGAGATTTGAAATTTCCCTTCATTTTGCTGCAATATTGTGCATATTTGTCAAAATTAAGTGCATGAAATTCAAAATCAGATGAAATAGTGTGGTAAGTTAGAATAAAGTGCAGGGAATCCAAATGATTTTTGGAAAATTCGAAATTAAATGGGGGGGGGGGGAATACAAATTTTTCCACACAGAAAATCCGCAAACTGGTTAATTCACCCACGGATAATCAGGAGTTGGGTGAATTTTAATTTCTTGTATGTACAGTCAGTCAAATAAAAAACGTCGGGACTCGTATGCTGTTAAAATTAAAGTTTTGACGCATTAGTTCACAAGTTTCCTATAAAAAACACAAAATACAGGTCATTTTCGGAACATATGAGGCCATGCGGCAGGAGGAAAAATATGAACAAGGAGGGAAAAAATGAAAATCGCGGAAAGCGCAACACACGATATTCAACTTAATGCATTGTCATAATTCATTTTGCTTTGTGTCATCGCCACATACAAATGCTAACGTGAGAGAAAGTGTAGTTAGGGCTGTAATTGACCTGCATTTTTCGGTCTCTGAAGCAGCGAGAAGGTTCCATATTTATGAAAGAGCAGCTCAGAGGTGGAAACGTTACTATAATGCGACCGGAAGTTTTCATAGCAAACGCTGATCTGGCCGGACGCGTATTTCGATGCTAAGATTGGTTGCAGATGCTGAGCGTAAGTAATTGATTTTGCACTAGAAGTACCGGTATTATAAAATAAAATCTTAAAAAAATGCTCCTTGAATAAACATATTCCTCGCGAATCTATTAATTATTAATATTATAAAAATTTCCAACCAAGAATATGGCGGATTTGAGGCATATAGCCACAGCCTTCTATACATGTTTGTTTTGGAACAAAACTGACTAAATAATCAAGAAAATACATGGATAGACAAGAGGCGTGTGTGAACCTAACCTTAAGTCTTCCTGTACATGCGCATATGCTCGTTCGTGATACTTAATCAAATACCGCCCGACGTTTTTTATTTGACCGACTGTACAGGTAGGGGGAAAAGAAAAAGCGGACCTACTAAAATATCTAAGTTGCTGATATGAGCCACTGTGCATGCCTAGAACCCATCCTAAAATCAAGGTACATCTTATGGTCTGGAGCGTCTTGTAGTCCGTAAAATGCGGTATCTCTCACAATCACAATATTTTCTCTACACTAGGCATATGTACAGGTAGAGGGGAAAAAAACCGGACCTACTAAAATGTCTTAAGTTGCCGATATGAGCCACTGCGCTTGTCTAGTGGGTTCTAGGCATGTGCAGTGGCTCATATCGGCAACTTAGATATTTTGGTAATACCGTAATTGACAGGAACCTGTGCGCACCAAGCCATATTGCCTTCACGCTGCCAGTCTTATTGTGCGGTTGGTGAAGATGGTTTCTACTTAGAATGCCGTGAGTCAAGTAAGCAACGTTTTTCGTCTTCACCGCCAAATTTGAATGTGTTACATTCAGAATCCACATCGCCGATTTTAAGTAGTTAAAGATTTCATATTAAAAATAGCGCAAAAGCCTGTTCTACTCACAGATGAAGGTTAAATAACCTTGTTCTGCTCGCGGGTGATAGTTTAAATTGGCATAGGGACTAGTAGTTAAAGGTTTAATATTAAAACGAGCGCAAGAGCCCGTTCTACTCACAGGTGACAGTTAACTAACCCCGTTCTGCTCGAGAGTGATAGTTTAAATTGACATAGGGACTAGTAGTTAAAGGTTTAATATTAAAATGAGCGTAAATGCCCGTTCTACTCACAGGTGACAGTTATCTGCTCGCGGGTGATAGTTCAAACTGTCATAGGGACTAGTAGTTAAAGGTTTAATATCAAAACGAGCGCAAAAGCCTGTTCTACTCATAGGTGTCAGTTAAATAACCCTGTTCTGCTCACGGGTCTGTATATTTCTTTATTATTTTCTCGCCAGTGATCCTGGTGTTATAAAACAATCACATGACTTTTTCTACTCGGCATATTTTTTACCATTTTTAACTAACTCATATTTCTTTCTGCAGAGCAAAGAATAAATGAACGTATTATGTATTTTTTCTTTGTCAACATCTCGTTTGATAAGATAAGATAAGATACTTTATTGTCATAAACGCTTACAGTTGGTTGAGCATTGCTCAAGTAAACAGATGACTCGTCAGATTAGAATATATAACACTAGAAAAGAAAAGCAAATGTATAACACTAGAAAAGAAAAAGGAAATGTATAATACAAGAAAAGAAAAGAAAAGAAAAGGAAATACAATAGTGGACAAACATTATAATAACAAAAAATATAAATATTTGTAGACTACTTTGCAGTCCGTAATTACAAATTGTTTGAATAGTGACATCATCCTCAGGGTACACTACACTACCAGTTGTAAGTTGTCTGCCATGTATTCGGCAACTGAGTAGTATGCCTTATCTAAGAGTAGGGTCTTCACTTTCTTATTAAATAAATTTAATTCTGTAATGTCCCTGATCATGTCAGGCAGTTTGTTATAGGCCTTAATACCAGCATACAGTGGACTTTTTTCATATAATTTCAGTCTGTGCATGGGAGGTTTTATTTTATTTTTTGTTCTGGTTTCATGACAGTGCTGGTTTTGTGATTTATATATATCATCAAAATTTGCATGTATGTACTTGTTAAGTTCATATAGGTATTGTGACGGTTGAGTTAATATCTTTAATTTTTTGAATAAAGTTCTACATGATTCTTTTGGATCTACCTGTGTTATTATGCGGATTATTTTTTTCTGAGCTTTAAAAATTGTTTCCCATCCTGTCGCGCCTCCCCACAGAATAATACCGTATGATATTACGGAATGGAAATAACTAAAATATGCAAGTTTTCTAGTCTCAAGGTTAGTAATTTGCGATAAACAGCGCATGTTGAAACAGGCACTATTTAATTTTTTTCTGATATAGTGTATGTGGTCATCCCATTTTAATTGGTTATTTACGTAGACACCTAAAATTTTTGCAGTGTGTGTGTGGTTTACTGTGTTGTTTGGAGGGTTGTTTTCATGTCCTTTACCTTGAGTGCTGAATTGCATGATGGATTTTTTGTAGTATTTAGTTTTAGACCGTTGTTGGTAAACCATTTCTTTAATGTAGTTAGAGTTTCCGTTGTGTTGAGTGACAATTTATCCTCGCTTTTCTCTTTTAGTAAGACTGACGTATCGTCTGCATACATTATTATTTTATCTTTCGCGCAGTTTGGCAGATCATTAGTGTATATTATGTAGAGAAGAGGTCCTAGGACACTACCTTGCGGGACTCCAGTTTTTATTTGGTTCCAGTTTGACTGCACGGTACCTGCTGGATTATTTAAGATTACTTTCTGTTTACGATTTGTGAGATAGTTTTCAAACCAGCGAAGAGCAATGTTCCTTATACCATAAAATTCAAGTTTTTTTAGCAGTATGTCATGACTAACGCAGTCAAAAGCTTTTGAGTTGTCACAGATTAAAGCAGCTGTGTAATTTTTTTCATCTATCATATGAGAAGCCTCATTGATGAGGTTAGTAAGAGCAGATATGGTTGACCTGTTTGCTCTAAAACCATGTTGGGAAGCATGGAGTTTGCCGAAGTGTTCTAGATATGAGACGAGCTGGTGATGTATAATCTTTTCAAATACGATGGAGAGAGTAGGAAGAATTGATATTGGCCTATAGTTTTTAAATTCATCATTTCCACCTTTATGGATTGGTGTAACTGTGGCGTACTTCATTCTTTCAGGAAAGATACCCGTAGACAGTGATTGATTAATTATATGGGTAAACGGCTCACTTATTTCATGTTTTATTTCTTTAATGATGAATGTGGGTAATTCATCCCAACCCTTGGAAGTTTTACCTTTTAGGTTTGTTATTACTTTTTTAATTTCATCAGGGGAGACACTAGCAAAGTTAAACAGTGGTGTTAGCATGAGGCAGTTGTTTTTATAAAGTTCAGTCATGGAGCCAAGAATTGTTGGAGGTTCTTCTCTGATTTTTTTCCCAATATTAATGAAATAATTATTTAATGATTCAATTGTTTTGTTATCAACTGTATCTAAATTACGAAGGTTAGTGCTGTCACTTACTCCTAGTTCCCCCTTTATTATTCTCCATGTTGCCTTGTTTTTGTGTTCAGCATTCCTAATATAGTTTTCAATGGCCTTTTGAAAACCTTACCTTTCTTACCTTTGTTACCTTAACTTTTAAAAAGCCTACAGCATCATTATGTAGGATTTTTACCGACTTCTTGCATGTACCTAATAAGCCTACTCAGATTTTTCAAATACTTTGTGTGTTTAAAATTTTCATACATAATAATAAAGGTTCTTACCCTAAATTTACCACATGAAAATCACACCGATGTAAAGAAAAATTCATTATATGGAAGAAATTTTTTTTCATTTAACATGTGTTACCTATAATTTGACCCTTCTGAAAACGAAATAACAATAATAATAACCAGTTCCTTCCGCACTTCGAGAATATTCCAATTTTCCATTAGTGTCACACAGTTTACACGTAAATACTTATTGAAATATCAATTTTTAATTTATGTGTATTTTACAGTATAATAATTTATTATTATTATTATTATTATTATTATTATTATTATTATTACTGTTATTGTGTTACTTCGGTACATGATAACTGATGCTGCATGATGTCAACACTACCTGAACTCCCATGTTCTCCATTTATTTCCAATCTTTATATGTAATACATATATTTTTTTCTTTGTTTTAGTCAACAAGATAATAGAGCTGAAGAACTTCCACCAAAAGCTTCCGATATAAAAATACATGAAGATCTTAAAACACTAGTACCAGAATATACTTCTGCGTCAGCAAATAAAACTACTGCAACTGATACACTTAACCTGAATGATTTTGATAGAGTTCATCTGGATGAAAACGATGGCGTTGATCCAGGTTGTACCAAAGCAGATGACAATGGGACTGTTCATCTAGGTGATGCAACAGTTGACCCAAACATGGACCATAGTTACACCCGTTCAACAACAATGATTCACAGCTGCAAATATTGTGATGAAACATACATTTGCGAAAATCTACTGCTTCATCATCAGAAATTAGAACATTTTGATAAGGTGTTCGCTTGTCCTTATTGTTCTGTCATAATTCACGAGACCAGAGACCTGTATGAGAAACACTTGCAAAAACATTTGACAGAGCTGGAAAACAGAAACAAATCAGCTCCTGCTGATAAACAAGATAGAATAAAATTAGTAGGAATGGCAGACATTTGCCTGGAAAGAGATGAGCTGACTATAGAAAGCAATTTAGCTAAGTTAAAATCAAAAGTAAGCATGAAAGTATCCAAAGAATTTGAAGATATAGATTCAGATACACGGACAAAAATATTAGGCACAATAAAGGAAATGCTCAAAAATACAGAAGAGTCAATAACAGAAATGCCAGTACAAAACCAATGGGAATGCACCAAATGCAAACACGTTTCTGATAACTGGTCGGCACACATGGAACACGTTCAGAAACATAAAATTTTATGGTATATATGCTCGCAGTGTGGTGCGAAGTATCATTTAAAATCTAAACTGAAAAAGCACATATCACTCGCACACAGGAAGCCAAGTAATGATTCTTTTATCTGTGAGTTCTGTGGGAAAGTTTTCAAGCAGAATTATGCTTTGAGGTGTCATATCATGACACACAACTTGAAGGAGGAGTGCAGGGAATGTGGAAAGATGTTCCCTACCAGTAGGGCATTGAACAAGCATGCGAAGACCCATGGGAATTCCACTCCATACTTGTGCGAGATCTGCGGCAAGAGCGTGAAGTATTATGGCAGCCTTCGAACGCACAGGCTCATTCATACCAATCCTGACTACTTCCGCAGATTCTCCTGCACAACATGTGGCAAGAAATGTCGTACCAGGTAAGTGGTATTGTTAATTTCAGTCCATTTTATACTGTGTGAGAAGAAAGTTCATCTTACCAAAAAAAAAAAAAAAAGACAAATAACACTACGATCCCAAGTTGAAATGTCTGGAAGGGAAAAGTCTACTATTACGTATTTGAATGGAAACATTAATGAAAAATTATATATGTATTTACATGTAGGATTTTCAGGCTTACCTCATTTTGCAGTACAATGTATGAAGGATACCATTACAAAATTTTTAAGGAAAAAGATCATCAATTGCCCGGCGGTACATTCTTCTACATTGAAAACACTTTCAACATCGACAGATGCAGTGGTAGCATAGATTTAAGTATTATAAATATTTGTGCTCCATTTCTTGGGCCTTGATGGGCACTGAAAAGGAACTTAAGTGCCCATCAAGGCCAAGAAATGGAGCACAAATCTTTATTGATGAATTTTGGTTAATAACACCTTTCAGTATGTCTGATACCGTCACATCAATATTACCACAAACATCTTTTAATGTTCTGACTACATCAGTAATAATGTTTTCCAGTGCCACACACCTTTCTGAAGATCTGAAATAGTTTAGGCAAAGAGCCTAAGTTTGCATTACTATATGTTAATTTTCCCATAATTTCTCTCTTGGGCAGTTTGAACAATAGCTTTGGCATCTTGAGCTTTGAGAGAATCAACTACAAGCTTCACTGTTTGAAAGTGATCACAGTAGTACACACTGGTGTTGATTCATGTACCCCAAAGGATGATGATGGGCTGAGGCAGCAATGGTCAGGAGCTTGGGATATGAAAATTTGTCTGCAAAATGGACCCTTAAAAATATCTTCTTTTATTGACTTGATATGTTCTTCTTGGTGTGTGACACAAATTTGACAACTTCAGAAAAATTTGCTCTGAAAAAGTTTTGATTGCCTTGGCAGCTTTTACTATGTAAGGCACTGCATCAGTCACGAAGAGCAAAACATCATTGTATCTTATGCCTTCAGGCCACAAAACTCACAGATTTGTTGAAGAAGCAACATATTGTCGAGTGGTTAACTGATTCCAAGACTTCTTCGTGTAAGAATATTTTGCCAGGTTTGTCAAACTCATGTACCCACGATTATGTTGGCACTGTAGCAGCCCTCCACATAACTGGTTTTATTGATGGTGATGAAAATTTTCTTTCCATAGACTCCTTCCTGTATTCTTATTGTGTTGTTATAGCAGTGGGGTAGACTCATCTGGAATACTATAGCTTATATACTTTTTCAAGAATTGATTGAAATGACCTCCTTTCTTAACTCAGCCAAACCAGGTTCATCCAACACATTATCACGATCGGTACAGTATTGGTGAGGTTTGAATTAAAAATCAGACCTATATATATATATATATATACGGTATACCCATTATCCCATTTTATTCTTATGAAAATTCATTACTGCACAACAAGGCAAAAAAGAAATGAAATATGAAAAACCAGTGGGTATAGACTTAATTTTTTAGTGGTTAAAGTAAAGGGCTGCATGGATCACTAAATAGCCTATGTACCGGTGTGTAGGTTTTGTAAGCAATTTATCATACTTGCATGTACACAAACATAATTACAACAGCCCTTTCGTGGCTATGTGCATGGCTTGCACCTAAGATTTCCACTAGTCGAACAAGAATAAAAGCGAGTTAGGTCGAACTCAGACCAGAGATTCTCAGGTGTATTGCTTGCCTTTGATTGAACATGTGTGAGAGTCAGTCTTAAAACATAAAGGTTATTTTATTTAAGTGTACAGATTGTTAGAGGAGATTACATGAACACAAATAATGAACAAAATTGCTGGAAATGTTACATCCTATTGCTGGCCACTGAGTCACTGTGACTCGCAGCCAAGCAGGGAGAGAGGGGAAACTAGCGGCTATGGAAGAAACCAACACAAATTGCTCTGTGAAAATGGCTTAGTAGGAGAGTAACTTAGTTATATTTGAGCATTAGGAAACGGAGGTTTGTGGCAGTGGTGAACAGGTTTTCTTAGAATACCTTGATATGGCTTTTACCCTGGTTTCAGAACAGCTGAGAAAACTGGAGAATGGTGCATTTCGGCATAAAGTATAAGGTAGTCAACCAGAAGTCATGTTTAGGATGCTAGTACATGGTAGCCCAGAGAGAGGCAAAGTGGCTGGCAATACATTGGTTGTCAGTGAGTTCTTTGTCTACTGCAGGTTTCTGACTCACATTGGTGACTGTGGAGATGCTAAATATGAAGCCACAAAGTATGCAGATATGCATGTGCCCTGAACATAACTTGTAGTTGGCTACCTTACACATTTAGTCTCAGCCAAAGAGAGAACTTTTTATTGTTAATTCTGTGCCTTGTTCCTATAAATATGAACATTCCTGATGATAACCATAGAGATAAGATGGCCAAGAGCTCAAACTTCATAACATTGACATGGCCGGTAACCTGAGAAGCATAAAAATCTCGTGTAAAAATGTCTTTCCATAAACCTTAACACTTCCACAAGATCACTGCTTAGTCTATTAGAATGTGAAGTATACAGAAAATCCTTTGTCTGTTCCACATCATATTTTTATATAAAACACCAGTTATTTGTGTTTCAGGTACCGGCTAAAAGAACACATGCATGTACACACAAATGAACGCCCATACAAGTGTGAAAGTTGCCCCAAGTCTTTCTATAAGAGTGACTTGCTGAAACAACACATGGAAGTACACCTAAATCGACGCATGTACAAATGTCCTGTGTGCAATCGAGGCTTCAATCGCCAAGACAATATGAGAGCACATGCCCGGAGGCATGAGCAGGCAGGTTCTAGTCGATCTTTGTACACGTGCACAATCTGCAAACAGCCATTCGGAAATCGCAGTGAGCTGTTATCACATCGTAGAACACATACTAGTGAAGAAATGAATGCGGCAATGAAGAAGCAACAGAAAGAAGGATCAGAGCAGCGTTTATTTCTGTGCAGTATCTGTGGGAAACATTTGTCGAGCAAACTAACCCTAAAGTACCACACGATGCGCCACAAAAACGAGCTGCCTCACAAGTGCGATATCTGTGCAAAATCGTTTGTTTCGACAACGACTCTACAACTGCATAAGAAGTGTACCCATTCCAATGACAAGCCATTTTTGTGCCAGTTTTGCTTCAAGGCTTTCCGTTTCAAAATGAACCTGGAAATTCATGAACGGATACATACAGGGTGTAAGCCGTTCAGTTGCAAATACTGCAGTCTGAGTTTCCGTGCAAGAGCCACTCTGAATCAGCACTTAGTTGTGCATTCAGACGTTGGTCGTTACACATGCCCGTATTGTAGTAGGGCGTTCAAACGTGCTGATGGCCTCAGATCACACATGAGGACTCATACTGGGGAACGTCCATATGCTTGTAAAATAGGCTGTGGAAAGGCGTTCAAGCAGAAGGGCGACTGTAATAAACATGAATTGTCTCATTTCAAGAAGAAAGCGACCGTGTTGAAGGAGTTGTGGCATTGTGAGGTTTGTGGAGTTAGTTTTCAGCAGAAAAGTGATCTTAATGCACATGTGGCAGCAGGACATGGGGTGGACACTGTTGAGTTCGCAGAGGATGTGGAGGGGCTTAAGAAAGAACAAGAGGCTAACATTGATTTGCAGTCAATAGACAATGTGCATTAATTATTGTATTTGCTTTCATTACACCAATTCTCTTATAAAGAATTGCCTGATATTTGAGACCTATAATTTAGTTGATTGATTCAAGATTACAATGTGCAAAAATAAAAATGCCCATGTATAATATCAAAGTCCACATTTCCAAAGGAATAAAAGTTCAATGTACATACAAGAATGCCCAAGAGTAAATGGTATGATACTTTATTTTAAAAACTGATTACATAATTTTATTCATTAGGCTTGTGGCTCTCTGCCAAGGTATTGTGCCGTTCTCTTAATTGAGCATTACCTGGGACATGAAATTGAAATTTTCCCTTTCGTAGGCCATGGGAAGCTATATTCCCAAAGTATCTACCAGTGACGGCTCGTAGCTAAAATTAGTGTGGGTTGTAACCCCCCCCCTTTCACCCTTTGGGTCACAGACTCACAATTTCTTCATCGCTGGGCGCATTGTCTTCCGCAGAGGCACTGAAATATAGGACCCAGGAGAGGGATTAACAAAAGTACGAGGAGTCTTGGAATATATCCAAGCCCCTTCGTCAGAAAGAAGTAGACTTTACTTCTAGTGGAAGCTAATAACAAAATACATTCGATAAAATCTCTATTACATAAAAAACCTAAACAGCACAGAATAATAATAATAATATAAATAAATGACAGTGGAAATTAGAGTGTTGTGTACAAAATATAGCCTGAAAGAAAGACAGAGATAAAATATAAAACAGACATATGGACTGAAGGTCCTCAAAAATACACATCGATGTGAAGCACTTTTTATTTTACAATTTGATTAGATCCTGCAAGAGAAGGAATGTTAATTTAGCTTAACACTGTTGGTTTAAGATGCATCAGTTCATAAATTTTAAAATACAGATTGGTGTTAAGCACCCTAAAATATACAAGTAAGAATCAGCTTGAAAAATTTTATGTCATAACCGGGATTTGAACACGGATCTTCAGCTTAACGCGCTGATGCTCTACCATTGAGCTACCATGACAACATGCCAGTACAACATCAAATTCCTCAACTGATTCAGAATACAAGGCAACCCACGGGAGGTTTCTCCGTTGAGAACACACATCCAATGGTGTCCTACATTTGTAGGTACTTTCAAGCCAAGTTATTATTTATATACTATTAATTAAGTGGAGGGAAAGGAAATAGACATTAAATCCATGTCTGGGATATTAATACAAGTAAGAATCAGCTTGAAAAATTTTATGTCATAACCGGGATTTGAACACGGATCTTCAGCTTAACGCGCTGATGCTCTACCATTGAGCTACCATGACAACATGCCAGTACAGAATCAGTCTCTGTTATTTTGCACATATGTTTCCCATTGTTCTGCAAGTTTGAAAATACTCTTGGGATAGAATTCCTTCCAGCTGCCCGTAGATACTGACGCCATTCCATATTCTGTCGTATTGTTCCAGGTTCATAATGATGGAACCAGCTTTCATCTCCAGTCACAATACTTGTCAAAAATTCATCACCTTCATTTCGAAATCCCTGAAGAAGGTTTTCGGCAATGGTTCGTCTCTGATGTTTGTGATCCTCGGTCAATAAATGTGGGACCGAACAGCACAAACCTTCTGATAATCTAAGCTGTGAATCATTTCTTGCACTGCACTATGTCCAACTGCAAGTTTTGCAGCGATTTCATTCACAGTGATATGCCTTTCTCCTGGAACGGAATTCTATCGCAAGGGTATTTTCAAACTTGCAGAACGATGGGAAATATGTGTGCAAACCAACGGAGACTATGTGAAAAAGTTAAAGAAAGGTCTGTAGATTGAGATGATATACTTGGTTTCACTTACAAATAAAGATTAAGGTTGTGAAAAAATGTTGCTCACGACTTTCAGTATGCCCCTAGTACACTATATAAATTCCTTAACATGAAAGAAGACAATAAGGGTCTCGTACCACATGCTAGTCCATCAGCTAGCCTTCCTAAATACGGTACTCTTAGCTGGAAGCAGGTGGATACATAAAGTCGACCACGAGATTGTATCCGTCACATAGTAAATAAGGTAGTAGGTTAGAGTATATTTTTCTCTTCCCTTCGGTCATTTGTTCTGTCTCGGAGACATGGCATCTAAACTTAAGGTTTGACAACATTACGGTCAGCGAAAAAGTTCAAGTTTAAAAAATGATGGAACATAAACAGTGAAGCACTATAATAGAATAATTACAATTTGAGTTGAACTTAGACACTTATGCTTCGCTTACCAACTTCTTGACTCCTGCCAGCGACAGACATTTTCCCGTCCCCCACACAATCTCATAAAGTACCATACTGGCACTTAATAAAACACAACTTTTTTTTTCAAGTAGGTATAAAACTTTTCAACAAACTCCCAATATCAGCAAGAGAGGTTTCAGTAATCTGATTTAGATATATATTTGAAAAATTGCTCAAGTCAAAATCTTTCTATTCTGTTGAAGAATTTTATTTGGAAGGTATGGATGACACAAAATTTTAAAATTATTTTTTACTTTTAATTATGTATTTATTTTTCATATATTGGTTACAGTAGTATTACTTTCTTGTATTGTATATTGTTACCGCCAGGCGACCCGGCCTCTGGTGCGAATAGCGGACCTTGGAATAATTTAGGGTGCGATTCCCGGCGATAACATGTCGAGGATAGATTAGATTGAATGATTTGCAGTTCGAAATACAAATTCTATTGCTTTTCGAACCACAAAGAAAGTATAACAGTTTGTTTATATGCACATAGAGTGATAATGCTGCTTGGTTACCATAAACATGCGATTTGAGATGAAAATGTTCTTCGTGAATCTTGAAGTTATTGCTCTATCCAGATACACATTTAAATGTATTGGCAGACTGTATTCAATCGGAGGACCAGAAATAAATATGAACTGAAATGTCACTTCAACAGCTAGGAAAAAATTGTATTCACAACACAAGAAGTTCAAAGCAATGGTTTAAAATAAATGATTCACACCTTGCCTTCTAAACGATAAAATGTCTATATTTAGTTATAAATTGCCGTTACATACATTCCTTAGGATTGCCAGTCTCATCGAAGTCAAACTAATCCATGGTCCTTGGAACGTACCTTTTGTATGTGGTTTATGATATTACTCACGGATTGAATGATTTCCCTTTGAAAATTACCAATGTCCAGAGAATTGGTGAAGCACTATTAAACTTCGAAAGGAATCCTTAAGATCCTTAAATTGCGTTGAATGCGATCTTGAAGTTAGTTGAATCACTTAATCCACAATAAAGTTGAAGATAAAAGGCTTTTCGCCCGAATTTAGCATTGTTTTGTGATGCTAGGAAGCTTGTAGGTTGAAAGAGCCCATTGCTCTTGAATAGGAGAAAAAGAACATACATTTTGTTGTCCATTTTTTAAGAAGAAAGAGTAGAATATTATTAAAAAACAACAGAAGGTTGAAATAATTAAAAAATCTCCAACCCAAGACAATAACTTGATCCTAATATTAAGATAATCAATCAATACATGAAAAAACACTATACTAAATATGTAATTGCAAGAGAAAATAAAAAATAAACAAAGAAATATTAAAATGTGCAAGTATTTAGAAATAAAATGAAATAGTTTTGGTATTGAGGTTAAAAGCAACAATTATCAAGACATACTTAGAATAATTAAAACTATGAGGCTTTAAAAATGACATGAAAAACCAAAGCCAACTGAACTAAATTCATAGCCAGCATTGAGTAGGTATTAGGCCCTACATGACGTAACATATTGCCCGCGATTATTTCATTTGTGAAATAATCTAAAGTGATGTGAAGTCATGTGATACCTAAAGAAAATTATATGAGAAAAGGGAATAAGTAGTATAAGAAAATGAACTTAAAATTAAGAAATGAATTGAGGGTTGCTAACCAAAAAGGCAACAACACCAAAGACATGATAGGGTTAGTCATTGGCCTCAGAATTGGGAAGAGGAGCCAGTTTTACAATGGGCCTCTTGAATAAGCCTGTGGCAGTACGCACAGTAACAACACGAATAAGACCGTCAGGGCCAGGATGAGTACGATGAACAATCCCTAGGGACCACCTTTGAGGAGGGAGATTGTCCTCAATGATTAAGACTGGCGTACCCAAAGGAATGTCAGAAAGGACTTTGGTCCACTTAGAACGTCTTTGTAGTGTGTGGAGATAGTCAGTAGACCATTTCTTCCATAAATTATTTGTAAGTTGTTGGAGAGTATTCCAACGAGAACGTGTGGTGTAACCACCAGACAAATCAGGGCTTGGTAAGGAAATGATGGCTTTCCCAATCAGGAAATGACCAGGTGAAAGGTAACTAATGTCGTTAACGTCCTCATTCAATGGAATGAGTGGACGTGAATTTAAGATAGCTTCCACTTGAATCAGCATAGTAAGCATCTCTTCAAAGGTAAAGTTAAAAGAGGGCAGCATCCTTTTTAGATGAAACTTGACCGATTTAACTGCGGCCTCGTGAAGACCTCCCATGTGGGGGGCATTTGGAGGAAGGAAATGCCAATGTATATTCAAATGGGATGTGGCATCTTGAACCACAGAATGATGCTCAGGAGACTGCAATAGCAAAGCTAACTGCTTGAGGTCAGTCTGAGTGCCTACGAAGTTAGTGCCATTGTCTGAGGTCACTGAACTTGGAAGGCCTCTACGTCCTGTGAATCTTGAGAATGCGGCAAGGAAAGCACGAGATGTGAGGTTGGTGACCAATTCAATATGAATGGCCTTAGTGGACATGCATACGAATATGGCGAGGTAAGCTTTGACAGTGATCTTGGAGCGAGGACCTCCAAATTTGATTGGATAAGGACCCGCATAATCTATGCTTACGTTGGTGAAAGGAGAAATGGGATTTACTCTATAAACAGGCAAATCAGCCATTTTTTGCTGAAAGGTTTGAATATTGAAGCGAAAACATGTAGTGCATTTTCTTAGAACACTACGTACCACCTTCCTAATAGATGGTATCCAAAATCTTTCTCTTAAGTGAGAAATAACAAGTTGGGATCCAGCATGATTCAACTTGATATGATTGAAATAAATAAGCTGCTTAGTGAAGGCATGACCAGCTGGTAACAACATCTGATGTTTGGCTTCGAAAGGTATGCTGGATCGTTCAAGACGTCCGCCTACCCGAATTACAGAATCCTTGTCAAGAAACGGGTCTAGTTGCTTCAATTTGCTTGAAGAAGTGACGTCATGATTTGACAATAAATCACGGATTTCTGATGCATAAACCTCTTGCTGTATTAGCCTAACACAGCATTGAAGGGCCTTGTTGAGTTCAGAAGGCATTAAGGGGCCTTTTATAGAGTTATGAATCTTACGAGAGTTATTCATGAATCTCAATACGTAAGACATAACACGAATAGTTTTCAAATATTCAAATTTAAAAAAATAAGAAGTTAGGTAAGAGGTAGTGGCCTCCATTAGGGACACTACTCTAGTTTCTGGAAGCAAGTCAGGCTCCACAAAAGAATCACTGATTGGCCAGTGAGAATTATGGTCTTTGAGCCAATTAGGTCCTGACCACCACAATGTGTTATGGATTGAGTCGTGAGGAGTGTTTCCTCTGGAGATGATATCTGCAGGATTATCTTGAGACGAAACATGATGCCACTGATTAGGTGAAGTGTGATCTAAGATATCAGCAATTCTGTTTCTGACGAATGTATTCAAAGTATGAAGTGGACGAATTAACCAGCTCAGAACTATAGTGGAATCACTCCACAGATAAATCGCTCTGATATTTAATTGGAGCGCAGGTAAAATCTTATGAATAAGATTAGCAAGCAGATGGGCGGCTAGAAGCTCTAGCCTAGGAATGGTAGTAGCTTTGATGGGAGCAACTCTAGATTTAGCACAAAGTAGAGAGCTCATAACATTACCAGAATGATCTGAGGAGCGTAGATATAAGCAAGCTCCATAAGCGACTTCACTGGCGTCACAGAAGCCATGAATTTGAATTTCATTAGCATTTTCTAATAATGCCAGTCGAGGGATAGCTATACATGAAATCTTATTTAATTGATTATGAATCTTTAGCCATTTATCAATTACTGGAGAAGGAATGGGATCATCCCAAGAAGTCGTAATCTTCCACAAAGATTGAAATATAATCTTGCAATAGACGACTATAGGGGAAATTAAACCCAGAGGATCGAAGATGGAGGCGATACAAGAAAGTAAAGTCCTCCTAGAACATGTCTTAAAAGGTTTCGTGAAGTCAATTGCGGTTTCAATTCTAAGAATGTCATTTGAAGGCTGCCATATTAGACCCAGCGCCTTCAGAAAGTCTGCTTGAGATTCGCCAAAAGAACGGCAATCAAGGGGTTCCTGAAGTTCAGGGGGAATTTCCGTAAGTAACTCAAGAGAGTTAGAACTCCACTTACGGGGGTTGAAACCACCTAAAGGAAGTAAGGTACGCAATTCAGCAACAGCTGCCTTAGCCTCACATAGGCTATCAGCGGTAGCCACAATATCATCAACGTAGGTAGAATTGTTGATGATAGTGCTAGCTAAAGGAAACCGAGCTCCCTCGTCTATTGTGAGTTGCTTGAGAGCTCTGGTGGAAAGAAATGCAGCTGAAGAAGTGCCGTAAGTGACGGTTTTGAGCTTGAAAGTCTGTATAGGTTCATTCAAAGAACTTCTCCAAAGGATTTTCTGGTAAACTTGATGATCAGGATTTACCTTAACCTGCCTATACATCTTTGCGATGTCTGCAGTGAATGCTATAGGCTTGAATCTAAAACGGAGAAGGATAGAGAACAAATCCGGCTGAACAGTTGGCCCTACGGCAAGTATTTCATTGAGTGACTTGCCGTTGGAAGATTTAGCCGAAGCATCGAATACCACACGAAGTTTCGTGGTGGTGCTCGACGGTTTTAATACAGGATGGTGAGGAATGATATAGTCGAAGTTATCGTTTGAGGATTGCTCTAAAGGCTCCATATGGCCTAGAGCGATATATTCATCCATGAACTTATGATAATCTTCACTAAGAGTGGGATTAGAATTGAGGCGTTTCTCCAATGAGGAGAATCTTTTATAAGCCTGGAGTTTTGTGCTGCCCAGGGTCTGAGGATCAGACAAGAAAGGAAGTTTTACCACATATCTTCCTTCTGAGTCTCGTTGAGTATTATCTACGAAATGCTTTTCGCAAATAGAGTCGTCGAGCAAGGAATCAGAGTTAGAAATTTTTTCTAATTCCCAAAACTGAGAAAGTTGCCTGCTAATGTCTTGATCAGCAGTGAGGAAGGCAGAATAATGTGTGGGAGACCCGCTAGAATGGTCGGGTTCCTTAGAAACCTTATTAGAAGGCCTTGAATTAGGTTGGCGGTTGTGCATATTTTGCAAAGCCATGTTATGTTCAGACCTGGCGGGTTGTGGTAATTTACCAGCAAAATACCAACCCAAATGCGAGTTCTGAATTGCAGGCATATTAGGAGCAGATATCTGGCCTGCACAGACAATCTGTGAATATATTTCAACACCTAATAACAAGTCTACGTACTTAGGAATATTGAAACTGGCGTCAGCCAATGAAAGATTTGGTGGAATATTCCAATTTGTAGTATTGACAGGCTTGCGTGGAAATTTCGAGGTTGAAATTTCCGGTACGATTATGACGGTGTTGCAATGCCATGAAGTAGTGACAGACTTAATTGAAATCGACGTCATCTTAAGACTGTCTGCCTTAGATGACAATATACCAGCTAAAGTAGTGCGCTGGTGATGAGGCGATAATTTTAAGTGGTTGAATAACCTATTAGACATGAGGTTACAATCAGAACCACTGTCAAGCAATGCGGTGGCTTCAACAGAATGGCCATCCCTGTGCATGACTAGAACAGTGGCGGTAGGGAGCAAACAGCTTGGTTGAGGTTGGAAGACTGACATTACCCCAGCAGTATTGGTAGCTTGGTTGCCGTTAATATGTGCTGGATTATGAAGGTAAGTGCCATGTTTACCCTTACAAATCTTGCAAGTATAAGTGCTACAATAGGGGGCGTGACCCTTAGAGTAATAGCACACTTGACATAATCGTTGTGTTTTGACAAAATTGTCTCTATTAGAGAAATCCATGGCTTTGAAAACTTCACAATGTTGCAGCTCATGGAATCCATTGTTACAACAGAGACATTTAGGCTTGGAGGAGGCAACCTTGCCTTTAGGAATGGTTGTATTAGATACAATAGGCTTTACTGGCTGACTCCTTAAAGCTGAGTCAGTCATCTGAAAAACCCGTATCCTGGATTCTAAAAATGTGAATAAGTCTTTGAGACTAGGCATTTTACCTGGAGCGAGAGAGGATTCCCATTCCTTTATCAAGAATGGAGGAAGCTTGTCGAATACAATCTTTGCTATAATCAAGTCAGACAGTTCTACATCAACATTAAGCGAGTTCAAAGCATGAACAGTGCTTATAAAATGGTCAACGAACTTCTGAAGAGATTCAGCGGAATTCCTTTCTAAGACAGGGGGTGAAAATAACTTCTCTAAGTGGGTATTAGCGATAAGTCGGTCATTATCAAACCTAGCCGACAGCGTGCTCCATGCTACATCAAACGTAGCAGCAGAGACAGGAATGTTTTGAATCACTGTCATAACTTCTGGTGCTAGACAGGACTTCAAATATTGAAATTTGTCCATGTTAGATATGTGTTTATGCTCTATGATTAGTGAATTGAAAGTGTCCCTAAACTCAATCCAGGTTGCTGGGTCGCCACTGAAATGAGGAAGCCGAATTTCTGGAAGTTTAGGGAGAGAGGGGACAAATTGAGGCGATGATTGATTAGCAAGGATAGCTTGGTTGGGCTCATAATGATGCTTGGTTTCATCAATTGAACTTCGAAGAATACCAATGGTTTCGTGAAAGGCAGATTCGACTTGAAGCCTTTGAAGTTTGATAGATTCATTAAGCTCCAGTACGCTAATACGTGAATATTCAGTCTCGTATTCACTGAATATTTTCTCAAAGGATGTGCGCAGACTCAGAGCCTTGCAATAAGACTGTCTGTCTTCTATAACAAGTGCTTGGATAGCCTGAACATAATTGAGGAATCGTGTCTTTATAAAATCGACACTAGCTAGCTTAGCCTGAAATTCTTTTTGGGCTGCAATTGACTTAGCCTGAGCTTCCTCTCGGGCCGCAACTAACTTAGCCTCAGCTTCCTGCTGGGCCGCAACTAACTTAGCCTCAGCTTCCTGCTGGGCAGCAACTAACTTAGCCTCAGCTTCCTGCTGGGCCGCAACTAACTTAGCCTCAGCTTCCTGCTGGGCCGCAACTGATTTAGCCTCAGCTTCCTGCTGGGCTTGCCTTTGGAAAATTAAATTATCTAGGTGAGAGAGGGCTTGGAAAACGGTTTCTTCGACTTCCTCCCTATAAGCCATTTCGGCATCAGAAAATTCTATCTCCTCGATCTGAGATTGTATGTCTTGAAAATCATTACTAAGTTTTGTCATGGTATCTTTGCGCCTAAGCAGGTCTTGAATAGAAATTTCACTAGAGCTAGCGATATCAGCTATTATATTGGCTTGGCGGGTAATACGACTCTTAACAGGGGTTCGTTTAGCCTTAAGGGCCGCAAATTCAGGACCCGGATTAGTCATATTTGATGAGATTTGCAAAGTCTTTTACAATAAATAATTGCTCAGTGTTAAATTAATTGCCCGCGTTTTGGGAATTACACATAGACGTTTACAATGGTCATGATTGAGATAAACAGACAAAACAGTTAAATACACTTGAAATTGTGTAGAATCTGTAACAGGTGTTTGTATTGTTGTCTGTGAGATTGTACAATATTTTACAAATTGACAAGTATTACAATATGATAGTCAGGTAGCTCCGTACCTAGATCTCAAACGTGTTGAGGACACGGAGATATGCTTGATATTATTAAAACTTGATAATAATAGTGATGCTAATGTTTATGAAACAACACTTATATTGTTGCTAAATGCAATACTTTGCATGAATTCAAACAGGCTTGCAAATGCCTGGAGAGACTTAATGTATTATATAGTATAAGATTAATTATTTATGATAATCAAGCAAATGCACTGATTATAATTCAGGTTCGGAGCAGCCAGTAATATCTAAACATGTTAGTAATATCAACGGCCCGATGGACCTACAACATGTTAGTAATATCAACGGCCCGGAGGACCAAGAACATGTTACCGCCAGGCGACCCGGCCTCTGGTGCGAATAGCGGACCTTGGAATAATTTAGGGTGCGATTCCCGGCGATAACATGTCGAGGATAGATTAGATTGAATGATTTGCAGTTCGAAACACAAATTCTATTGCTTTTCGAACCACAAAGAAAGTATAACAGTTTGTTTATATGCACATAGAGTGATAATGCTGCTTGGTTACCATAAACATGCGATTTGAGATGAAAATGTTCTTCGTGAATCTTGAAGTTATTGCTCTATCCAGATACACATTTAAATGTATTGGCAGACTGTATTCAATCGGAGGACCAGAAATAAATATGAACTTGCTGAAATGTCACTTCAACAGCTAGGAAAAAATTGTATTCACAACACAAGAAGTTCAAAGCAATGGTTTAAAATAAATGATTCACACCTTGCCTTCTAAACGATAAAATGTCTATATTTAGTTATAAATTGCCGTTACATACATTCCTTAGGATTGCCAGTCTCATCGAAGTCAAACTAATCCATGGTCCTTGGAACGTACCTTTTGTATGTGGTTTATGATATTACTCACGGATTGAATGATTTCCCTTTGAAAATTACCAATGTCCAGAGAATTGGTGAAGCACTATTAAACTTCGAAAGGAATCCTTAAGATCCTTAAATTGCGTTGAATGCGATCTTGAAGTTAGTTGAATCACTTAATCCACAATAAAGTTGAAGATAAAAGGCTTTTCGCCCGAATTTAGCATTGTTTTGTGATGCTAGGAAGCTTGTAGGTTGAAAGAGCCCATTGCTCTTGAATAGGAGAAAAAGAACATACATTTTGTTGTCCATTTTTTAAGAAGAAAGAGTAGAATATTATTAAAAAACAACAGAAGGTTGAAATAATTAAAAAATCTCCAACCCAAGACAATAACTTGATCCTAATATTAAGATAATCAATCAATACATGAAAAAACACTATACTAAATATGTAATTGCAAGAGAAAATAAAAAATAAACAAAGAAATATTAAAATGTGCAAGTATTTAGAAATAAAATGAAATAGTTTTGGTATTGAGGTTAAAAGCAACAATTATCAAGACATACTTAGAATAATTAAAACTATGAGGCTTTAAAAATGACATGAAAAACCAAAGCCAACTGAACTAAATTCATAGCCAGCATTGAGTAGGTATTACATGACGTAACATATATTGTACATTCTAGATGTGCAAAGTTTATTGTAATTTATACTACGTATGACTGAATAAATACAAAGTATTTATTTATTTAATTTAATGCCCAGACACTTGACATAAAGCCATTCGTCTTCGTACTTCCCAATAGAGTTCACCTGTTGTATACTGGAAGTCTTTCAAAACACTACATTTCAAAATATGGTTCCAGTTCATGATACTGTCATTATCTTTGCACAACATATATACTGGTGATGTCATTATGGAGGTCTTGTAGAGGTGTTCAGCCAGGAGGTCGTGACCATGAAGATACGAAATGATGCAACTGTTTCTCTGTGTGGTTGGTTTGGGATGATTTGTTTTGTTGTGAATAGACAACTCCATTTCTTGTTTTCACTCGCTTTTGTGCACTTTTCAAACATTTTCTCCTTTACTGTCCTATTTATGTGTTGCTTGGCTGAGAGGAATGGCATTTTGCGGTTGGGTCTTTCAAGAATTTGTGTTCCTTTCTTTGCTACGTAATCAGCTGCTTCATTTCCATTCCCTCCACAGTGTGAGGGGATCCATTGTAGTTTTATTTGTTTTCCTTCATTTTGTATTTCGCGGTTTAGGTTTCTGATGGCAATTACACTGGAATTGGTGGTTTGAGGTTCAGCTACAGCTTGTAATGCTGCTTGAGAGTCACACAGGAGAACTGCATTTTGAAAACAGATCAGTCTTGGATGTAGTTGTTCCAAAGCCATTCTTATTGCTTCTATTTGTCCATCAAAATTTGAACGAAATTCGCCTAATATGTGCTAAAAATTGAATACCTTGCTGTGTATTCCTATTCCAACAGTGCCATCTTTTCCAAATTTTGAACCATTGATAAATATAAGAAGCCAGTTTTCTTAGGGATAGAATTTATGTATTGTTTCTACTGTTAGTTGTTTCAATACTTCTTGATTATTTTCAGACTTCTTTACTTTTTCTGTTAGATCTAGTTGCAGTTGGATATTAGGTTGCTGAAGAGGCAAAACTGGTGTTGGTAGTGCTTCTGGTGTTATTACTGGAAGGAATTTTGGTTTTAAGTCGTTTACATATTGCAGAAATCCTTTCTGGGTTTCCAGTTGTCTAGGTTGATGCTCATAGTTAGTCCAAAAAGTGAGAGACTGTAATCTGATGAGCTTTTCATGTTGTATGAGAGCAAGTCTTTCTATTTCTTTTTTAATAGGGATTTTCCCTCTTGCTATTTGTAATGCTGGAATTGGAGTACTCTTTACTCCACCAGTTATCAGTCTTAGAGCATGGTTTTGTACAAGTTCTAGAGTTGTAGTATTTGTCGTTATTAGGATCTCACTACCATAGAGAAGAATTGGTTTTATATATGTCTTATAGTTCGAGTTTAGTACTGAGAGAGATGAACACCATTTTTTCCAGCCAGTCTCTTAAAAAGAAATTTATTTTCTTCTTCTTCTGTACTTTCTATGTGTTCTATGTGTTTTTGATCAAGTGTTATTCCCAAATATTTAGGTTCCTGGCTCTGATATTCTGTTTGTCATCAATTTTGATGTTTATGTTATCAGTTTTATGTTTTTTTCCCTGTTAATTGGCATGCAATTTTCTTGGGACCATTTTGAAAGAATATCTAATGCCTTGTCCATGATATTAGAAAGTTGTTTCTCCTTGTTTTGTGGAAGAGATATCCACCTCACTAGATCATGAGCATATAGGGCTGTTGTCATGTATTTTCCTCAGCGAAGGTGGTAAATCATTAATCATGATATTGAATAATACAGGACTTAGTACAGATCCTTGTGAAAGTTCACGCTTTTGTCGTTTGTATTTAGAAGATGAAGTGTTAATTCTTGTAGAGCAGTATCGTTGATTGGTAAAAAGGTAGAGCCATCTGAGCATTTTACCTTTAATTTCAATATAGTTTAGTTTCTCTGTCAGTTTAGCTCTCCACAGGGCCGTGGAAAGAAAGCAAGGGCCCCAGGGACAAATTTTCCCGAGCCCCTGTCAAATATTAAATTCACTACCCAACTTGCCCATTATAATGTATGCAACAAAAAGATTATGTAATGATATTACATAATTATTAAGTGCCAGAATGGTACCGGTACTTTGAGATTGTCTGGTAGACAGGACTGTCTGTCTGTCAGTGTGTATGTTAGCGCGATAACTCAAATAAGCTTTACTGGATTTTCATAAAACTTGGTATACCATTTATAATGCCTGTGGGACGAAGCCTATTGATATTGGACCAAACGGTTAACTGATGCCATGCACGAAACAGAAAAATACATTAAAATGTCCTAATTAGGAACAATTTTATCTGTATGTACCGGTTTAATCTTTTAAAAATTATTATTTTAAATGCCGAACGTTAGTGAGGCTTACTGTGAGTCCAAAAGGATTTATTTATTATCATTATTACATAGAATTGCAAATACAGATACAAATACAAATACATATTTATACAAGTAAAATAAAACAATTTTCAAAATTAAAAATTAACTACAACTACTATCTGCTTCTACTTTGCAAAAAAAGCCATTTTTCTTCAAGAATAATCCGTTTCAGATTAACTGATTAATTCCATGTCACCGTTATACGACAGGATAATGCAAATAAAATAAACACACAAACACAACTTAAGCTGTCAATTTTATTTTAGAGTAAATTTAGAAAGTAAGAAATAAAACCTGGTCAGCCGGGCCCCGGGGCTGCAGTCCCGGCTGCCCCTCCCTCTCGTCGAGCCTGGCTCTCCAGACTGCATCATTTGGTCCCTTGAAGTCCACGAATACAGCTAGTGTTGCATGTTTTCTATCCATAGCATCTTTGATATCTTGGGTTATAGGTAGAATTTGTTGGTTTGTGGAGCGGTTTTTGCGGAATCCAGCTTGTATTATTATGTTGTATTATTATGTTATTCACCATTCGTTCCATTGTTTTAAACATTTTAGTGGTTAAATGAGATTGGACGATAGCTTGACAGGTCAGTTGCTGGTTTCTTCGACTTTAATATTGGAATTACAGTCACTTTCTTCCATTCAGATGGTATATATGAATTCCATGATTGGTTGAATATGTACAAGGCTGTTTTGAGGGCTTGTGTTCCTAGGTTTTTTAAAAACTCTGCCATGATTTTATCTGTTTACCGCATTTAAGTAAGTTTATGGCTTGGTGAAGTTCTTGCATTGTGAAATTTGTATTTAAAATGTGTTCATTTTGCAGCTGCCAGGTGTTCTTCATGTTTGCTTTAATATGTCTTTCTTGTTTTCTTAAATGCTTGGGAATTGGTTGCAAGTTAGTTAAGTGTTTATTGTAAGATACAGCTATACTTTTATCATCACATATTAGTCTACCATTTTGTAGAATAGGTTCTCGTTTTGTAGTGTCTTTCTTGTTTTCTAAATTTGAAATGAATTTATGTACTTTTGTACTGCTGTTTTGATAGTCCAGGTTTTGTAGAAATTTTGATAAGGCCTGTGATTTTTTATTATTTTCTTTTTTTTTAGTAGTGCAGATTTTTTTCTCCATGCAATTACATCGTTCGGGTTTTGAAGACTTATCTGCTTCGTTTCTAGCTTCATCTCTTTCTTGTTTAAGTTTTTTCAATTTATCTGTCCAAAAAGGTTTGTATCTTAAGCATGCACCTTTAGGTATATGTTTCTTCACTGCTTCTAATAGTAATCCACAGAATCTTCTATTTTTGTCATGTGGTGTTCTTGATTCAGGTTTGAAATTGGAAAAGCTTAATTCTCTTTCTAATTGTTCCTTGTATGAATCAAATTTTGCTATTTTAAAATTCCAACTGTACCTGGCCGTTGAATTAGTCAGGGGTGCCCACGGGGGGGGTTAAGACACAGACTGCGTCATTAAAATTTCTGGGTGGGGGGGGGGGGCAAAATATTAGCGTTTTATGAATTTTCTGGGGGGGGGGGAGTTGAAAATTGTTGCAAAATTAGTTTTTTATATAACTTCAAAAGGTGGGCCCATACCCGGGGGGATACCCCCCTCCCCAGCTCTCAGGGAAATGAAAAAAATGTATATTAATAATTATAGTCAGGTGTTTTTCTTTTAAGACAATTTGAAGGTCAGTTTATACATAAAAAGTTCGCAGAAGTTTTACCAAATTGACAATATGGAAGCAGAATCCACAGTGGATTATTACAGGGGGTTTGGACCTCCATCAGTCAAAACCTAAAATTCTATATTTGTATTTTTATAAACATATTTATTTAATTAAACAAGATTTGTTGTCGTGTCAAATATGATATAGCAGTTATTTTGTTTTCATAACATAATGAGTAGGCCTATTATGTCCACTGTTCCATGTGTTATTTAACTTTTCTTTAAATAGTAATTAATATTATGATTTAGGTAACAATTTCTTGTTTAAGTTGCCATATCTTATAGAGTATAGTAAACAAATTTGCTAACTGGTTTTTCAGTGCTAAAATAGCGTAAAATGTGATTCTCATTAGTTCAATATTTAATAATTTCCCGTGAGTGGACACCAGACTTAGGTAACAATTTCTTGTTTACATTGGGATGTCTTAGAGTATGATAAACAAATTTCCTAACTAGTTTTTGAGTGCTAAAATAGCGTAAAATGTGATTTTCATTAGTTCAATATTTAACAATTTTCTGGGGTGGACCCCTCACTTCTTATTTACATTGGCATGTCTTAGAGTATGGTAAACAAATTTCCTAACTAGTTTTTCTGTTTCTGTGCTAAAATAGCGTAAAATGTGATTTTATATATTTAAAACTTTTCTGGGGATGGACCCCCGACCCCCTTTTTGGGGGGATATTCCATACCCCTAAACCCCCCGACACTTTCGACCCTCCCCGCAATTATTTTCTGGCTACGTCATTGTTGCACTTATTATATCTCTATATATATATAAAAGGCTTTGTCCTGACTGACTGACTGGCTGACTGACAGAGAATCAACGTCGAGCCTAAACTATAACAGGTAGAGACTTGGAATTTTGACAGTACCTTCGTTTCATAATGTAGGTGCTCACTAGGAAAGGATTTTGAAAAATTTTGATTTTAAAAGCCAAAAATCAAATGTTTTTGAGAATACTTAATTCCATTTTACACAGACTTATCAAATCCAAATCACAGTTGGCAGGCAACATGTTGTTGCCACTGGTCTCAGATGGGTTTGGAAATAAATTCTATTTAATTTCATCCCCGAAATGGTTGTATGGTAACATGAGAGTGAGAAATAAATATTCCACAAAGACAATACAATTGTTTGTTACCGGAATTTGTTTCTTCTTATTTGAACCCCCTACCGGGCTTGGTGTGTACAAGCGATGGGATGCAAAATTCTACATCCTCTATGAGCCGTAAAAGCTATATAAGGGTCATTCTACAGAAAACCTGCATTTTAATGTCACAGAACAATATATTGGAAACTAGTTATAATGTTTGCAATTTTTCAAAATCAGATATTAAAATACAATATTATCTATTAGTTAGTACTTTACTTTGGAGAAATTTTTAACTAATTAGCTGTAAAAAGTTGTCCACAGAAGGTGATATCTCACTTCCGTGGACTGTCACAACCCTCAGGTAGAGAACTTCCAAAGATCATAGATACTGTACTTCTTAACATTTTCACTTAAAAAATATAGTATCTAGTCAGAAAATACTTCAGTTTAGCATAATGATGAATGAAATATTTTTTTTTTGTCCCCACTGTCAATATTTTTCAACCTGAGTTCATGTCACAAGGTTTGCCATCACTTCTGTGGACACTCAAAAAATGCCTAAAATATTCACCAGTGTGTGCTAGTTACCTTTTTCTGAGAGTCAGCTGAAGAGCAAAGGCACTCATATTGCAGAGTGGAGTATCTTTTGTTCTTCTGGATTGGATTTTTTTCATGTATATATCAAGTTTCTATTCACTTTTTGCATGTGGCATAGCTCATCCAGTCACTTCTGTGGTCTTTATTAAAGTTTAGTTTTTAAGTTAAAAAATAATTTTTAGTGTACATGACTTTTAGAACGTGATAATCTCAATAACCTGAAGAGCTTTCGTTTCTGACCTCACAATGCAAGGCAGTTTGCAAAGAAACGTAACTTTTTATCACTTCCGTGGACATCACTTCTGTGGACATGTGGATTCCACGGAAGTGATAACTGTCCACAGAAGTGATTTGATTCATTATTTTTAAAATTACGCACTTGCTGTGATGTGTCCAGTTGACCACTAACATTAAATTTTATAACATGCTGAATAAAAAAAAATATCTATTAATATTTTAGTTCCTTACCAGTATTGTAACATTTTATCTTTCATAAACAGTTAAGTCTTATTCAATGAGTACACTATCATTAAAATGTAATTTTTTAAATTAATATTCTACATTAGGTCTCTTTAGTGCCTCCTGATATAGGTCTACTCCTGCCCATCATAATTAATGGGATGGCTTGGGGAGGCTACTTACTAGCCTATATTATATCTTGAATGGTAGGTTACTTATTATTTTCAAAACAAATTATAGGCCTATTATCATGTATTTGTAACTGCATGGTTTAGAAAATTTCATGACTAATATCACTATAATGTATATATATATATTATATTACCATGGACAATTGTAATGTTCATTTTTAAAGCATAGATTGAAAATTTTTTATATTTGTAGGCCTACCAGAATGGCAAGAGTAAAGAAAAATTATTTGAGGAAGAGAAGGAAACGAAAAAAAGGAAGTATGAGAAGAGCTAGAGTAAAAATGTAACAGGATTCAGCGAAGCATGAAGAAGAGAAATGAAAAGATAGGGAGTGATACCAAAGGGGAAAAAAAGCAGGAAAGGAAACCTGTGTCACAGCTGACACACAGGGAGAGAAGGAAAGTTCAAAAAGAGTGGAGAAAACGTTCAACGAATTACAGACAGTTGAAAGAGCAAAATAATCATACTAGTTGATTTCACTGAGAGTCATACTCCGCCTACCATTCCAGAAATTCAAGAACCGATGCCAGGCTCCACTACTACTCCTGATTTCGTTCAGTCACACGATAAGAGCCCTTTACATTCACCAGATATAAAAATGAGGCTCAAGTAGAAGAGAAAGGGGTGAGAAGATAGTAAAAATACAAGACAAGAGATTACTTGAAATTACAGAAAGGAAAAATGCGAAGCTTTGACAGCAGAACCATTGTTTAAAAAAGCGGAAGAAAGGTAAAGAAGTGGTGTAAAAAATTTTCCAAAGTTGTGAGGAAAAAGCTAATTTATGCAGAAGTGCTACAATCACAGATTAAGTCAAAATACACACAATAAAAATCTGTGAAGGAAAAGAGAATATTGAAATTAATTACATGTTGAACATTTTTTGAAAAATATCAATGCCAAGGTTATTTTATGTCACCTCACAATGGAGAACTACGCTGTCATATGGACAAACTTGGAGAAAAATGAAACTGAAAAAGATACGAGAAGATGTGATAAGTTTCGTAGAAAAATATGAATCTAGCAGACGTTAACTGCAATAACTGTTCACTGAAAGTGACAAATTGTTTTCGTTTCCTGACATGCCTGATAAAGATATGGTTCCTAAAGAGAACATTATAAAGAAATTCCGGCGTGCGTAGGCAAAGAGAGTTTTGAGATAGGCCTATGTCCAAAGAGTTATAGATAAAAATGTTCTCTACATTTGTGTTAAGTCTAGTAAGTCTTATTGAAAATTGTACGGTAGTTATGGATGTGTGCCTCATGGGTTTATCCATCTCTAAAGCTATGTTGGGCTGGTATAGTGTGTTAAGTCACTCTAATTCTCAGTAACAAGAAAGTGGACTTAACTCTCTTTGCTCGCGCACCCCGGAATTGAAAACTCCAAACATGAACACTAGGGGAGGTTATGTATTTGAGAAAGACCTGTATCTTTTTGTAAACTTTTAATAATCTCTAAGTTTTTGTTTTATTTTTTAGTGACATCTTTTTTTATGACATCTTGTGTATGTTATACAAGTGGTTACTCTGTGGCAGTAAATTAATTTCTTGAATAATAAACCTAAATCTGTTTTGCCTTTAGAAAAAAAATGTGTCACAAGCATAATTGATAACTAAAGTCCATTATTACAACCAAAAGTCACTTCTGTGGACATGCAATCACTTCCGTGGACAGCATCTTTCTTTTAGATTTTTTTAAAAGAAAACCAAAAAGAGATGACCTATGTCACTTAAACCACAGGTTAAGTACTTTAAAACTAGTGCTGTAAATATTTTTTTAGGACATATATGATAAATTCGTTTTTTTATTATTCTTCCATCAAAACTGCAGGGTTTCTGTAGAATGACCCATAAAGCGTTTTCTGAGGGAATAGTTTGAATGTGATAAGTCGTTCTTCCTATATCAAATTCTAAATACCTATATAAGGACCTAGAATTTAAAAATCAATAGTCCTTCATAAGTTAATTTCCAATTACAAAATAAAAAACCCGGGCGGCGCCGGGCCTTTTAAGCTAGTTATTAATATAATGTTACAAAGTGGCCCAAGAAGTTAAAGCGACAAAAAATAAATAAATTTAAAAAATTCCCCCCCCCTAGAAAATATCATATGGGCGCCCTTGTCGACAGCCAATCAGGTTGGGGGGGGGGGGTGAGTCATGAAGTTTGGGGGGAGGGGTTGGGCACCCCTGAATTAGTATTTGTCTCAGCCTTAGTTTGAAGTTTTATCACATATTTCTAGCATTTCGTTTTGTATGGCCTAGCTGTTTACTTGTTCATTCACGTGAACTTCAGTAACTAAGTTTTACGAAGAATAACCTTGCAACACAAAGCAATCACGAATTACATAAAACTAATAGTTTTTGAGGCAACACTTTTGAATTAGGCTCCATACTAATCACTGCCTTCTAAATAATCGTTGGTTTGTTATTCTTCAGGATACGAACATGCGCGAAGATGTCTATCGAATCGAAATCGTGCATGATCGATTTGATTGCCGGTACATGTGTATGTACATAACCTGCGAAGAAGAATTGGTTTAAAAAGTGCTGATTTCAATCAAGACTACCAAAGAGTTTGGTGTAATTCGATTGGTTTCAGGACTTCCAAATAGTGTTGTGTAATTCGATTGGTTTGTATAAATAAATTAGATGGCTGCTAATACGCCTACACCAACAACTACAACAGCACCATCAGCTGGTACACCAACTGCTAACAACACCAATGCCAATACTAATAGTAACAGTTCTAACGCAGTAAATGAAACGGTTGACCCGAAAAATATAATAAAAGCCAGAGATCTATTGTACCGTTTGATGATAAGGTAAGTATTTCTATCTAATCCAGTACCGGCCTATGATAATACTTGGAACAAACATGACCAGGTTGTTACTCTAATGTTTTGTGGGTTCATTTCAGTCAGTTGTTTTACGATGGACACCAGAGTCTAGCAGTTGGTCTCTCAGCAGTTGCCCAGGCAGACCCACCATGTCCTCCATCAGACAGATTGCTCCATGTTGTGATGGCTGGTTTGCAGCATGAACCAGACAGGCCGCAGAAGTCAGCTATAATTCCAGGCCAAGAGAGTTTGAACACTTCGGGACTAGGTACTTACTATCAGCCTTATTACAAGTAGAATATATCTCGCAGTGTAGTGTAGTGTAGTGTAGTGTAGTGTAGTGTAGTGTAGTGTAGTAGGCGGTAAAGTCCCATAGACACGGACCCATTTTTTAAAACCAAGATTCTCTTGATAAAACACTTATATCGCACAAATCTTGTTATAGATAGATGTGTGGAGAGGAGATGTTGTCTTGGTGAATGATTTGGTCTGACCCAACCACCCTAATTGATACACTTTCTTTTATATCACGATCTAGCAAAAACTTCCCTGTTCTCCGCCATTTTTTCTGTCCTCATCCTCATGATTGGACGTTGGAGGTGTGACGTCATATCGCCAAACAAGATGATTGTGGGTGAACAGTCTGACAAATCTACAAAGGTACAAGCCACTAGCTGCTCGTAAGAAATGGTGGTTGTGACTTAACTAACATAAACGTTCCTAACCTAACAAAACAGCCAAGCTTGCCTCGTGCTATTCAGTATATTGCTCCTTAACTAACATAAACGTTCCTAACCTAACAAAACAGTGGAGCTTGGCTGGTGCACGGCATAAAATCGTCTGCTGTCACTATATACAAGAACAGTTGGTCACACTGCCTCGCTCATAAACAAAAAAAACATCACACAGTCCATGGAAATGTGAATATTGCGTGAATGGGTCCGTGTCATTGGAATTATGCCTAGTAGGCCTATAGTATAGTAGGGAAAATCCAAATATATGGTGCACCTTGGGATGAATCGGTCCCAAGGCCCACCCACCGTACCCTCACTGATGCACTTTCTTTTATGCCACAGTCTAGCGAAGTTTTCTCTCTTATTATGAAGAAACTCTTAATTAAACGGAGGTGTGACATCATACCACTAGAGCGGTGACAGGCTGACAAAACTCGTGGGAGATGTAATTTGGCAAATTTTCAAAACCTACAAACAGTGTATCGTACATTATTTGAAAATGCAAGGGTGCTTCGCCTCCAGTTCGCGCTCTTAACTATATGGTTAGTGAGAATATTATAGGAGAAAAATTCCTCCGGCACTGGGACTTGAACCCAGGACCTTTGGCTATTCGCGCCAATCCTCTAGGGTCATTCCATGTGAAATCAACCAGTGCTCTGAACCTTACCATTTCAGATTTTGATAATTTTTGGTACACTTGTTGTACCCATAGAACAGATGAAAAATACAAAATTTTAAATTTTTTGGGCTATTAGTTTTTGAGTAATAGCCATTAAAAAACGTAAAAAATCGTATTTTTTGCAAAATTTCGATACAGAAAAACTGTGATAACTTAAAAAGTATTAGGCCTAGAGAGCTCAAACTTGTTTCATTCTCTTCAGATTTTAATGGGCTTTAACCTGATATATAACATGACTGTCTTTCATCAACTTACATTTTTTTGGAACAAGTTAAAAAATATATTTTTGAAAATCTCAAAAACACCCCTTTTAATTAAAAAAAAAAAAATATATGTTATTTGTATACTAATAGGCTACCTATATACCAAGTTTCATAATGGACTTACAATGGACTCAGCTAAAAAAAAATAAAGTCTTCATAGTGCTTAAGCCAAATTTACTGATAAATGTCACCCAAGAGTGCGCATTTAATATTAAGTTTTTAAATACGAATAACATCAATGTTTTATAACTGAATAATGAGAATGTATACATATTTAACTTAATAAGCCATTAAAATGGTTTATTAATATAACACTTTTTTTCTAAGTTTTAATGTGTTTGTAAGAATAGCTATAGTTTTTTTATTTTTGCATGTTTCGCCTACACTGTGAACACTAACACCACCAAGAAGAGATATCAAATGAGTGCTCAATTAAAAAAAGTGAGCCAGAGCCTGTGCTTCTCACAGCATGTGAGTCAGAGCTTTCCTAACACAGCATGTGAGTCAGAGCTTTCCTAACACAGCATGTGAGTCAGATTTCCTGTCACACCCTGTGAGTCAGCTCTTTCCTGTCATAACATGTTCATTCCACTTGGCTCTCTTGTTTTTCCCAGTCAGTTGCTGTTAGGATTGTGAACTGTATGGTTGTCTACATATTCATAATGTGTTAAAAATTATTTTAAAGGTTCATGTGCTTAAAAGATAATGTAATTTTTCAACTAAATTGTTTTCGTGTATATATTGAAGAGTTGATACTTCCTTCAAAGTGTTAAGACTGTTATTTATTTAGTTAACTATTATTAGCTTTTGTTATGAAGCTAAATATTTCTTTTTAATTCCTAAAAATGGCAAACAAACAGCCAAAAAAAAAACTGGTGTATTTATAAATGTTAAATGTTGTAACCCATATAAGGAACAAAAACATCCAAAAACGGAGAAAAAATATCTCAGAAATGTGACAGAAAGTATGTGCTCTTTAAATGTGAACATTAAAATGGGTATGAAAATATGTAACAAATGTAGGCAAGAAGTGTATAGTGAACTTAAAATACCAGAACAGGTAGATGATAATGTAGCTGGTACAAGCCAAAAGGATGACATTGTTGACGAATCATTTACTGACCCAGGAACATCAATAGATTACTTGAATAAATCACTGGAACTTATTGGTGAATCCCCAATAAAAAAGAAAAAACTTGTTGTAGAAAGTTATTCCACAAAAAAGATTGAGAAAATAGTGACAAGCTTGGAAAACCAATTAGTTTCTTCTAAGAACGAAAACGAAGAAGAAAACAAAGAAGAAAAATGTGAGTCTGAAATTATTGAACAATTGAAAAAAAAAATTGCCCAAACAACTAAGCGAAGTGAAAAAATGACTATTTTATCAGTGTTACCCCAAAGTTGGACCTGTAAAAAAATTGAAGAAGAGTTTGGTGTCACTAATTATATGGCTCGAGCTGTAAAAAAATTAGTATATGAAAAGGGAGTTCTTTCAACCACGAATCCAAAGCCTGGCAAAACATTAAGTGAAGATACTGCACAGGTTGTTAAAGATTTTTATCAAGAGGATGACATAAGTAGGATTATGCCTGGTAAGAAAGATTGTGTTACAATCAGGAATAAGGGATTGAAAATTCAAGTGCAGAAGCGTTTAGTTTTAGCTAACCTAAATGAAATTTATCAAGCTTTTAAAGAAAAACATCCAACTCAACGAATTGGCTTCTTAAAATTTTGTGAGTTAAGACCTAAAAATTGTATTTTAGCTGGTAAAAGCGGAACTCACACAGTATGTGTGTGTACTGTGCATCAAAATGTGAAATTGATGATAGCTGGTTCAGGGATACAAAATTTTAATTTGGATGGATCACCTCTTAAAACATATCACACTTTCCTAGCAAAAATTATGTGTAACCCTCCGGTCCCTCAGTGTTACATGAATGAATGCAGCAAGTGTCCAGGGACAACATACCTGAAAGAAGCATTGGCTGAGATATTTCAAAATGAGGTAATTGATGAGGTAACATTCAAGCAATGGGTGACAGTAGACAGATGTATGATGGAAACAGTTGTGAAAGAAATTGATGATTTCATAGAAGATTTTATGGAAAGTCTCTTAAAACTGAAAACTCATTCATTTATTGCATTACAACAGAAAGATTACTTCTTAGAATGTAAGGAAAACCTGGTGGAAGGTGAGATTATCATTAACTGTGACTTTGCAGAAAATTATTCATTTGTATTGCAGAACGAAGTGCAATCATATCACTGGACGAGTAGCCAAGCCACACTGCACCCATTTATTGTATATTATAAGTGGCAAGAAAAACTACGACATATGGAGCATGTTTTCATTTCAGAGTGTTTGCTACACAATACAGTAGCATTCTATGCTTTTCAAAGAAAACTGATACAAATACTGAAAGATACACTACCATTCGAGTTAAGCAAAATCACTTACTTTTCTGACGGCAGTGCTGCGCAGTATAAAAACAGAAAGAATTTTTTTAATCTGTGCCTACACAAGAATGATTTTCAAGTAGAAGCAGAATGGCAGTTCTTCGCTACATCACACGGCAAGAGTGCCTGCGATGGATTAGGTGGCACAGTTAAAAGACTAGCTTCCAAAGCTAGTTTGCAAAGACCATACAATGACCAAATACTAACACCAAAACAGCTTTTTGAGTTTGCTAACGACAATATTCCCGGTATAGACTTTGAATACTGCACAGTTGATGATTACGATGCAGCTGAAAAGAAACTTCTTCCGAGATTCAATGATTCAAAAACAATTGAAGGTACTCACAAACTCCATACGTTTATACCGATTTCTGAAAATCGTCTTATTACAAAGTCATTCTCATCAAGTGCACAAAGTGTGACAGAAATTGTAACAAAAGTTGATTACTTAACACCTACAGATTTACAGAAAATTGACTCTGGATATGTTATAGTAGTCTACGACAAATCATGGTGGCTTGCTTCTGTTCTTAAAAAAAATGATGAAAATGAATTTAAAGTTAGCTTTTTACATCCTAAGGGGCCATCCCCCTCATTTTTTTACCCCAAACCAAATGACATGCTAACAGTACCCAGTAAATCAATTCTAGGAGTAGTACATCCTGTGACAGCAACTGGAAGAGTGTACACGTTAAGTAAAACTGAAATTAGTGCTTCATCACATGCTTTAGAAAGATTTTTAAGAAATCAAGACTGAGTGAAAGCGTTACAGAAACAACATTAGGCCTACATAAACAATATACAGGTAAATGAAAACTCTTAAACAATGTGATATTACTACTAATACTAAGATTTGTTAAAAACTTGCTATAATTTTATGAATACAATTTGTGGAAATTACTTTTTAGTAAATAGCCTATGGCAACAATTCAACAATTTTATTTGTAAAATAATTCAAAGCCTGTTCCTTCCTGAAAACTGATAAGTAAATAGCCTACTAGTGTATAGCTTAGACTTGTGTTAAAGGTTTTCTGTGTTCAGTTATGCAATTTATATGTTAAGAAGTATTGTGGAGGATGTTATTACAAACACATTAAAACTTCAAAATATTTAATTAATAAACAACTATATAGGGTTACTGAGTTAAATATGTATAAATTCTGATTATTCAGTTATAAAACATTGATGTTATTCGTATTTAAAAACTTAATATTAAATGCTCACTCTTGGGTGACATTTATCAGTAAATTTGGCTTAAGCACTATGAAGGCTTTATTTTTTTTTAGCTGAGTCCATTGTAAGTCCATTATGAAACTTAGTATATAGGCAGCCTATTAGTATACAAATAACATATATTTAAAAAAAAAAATTAAAAGGGGTGTTTTTGAGATTTTCAAAAATATATTTTTTAACTTGTTCCAAAAAAATTGAAGTTAATGAAAGACAGTCATGTTATATATCAGGTTAAAGCCCATTAAAAACTGAAGAGAATAAAACAAGTTTGAGCTCTCTAGGCCTAATAGTTTTTAAGTTATAGCATTTTTACTGTATCAAAATTTTGCAAAAAATACGATTTTTTAAGTTTTTGAATGGCTATTACTAAAAAACTATTAGCCCAAAAAATTTAAAATTTTGTATTTTTCATCTGTTCTATGGCTATAACAACTGTACAAAATATCTTTGAAATCTAAAGGGGTAAGGTCCAAATTAATTCTTTTATTGGTTGATTTCACATGGAATGACCCTCTACCAACTGAGCTAAGCCGGAGCTCAATTCACAGCACCAGATAGAACCTCTCTCCTAGGACTAATTGCCCTAATGGTCTACCTCACAGACAGACAAGTTATGTCATATGCAGTACTGTGAGGCACACTAAGTAGTGATTTTTGTGACCGGGCTCCCACTGTTATTGTACAGTTAACATTCAAGATAGATATATAAGCAATCATGAACCACAGATTATTGTCTCTGTTGGACACTACATGAGAATATTATAGGAGAAAAATTCCTCCAGCACTGGGACTTGAACCCAGGACCTTTGTCAGATTGCCTACACTGTTTCACATAGAAATTGCATACCATTCCCATGTCATCTACCATAGACAGATGGCAGGATTGGGGGGCATGTGGTCAGCATGCTGACACCCACGGCTGTTAATGGTGGTTTCCATGACTGGTCCTCACAGAACTAGTTATATTTTTAATTCTTAAGTTTGAAATTTCCATTGTTGAGGAACTAGCTTCTCATTGTTGATTGAGTATTTTTATTGTGCAATGAAGCAGGCAGTTTATTTTCCAAGAATTGTGCTCTGTTTTAAATATTATACTTTTGTGTTTTATTTTTAAAAATTATGCTTTATTGTGCTTTTAAAATCAGTTCCATCCAGACTCTTAGACTGCCAAATTTATATTCCGGGTAGCAACCACATGTCTAAAGTCCTGTTACGCTTTTTATGCTTGTTATACTTTTGGGTTGCTCTACTGATCAGTAATCTCATTTGGCCTTAATTTGTCACATTTTCATGTTCAGGATTCCTAATTGTAATTCCATAGTAATAGGCTACTATGACCCCTGTGGTCATTCATATGTATGAAGCTGTTGCCTGTCTCCTGAAATATAAAATACGAAAGTTCTTCAAGGTAAAATCCCATCTACGGGGATCATTTTTTTGAAAAGATTATCTTCATATAAAACACTTATATAACACGAATTTTGTTTAGATAGATGTGTGGAGAGGAGATGTTGTCTTGGCGAATGATTTGGTCCAACCCACCCGCCCTAATTGATACACTTTCTTTTATATCACGATCTAGCGAAAACTCCCTTCTTCTCCACCATTTTTCTGTCCTCGTCCTCCTGATTGGACGTTGGAGGTGTGACATCATATCGCTAAACAAGATATGATTGTGGATGAACAGTGTGACAAACCTACAAAGGTACAAGCCACTAGCTGCTCGTAAGAAATGGTGGTTGTGCTATTCAGTATATTGCTCCTTAACTAACATAAACATTCCTAACCTAACAAAACATCGGAGGTATTCAGTACATTGCTCCTTAACTAACATAAACGTTCCTAACCTAACAGTTGGTAACCGTGTATCGCACATAAACAAAAAACATCACACAGTCCGTGGAAATGTAAATATCGCGTGAATTGGTCCCCGTAATTGGGATTATGCCTTCTTCAATTTTACATTTGTTGAACATGTACCTCCCCATTAATTTGGAAGGAAAAATTCACCATTATAGATGCTGGAAATGTTACAGTCGGGTGGCAAACTGTGTTTTGTTAGGATATGTTTAGCATATCTGCTTGAATTTCAGATCTGGAATTTGAGACTGATGTTCAAACGACAGCTCCGGAGCCAGCTTTGTATGAGACTGCGTATGTAACTTCACACAAAGGGAATTGTCGTGCTGGAGCATTCAGTGTGGATGGTCAACTCATTGCAACAGGAAGTGTCGATGCATCTATAAAGGCAAGTTCATTGTTTAATCCATAAAGGATTAGGAATCGCTTTGCTTTTATATCATATATAATGAAGACGCAGTGTGTAAATTAACAAGTATATATTATTCTGGACACATTTGAAACCAGGCATGGTATTTTAAATACATGATAAACATTATAATTGAATGGTAGAATTAAATTACTTTCATGGGCATCTACTTGCCATGTGCAAGGTGCTTCAAAAAATGTATACACACTTTGAACGGTCATATATAATTTATTTCCCATTCTACAAGGTTAAATTTCTGGGAGAAAGTAAGGTTATATTTCTGCAATAGGTGGCAGCAGAATAGCTTCAACAATCGTCCAACAATCGTACCAATAATCATCCAACAATGAAAAGTACCTAACTATCCTTGCTGATTCATAATCCCTTCCATTCGTGGATTATACGGTTTTATTACCAACAAGATAGCGCCCCGCCGCACTATCATAGGGACGTACAAGCATACTGGATCGGAATTTGCCAAGGCAGACGCAGGGAGTCAATCGAGTTTTCTGCACGCTCTCCAGACCTTCCTCCACTGGATTTCTTCTTATTGGGGCACAGTAAAAGAAGAGGTGTAGAAACGTAAACCACGAAACCTAGACACACTTTGGAATGAGATTCAAGCGGTGTGCACAGAAATCAGACACTTTGGTACGATGTACGGAATCAATGGTGACTCGTACTCAGAAGTGTATTGATGCTGAAGGCCCCCATTTTAAACATTTGAACATTAATCACACTTTCATCAGAAAGTCATTTATTTTTCAAATTGGACTTCAAGCTTTCCATTTCCAGAAATTTAACACTTCAAAGTGTGTATACATTTTTTTGAAGCACTCTGTACAAACTCCATATTATTTTTTGCAGCAGCGGATTCATTGATAAATAATTTTTTTTTAACATTCCAGTATGTTTTTCACAATTTTATTCTCTGCAGAGAGCAAACCATCAATCTGTCACTCCCCACTAGAAAATTGCAAAAATATCTTTATTCTAACCAATTCTTTGTATCTCTATTCAAAATATTGTTATCATAGAAACACTGCAAATGTGCAGTCATGCCAAACAACAACTAGCTAGCAATAAACCGCCACAAACTACAATTTTCAAACATTCAAGTAATCAGGGACCAGTCACAGAAGTACAGTGAGTCTCAGACAGATTGCACCCGCTTGCCGCGCGCCGTGCTTCTCTTGTGATGACTCAACACTTCCCGCGTCGTGGCCAGCTGTGTCCCCGCAGATAAGTCAACAATCCCTGCATAGCCTGCAGTTGAGCATTGTTCTCGTGTTGTACAGACGTGGAAGTATTATTCTGTAGTTTGTCACAACTAAAAGAAAACATTAGGATAGAGATAAACTCAATAACGGAAGAACAATTAACGCGTATTAATCGGAATTTCCTATCACGATGCCAAAAATGTGTGGATGTGGGAGGAGGACACTTCCAGCATCTTCTGTAATAAGGTAGGTGCCTATTTTCGTTATTTTCAATCTTATTTCATTTATTTTCATTGTCACGCACGGACAAGTCAGTCAACTGCCGGGCAGTTCCTTTGCCGCATACCGGGATAGGAGCGTCATCTGGGGGGGAACCCAACGCGCGGCGGATCCAATCTGACTGAGACTCACTGTAGGGTGTCGTCGGGATGTACCTTAGCCTTATCCCCGGTTTCGGGGTAACGGGCGGGACCCCCTCGCAGACTGAAATACCAGTGAGGGTGGTGCATACTGGGGCACCTAGGATTCGGATGGGCGTGCTAAGCGATGTTATGGCGGGCAGGGTTGCTTCGCCACTTAGCCTCTGGCCGTCAAAGGGTCATCTCCACCTACAAGTGGTGTTTCCCCGTTTTTGCAGACGGAGCTCTGGCCTAGTCCACTGATGCTGCATGCAGTAGTTGGGACGGTATTGAGCCGGTCTGGGCTCCCTCAGGGGTCGTTCTCTTCGGAGGCGCCCGACCGGGACCCAGATTTTACCCTGCTTGGTTTCGGATTCGATGTGGCAGTGGTTCCCGTACTCGGGGAACGAGGAGGGGGGTCGTCGTGTGTGCATGACCGGTACCATAGCAGGGGGAGGCATAGTCCAACGATCCCTGCCCTGATTGGATGTCGATGGCGTTACTACGGCGATGCTCCCGACCTAGAGGGCGGGGAGGCCTAGGTGGTGCTGGGTCCACCGAAAGATTCCCTCCCTCCCCACAACGCCCTTCCTCATTCTCCGGTCAAATGGGCTATGCGACAATCGCGAGGCGGCCTCGACAGGTGGATATCCCTACCAGGGAACTCATCCTGAAGTCTTCTTCTTCTTCTGTAGTTATCCAGTGCATTTGTGCACTGCATAATAATACAGTCAGATATAAACAAACTGACACCTACTGATCAGATGAACTACCACTAAAATGTGACAATAGTCACATATAGTAATTTGGTGAAGAGTTTCACTGGCAATCCTTAGAAGGATTGCAGTTGACTCTGTCTTTGAAAATGGGGATGAGAATCTCTGAAACGCATTATACCAAAATAATGGTAATGCCTGAGTGCACCATTCTCCAGTTTTCAGACCTGTTTCAAAACCAGGGTAAGAATAATATCAGGGTATTCTAAGAAAATCTACGCACCATTGCTACAATACTGGGGTTTCAAAACACTCGAATAGGCCTATTGATTTCTTCCATGGCTGCTAGTTTTTCTCAATTGCGGCTATTCTGCCAGTCACGATTACTCAGTAGCCACTTCTTGAGAGCAATAAGATGTATTGTTTAAAGCATTCCTGTTCATTATTTGAGTTAAAGTAATCCCCTCTAACAATCTGTATAGTTACATAAAATAATATTTATGTTTTAAAGATTGATTCTCAAACGTGTGCAATCCAAGTCAACTAAAACACCACGGAATCTCTGTTCTGGATTTGATATAACCTTTTATTTTTGTTCGACTAGTAGAAATTTTAGGTGCAAATCATGCATATAGCCATGAAAGGGCTGTTGTAATTATGTTCGTGTACATGGAAGTATGATAAATTGATTACTTGTCCCATATACTGGTATCTAGGCAACACCGGTATTAAGATACATGCAGCCCTTCACTCTTACAACTTTGATTTAGGCCTAGGCCCACTGGTTTTTCATATTTTATTTCTATTGTCTTATTGATCAGTAACGAATTTTCACAAGAATAAAATGGAATATTATATTGGGTATATATGTCTGACTTTAATGATTCAATCACCTATCAATACTGTACCAATCGTGATAATGAGTTGGTTATGCCTACATACTGGATAGACCTGGTTTACAGAACAACGGCGACTGATGCTTTAACCACAGTCCTTGGGGTCATACCACTGGATCTCCTTATAAGGCCAAAAGGAGCTACATTCTGGGTTAAAAAGGGATTACAGGCTCGCACAGAATTCATACTTGACACTCAAGTTGAAACAATAAGGGATGTCAAGAATATGATACTGGATATGTGGCAAACCAGATGGGAAGAAAGCAACACAGGACTTACGATATTTTCATGGACGTACACGAAAGACTAGAACTGCGACATCTACAGCCATCCCAAGGTTTGATCCACTATCTGACGGGCCATGGACCCTGCATGGTCTACTTAAAGGAAAAGGGCATTTCGGATTCCAACGCTTGCTCATGTGGGGGAATAGATACTCCTGAGCATGTGGTTTGGGAATGCCAAAACACTGCTCAGTTGAGGGAGCCCTTTCAGAGACTACTTCAAGATAGGCAAATAGCAAACATCATAAGAGACCCCTACTCGTGGAAGTTGTTGGACGAAGCAACAAATAGAGTTTCCCAAAAAGCAAAAGAAGACTATATAAATAGCAGACACGGACAAAGGCAATAAGACTATGCTATAAGACACATAAGGACACAGGACATAAGACAAATTACAAATAAAGGATAACAAAACACCCGGACATGACTTTGTGGTGCCAGGATGACCTACCAGTTGACGCCGATGCCTGAAGTCTGGCTTCCAGACTAAGGATTCCGGTGACGACTGGTATTCACCTGGTTGATGATGAGATGGTAGTGAGGATGCGGGAGTGTACTGCATCTGTGAAGATTGGTATGCTTAGGCAGGACCTCCCATTCATCATCACTAGACTTCGGACTTCTAGGTCGCTAAAAATGCTGTTTTAGGTACCTAAAATAGGCTCTAAAGATTGGAAAATAGGTTCTAATAATCGTAAAATAGTCTCTTATGAAATCGTTAAGGTGCCAATTTTCTGAAATATCTCAATTGCAATGCAGAATATTATATTTATTGAAGTCACCATTAATCAATATTCATGAAAAAACACAGACCTAGGCCTATGGTACACAGAATTATATAGGCCTATAACTAGGCCCTGTATTACTACCATAACAGTGAAAACCTAATCCCTGCGCCCAGAAGCTAGGCATATCATGCTAGCATATTCAACCCCTTGTATCCCTCAGTGATTCAGAGAACTAAGTTGTTGTTGGTTTTTTATTATTTTTATTTATTAGCTGGATGTGGGAGTCAGGAGAAAAACACTACATTTTCGTGGAATTGCAAGGAATTTTTCTACTGAAGATTAAACATTTCTTATTATTTAACCAGGTCACAAATGTGTGTCATGTACTGCACATTCCGAACTAAAAATTTAGTACGAACTGAAAATAAATGCTAGAATTTATAACAAAAAATAACTTATTTTGAACTTTAGAGGAAAAACAAGCAAAACGGCAATATTAGGCTCTAATGTAAAAATAGGCTGTTTTAGGTCCTATAAAAGTATCAGTTTTAGGCATAGTCACTTATGAAACATGCATATACAAGTTTTCATCCATATATCATTTAAGGATTAAAATAGGTTTTTACCTAAAATCCGAAGTCTAATCATCACAAATCCACAAAAATTCCGGACTCGACACTTACTTTAGTTAATGTAGTTGGTTTTATTAATGTAGTTAGTTTTATTATTAAGTTATCAATGTTTTTTTTTATTTCTTCTTAAATAGTTAAACCTTTCTCTCTGTTTCTTATATACCGGTACTTATATTCTTTAGATTAAGTTATAAATAACGTAGATAACCTATGTAATTATAAATTAATAAGTACAAATTGTGTAATGCATAAAGAGGCCTCTGATAGGAATCCAGGACAGGGGCGAATAAGTTTAAGTATTAATGTATTAAATAATGTATGTATTAAAATGTGATTAGCATTCAAAAAAAAAAAAGCCTGCTTTTGTTAAGGTAAGAAAGGAGGTCACTTCAATGTCTGTTACAGTACTGTATTTGAAAAGATATGTCACATCGCTCATTCTTCAAAAAGATCCCATCTATCTCTCTTTATTTATTACGTTCAATTAGCTTGAGGACTAGATATCGAAGATATAATATATTATGTGTAACTGCTGCCCTCCATCTTGGAAAGAAAATCGCTGTTTTCTCACTTTACAGCTCCTTCAAGGCAGGTAAACATTTTACAGTGGCAAAAGGTGAAACCGAGCATGATTCAACAAAAGTATGACTTTACCTGGGTAAACCAATCACCTTTACCGACATATTCTGAATACTGAGGTTGGTGCACTCGGGCATTAGTAAAGCAAAGAAGTGTGTATAAGTCAAATTGGTATAATAGATTAAATTGATTATATTTGCTTCATTGTATAAGTTCCATAATAATATTCAGTGGAATTGCTCATAACTCCTCTCTTCCTTCCAATCATCTTAGAAGATAGGAATGGAAGATAGACTTGGACTTCAGCCTTCCATGTTACTTTCTTCTGTAATAAGTAAATGAGAAAAATGCGAAGGGTAATATGACCTGCATCATGCAATATCTCAGGCTTCACCCTCGGCCACAGGACTTACAAAAACACTGATGCCCAATAGTCCAGTATATAGATACAATCCACCTTGCATTAATTAGGGTAAAAGATTTTTCTTTCTTATATTGTTTGGTATTGGAAGAGTAGTGTAAATCTAAGTTTTCGACCTCGAAAGCCCTAGGGACAACTTTCTGTGAGCAAAAAACCTCGAAATTTTCGCACTTTTTTCAGTTTATCGGAAAAATCTGCTAGATATCTACTCCTCGCAAACATTTGTCTATCACCATTCGAAAGAGCATAAAATTTCCTGCAAAATGCATTGGTCAAACTTTAATTTACATGTAGTATTACAGGTACTATAGTACTTGGAATTTTTAAAAAGTATATTAAAAGGCGTGTATTGGCCCATTTTATCCATTTATGGCGGTTTATTACGTAACTTAGGTCTAAAAAAATTATTTTTAAATTCCTTTTTTTAAGCGAGGTCTACTGTTCACAGTGGCATACTGCCCGTGTAAGGTAAATAAATCCCAGAATTGCTTAATTATAATGCCACTTTGTGCCTTTATTCGTATTTAGGTTGAAAGGTGGGAGAAATGAGTCACCAAACGTTGTGATGAGAGGAGGGGTTCTGTCGGTCTGTTGGTCTTAAATAGGCTAGCGGACAGTGGACACAAGGGAAGATCTATCTGCAATATATTGTGATACCATGGAAACTTACTGCAGTGATTACAGTGTCATCTGAACAGCATGTAGACGCAAGGCCCTCTCGAGTGGATCGAGACAAGGATGACACTGAAACTGAAGCTACGGTTTATTCAGCACGATCCGTTTCCCATAACAGACTCTATAATGTTAATAAACACTGGAGTAGTAGGTGAAAAGCAGGGTAACGTCAATGATCCCAAGAAGTAGGCAAGACCTGTATGGCAAAAATGATTGGTAAAAACTTCAAAAGCCTACACTTGAAACGAAATGATAAAGTAATTACACTTGCTGATGTCACGAACACCTTGAAGATTGGTTTCGAACAGGTGACCACTGTTGATGCATTGACATTGTTTCAGAGAACCTGCATAGCAAAGACTTGAAGAGGTACTTCACCTACGAACTTGCTCCTTCTTTGTTCAGCAAAGAAGGATTATGAAAGGGTACCAAATCATTACAAAGTTTTCAAGCCTCTAGATATCCAAATATAGTTTCTGAAATGTACGTTGGTTATTGTCATTCATAAAGTACTGTGGCAAAGCAATGAATCATTTGGTTTTATCTGCAAGAGGTACGTCAGCTATGTTAAGTAGCAATATGAGTCGGAATTAATTATCGTGTTTGATGGATACCAAATTGATGTGAATCAACGAGGTACTAAAAGTTCAGAAAGGGTTCGCCGTTCCAAGATAGAGTTCAGCTGATATAATTTTTGATGAGAAAACATTCCCTGCTGTTTCCTAATATAAGTTCTTGGAAAATGACAGTAATAAGAGTCATCTCTTACAAATGTTGAAAAAAACATTTTGAAAATATTTGCAAGTATTACAGGCAGTAGAAGATGCAGATGTGCCTATAGTTACTACAGCTATGTCAAAAGTAGCCACTTAGGATAGCGTTGTTGTAGGTGAGGATACGCCTGTCCGGGATACCCAGTTCAAGCCAAAACATACACCTTCTCAAATCAGGAAGGAGTGGCAAACATGACGCTCACTTCAGAACCTCATATCAGTATGATCCAATGTATCTTCTATTTATTCATGCTTTTAGTGGTTGAGATACCACCTGAATTCCATTTGACCAAGGAAGAAATCAGCCATGCAGGACTCCTCCATTCATCACAACATTCGCCGACTCATTTCTCCCACCTTTCAACCTAAATACGAATAAAATCACAAAGTGGCATTATAATTAAGCAATTCTGTGATTTATTTACCTTACACGGGCAGTATGCTACTGTGAACAGTAGACCTCGCATAAAAAAAAGGAATTCAAAAGTAATTTTTTTCTGCCTAAGTTACGTAATTTTAAACGGATTTAAAACTTTCTATGTTATCTGGTCGTAAATTTATGTTCATTGAATTTGACTCCCCCAAAGGCAACCTGGTAATACATGTACATATACATAATGAATGGTCATTCATAACTAAAACGCATAATGGACTACATAAACCGCCATAAATGGATAAAATGGGCCAATACACGCCTTTTAATGTATTTTTTTAAAATTCCAAGTACTATAGTACCTGTAATACTACATGTAAATTAAAGTTTGAACAGTGCATTTTGCAGTAAATTTTATACTCTTTCGAATGGTGATAGACAAATGTTTGCAAGGAGTTGATATCTAGGAGATTTTTCCAATACACTGAAAAAAGTGCGAAAATTTCGAGTTTTTTTGCTCACAGAAAGTTGTCCCTAGGGCTTTCGAGGTCGAAAACTTAGATTTACACTACTCTTATTATACCAAACAATATAAGAAAGAAAAATCTTTTACCCTAATTAATGCAAGGTGGACCCTTTTTTTGCTACCTATATACTGGACTACAAGTGCACCGACCTCGGTATTCAGAATAGGGCAGTTACTGCAGTTTCCACAGTGCTCATCTACATGGTAATTGTGCATTTAGTAATATCTCAGGGTTCATTGAGTGCGTGATGTTTATGCACTTACTTTGTAGACTTGCTGATGACGTTCCTGTAGTACCAGGCTCAGGTCAGTCGTATCCCAGGGTAAGGATTGGCTATGGATCTCAACACGTTTCATTCATGCTCACATTTTTAAACATGTCATTATGATGTTTGTTGATACGGAGAATATTGCATGTAACAATTCACAGGTAAGCATGGTATATCTCATGTTATATAATGTTTGTACCTTGAATTTACTAGTTATTTATAATATACAAAGCTATAGTATGATTTCAATATCATACACAAATAATACCTAAATCTGGCGAGTTAATATAACTTAGAACTTGTTTCTTTTACGTTTTTGATTAATTAGTATCACTACTGTATGATTATGGAGTAATTGGTAACTTATTTGCGACTTCTACATAATACGGTTAGCAATTAACTTTTCTGGCTACTGAGTATGAACTGATTAACTACATCGTGTTAAGTAGTAATTGAAAGTAACATTCTTTTCTTAAATAATAATATAAGAATTGAGTCAATTTTTGTGACACCTACTTCACTTAAGTCCTCTTTTTGGAGACTAGTTTCGGGAAAAATTTCTTCCCATATTCATTCCATGTTGATTGCTGCTTGTTCCTTTTGCTACTTGACTGCCCTCTAGTTTTCTTAAGATGAATTTGTTGATCAATTCATTGGAGGGAGGGATTTCAAAATTCATTGCTTAGTCTTGATGTTTGAGGATGAAGATTTTTTCCCAATTTATTACTTCCGTATGTCCTCTTGCAAATTTTAACAATATTGCTTCTGGTTCAATGTCATGGTTTTTTATCCAAAAATGGGCTGCAACTGCCGATTTATGTGTTTTGTGGTTCTTTATGTTCCTTAAGTGCTCTCTTTTGTCCTGATTTTTAAGTTTCTTTTTGTCTTTCTGATATAAACCTAGTTGCAGTCCTTGCACTTTATTTGATATATTCATGATTTATTGGTATTAGGTATTTTGTCTTTTAGTGAGGATTTTAGTAAAAATGTGTCACAAAAATTGACCAGTTCTTATATTACTATATTAGAAAACTTCACTGTTACAAACTTCCTGTAATAATTAATATTCTTTACTTCTTTTATGTAAAGAAAGAGAGTACCGTACTCTCCTGACCTGTCTCCATGTGACTTCAACCTCATACAAAAGGTAGAGGAATCATGACATGGTAGGGGTTTGCGACATGTGAGGACATTACAAATGCCGTGTGGCAACAGATGATCAGATTCCCACATAGGGAGGAAAATGATGATGCAAATAATATTCAGCACCCTCCACATCGTTGGCAGTGTTTTGTGAACGTTGCAGGGGACTACTTTAAGGCCTTTAGAATAGGTTTGTGTGCTGTGCTGTAATGAGTGTGAAAAATGAAACCATTACTGTCATATCAACTACCGTAATTAAATAAGTAAAGCCCAATGTTGGCATGTTATTCATTGTCCATACATGTAGTTCATACTTTGTCTTGTCATGTATATATATTTCACATTTTCCACACGTGCTGGTATTCTTACAAAGAAAAAAAATAGTTGCTATTACTTATGCCCTAACCCTTGTAAAATGTACTTATCTGAAGGTGTACATATAGGCCTACCTTAAGTATTTTTAGCTTAAAACATGTTTTGGGGATCACTTCTCTAACATCAGCTTATTCTGCTTGGCCATCTGGTGGATGAACGTTTGATTAAATTCCTTACATGTCTGCTGTAAGAATCAAAGTTTAAGAATTTTTTTTTTTTATTTTAATGAATATTTTCTTTCAGGTTATGAGCTCTATTGGTTATGTACTTGTTTTAATCAATATAAATATTAGATGGAAATTTACAGTGAAGTTTAGTGTGTATATTTCCGATCTCAATCTTGCTACAGATTGTTTTAATCATTTTGTTTCATCTCTAAGTTCAGGCCTTCTTCCCAGAAATGGGCTGCTAAAGTTGACTTGCTGTTTGGTTATTCTTAATATTTCTGTTGTTTCGTGATATTTAGGGCCTGTACAACAACCTGCTGATATCATATTTCTCTGCCAGGTAGAGAACTTATCTGGAAGTTGGTCAAGAATTGTGTACCATGATCTCCTGACGAAATCTGTCTGGAAAGTCAACTCCCAGTTAAGCTAGCAGGAGGATGGACTGACTGATAAACTACCAACTGCCAGTTAGGGAAGCTTGGTGGAAACAAGATGGCAGCACTCTGAAGCTTCAAAGCCATCTGAGTTTCAGAATTGATGGTGGAAGATTTAACTTACACAATAATGCAGTTTTAGGCTCACATATGAATAAAATAGAATTGCACAAATCAATTAGTGCGCTTAAAATGATATGTTTTTATGTAATTTAATTGTACAAATACAAATTTGTGCTGCTGCACCTAGCGGAGGCCTATCGAATTACAACAAACACACCTCTTCGCTTAACGAGCTAAGGATCATTTTACAAAATTTTACTGGGTTCTCACCGATAGCAGGTTCCGCAGTGACATCTTCCAGTTAAGCTATCTGGAAGTCTTGTATCTGGAGGAATTGTCGGCAGGTGGTAATACAGTCCCTTAGATTTCTTCTGGAACATTTGTTCCTGTAAATTTTTTGTAACCTGAATTTGAAGTGACATACCTGTTGGTTCTTGCAGATCCTGGATGTAGACAGAATGCTGGCCAAATCTGCACCAGATGGGATGGATCCGTCAGGGGATTCTCAAGGACACCCAGTAATCCGCACACTGTATGATCATCTTGAGGAGGTGACATGCCTTGAATTTCACCCACGTGAGCCCATTCTTGTGTCTGGGAGTCGAGACTTCACCATAAAACTGTTTGACTATAGCAAGACGTCTGTGAAGAAGGCTTTCAGGACCATTACAGATGCCGACCAGATCCGCTGCATGTCTTTCCATCCGACGGGTGACTACCTTGTGGTGGGAACTTCACATCCTGTCATTAGACTGTATGACGTGAACACAGCACAGTGTTTCGTGTGTAGTTTACCTAGCCACCAGCATACTGGCAGTGTCACATCAATCAAGTAAGTCATTACATTATTCTACCAATCTCAGCAAGAGGGGAAGTAAGTCTAGTGGTCAGAGGTTCTCACTGCTATTCATGGGGATCTTGGTTTGATTTCTGGTCTGAAAAATTTCATCTTTCATAGGTAGATTCCCCTCATCCTGATTAGTACCAGTGTGTATCTAATAGTGTTCCAAGTATAAATGGGCTGCAAACCCAAGAATAATTTCTACATTTGGTATGCCAGGAAAACCTTAAGACATTTTTCCTATGAGATCTTACGCTTTGTCAGAATTAAACAGACATACAATAGAGTCCCGCTAATCGTGGGCCCCGCTTTTCTAGAGATCCAGTTATTCCGGATGAATTTTTTGTAGTGATCAATCAAATATTGAATTTTAATCACAAAGGTGTTTTGTTTTGTTAATCCTACATCAGTTTGTATGTTAGGAACTTAGGTCTATATGTACAGAAGTATTAAAACTTTTATTTATTTATTTATTTTATATTCAGCTTTAATTCTACTCCTTTTAGCTACGAAGCCATATCAGGAGTTCGGGATCAGTATCTATACAGTAGGGTAGGCCATGGAACTATTGATTGTCAATTATTTATATTGTTAGTGTAATTTATGGAGTAAATTTAACTGTTATTAATTTAAATGGTTATGATACAGGATGATTCATGGTATGTAAATATCCATTTTGGTGTTTGCCTTTACGACTGGGGAAACCATGAAAAAACTCATGTCAAATTCATTGGCCATGGGATTTGAGCCTGGGACCTCCTGAATCCAAGTCCAAGACTATACCATCTTGGCCACCTTGCTCATTAAAACTAAAATAAGTTGTAGGAAAAATAATATTTATGAAATAACATCTACTTTTAAAGTTTTACTCATCTAAACTTGTATTACAGTACAATACATGCATTTTAAGGCAAATTCCGTTCAATCCAGACTTTTGGTGATCCAGAGAGGGTTTGGTCCTATCTAGTCTGGATTAGCGGGACTCTACTTTAACAGACTAATCCTTGCTTTATATAGTTTTGTAAATTGTATTGGGAGTTTACACTTTGAAGTTATATAATAGTGACAAGATCTGATCAAGAAAGACTGAGACTGATTTTTCCCCGGTTCAATTTCCCCACCTCGAGTTGACGAGTTTCATCAGATAAATTCACTCCTGCTGCGCAGTTGCGAATCTATTGATAAACTCGTAAACTCTCGTGGGATTACCTATGATAATAGGTTTTTTCCTAGAGCACTCAAAAACCGTTAACACACAGTTCACGCATGCAGTTTTGTTGACATTGTGCACTTGCATGAACTATGTGTTCATGGTTTCTGAATGCTCTAGGAACAAACCTACTGTTGTTTAGTGCAAATTTATAACCTATAGCGATTTAGGGAATGGTTTAGTATCACTGCTTGTTTTGTTACTTGTGACGAGCAAGTGTAACTGAGTCGCTCTTGTGGCAGCAAAACTCAAATTGACAACCAGAAATGCTTAAAGTAAATTTAATTAAATGTTGATAGCTGTCAAATTTTTGTTTTCATTTTATTAATTTTTAAACTGATTTTACCTAAGACATTGATTTTGTCCTTTTTTTTAAAAATAAATATGTTATAATAATGTATTTTTGTTTAAGTCCCTTTCTCACCCTCGATATTATCGAAGAGCAATATTGATATCGCAATATTATCAGAAGTAATATTCAAATGTTGAAATATTGATGTAAAAATACTGGATATTGTGAACAAAATATTAATATTTGATAACTTTGATATCGATATCCTATCCCTATTGCACATGAAACAACTTCGCCCTCTTTTCTTTGTTTGCATTGGAGAACAAGTTGATTTCTACACTGTGTGGGTTCTTTTACTGAGGTAGTGCATCTTCATAATTTTTTCAGAACTTTGTTGCTCTGTACTACTCCTCTCACACCACCTCCAGTTTTTGGCATGTGAAATGCAAGCAAGGTCTACAACACTGGGTATTATTGCCAATTGACCTGTTTGACAAGCTACTGCCTATGGTCAAGCTAGAGACATGCAATTATCAAGGACACTATGGGGAAAAAATCATTTTCATTCTTTCTTGATCCACCCTCCTATATATATATATAATGTACCATTGGTTTTGTTGGTACAGAAGTATTTTGTTCGATCTTGTTATTCTGTCTGCAGTTCTCAGCATTAGTACACACTCTATGCCTCTGAATTTTCAGAAACATGTCTTTGTGTATATTATTGTTTCTCAAGCTTCCAACTGGGTGAGTTGGGGGATTTGTTCCAAGCTTTCGGCAGCTATCTCCACTACCATCTTTTCTGGGAGAAGTGAGTTGGATTAAAAAGTACATGGATCTCTACCTCAATGCCAACAGCCATCACCATCTGGCACAGAAACGAGGAATACCCAGAACCATCATCTGGCACAGAAACGAGGAATACCCAGAACCATCATCCATAGAGCCAGAGCAGTTTCCGATTCCGTCAGCTTGCCAATGGAAATTAGTCACCTGAAAATCACCTTCCGCCAGAATTCATGCAACAAAAGGGACATCCAATGGGCCCTAAAACAGACCATTGACACTCAACCGCCAACCACTGAATCCACATCTCACCGAGCCTACATTCCTTTCTTTCGTCCCGTTTCAAATAAAATATCCAGGCTTCTAGGGAAGCACAATATCAAAACCATACATCTACCCCTCCAAAACTACAGCAAATGGTACTGTCCATTAAGGATTCATTAGTCCTTTGCCCTTCAGGTGGCTACCAAATGTTTACATTGAACAGATGGGCTGCACCTTAGAGGAAAGATGCAATGAACATCGCAGATGCATCGGACTGTATTACCTGATAAGTCCACAGTAGCCCAGCACTGTGTCAACTCTGCCCACAAAATTCAGTTTGACCAGACCAGAATCCTAGGGAGGCAGAGATTCCACTGGGGCCGCATTGTTACAGAGGCCTTGGAAATCCATATCCAAAGCCGAAACTTCAATAGGGATAATCTAAAAAATGTTTTTTCACCAAAGTACTAGTATTTTTTTGTAGGACTAGGCAGAGTGTAATGCTGAATACAAAAAATTATTCACATATATCATTTATTACATTTATTAATAAACATGAAATGTGGTTTATTTATACATATGTGAGATCGGAGTACTGTAATATATGAAAATAATTTGTTTGGACGACAAAGATGTATTGACGTGATGTCTTGCGTTCACCAAAAGTTAAAAATAATGACTGAGTCACTGTTAAAAGTATTAATAGTGCCTTATATGATGAAAGAGACTTGTTTATTGACTATTTGGAGAGGTACCAATGTAAAATGTAATATATTACTCCAGAATAAAAATCTAGAATTGTGGTTGAGAATTATATTAAAATTTACCAATAAAAATTATTTTAGATTTAAAATAATGTCCATATTGTAATATGCTGTCCTCTTTTTGGTAAAGATCTTCTAAATGTTGTTAAAACATCACTTATTTATAAAAGTTGTTCGTGAAAGTTCTGGAGTTTTCTTCGTATTCAGCTTTAAAATCAAACCTGGTCATGTCAAAATGAGATGCATTTTGATACTAAAAAATGTATCATCTTCAGTCGTCGCTTTTCCGGAGATGGAATTTAGAGCAGAACTGCTTGCTGTGGTAGTGAGTCTACTACTACATCAGTGAATGACCACTGATTGTCTGAAAGGATACATTTGTACGTGGAGAAGCTCCTCTTCACATCCACCAAAACAATGGGTGCATACTTCAAATATAGTAAAAAGTAAAAAATAAAAACACTCTGCTAACTGTAACTGTTGTGAATGTTCTTTCCTCATGAAAGTTTATATTGGCACTAGTGAGTCAAACATCGGCATTTCCTTTTACGGTCTGCTGGATTATATTATTGTTTATTGAGGGTAAACAGTAGTTTGCACTCTCAAATCCAAGCAGGTGGCCAAGTCAATCTTTCGGCGTTTCTTTGATTCTCCTTTCTGGCTGAGACATGACAACACTTCAACACCGAGTGTGTCCTTCTTGCATTAAACAAGCAACAATCAAAGACAGCACCGCTGGGGACGATGCTAGGTAGACAACAAAAAGAAAGTTATTATACTCAATGTAAATGCATGAAAATGACTAAATAAGGAAGCAAATGACATGAAAATGACTTAATAATGACGTAAAATTGAAATAAATGCCCTAAATATAAAATTGCAAAATGACAAAAAATGACCTAATAAAAATGCATTTCTACAATTTAGAGGCCAAAATTAAGATTTATGTACAAGTTGGCAATGTCTGTGCAGCATCAATGAAAAGATGACATGTCATTAGAATCTGGGCCCCTTATAAGCCAGGCATCTTTTGCACTAACTCAGGCTTTAAGTCTTTTGTGGCAAACAATATACCTTTATGTGGGGCTGAAACAATTGAATATGCACTCCTTGAAACCTTCCTCTTATTCTGTATCAAAGTGTGCAGTGAGCAAGATGTTTTTGCCCATGCTTTAGAATAGTCTGTTATGGTAGTGAATTTTTACCAGAGCCAAGGGTTTGTTTACTGGTGATGGGACAGCAGCACTCCATGAAAACAACACAAGTCTCAGAAATTTGGATGAGAACCTTCAGTTTGTTTATAGAAGACTATTACAAAAATATATTTAATTTTGACCCTGTATTATAATTAACCATCTGATAATATGTGTTTGTTGCAGGTACTCTCCTGATGCCAAGATTTATGCATCAGCTGGTCGAGATGGAAGCATTAAGATCTGGGATGGTGTGTCAAACCGCTGTGTGAATACATTCCTCAAGGCTCATGATGGTGCAGAGGTGTGCTCTGTGCGGTTCTCACGTAATGGCAAGGTTGGTATCAGCTTGCTGGATTTGTATTCCTGATATACATAAAGAAATGCTAAGGCCTTACAAGTTATACCATATCTGCATTATTGTGTTTTTTTAATAGGGATGTAGCTCGCCAAACTTCTCCGACAGATAGCGTGGGTGTACTAGCCGGTATGCGCTAGCCGTTCGTCACTTGTTTTTCCAGTTTTCGTCTGCTGGCACCATGCTTTTAAATGGCGTTCCATCTTCCCAGTTCGAAAAATATGTTCGTAATTTTATATTTTTATAGAGGACACGAGACTACTATACGTACTTCCTTGTCTACTGGGACCTTCTAGAATGTTTAAGTGTCAAAAAGACGAAAGAAAAATTACAGCAGATAGGTTCTAAACAAGACTAAAAAGGAAGGATTAACTAACAAATATTGTGAGATATTTCTGATTTAGACGACATTATTTTGTACTCGACTTCTGGTAATATGCTATCAATGTATGAATATTTATATGCAGTGTGGCGATTGGATATTCTTTGATATTTAAATTAATATTAAATTTGCCAGAGCATCGAGAAGATGTTATGGGCCGTTTAAAAATAGAGTGAATTACAAATACAAATAAATTAAAATTACCTAGTAACGCAATGATAATTATAGTACATTGTGTTAGTTTTATACCTTTGTTAAACTGTATCTTTATTGCCCCTTTATATTTAAAGATCACTTCCCTGTTTAATTTATTTAATTATTTTAGGCCTATTTATTTTACTTTGCTGTATAAATATGTGTATATTACTGTAGCCTTCTATTCATCTGAGATCAAAATATAAATTCTGTGATTTCTAAATAGCCAAGTAAGATTAGCGGCTACGAATAAAAATTGTGACAATAGCGTTGCTAATTTAATAGGCTACATAACTTAACGTATGATAATTCTTAAATTCTGTCTTTATATTCTAATATGTCATGCAATGACATATTATTAACAATATTTTGTCTCATAACTAGAAATGATAATCATGTAACGATGGCCTAGCATACCGATAATAAAAGGAATAAGAAATAATGAGGAATGAGAAGAAAAAAGGTCTAATCGATTGTCAGGTTCCCATCTTTTTTCACTATTCTGGACAGGAAATGGTAAGTTTTCGTGTTGTAAACATATTTTAATATTTTGATTTTGAATACTTTTTAATATGACGGTATAGGCTAAATATGCATTTGATATAGAAAATAAATAATATTAAAAATGTCTGCAAATACACACCACATATATCAGTGTTTATCACATATATCAATTAGTATTTTACTGTCTGAACCCTAGATGTACATTCTTTTAGTTACTTTGAATCATACCCAATCGCCAAATTAGCAGCACTGTATATAAATATTCATATCTGCGTAACATTTTGTACGTAGGGTACATAGTAATGTAGTTAATAGCGGGCATTTCTCACAGTATTTTCAGCTTATTCTTCCTTCTTTTCGACTTATATAGCGTCTATCTTTTGCAATTTTTCTTTAAGCTTTTTCACGTAAATATATTCCTGAAGTGTCCAGTATACAAAGAAATGCGCCTAGTAGCGCTTTACCCGATACAAAAATAGAAAAGTTCGAATGTATTTTTCAGTCTGCTAAGATGAAAATCCATTCAAAAGCATGGTACCAGCAGACGACAACTGGAAAAACAATTGACAAACGGCTAGCGCATACCGGCTAGAGCAGTGGAGACATTTGTTGGTCCTAGTTCGCTACATCCCTATTGGTATGTGATATGTAGGGTTCATGATGCAGTTGGTTCAGGCATTGAAACTACAAACTGGAAAATAGTGGGTTTAGTTTAGTTTAGTTTATTTTCATCCTTCTATCTTACATAAGATATTGGATACGTCAATACAAATATAAATACAAATATAAAAATTCTAAAATACGAAATACAGAATTACAAAGCATTACATTGGTTTATTCCTAATGGGGTTATTGGGATTTTTCAGTATTTTGACTAGTTGCAGCTCATGGCTTAAAACGAGGGTGTTCTGCATTATAGCTCGCTAGTATGCAAGCTTCGGCAATGTCTCTCTCCTTCTTATGGAGGAAAGTTGAGGATCTCTCCACAAATCACTGATTGGCGCTGACACTTGATGTATGACATAACTTGTCTTTCAGTCAGTAGACCAATAAGGGTAATCAATCACAGGAGAGAGGTTCCATCTGGCGCTGTGAAGCAAACTCTGACTAGCTTAGTTGGTAGGGCAGCGGCATGGATAGCTGAAGATTCTGGGTTACAATCCCGGTATCGGAGCTATTTTTCTCCTATAATATTCTCATCCAAAATGTTATTTATCACATAAAATATCATTGGTTTTCATCAATATGAAGTATTCACAAACTTCATTTTTATACCATTGAGGGAGATTAATGTACAGTAAAACCTGTCTTAAAGACCACCTCCTTTAAAGACCAATTTTTCTAGGAACCGATAGTAAAACCCACAAGGCCAATGTTATTTGTACCCCTATTAAACGGCCACCCCTCTCCCCAACCAACGACCAGAGTTTCATTTACGTTAAACTCCTCTATAACGACCAAAATCGTAAAAAATATGTACTCAAATGGTAGGCATTAATCAAAATTTGGACAGAAATACTGATGTGGGCACTGCAAGACGTCTCTTCAATTTTCAATACAGTACTTTTACAAGAGTGATTGAACAGAAATGAGAATATGGTTGAACAATGCTTTGGGCTGTTTTCCTCTTCGCCTTCTGGGAAATACATTACAGTAGACAGCATACAAGTACCGCGGCTTCAACAGGACACATTCCAATCTCCTACCTCTTACCTGCTTGTTTCAATACCCTTAAATCAAATCAAATCAAATCAAATCAAATCTTTATTCACCTTTAAATACAATATATTTGTACAATAGGCTTCGTCAGTTTTTGGATAGTTTTATATAATAACAAAAAAAGCTAAGAATACAAATTTATATCCATAATATTTTCTGGTATATTACTCTCTAAAAATTCTTCTACGGTGTATATCGCTTTGCTTTTGAACCAAATAGATAGAATATTGTACAGTTGTTTTTTTTCAAGATTTCTTATCTTTAATGGAATTTTATTAAAAAAAATTATCTGTTGATAGCAGTGACTTTTTATATTTGTACTTAAGTGAAGTTGTGGTTTATCTAAATCATTTTTCCTTCGCGTGTTGTAGTTATGCATTGACGATCTAGTTGTAAATTTAGTGCTATTTTCTTTAACATATGTAATATTAGCTAAAATGTACATACAGGTAAGTGTAAGAATGTTGTACCTTTTGAAGTATTGTTTACATGATTCTCTTGGTACAATTCCTGCTATCAATCTGATAATTTTTTCCTGCCAGATGAAGATTTTGTTTGCTGAATGGGAATCGCCCCAAAGCATAACCCCATATAGTAGGTGTGGTTGAACAAAAGCATAATAAGCTGTTATGAGCATTAAGAATTCATGCCTTTATTATCTACATGATCGCAGTGACTCGGAGGGGTAATTCTATTTCTTATGAAAACATTTTTTCAGTGGACATGAGGGGGTTTCTGAAATTCTCGATTCTAAGAAGCGTGCCGGTCGAGTTCCTTTCATTGTCCTCCAAGCAAAATGTAATGTAGGGAAAATAGACGTGTCTAGTATAAAAGTAAGTAACAATCAACTGTGTATTAACTTGCATAATACACCTTTTGTATTGTACCGTATTTATTCTATTGTATTTTCAGTTTCAAACATAAAAATGCATTCCCCCTATTAAGAGACCACCCCTCTTAAAGACCACTTTTATGTGGAACCAGCGATGGTCGTTATAGAGAGGTTTTACTGTATTTGTATTAGATAGAAAACCTCCTTATGCCCTCAATATATTGTATTTCTCCTCCACTTTGACACTCCTAAGGAATAAACTAGCAGCCGTCCATATAACAGATTGTATCCTCTTCTTAAAGAGATACAGCTTACAATTTACAGTTTACAGTATTTCCTGGTAATAGGCCTGTGTTGCTTATTGTGCCTTTTTGTAGCTGAGTATAACATTTTTTTAATACAGTTTAAAAGTTTAAATTCTGTTGTCAATGGATCCACAAAAATACAAGTATTATTTATCACACTTAAAAACGACCTTAAAAATTCTGTCTGTCCACGTGATGGCAGGCCTATATGTCTTATCCCCTTTTAAAATTTGTTAGATTCGTCATATATATTAAAATGTCCAGAGTTTTGTTCAAACACATTCCCTAAAAACAAATTATTTCCCAGGAGTTATTGTTTGTGATTTCATTGGTGAAACTTCTTGTAGAAAAAACTTTAGTGTCCAGAATGTGCAGGTAAAATGTTAACATTTATAGGTCGTCGCTGTTTTTCTTCTTTAGCGTGTCATGAAGGAATTTTGAATGTTAGATATCTTCAGGGCTGTAGGCCATTTCAAAGGCATATGTTTTGCAGGAAACTTCTTCAGTGGCTGCTTTTAATCTTGCTTTAAAGTCTGTGTGCAATCATTCATTTTCTTTCTGTAAATTTACTTTATATTGGATGGGACTGTTGTATTTGCTGAGCAGTCAGTCCTGTCAGAGTTAACAGTGAAATCCATGTACACGTCAACAGAAAGCTTCCTACATTCCATCTGTGTCTAGCTTGTGAAAGACATCCAAAAACATATTGAGGTAAATAAACAAAATCAAGTAAACTGATAAAACAAAGTGCCAAATGGAGTTAATAGAACTATTGAGTTGAGTCAGAAACTATTGAGTTTTAGATCACGGTTTCTTGAGAATATTTGAAGGAATGAGCAGGATAAATGGAATAACAATTTCGTTACATCAACAATATTCCTTTATTTTTGCAAAAACATCTGAAGGCATGCAAATATGCAGTCAAAACCTTTCAGAGTGTTTTTTGGAGCTAAAAAAATAAAAATTTGAACTTTTTTGAATCTCCCCATTGGTTATAGGTCTGCCAAAGGTCTTTATAAGTCTGCCAAATTTGAAGTTTCTAGCTCATATGGAAGTAGGTAAACATTAATATTAATAAGTGGATAATATAGACTGGTGTAGATGTGAATGATGTCATGGCTATCCATCCAGTTTTTTATGCTTACAGGACAGCTAGAAACACCAGATTTTGTATGCTTATGGCATGTGCCACATTGGATGTGACAATATTACTGCCAAATTTTTACTGTTCTAGCTGTCCTACAAGTGTATAAAAAATTACATAATACAAGGAATTTATTCAAAATTTACTTTTATAAATTGAACTCTATCTAAACTATAACCGAAGGAGATACAACAAAAAGTCATTGGACCAAATCTCTCAAAATCTGTTACTGATGGTGCAATTAATACTGTTCTTCCTATGGATCTTACATATATATATACGAGGGTTATTCTGAAATTAAGATCTCTTCACAGATAAAGAAAACAAAAACATTAATTAGTAAGAAAAATTTATTGCAATATTTACAGAGATTCATTGGCTACTTCTTTATATAGTCGGCACCGTTATCAAGGCATTTATCTTAGTGTTGTACCAACATTTGTATGCCTGTGTGATAGGACTCTGCCACCAACAGTACACAGAGAAAGGTGATGAGTTTCTCGACAATATTGTCACTCGGGATGAAACATGGATGAAAAATCTGGCGAAACGGTACTTTATGGCGCGCACAGGTTTTCCTTCCACTGAATAATAAAAGTCCCTTGCACCGAACATAATATGTCACAACTATAAACAACAAAATAAAAAGACCCTTGCACCAAAAATCATATTTCACAATTATAGGAGTAGGAGTGGAAAACTCGTGGGCGGCATAAAATACCTTTTTCCCAAAAATCTGAGGAGGGCGATCCAAAACATTAGATGTGGAATGCTTTTGCACGACAATGCATATCACCATACAGCCAGCGCCACATGGAATCGGTTGCTTCAGTTTTGATGGGAGATCTTTGACCATCCACCCTACAGCCCCATGCCAAGTGACTTCCATCTCTTGTCTCATGAAGCAATCTGGTAGAAAAATGTTTCCACGACAGTGATTTCATGACTCCAGACGTTGGCGACAGAATCCTATGACATGGGCATACAATTGTTGGAACACCGCTAAGATAAATGCCTTGATATTGGTGCCGACTATGTAGAGAAGTAGCCAATGAATCTCTGTAATTATTGGAATAAATATTTCTGACTTATTAATGTTTTTGTTTTCTTCATTAGTGATTGGACCTTACTTTCCGAATAACCCTCGTGTATATATATGTAAGATCCATAGGAAGAACAGTATTAATCGTGCATACAGACAGCCAGACAGAGGGACAGACATTTTTTCCATCCACCATGTAATCTTAGAAAGTAGCATTCTGGCACTTAAGAAACTTAACTTATTTTCCCCCACATATGCCTGCAATATCTGATGTAATATGCCAACAATAGTGGATTGTTTTCTTAGCAGGGCACTCCAGGAAATGCAGTTTGATAAGTGAGTAATGGGCAGTGACGTGATTTTATGGTGAATAAAACTTGTGAATGTTGGCATAAAAACAAGGCTCCAAGCGGGTTAAAAGTGGTGAAATAATACGTCAAATATTAGCCTGGTCATTGAAATAACAGGCAAGCACAGTTTCTAAGTTCGCTGCTATAACATTAGTTCTTTTATCAGACTGAAAAAGGCTCTTTCACAACCAACATTTGAAATTTCATTGTACATTTCAATGGATACTCTGACACTAATCCTCATACAATTTGCTCTATCATATGTTTCCCCCCCCCCAGCAGATTTTGACAGTTTAGCAAAATTATGAACATAACAATAAGTGGGATTTTAAAATTTTATCTCCTAAAGAAGAATCTACTACAACAGCTTTCAGCTGTGGCAAGTTGTCACAATGCTGTGACAGAATTAAAAAAAAAACTTAGTCTAGTAACTTTTAAAATATATTTACTGTATTTTCTTATCATTCGACAGGTCATCAAACTTATTACCGTACTTACCTTCACAATAGATGCACTTTTTTCACAGATTTTTTTAACAAAAAACTAGGGTACATCTTTATACAAGAAAAAAATGTTAGTGAAAAAAAACATGTACAGTAGAGTCCCACTATTCTGAACCCCGCTATTCCAAAAATCCACCTATTCCGTACATGAAGAACAACTTTGTTTACTTGCCATGTTTAATGTTTAACAGTTGACGTCAAGGACCACGAACATAAATAAAAAAGGCACAGTGACTCAGTAAAGTAACTCAACACTCACGGAACAAAGCTTTACAATAAATTTGCAATAAGCGCACACAGTTCATCAAACTCAGTGCAGTGAGTCATGTGTTTGGAACGCGGGAGGGAAAGGGATAGGTAGGCCCTTTGTGCTATGAGTAACAACGATAAGCGCAAAATTTTATAAAACAACCTCCCTTAGCTGTATTTAGCTTTTATATGCTTAAAATACCAATATGAACCAAATTGAATCCGCGAAATATCGCAAAATTTACTCGATTCTGCGATATGTGTCTATAAGCGCGAAATATGCCCCTTCTGTCAGTAAAGTGAGAAATGAGCACAAAAATGTGCCTTAAAATCACAATAGTGTGTTTTGGCATACTGTATTTTTTATTTCTTAACAGCATGCTTTTTTTCTGCTGTTTCTGTGGCTGTCGAAGATTTACCGATATATCGATATTTGTAATCGATTACAAAGATTGCAGAATTTACGCAAAGATTGTCTGTGACCTGGTTTTTACTGTTGAGTACACTCCTTTCCTGCTATGTCTTTGCCAAGTTAGCGATGCCTATGATCGATTACAGCAGAAGAGTGTAGAATGTTTGTTACTTGTATTCAACAGATTTCGTCTTTTATCCACATTGGTATGGTTGGCACTTCTGTTTGCAAATGGCTATCTGATGGGTGTTTAGTAGAAATTAAGATAATATTTCTCGTCATTATATTTGAACAATAACTCTAATCATGCCTAAATCGAAAGTTACTTCAGTTCATACAAGAGCAGAAGAATATAGAAATAAGAGGGGGGTGTTAGTTCATGTAAATAAAGAAGCTAAGTTTATCATTGCGCAATGTTCCCAATGTAGTATAAGTAATTTATTTCACGAAATACCCACCGAAATGGAATGAAGTTGAACACCGAAATCAGCCATTTTATTTCACCAATAAATCAGGGCCCTAGCTATGAGTCAACGAAGGTCACTGCCCTTCCCTTCCGACTTTCACTGAACCTGTTCACAAGCCGATCAAAGCTGTTTAGAGCTGACACTAGCAGATGTCCCCCGCACTTAATTTACGCCTTAACAAGTCAATACGTTGATATTATTCATGAAATCCGCCTATTCCGAAGATGACTGGGTTGAGTGTATGCTTTATCAAGTTTTGGAAGTCTCTCTTGCTATATTGAATTTCGAAAAACCATTCATGTTTCCCTATTCTGTAGGAATGGGAAATATTGGATTGTTTTGGAAATGTATTGGTAGCATGAAGAACATACTGATCTCATGTACATATTTACTCAAAATGTTTGCTTTATTGAGTTTTGAAAAAAAAAGGCTCCTCAATTGTTGTGAGAACCTGAATCATTACATGGTTATCTTACAATTAGGGTTTGCATGTTTATGACCTCAAAAAGTGGAAAATATGACTGTAAATATGACTTAAAAGTGACTAAATATAACCCAACAATCCTAAATATGACCACAGAGAAGAACGTACTTTCTAAAAATAAATGTTTCAAATTAAAATGTTTAATGACATTAAATTATTACATCAAATTAATTAAATCAGATAATCACTTTTTAACTTTTTTACAGGTGATTAACAGTTTTACTTGTAAAGAACTTTTAATCTGTGAATGTTTCCAGATACCACTGCAAATGTGAACTGAAAATATTTTTAAAACATGTCTATTAGAAGTTGTTAACAACAAGGAGGAAGAGGTAATTGTGCTATTACTTGTTATTTTCCCTTCACATTTCAGTAAAAACAAAATATTTGTGACTATTTTTTGGAAAAAATTTAAGTTGACAATTTAGTGCACATACTGCATAATTGTGCTCTTTTACAGAACTGAAATGTGACATTAAATTACAAATATGACTGAAATATGACTTTATATATATGCAAAATAAAAACGGTCCAATTAGGATATCAAATATGCAATTCATGTTTAATTTGTGTTTGCGGTGAGAATGAAGTTCAGGATAAAAATATGACATGTCATAAACATCCGAACCCTACTTATAATTCATTGGATTGCTCAGATGTAAGTGCTGTGGCTGCCCCAGCCAGATTCCCATGCAACTGGCTAACTTGTAGTGAGACACTGTATTTACTACAGTTATTACCTTAAATAGCAACTGAATTATATAAGGAATAGAAAAGAATAACATCTTACTAACAGAGCATACTTGTTGTAAGAATTATATGTATTAAGCAAAAGAATACCAATTCTACCAAAAATAAGGAAAGTAATATGAAATAACATCCACGTACAACTTTTTAAAATTAATATTTGTCTGCAAGGTAGAGAACTTATCTGATTTCCTGATAAAAACTGTCTGAGAAGTCAACTCCCAGTTAAGCTATCAGGAGGATGGAGAGGCTGAAAACTACTAACTGCCAGTTAGACAGACTAGTGGAAACAACATAGCTGCCCATTGGAGCTTCATAACCCCTCAATTTCAGACTCGATGCTAGAAGCTTTAACTTATACAATAAGGCAGTTTTGGACTCACATTTGAATGAAATAAAATTGCACAAATTGATTAATGTTCTCTTTCCAATAGCAGTTCGGTGGTGTAGTACAGGGCCAAAGTCAAATACTTGTTTTTAACATACTAGTGTACATTTTACGTTTTAACAATAAGACGCCAGCAGTCAGATGACATCTTATCAGGTCTTCATATTAAGCAAACAGAGATTTTAAACTTTTATGCTTTGTAAATAATTTTTAAACAATTGAACTTTCACAATTGAACTTACACAAACACATCATATTTATATTGTTTTCAGGATTAACTACATTATAGTACTTACATAAGAATTTATAAATTGTAACTACGATCTAAAATATAACAAGAATCCTATGACAACTAATTTTATGTATTTATTTCTTAAAGGTCCCAATGAGCCAAATGGCTCATGAAGTAAACTGCATATAGTGTACAATCTATTTGTATATCATTTTTAACTATTATTACTGATAATAATTAGTATGAATGATGTTTTTATGTTATGCAATAAATTTTGGTGTTTGTAATTTGGTGTGAAGTATATTAATTAAAGATAGCTAGGTGGTTTCATGGTTAGCAATGCTGGCTACGGATCTGCTGGCCTGAGATGTACGGGAAGTGTTTTTCCTCTTTGCTACCATCACTGAAAATTCCAAGTTCCACTAGAAATTCAAAGTAATATGTGTAATCTAATAAGTAAGCCCCGGATTTTTAGGCTTTTTTAAAAGGTATTTTTTCCGTTTATTTTCGTGGAATAGCCCTTTTTTGCTTTTAAACAAACAATTTTAGCAGTCTTAATAAAACATAGTAATAACACTAATATTAACACCAAAAATTGTATTAGCCTATAATTTTGACACAGTTGTTCTAGTTTTTTTTATTTTTTAAAACAAAATAAACAAATAACTATTCTTATATCGGCACTCAAAAAATAGCATAAACAATTGAGATATTTACCCTTTAATGATACAATTATTCAGTACACCACTCAATTCATTTCCGATCTACAAAAATAAGTAGATTCGAGGGTCACAAATTTGTTCCTTTAATATACTTCTCTGTCGTTGGTCGGCAACTTGTTATTTTAAAGTTGAAACCACAATGGATTAGTTGCTGATTTCAAAGGATTGCAGACGGCTCAAGTTTCATTTCCTGCGACGGTGAAGTGGCAAATTTCCGAGTTACACAGACAAGCGAAAAGTGACACATACATTGTTCATTTCAGTGTGTTGTATAAATTTATTTTTATTATGTCTTTTCTTAAAATGCACAAATTCACGTATTTATTTTCCTTTCCATTAATTGGAAAATCTGTTTAAAAATCGTGTTTTTCTGCAAAAGTTCTTTTTAGTCCCTAGTTTTTCAGCAAAAGTCCTCCTTGGCCTCTTTTAGGCCCTTCAGTCCGATTTAGCCCTTTTTAGGTTCTATAAGATTCATATATTCGGAAGCAAGGGGCATGAAATGAAAAAATATGTTAAAATGTTCTAATTAGGAAGCTGGGGAAATAATAGGTTAAAACCTTCAAATCTGGGCCCTAGTAATAAGTTGCTTTCTGACTTGCCATTGTTACACAGTGCATGCACACGAGGCCACGCTATGGAACTAGTTTTTGGTTAAAAGTGTATCCTATAGCCAGATTGCTGTATGTTGCAAGTTATTTAAATATATAGTGCTTTCAACATTATTCTGATACATAATTTTTGTAATTCCAACATTTTCCTATGTTGTGTAGATTTTATATTACAAATAATGTTTCAGAACTTGAAATCAAATGCGGGAAAACATAATTGAGGTTCTACTGCAGAGCTTTTTGATTTCAGTATTTGCTGTCTTCTGGTAAGGACTCACTCATCAAGTTGTGGGAGTTATCCACTAGCCGCTGCCTTATAGCGTACACTGGAGCAGGCACTACAGGTAAACATTGCGCTTCCTTATCCTTTGTTACAATTCTTTTGATAATTATGTTATCAAAGGAAATCCATTAATATAATTAATATGTCTATTAGAAAACTATTAGTGTTATGGTTCTTTGAAAAATTGTGTATGTGTTCCAGTGTTTTGCTGCACTTGTCAACCATTGAGATTGCTCTCTTAGATTTGTTATATTTGGAATTTGCATTGTTCTACATTATTTGACCCTTAACCCATCAGAAAGCTGTTATTTTCATGCCTGGTTATATACTATTAGTTGGAAAATATGACATTCAGATAAATAAAAGGGAGATTCTTCGGTTTTTCAACAATATATGAGTTGGAAGTAAATCAGTTATTAGTTATGCAAGTAAATCAGCTATTGACTTGCAATGCTAATGGGTCAGATTATGTTAATGTTGATGAAACTTAAGCATTTGCCTATATTTGTTATAGCCTGAAAGCAGTTAGATGCATTTTTAGTGAAGATTTTGTTTCAACAGTAAGGTCCAGTGAGCTTTTGATGCTGCGACTTTCAAATTCTGGAAGTTCTTCAAATCTTTCAACCAATCATTTGGATGTATAATGTTTAGGGGCCCTTATGTTGCTATTCTCTTTTCAATGTCTGCTCTTTATTCCCCAGCATCCCTAGGTCAAAATTATTACCAGTTACTCTCTACAAATTTAGAAAGGATTACAATGGACAAATATTTAGACCAAACATACTTTTTTTCCGGCGTGGTCTTGTGGTTAGCGTCGCTGACTAAGGATCCGTCAGCCCGGGTTCGATTCCCGGTATCTCCTCGGATTTTTCTGAGGTAGGGAGGTCTGGCAGGGGTGCACTCAGCCTCGTGATTCAAATTGAGGAGCTACTTGATAGAAAAGTAGCGACTCCAGTCATGGAAACCACCATTAGCGGCCGTGGGTGTTGGCATGCTGACCACATGCCCCCCAATCCTGCCATCTGCCTATTGGTAGATGACGCAGCGGTCGGGTGGTAGGCTTTGTCCCTTCGGGGATGTCGTGCCACAGAGTTTGGTTTTATACTTTTTTTCCAGATGAAAATTCTATGATCAGAAATCTGGTTTAGCCATGGCCCCATGGGGAATCCTCTATCCCCTTTCCTAGTTAATTTGCTTATGAGCAATCTAGAAATTCTAGTCAATAAAGCATCCCCCCTCATGTTCAGATATGTAGATGACATCATAAACACCTCCAAGATGCTCTCAAATTACTCAGTTTACAGGATAGAAACATTAACATCACAATGGAAGTTGAAAGTAACAACAACCTACCATTTTTGGATCTGAAACTAATAAAAACCCACACAGACAACTTCATATAACCCAGTCCCTCACAAATATGCAGTCGTCAACAGCCTAGCTCACAGGATTGTGAATGTTCCTTTGAACCAAACAGAATAAATAACAGAATCAGTGGTTTCAGCAAAGATTTCACCAGAACAAGCTAGATACAAGCAATATTGATGGTTATATAATACAGTCAAACCTCTGCATAACGAAGATCAATATAATGATAAACCCACATATAGCAATATTTTTGTTTGGTCCTGGCGGATTTCCTATCTAAATAATGTTAAATGAAACTCACTATAATGATGAAGCTATTTTAGAAGCATCCTTTTATAACGATATTTGGAGGTTGAATTGTTACTGCAGATGGTAGCTGGTATCAGATCAGTATCCTTCCCAGCCACCAATATTGTTTTCTGGGTGCCTGATATCTGTTACATTTCTTAGACATTCCAGAAAAGAAAGGTTAATGAGGGGTGGAAAATAGGATCACTGAGGCTAAAAACATCCCTTATGTGCAAAAATGTTCTGTGAGTTAGGTTGGTACATAATATGAAATTCAAACACCAAGGAGCAACTGTTTTGGTTTTGCCTTAGCTATGTATTGAATTTGTCTTTCTCTTCTCTCTTCCCACCATCTACGAGTTTGAAATTTCTTACACTTGGCTAGGCTCAAAGCGTGCCATGATCTGTGATGTGAAACCAGTTTGAATAGTATTTTTTTTTAATGTGCGGGTGTAAAGTAGCTATGGTTACAATTCAACGGAAGTCAGTGAGTTAAGTAACAAAATTAGCATTCTGCTTCTTTACATGTCTCCATGAATTTATGAATTTAATCCTAAATTACACAATAATACAAAAAACTAAAATGATGCACTCAGCTTCACTATTTTAAGTGTAATTACACATTACGCGTTTCGCAAGCATCTAGCTTACATCCTCAGAGTGGACCTCATCTGAGGATGCAAGCTAGATGCTTGCAAAACGCCTAATGTGTAAGTACACTTTAAATAATGAAGTTGAGTGCATCGTTTTAGTTTTTTGTATTATTTGATCACTTCACTGTGATTCCCGCATATAATAGCGTTGATTACTAGATTACAGTTTTCTGCATGCAGTCTTCCTAATATGTGGTAAATTATAACTCCTCAGTATAACAATAACCCTCATATAACAGTACAGTCTGCTAGGGCCCACGAATAACGTTATACGGAGGTTTCACTGTATATTTATTAATACCATAGCTTATTACTCTTTATTGTTTTATTGCCTCTCATGAAACAATGTTTGTGACAAGGTCATAAAAGTACATAACATTAAATTAGATAAATTAGACTATAAAATTTTGTACATTACAATTATAATATTCATTTATGTTATAAAAAGACATATCAATCAGAGATAAGTGCCTTGAATTGCGGCCTATTTAAGTAATATAAATGATGATTTAAGTTGTTACCATTCTTGTTAGACATATCCTCAAAGTTGGACATGATTACTGAATGTCTACAAAGCGGCATATGAAACGTGTGCTGTTGTCTGGTGGAATGAGAATGCTCATGTCTTCTTAACCAGTATTTATGCGTGTTGTCTTTTATATGTAAGAGAATTTCAAATATGTACAAAGAAGTAAGTGTCAGTATTTTGTAGTTAATAAACAGTGGTTTACAGTGTTCTCTTAGGGTACGGCCACACTGCAAGCGGTGCGCGTTGAGCGGCGACGCGAAGGTGTGTCAAACCTGTGTTAACAAGTGCAGCTGGCCATACTGGGCGCGTCGCGGCAATTTTAAGGGGAAGGGAACTCAAGGACAACGCTCTGCAACGCACGCCGCTCAGTCTTGTTTGAAATTTCTGCGGTGACGCTCAAGATGGCAAGCCGAGAGCTAACTCTAGAACAAAAAGAAATATTAATTTCGGAGGTGCAAACTCGAGTTTTCCTGTGGAATGACAGGGAGAAGAATTTCAAAGATGTTTCATTGACGAAGAAAGCTTGGGAAGAAATAGGAAAAACTTTAAATGCTGTGGACAAGCTAACATTGCAAAGCAAATTGCTGCTTGAAGTACTGAGTGCAGTGAAAAATCAATCTAGAACCTAATATGTATAGTGTATATAAAATTAAATAGTATTTAGTATTGTATTAGTATTTTTTCTTAAAATATTTTCAATATCAAATTTAATTAATTGGCATTATTTTAGTATGAAGTTATACCAAAATTTTAAGTTTCTAAATTTTAAATTCTATAAAATATTAAACCAGATGTAATTAACACCTTCAGGTAGGCCTATCGTTTTATCACAAGACTTAATTGTATTTTTTAAAATTTATTTGTTTATTATTTGAGTTCATATTTTCTTATTGTCCATTCTATTTATTTTAGTAACTTTCCAGGTACACTGTATCTTCTATTTTTATAATTTTAAATATGCATACATATATGACCTATGTTACTTCTTTTTATTCATTTTACGTTATGCTTAAACCAGCACATGTTGCATCAGCATTGTGTTTACATTCTTTAATAGCCCATTACAATAAAAAGTAAAATTGTTTGAATTCTTTTTTCTTGTCATGTAAGAAACCGCCTGTGCATTTATTTGAAATTAATGTGACTTAACTTCATCCACAAACAAATTTATTCTAATTAGACTTATTTATAGTCTTATGGGAGCTTTTAGTTTTAAAACATCCTTACCTCAATGTAATGACTAGCCTTTCCGCAGGACTGATGGGCAGGGCCGTAGCAAGGTCCTTCTGCGCCCTTGGCGAGTTTGACAAATCTGCGCCCTCCAATACTGGGGGGTCTGAACAATTTTTAAATTTCTGTAAAACTGTTTATTATTTTAATATAAAAACACTGTTATTATCAAAGTAAACCTAAACCTCAATTTGACTTTCAAGGTACTAAAACCTTATTTTCAGACGATTTAACTACTTAAAAAAGAATTAAATAATAAAATCTAGTATCAAAAGTAAATTACATAATAGGCCTGAGGCCTACTAAAATGTTTAACACGTTATTATAGGTAAAAGTATTTTTCTAATAGTTGAACCACTTTCATCTCAATAATAACGTACATTTTAATTTTTATTGTTATATCATTCCATACTGTTCATGATTTATGTTATACTCTGTCAATAAAAAACGTGTTAATTGCATGACTGTTTTTCGTTTGTAGACAATCGGCATAATACTACAGATAGTTTACGTGCAGTCATTTTTAATTAACCTGAAAGATTTCTTCCATTAACGTGAAATTTTTATTGCTTGATAAATTGCACCAGTCTAAAACAAGGCGGGATTTTTCATGGTTAATTTTGCGCCCTCTCTGTACCTGCGCCCTTGGCGGGGGCCCACCTCGCCACCGCCTAGCTACGGCCCTGCTGATGGGTGCCCTGAAGGTCGTAATCTGCTTCTCCAGCCGCTCATTAATTTTATTTAGCAAAAAGTCAAAGTTTGGATAGACATAAGCGTGTACTCGAAAAATCTATCAGGAAATCTCCTTAATTCTCGATATAAATGATGGAATTCCCCATACATTCCTCGTTGTCTGTTAATAGGATGAATCCCAAATTTTCTTCTACTTCTTTGGCGAATTTTGGTTTTTAGATAAGAATTATCTAAAAGCATAGACGAGACACTTCGGAGAGTGCCATTACCTGTCAACGCCGCGCCGCGCAGCTGACTGTATGGACACACCAACGCGTAGCAACGCACTTTTCTCCCCACTCCCCAAGTTTTCACCGCTTGCAGTGTGGCCGTACCCTTACAGCCGAGTTTGTAATTATTCTAATGGCTCTTTTCTCAAGAATAAAAACTCTTTTTACATATATACTGTTACCCCATAGGCTATGCCATACTTTAATATGCTTTGGAAATATGCAAAATAGATAACCTTGATATAATTAGTAGGTACCGATACCATTGTTTTAATTCTAAGAAAAAGAAAAATTGCTTTAGACAATTTGATGCATATGTGATTGATATGATCTTCCCTAAGGCTAGAGCAGCGTTTCTCAACCTTTTTGAACCCGAGGACCTCCAAAAGTCTAAAAAAAATTTACGGACCCCTAATTTTACATTCAATTTTTAAAAGAAGGCCTATATTCTTAATATTTGGGGTATTAATTATAGGCCATTATAACGAAATATGTAAAAAAAATTACTTCTTTATTTTCCACTTGCTTTATATTTTTTAATTATGTCTGCGGACCATCTGCACCATCTTTGCGGACCATAGTTGAGAAACGCTGGTCTAGAGTGAATATTTATTCCAAGAAAATCGAAAGCTTTGAAACTGTATTCCTTTAAGGAAAATAATAATGTTTTGGTTTTAGCTTCATTCAGTAGGAAGCTGTTAGAATTTCAATCAGAAAATTATTTAAGTTATTAGTATTTGTGATAATGGTATCATCGGCATATAATATTGATTCAATCATGAGGCTGCTGGCAAAATCAGTTGTTGACACAGGAATTAAAATGGCCCCAGAAATGCATAAAGCATTTCTAAACAAAGGTAATAGGTACAGAGTTTAATAAAGATGTGTTGTTTGTCTATGCAGGGAAGCAGGCTCACAAGGCACAGGCTGTCTTCAACCACACAGAGGACTATGTGTTATTTCCTGATGAGGCCACCACATCACTGTGTGCTTGGAACTCTCGCAATGCATCTCGCAAACAGCTTCTCTCCCTTGGGCACAATGGCCCTGTTAGACTGATAGTTCATTCCCCAACTGCTCCAGCTTTTCTTACATGTTCTGATGATTTCCGGGCTCGCTTCTGGTTCAGACGAATGCCTATTCACTAGACTGGTGTTTCACTTCGTATTCTGTTGTATTTTCTTGCGAGTGTGCTTCTGGTATGCAAGTATGAGTGTGAGTCAGTTTGAGTTGCCTTTATGTTTGTTTCATTCTCTTGTCAGCAGTGATTTTTGTTTGCTAACATGGTGATATGTCAATGGAACTAGGCTATGTTGCCTAAAATATTTGGCAGTTCTAGCACTTTGAACTGTGTTTGTAAACAGATTTCTAAAATATTACTAGAAATAGCACAGTGAAGTGTTAACATCTGTAGAAAGTTTGAGTATGGAAATATACACTAACTTCACTATTAGGTATATTTAGCCAGAATGATCATTTCAGTGGGTACCCCCATCATCGTCAGCTGATTCCAACTGTCCATCTGGCGGCGAGTTGATGAACTTGTTGATCAAAGTTCCCTTGATGCCCACTGAGGTGTCAAAGTTTAGGGGTTTATGGCAGTTCTTTTGAATAAATACTTTCTCCCACATCACAAGCTCCAGTGGCTTTTGAACCTATTTTAGAAGTACCACATCATCCCTGATTTCGTGGCCTTCTTCCCAGAAAATGAGTAGCTTAATTATTATTAGCTAAAGCTGACTTATCTGTTTGTTTGTTTATAATATTTCTGAAGTATTCCTTTCTCCGAATATTCAATTTCTTTTTGTTCCGCCTATGTAACACTTATTACAATCTTTGCAGCTGATTTTGTATATTCCAGATTTATTGTAATGAGGTTCCTTATTTTTCTGGTTGGTTGTAATTAGATTTTTAACACTGGATTTATTCTGAGGTGCCAGTTTGATGTTGACTTCATTAAAAACCTTTTGAAATTTGTTTGCCCATGGATGGTAGGTAAATTTTTTGTGAATTCTGCCACATGGACAGTCTGAATCAGTTGATGATGATGGGGATACCCATTGAAATGATCATTCTGGGTAAATATACCTAACAGTGAAGTTAGTGTGTATATTTCCGTACTCAAACTTTCTACAGATTTCTAAAAATTCTTAGTTAAGTAAAACCTCCCCCAAGCTACAAAAGATTTATTATTATCTAATTACATTTGAGCTGGGTTTCCGTGTAAACCATATTCAATTGTGAAAATAATTGAATGTGGCCTTGCTCGGTTTCCATAGCAATTAAAATGTAAAATGTAAAATGTTGTAATTGATGCAATTTGTGTAAAAACAATGTCAGTTTTTATATTACTTAGTTTTCTATAAAGTAAATGATTTAAACAAATCATCTATCAGTTGAGTAAGTAATCCTAGGCGAAGCTGCTGACACATGCTAGTATACAATAAAACCCCATTTTCACATTCCAACTTTTAAGGAATTCCTGTTTTTAAAGAATAAAATTCATTTAAGGAACGCTGCTTTCAAGAATTAAATATTTTGAGAATTCACAAATATTTACCCAATTTCTGAACTGGATAAATAAATCCACTTTCACTATCAATATCAGCATATACTTTGCTGCAATGAAATATATTAGCTGACCTAAAACAACTTAGTGTCTAGTTTTCCAGTCTTTGCTTCATTGTTATTGTGTTAAAGCATGCTTGTTGAATAGCATTAATACTGAATACTGTAAATTACATACATTTCTATAATTTGGTGCATTTTTTGTTCCTATCGCTCACTGATGCAGTACCGGCACAACTAAAAAATTGTGATTTTTTTTAGTTATTGTGCATCTCAACATGTTAAAATAGTTTTCTTCCTGGCACTTTCAATCTATAATAATAATAAAAGGAAGTGTCTGTCTCTATGTCTGAATGCAATGCCCACCAAAATGTACTGCACGCAGAGATCTGAAATTTTAAACATAGATGGACTGAAGGGTGGCTGAATGCACCTCGAAGCTGGATTTTTAAATTTTACTTTTGTTCGCAAGTTATGAGTGAAAAACTGGCAGAAAACTTGATTTTTTTGTACTATTGAAGCATCAGTTTTCGGTAATACATTTCAATTTTCAAATCAATTGCAGATGGCTTTGCCTTTTTATGTCATAACTTGGGGGGGGGGGGGAGGGAAGCATTGGGATTTTTTCAATATATTGCATGGAATTATCAATTGTTTCGATTCTGTAAGCTCACCTTGGTCGATTTATCTATAATGTCAGATACTGTAGAGGCACTTTCTAATCATGAAATGTACTCCTGAGCTGGATTTTTAGCTGTTTCATTATAATTATTAATCGTTTAGTTTATGAATGATTTGCATGTAAGTGTTAATAAATATGTTTTAATTATTTTGCTCTAAATTTTTAATCTTCAAAGTGATTATCGTGGGCAAAATCACGGGCACCTGCGAGTAATTTAATATTTAAATGTCAAACGGCAGAAGTGTGACAGTTGCATTCTCTGCATGTGGCACATGTTAGTTGAGTTGGCACTTTTTGAGTTGTGCCAGTGTAACAGTAGCAGTGCCATTATAATATGAGATAGCATTAGTGAAGTGAAGAGCCTGGAAAATTTATGCTATCCAAGCTTGAATATAACAGCTCTTATTGTGCAGTATTAGAATAATATGTTTGTCTTATACTCTATGTTCATGTTTGAAGAGAGTTAATAGGCTAAACAAGATGCCTGGAGCATAACTTCTAACATGACTACTATCAGAAGTCATCAAGGACAAGACCAGAACTGGTACTAAGAATTGGAGAAATAGGTAGGTATAACCGTGAGAAATCATGGCAATTTTTCAACTCTATTTCAATATTAAATTATAGTATTTAACATTAATTATTCTTCTATTACTTAATTTCAGAGCCCACCAAACTGAAAAAGAAGTAGGCCTGAATCGGAATGAAATAATTACAACGGTACCTGGATCATCAATAGAAAACAGTAGGTAAAAAACTCTCATGTTCTCAATTTTTATTTTTTATTTTTCCTCATTTTAATGTATTTTCACTGTAATAGAGTTACAGCCTTACTATGATATGATATATTCATTGTACCAAGAAAATTACAAAAGAATCTACTGGATTCGACACTTGTCATTTTACCAGTAGACATCTTAGAAAACACAATAACACTTTTTTAATTGGAGGAATGTGTAGACATATAGATAGTGCTGCTGAATACATATAAACTGATTTCCCTCTCTACTGAAAGACAAAGAGAGATAAACACTAGGCAATAAGAGAAACAAAAGAAGAAAAAAAAAAATACAGTTTTCTAACACTCATTAAAATACCTCTCTTGTAAGTCCCTTCAAAGTTCGCATCGTACCACGAATTAGGCCGTACAGCCTTACTAATAAAAGCTGCTTATATTTGCGCTGAACGGTTGTTTGGTTGTTCTCCGCACAAGTTCTACATAGGCCATATTACCAATAAACGCAGTATAACTACCAAGGGTTACACCGGGTTTGAACGTGAAACGTCATCAAACACGTCACGCTGGTGATGATGTTACTAGCCCCTGGCTATGAAGGACTGCGGAACGCCATCTCTCGGAACAGTGAACAAACAGTAGTGTGTCGTCTGCCAAAAGAAAATCTAGTTTCAGTATTTCATTATATTGTTTTCAGAAAGCTGTAATCATGGGTACAAGTATGGATATATGTCCCGCAAACAAGGAACAATGTTTATAATTCCGCAAAAGCAGCTCAGAATATGCATAGCTTCAAAATCCAATCTCAAACATGTACAAATCGACCGGCTGTTACGGACATCGGCCATCTTGATTATTTACGTCAAGCTTATACAAGGGGGTCAGGTTATGTAAAGCGTTGCACACATTCAGCTGTGTATGTTCCTGATATAAATGTTACAACTGGATTATTAGTAAGACTGTTAATGTATTATAAACAAATTTTTAGATTCTTAGAAATAATGGTTGTGATGATACAAGGTTTGAAGTATTTGCATTAACCCCTTTTTGTATTTATTTTTTCCTGACTTCACCATAGTTCAAGTTACTTTTTCGAAGATATGAATCTAAAGAAAAAAATTGTTAGAAGTTTGTGAAATGATCTGCTCAGCTGCAATTCTTGGTAAACTTAATGTTCACATGGTCACATCAGAGAATATACTGAATTTCAAAATATAGTGGCCAAAACTGTAGAAACGAATTTGATTATCAGAAGACTCTAAATCCACTACAGTTGCATTGTTACAACAAAACCACTAGAAGCATTCTTACTGCTCCATAACAAATTAAGGAGGGTTTAATAAAGCACACTTTTGTACTAAGACACAGATTTCATATGGACCTCTCATGGCCAGTGTAATTCCAACTGAAAGAGCTTATCATGATGAAAAACTGCCTATCAATCAAGATAAAGTTAAAAAAATTATCTAAATCCATGAAATACCCATACTTACCAGAAGAACAATCAAGACTTCTCTAGTGGCCCATCAACAATTCTTCTGAATAATGTTGCTTTATAACATTGTGCAAACCTTAAAGCATGTCTTTGTTGTAAAACTAGCAGGTGCTCGCAGCTTCGCCCACGATAATTAATTTGAAGATTAAAAATTAAGAGCAAAATAATTGACATTGACATTTACACACGAATCATAAACTAAACAATTCATAATTATAATGAAACAGCTAAAAATCTGGCTTTGGAGTGCATTCCACGATTAGAAAGCACCTCTATTGTATTTGACATTATAAACAAATGAATCTACCAGGGTGACCTCACAGAATCAAACATTCCATGCGATATACTGAAAAAATTGCGATGCTTTTATTTTCATATTATGGCAACATAAGGCAAAGCCAACTGCAGTTAATTTAACAACTGAAATGTATTACCGAAAACTGATGCTTTGTAGCACAAAAAATTCACGTTTTCTGCCAATTTTTCACTCATAACTCATGAACAAAAGCAAAAATTTTAATTCTGGCTTCAAGGTGCATTCAGCCACCCATCAGTCCATCTATGCTTAAAATTTAAGATCTCTCTGTGGAATAGATTTTGCTGGGCATCGCACACAGAAAGACAAACACTTCCTCTTATTATTTTAGATAAGGGAAAATATATAGGCATATCATTAATAATGAATATCCAGACATTCAATAACTGGTTTGTAAAATATGTACACTAATTTATGTAAAGGCGTAAATCAAGAAATTGAAAAAAAACTTGAATGTTTGAAAATTTTCCTGGGTGGGTTATTTCCTATATTGCACTAAAACTCACCGGCATAATGCCACCGCTCTTGAGCAATCAATGGTCCACCAAAATTTTATGAATTTGATCGCTCCAAGGACTGTGGAATGCCCGGTATAAGGCGAGTTTCTAAATTCATCGATGGATCCATCCAATGGCATTGAGCTTTCATCAGTGCGTTTTTAATTTCATTGATGGAATCCATCAGCTTTCCATCAAAGCGTTCTCTGGGTTCTGATGATTTTCTGCTGGTTTCCATCGACTGGCATTGGCTCCATCATACTTAAACTACGATGGTTCAGATGAATCACTGTCATTATGACAAATTGACAATCCAAAATTATGTAATGGAGACAGCGCATATAAGATTCATAACTACATAATGTAGACAAAATTACAGATACATAAATAGTAATTGAATCGGTCATTTAAGAAAGGGCTCAATGACACTTTTTTCCAAAATGGATGTTATGAGTTAAATGGATTCACCAGGGGTGGATGCATGATTCTGTTAAAGAAAGACCCAATTCCACCTACTAAAGTTAGTTCTACAGCAGCTTGAATATACCATTCAGTTTAGAAATGCCTCAACTCCAGGAATGGAGTCCTTTCAATACTGAACCTTCCTGATACCTAGCAGAGAATGTAAGACTTATGATCATTGTTCCTTGATTTTGATTTGATCAAGAGATGTTTCTATAAGCTAGATAGAATTCTTTCTCTCAGGGAATACGTACAAATCGTCAACTCAGCAAAACAAGGAAGATTTACAGTTTTATTGGTATTGGCTGATGACATTCTACAAGTCTGAACATAGTAGCAAAATTCTTACAAAAAGACTGAAACCTAAGTTGTTTAATGAATGTCAGTATGATTCAAAGAACCCAGCACAAATTTGTGCTTCAACATACATTAGGGATATATATCAGCTACACTCCTAATGTGAATATAGCTGCAACATCAACTGTGAAACTTCCTGTAAAGTGTGTTATGAAAATAATGTTCCCATTTACACCAAGCAAGATTTGTCAAAACTAATGTGTTATAACCAGGGCCCGGATTCTAATGACATGTCATCTTTTTATTGATGCTGCATAGACATTGCCAACTTGTAGATAAATTCTAATCATGGCCTCTAGATTATAGAAATGCATTTTTATTAGGTCATTTTTTGTCATTTTATGCCATTTTATCTTTTTAGGGCATTTATTTCATTTTTACGTCATTATTTTGTTATTTTTGTGTCATTTTCTTCCTTAATTAGTCATTTTCATGCATTTACATTGAGTGTCTTAACTTTTTTTCGTCGTCAGCGGTGCCGTCTTTGAATTGTTGTTTGTTTAATGCAAGAAGGAAAAATTCTGTGTTGTCGTGTCTCTGTCGGAAATTAGAATCAAAGAAACCCCCAAAATGTTGTATTATATTACTATTGTTATTAGATTGACTTGGCACCAGAGTATGCCACCTGCTTGGATTTGAGAGTGCAAACTATTGTTTACCCTCAATAAACAATAATATAATCCGGCAGACAACAAAAGGAAATGCCGAAGTTTGACTCGCCAGTGCCTCAGTGTCAGTATAAATTTCCGTGAGAAAAAAACTTCACAACATTACAGTTATTTAAAGTTTTTACAGTTATATACAAATTAGTACCTATGACTTTCTGTGTAAAATAATAATTTTTTATAAATAAAATGTAAGTTTTTAGGTCATTTTTTATAATTATTAAGTCATTTTCTTAAAATTTAGGGTCATTTTATAGGCCATTTTTCAAACAATTTTAGGTCATCAGAATCCGGGCCCTGGTTATAACGTATACCAGAAGAACATAAGCATTTCTATGTGGATATTCTTGCATGGTCTACTTGCACCAAAGAAGCTGACGAATGAAGAAAGTATTTTACACTTATTGTATGTTTTCATTGATGTAGGACTGTATTTAGTATTGAAGATATTACACAAAACAAAAAAGTGACATTCCCCCCTTTTGCAGTGGACTCTTCATATATATATGTATATGTATTTTATATATATATATGTATTTAATATATATTTTATATATATATGTATGTATTTGATATGTATGTATTTGATATATATGTATGTATTTGATATATATGTATGTATTTTATATATATGTATGTATTTTATATATATATGTATTTTATATATATATTCCTTCATTATATATATATTCATTATATATATATTTTATATATATATTTTATATATATATATTTTATATATATATATATTTTATATATATATATATTTTATATATATATATATTTTATATATATATATATTTTATATATATATATATATTTTATATATATATATATATTTTATATATATATATTTTATATATATATTTTATATTTTATATATATATATTTTTATATATATATTATATATATATATTTTTTATATATATTTTTTATATATATATTTTTTATATATATATTTTTTATATATATATATTTTATATATATATATTTTTTATATATATTTTTTATATATATATTTTATATATATATTTTATATATATATTTTTTATATATATATATATTTTATATATATTTTTTATATATATATATAAATATTTTTTATATATATTTTTTATATATATATATAAATATTTTATATATATATATAAATATTTTATATATATATATAAATATTTTATATATATATATATAAATATTTTATATATATATAAATATTTTATATATATATATTTTTTATATATATATATTTTTTATATATATATATTTTTTATATATATATATTTTTTATATATATTTTTTATATATATATTTTTTTTATATATATTTTTTATATATATATTTTTTATATATATATTT